>JAJUPC010000119.1:0-600000 GCA_023614405.1 Avena insularis | reverse complement strand
CTGTGTAGTTTCCGCAGTTCTTTGGCAATCCCTGTCACTCTCTTGTTGGTCTTGGCGTTCTCGTTGAGCTGTGCTTGAACATTGTGCTTGATGTCACTCACTGTCCTCCTTAGCTCTGATGCTTCATCAACTTTACCTACATTTACAGCATTCTTTGCACCAGCCTCTGACAGCCATTCTATTATTTCCATTTTGGACTCACCATAGGGAATTTTCTCAGCCAAGTCCATAGCTGTTTCGTTTTGATTATTGATGACATTAACTTCAATTGTGTCACAGCTAAGCAGAAGTTGAACCATCTGGAGATAAAATATTCGGCAGAGAATGGAGTCAATGGAAGCATGCTGGGACATAAAGCACTAAGAAATAAATCAGTTCATGTGAAAACAGTGAATCTCCCAATGAAGAAAAAAAGATGTATTTTTTACAGTTTCGTTTCAAATTCACTTAATACTTAATATGCAATCAGATCAATTGCACATCTTTATTCCCTCAAAAAAAAACTGCACATCTTTATTTTGGTAGTTATTGATTCAGGGACCAGCAAAAAAGGTCAACTAGAGAGCATTTAGAAAAACTGCATTGGTACTGTAACTACACTCAGTGGCTTTCAACTTTACACACAATACCAGTGAATAAAATGTCGAAGAGTACAGTGTGTCCTGATCTTAGCTTTACCTTTAGCCCAGTTGACGTGCAAGGTACAACTAGATGTACTCGAGATAGACACTAGTGGCATACAGTCAACAAAGACAAGCGTTTATAGTGCTTCATCCTTCAGATAAGATGCACACAATATATGCTATGTTGAAAAATTCTGTAGTAATTAAATTTACCAATCCTACTATCCTGAACATGATGTAGCCAATGGCCCAATCCTACTAAACTGAACATGACAAGTAAATTTATCTCATAGTACAATCTCTACATTTGGTTAAGTCTGGTCTAAATTTTTCATAGTAGTATGATATCCTCTGACGAACTGTATAATCACTACCTTGTCACTCAGTTATGGCATGCTGGTGCTAGTATCTTCATCAAGAGACAAACAGTTGTCCAACACCCTATGCCCAGTTACCGATTATGTTAACAGTCCGCTTCTCCAAGTACCTATGACCTATTATCTAGTGGATGCATGGACTAATACCAGTATCAGGCCAAATATAACTGCAATATTTTTTACGCTAGCAGTCTAGCACTAGCATGGTCAGAAGCTCTATCTAGAAAAACAGTAGTTGCAATGTGGGGGAAAAAATTAGGTATATTCCCTCCGTTTTTATTTAGTTTGTGTTCTGGATTTATGGAAGTCAAGACCAAAAATATAAGAAAAGATGTTAACATACATAATACCAAATACTATACAGTATGAAAATATAATTTATGATGATTCTAATACAATTTATTTGATATTAAAGATGTTAATATTTTTTCTATAAATTTGTTCTAATACAATTTATTTTATATTGAAGATGTTAATATTTTTTCTATAAATTTGGAGTTTGACCTGGACTAAACCCAAAATGCGTAGTAATTGTAAATGGAGGGAGTACATGTTTCAAGGAAGGTAGGGTTAACCAAAAATACCAAACAAACAGGATAAGATACATCTACTGATCTAATTTTGGCATATAACTATACCTGGGCCCTCCATTTCCGTGTAGCTATATGTAAAGCCGTATTTGCTTTCTTGTCACGCACGTTGAGGATGGAAACATCAGCCATGAGCAATTCTTCCACCACATCTGTGTTTTTACCCTTCACGGCCATGTGAAGGGCGGTTTGGCCCTTCCTATCTCTGATTGGAACAATACCCGGATCCCTCTCTATGAGTGCTTTGACAATGCGATGGTACCCAATTCTCACAGTAGCATGTAGTGATGTCTTCCCATTTCTCCGCACAATCCTTAGGCAGTTATCATCCTTGTCCAATATAGCATTCACCACATCCAAGTGGTCTTTTACGGCAGCAGAGTACAGTGGACTAGTGTTGGAAGAGTCACACACTGAGCAAAACTCAGGCCACAGCCCCAAAAACTCCTTCACAACCTCTGTTACGAAAGCAATTTATCAGTCTACTTGCCATGATAAAAGGCAAGAAGATTCCTCATTGAACAATATCTGTTGCAAAAGCAGAACCTTAAAAAATTTCTACATATGTGGATGCAGTTCATGCTAAAACTAAAGAACCTAAGAAACCTTAGCCAAATCAAATAAGCACATCGATGTTTCCAATTTTCTTTTGATTACGACAAAAAAAAGGGCATTATAATCTCTGGTAGTGTAGTACAACCACAGCCCTTGCGGTATCACATTACTGGCATACATATAGCCAATTCGATCGGACTGAAAGTATAAAGCAACTCAAAAAGCCACCGTGAATCAGCTCGATCCAGCTAAGGCGAAGGCAGCTAGCCTCGCATAGAATAAAGTCAGAACCAATTGGCCTTAATAGTACCGAGACCCCAGCGAAAATAATCGAGTGAAAGCAAGTGCTCACCAGTGTGCCCTTGCTTGGCAGCGACGTGGAAGGCGTCGAGGTCGAGGCGGGAGCGGAGGGAGGCAGTCTCGAGGTCGTAGAGCGGGAGGAGGAGGCGGACGACCTCGAGCGCGCCGGCCTCCGCCGCGACGTAGAGCGCGGATTCCCCGGCCTCCGTCTGCGCGGCGGCGAGCGCCGCGGTGGTGCCGGACGCCTCGGCGTCGTCCAGCAGGCGGCGGACGGCGCCGGCGTCCACGGATCGGACGGCCGCGAAGAGCGCCTGGTGCGAGAGCGGCGGGAGATCCATGGGCGAGAGGGCGAGGGGGCGAGCCGCTGTTGTGGGCAACCAACCGACGTGTCCCTGCGTCGCGGGGGTGGGTCGGGGCGGGGAGGAGGCGCCCGCCGTCGCTGTCACTGTAGTGCACTGATTGGTGCGGGTGGACTCAGCTCGAGCTTCCTTTTCATTGTCGGAAAAATAATTCTCCTTTTCTCACTCTCTCGAGAACAAGTGGAGTGGGAAGGGAGGGTGAAGGGCAAAAGCAGAGACGCGTCGTCCGCATGTGTTCGTTGGATTCGTGCGCGTGATTTCCCCCGCCATCGCTGTTTCCGGAGGAACAAACGTGTGCCCCGTGCTTGCATTACTTCTCATTTTCAGGATTGTATTTGCTTCACTTGCAGCTTGTGTGATGGAATCGGGTAACTATACACTATATTATGTAAATATAGGGTGCGTTTTAGGCCCACTAATAATTTCAAGAAAATTCCTAAGGATCCATTCGTGGCAAGAGGAGTGATGGGAGTTTAGTCCGACATGGCTAGTTGAGAGATTTTCATCAATATATAAGGTGAGCTCTTTTTTCACTAATATGATTTGGTGTGAACAGAAGAGAGACGTTCTACACTCGTATTCGTTAGAATCTTGCTGAGCCGTGTTCTTTTTATCACGCAGGAATGGGATACGAATGGTTGCAATTGAAATGTTAATGAGAATGAATATGAGCTGAAACGTTTTGTCTTAAGTACGTACGTTTTCAGTAATTCACTATGGACGTTTCTAGTAATTAATTACGGCTGTTTCTTTTCGTTGAACCTCTCGTATCCGTCGGTGCCTATATATTGAAGAGCTCTCTCTTCTCCAGATACAGAACAAAACCACTGTCTCCACGCGCGATAGCCATTGCCGTTTTCTCTACTGTTGCTGCTGCGGGTGATCTCATTCCGTCCATCGTGCACACGGTTGACGGAAGAGCAGTCCTCTGAAACCCCGTCTCTCCAAATCCTGTACGGGAGAGGGGCGATTAGGTTTTTAAGGAGCGTCTTCAACGCGACTGCTCGCTTTCGATCCACTACTTTCACGTCTTTCTCATCACCATGGCTACTGAAGCCGAACAGGCCGCCGTTGCATCCAAGAGGGCGGCCGACGAGGCTGCCGCCACCGCTGCTACTACGGCCAATTGGCCTACTGGAGGGTATCATATGCTAATCCCTCTCTTACTTATTTCTATGTGCATAGTACTAGTAATGTCCGTAGATGATTCTATGATTAGTCTAATATTTCACGATTTTATTACCAAATGTTAGTACGTGCATGTCTGTCTCATAATTTATTTTTGCATTAATTTAATTGAAATATTGCCTAGATTCTCCACAATACAAAATCCTAATTTATGTAGGCAATTTTCGATTCAAGGCTTTGTCGCTGCACTGAAACCGTCCCCGTTTATGAAAACAAACTTTAAGCGTTGGTAGACCAAAACCACCTTATGTCTCACGGCGATGAACGTGTTCTGGGTCGCCGGTGTTACTCCCAATGAAACGATTACTCCTGAACAGGAGAAGACGTTCAGGGAGGCCACCATCATCTTTGTTGGAGCCGTTCTGAGCGTGATCGGAGATAAGTTGGTTGATGCATATTTACATATGCGAGTTGCCAAGGACTTGTGGGAGGCGCTCGAATCTAAATTCGGCGCAACTGATGCTGAAAGCGAGATGTATACTATTGAGCAGTTTCACGATTACAAAATGGTTAAAAACCGTTCTGTATTGGAACAAGCTCATGAGATACAATGCATCACTAAGGAGTTTGAGCTTCTTAAGTGTGATTTATCGGGCAAATTTGTTGCGGAATGCATAATCCCTAAGCTCCCTAATTCCTAGAGGAACTTTGCTACCACTCTAAAACACCAGAGGCATGAATTCTTAGTAGAGGATGTCATTGGCCATCTGAGTGTTGAGCAGAATTTGAGAGCAAAGGACACATGGAAAAAGGGCCGAAGGGACTTCTGTTGCCAATGTGGTGCAGAAGAAATTCAACTCCCACAAGCCCGAGAAGATTGGTGTCCAACATAATACCGACTTCAAGAAGAAGGGTAATAAGACCTTCAAGAAAGATAAGAAGAAAGATAGCTGCTTCACTTGTGGTTCATAGAAACATTTGGCCAACAAGTGCCCGAACAAGTTCAAGAAAGCAGGACAGGACTCAAAGACTGTCAATATGATTATGAGCAACAATGAGAATGGGGCATCTGGGTATGGTAATTTGTTTAATGTATTTTTAGTTTGTTAGACTACCGATTGGTGGATTGACATGGGTGCAAATATTCATGTATGTGCTAACATATCATTGTTTTCTTCTTATCAGGCCACATGGAACGGGTCCGTATTGATGGGAAATGGCGCGAGTGCTTCTATTCATGGTGTTGGAATGGTCGATCTGAAGTTTACTTGGGAAGAATCGTGCAGCTCAAGAACGTGCAACATGTCCCCGCTATCAAGAAAAATCTCGTTAGTGGCTCCCTTGTTTGTAGAGAAGGGTTCAAGTTGGTTTTTGAGTCTAATAAAGTAGTTGTTACGAAATTTGGACTATTTGTTGGAAAAGGTTACGAATGCGGAGGTTTATTCCGCCTTTCCCTCATGTATTTTTGTAATAAAGTCATTAACAATATCCATCCGAGTGTTAATGAAATAGAAGTTTGGCATTCAATTCTTTGTCACATTGGTTTTGGTTGTATGATGCGGCTAGCAAAATTGAATTTAATACCGAGTTTCACTTTAGCCAAAGGTTCTAAGTGCCATTCGTGTGTGCAAGCAAAGCAACCTCGCAAGCCTAATAAAGCTGCAGGAGAGAGACACTTGTCACCCTTAGAACTCATACATTCTGATCTCTGTGAGATGAATGGTGTGTTGACTATAGGTGGAAAAAGATACTTCATGACTCTGATAGATGATTCCACTAGATATTGCTATGTATATCTGTTAAAAACTAAAGATGAGGCTCTACACTACTTTAAGATCTATAAAGAAGAACTTGAGAATCAACTTGAAAAGAAAATTAAACGAATCCGGTCAGATCGTGGTGGAGAGTATTTCTCTAATGAGTTTGATTCCTTTTGTGCGAAACATGGTATTATTCATGAAAAGACGCCTCCTGATACGTCCAAAACGTATCTACTTTCCCGAACACTTTTTCTATTGTTTCTCCTCTAAACTTGTGTGATTTGGATACAACTAAGATGGACTGATGCTGTTTTCAACAGAATTACCTTGGTTTCTAGTTTTTGTGTAGAAAATTAACTATCAGGAAAAATCCCGGAAAATATGCCAAAAATTATATTTCACCAGAAGATCCACGGAGCAAGAAGACGAAACAGAGTGGATGCCTGGGGGGGCCCACACCCCTATCAGGCACGGGTGGGCCCTGCCCGCGCCTAGGGGGGTGCGGCCCCCCAGGCACCCCCTTGGGCTCCCTCTGCGCCTATAAGTTACCCCTTGACCTAAAAACAGAGGGGGTTCGACGTTTTCCAGAAAAGAGTTCCGCTGCGCCGCCACCACTAGGAGCCGTGATTCGGAACCAGAAACTCCATTCTGGCACCAACGTCATCCATGAGTGAGTAATCTCCCGCTGTAGGCTATGGGGATGGTAGGGATTGGATGAGTTCTATCATGTAATCGAATAAGATTGTTAGGGCATAGTGCCTAGTATCTCTATTAGTGCTATTTGACTTTGTTGCAACTTGTTGTGCTTAATGCTTGTCACTAGGGCCTGAGTGCCATGATCTCAGATCTGAACTTATTATTGAATCATTATGATAGTATTGTTTGTGATCTTATCTGCAAGTTGTGTACACATATCATTGTTCGGATCCAAAGGCCCCGAAGTGACAATAATTGGGATAAGCGGAGGGGATGGCTGTGGTGTGAGGATCACATGTGTTCACGGAGTGTTAATGCTTTGCTCCGGTGCTCTATTAAAAGGAGCACCTTAATTTCCAGTAGTTCTCTAGAGGCCCCGCTTCCACGGGCTGGCTGGACAGAAGATGTTATGCAAGTTCTCATTGCGAGCACGTATGACTATATATGGAGCACATGCCTAGGATTGTTTAGTACTTGGATGCTTATTATTATTTATCTGCAATGCCCTAGATCTTTAAGTTACATGTTTATACTCGTCCATGCAACGCCTGTCCATCCATCCCTATGCCTACTTTTCGAATCCCAATCACATCTTTATTACTATTGCTCTTGTTCTACTGTTGTTGCTACTACCAAACTATTGCTACTGATAAACTTCTGTGAGCAAGAACTATTTCCAGGTGCAGCTGAATTGATAACTCAGTTGTTAAGGCTTGCAAGTATTCTTTGGCTCCCCTTGTGTCGAATCAATAAATTGGGTAATACTACCCGTGAAGACTATTGCGATCCCTACACTTGTGGGTCATCAAGACTATTTTATGGTGCTGTTGCCGGGGATCATAGCTTTATTTGTAAGTTCACTTGGATCTATTATTGTTCACTGCTAATCCTTTCATCATGGGGAAGTCTCATGATGGAAAGTTTCCTATTTTACCATCCACTACAAAAAGAGGTACAGTCCTAAACACCTCTGTTGCTCTTGATTCACCGTCTGTTATAAGCTTGTTACACCGCCACCACATACACATGCTACACACACTACTATTACTGCTAAATCTGAAACTGCTTTTGATACTCATGATGTTACTTATATTGTGCTTGATGCGAGTGGTTCATTAGGTCCTTTCCTAGATGCTACTATGGCTAGCCTAGGAAATACCAAAACTCCTAGTGAAGACACTGTTACACCTGTTAGCTCACCTGAGTCTATAGAGAGTTATGATATTAATGATGGTTATATTAAGTTTACTGATGATTTTGTTGAAGAGTGTCGAAAAACGCATGGTACTAGTGCTATTAAGAGTCTCCTTGCTAGACGTACTATTATTCCTAAGTTGTCCTATGATC
Source organism: Avena insularis (assembly GCA_023614405.1). Classification (NCBI taxonomy): domain Eukaryota; kingdom Viridiplantae; phylum Streptophyta; class Magnoliopsida; order Poales; family Poaceae; genus Avena; species Avena insularis. The sequence goes on along the minus strand of JAJUPC010000119.1, from coordinate 592,265 downwards.
CTAAGTTTGCCACTTCTCCCATAGATATTAAAGATAAAGATTATGATTTCTCTCTTGATTTATCCTACTTAGACATTGTTGAGAAAGAACCTTTTTGTGGGACTGAAAATGAGAGTGCTGTAGCTCATATGAATGAGCTTTCTACTATGAGTGCTTTATTCTCTGATGATTTTAAGATGCGCAAGTACTTTGTTACTAGGATCTTCCCTTTTTCACTAAAAGGAGAAGCTAGGGCTTGGTTTAATAGATTACCTCCTGGTTCCATTGATAGCCCTGATTGTTTGATTGCTTCTTTCTTCTAGAAATATTTTCCTCCTAGTGCTAGGCATGCTGCTTTGCAGAGACTTTTTGATTTTAAACAGGGAGAAGAAGAGAAATTTCCTGAGTCATGGACAAGGTTCTGTGCCTTAATTCATGCACATCCTGGATGTCCATTACCTAAAAATGAGCTTCTTGATATTTATTATAATGGACTAACTGATGATTCTAGGACATACCTAGATAGCTTTGCTGATTGTGTTTTCAGGAAAAGAACTCCTACAGATGCTGAAGAATTAATTGCTAAGATAAGCAAGAATTATGATGATTGGACTTCAACTGAGCTGAATACACCTGAGCCTATTACTCCTGAACCAGTTTGTTTGAACCAGTTCCAACACCAAAACCTGTAGGGTTCGCAGCATAGAAAACAAAAAATTTCCTACGATGGAAACAACTATGTACCAAGATCTATCTACTAGATACAAACAACGGGAGAATGTATATCCGTAGAGAACATACCCTTGAAGACCGATAAAGCTTAACGAGTCCAAACTCGTGGTTGATGTAGACGATCTCTTGCCGATCTCAAGATTGAGAGGAAGTCCTAGCGCCACAAAACAACAGCGCATCCGTGCTCGCACACACGTTCGAGGCACCGAGCAACCTCCGCCTCCTCGCTCCAGCGATGCAGCGGAAGCACAACTCTTTCTTGCCGAATAGCCACCGGGAACATGTATCTCGCTAGTCCGAGACCATGGGGAATAAATTCTAGAGGGGGAGAGAGATCCTTCACGAGGAGGTGTGAGTGAGAGAGAGGGAGGGGGATCCTTTTATAGGGAGAGGGGGGCACCCAAGGGGCCATGCGCCCAGCCATGGGGATTCCCCCACCTCTTCCACATTCATGTGGGTGGACACTCCACTCACTCAAATGCCTTTCAATTCCCTCCACTCAAAAACCCACTCAAATTCCCATTAAATTTCCACCAAATTTAATGCAAACTCTCATTAAATAAAACTCCTTTTATTTATTCAGAATTTTGTCAATTACTTTAATGACAAACATTCACATATAACCCCTTGCTAGTATTTCATTTCACATGCGAAACACTTTCGCAATTTCACCCGAAAACCCGTTTGGTATCTAGTGAAATAAATTCCTGCATTTGTTATTCTTTTCGCATGAAACTTTTGCTCCAAATGGATGTCGGTGTCTTAAGTGTGTCACCCTACGGTTCGCGAATAATGCGGACATGATCGAGACCCTCTCGGATCAATAATCAAGCGGGATCTAGAGACCCATCGACTCCCACACATTCAACGATGACTTTCTTGTGATCGTCGGAACCTTTTATGCTAGTATCTTAATCCCTTTGTTTCGCGATATATTACATGTCCGAGATTCGATCATCGGTATCTCCATACCTAGTTTGATCTCGTTACTGACATGCACTCTTTTCTCGTTCCCGTGATATAACATTCTAGTGATCAAATCACTTGCCTGCAAGCTAATCAATGTGATATCACCGAGAGGGCCCAGAGCATATCTATCCATCATCGGGATGAACAAATTCCACTCTCGATCCATGGGCATCAACATAACACTTTAGTAGTTCTGAACCCATCTTTATAATCACCCTGTTACGGTGTGATGTTTGATGTTATCAAGAAACTCTTCCGGTGTTAGTGATTGACATGATCTCATGGTCTAAGGATTAGGATCACTTCGTAAGTTTGTTATAGCAATATAAACTCAATGACTTTGATCGTAATGCTATACTTCGGATGAATGTTCATCACACCATTACACTAATGTTGTGACCTCGTTATTAACAACATCCAATGTCCATGATCAGGAAACCTTGACCATCTTGTTAATCAACGAGCTAGTTTATGAGAGAGGCATAACTAGGAACTTTCTGTTTGTTTATTAAACACACATCTATTAACGTTTCTGTATTAATACAATTATAGCATGCAAAATAAACATTTATCATAAACAAGGAATACGATAATAACCACTTTATTATTGCCTCTCGGGCATATTCCCTTCAAAACCAAGGAAGAGGGGAGTTATTGCATTAAATGATGAAGTGATGAAGGAAGCTAAGAAGTGTCTAAAGGAGAAAGGTATTAGAGCTAAAGATGTGAAGAATCTACCTCCTATAGAAGAATTATGTAAGCCAATTCCCCACTCATCTACTATTGAGGTACACCTTCCCCAACACTTTGATGAAGGTGATATTCCTTATGGTAAGCCTCTTGATCAATGCTTAGAGGAACTTGACATTTTTATTGTTAAACAAGGTAATTTTAATAAACAAGTTCAGAATCATTTATTGGAAAACTCTAGAGATATTAAAGAGTTGAAAGATATTGTGGAAAGAACTTATAATGATATTAAAATGCTTTGTAAACACTTTCAAATGGTTCAAACCCAACTTGATTAACTTGCTAAGGTACAAAAGGATATTCTAGTTAATGCCTCGGGAGATAAACATGCTTATGGAATTAGAACTAGGAGTGGTATAGCTACTCAAGATCCTTCATATCCTGAAGGACACCCTAAAAGAATTGAGCATGATTCTCAACAAGGTGAGAGTAGCGGTAGTCCTCATAAGAGAAATAAAAAGAAACACAAAATAGTTGAGGAGCCCCTTTATCAACACCCAGATTTTTAATCCCAGATGCCTGTTGTGCCATACATCGCAATCCCAGGACTACCATTTTTGCGAGACATAACAGATTTGGATATCATAGTACATCATCCATTACAAACCATACATTAGGTCTTACACAAATAAGGATCTCATGATCCAGTTCTTAATACAACTCAAACATCGGAATAATGTAATGATAATGATAGCGTAGGCGAAGCTCCATCTTCGGGGTCACAGGCAATGCTGACGATGGAAGATGATCCTAGTTGTCGTAACCTTCCTGCAGTCCATCATCCTGATACTACTCTTCATAGTCTGGCCACGGAAATAGCCAGGGACAAAGCCACGAGTACTCTTTAAGTACTCGCAAAATAATACCAACAAGTTAAGTGGGTTTTGTAGTAGGACACTAAGCTCTAGGGTTATTTTGCAAAAAGCTAGATTTACCTCTACTAAGTTCAGAAGGAAAGAAAGCTAGTTGAAGTTTTATAACACCTAAGTGGGAACTTCAATTTCATGTCACAACTCTGTTGTGGTCAAGTCAAAGTCTCAATTCACTTCACAAGTCATTTTGAAAACATCTGACGGGGAACAAGATGACCATCTAATCGTCCATAATCATGACGCGGCTATTCGAATAGTTTGACACTCTGTAGAGATTGTACACTTTCACCACAACATTCGATACATCCGTCAGGAACAAATCCTGAATTCACCATACTCAGTATGCGGATAATCAACCCTAACCTTTCCATTACACGCCCTAGTATAGGCACCTCTCCTATGAGTTTGGCCTCCCAACCATGACCAACTGTCATCTTGGGTACTGCACAGGTGGAAAATCTTCACAAGGTAGCCTCAGCTCAGACCTTGGCCACGAGGGAACCCATACTAAGGTATATAAATTTCCAGTCAAGCCCTACCCAATTTTCGGGTATTGTGGTTGTACGGTAAAATTGGAATGGTATCGCATCTAGACAAACATCAGTTTTATAAAGGGCTAAGGCTCATGCCTCAACATTTTCATCATCAAAATCATCTGGTGTTCAAGAACACATGTCAAAACATTTCAGTAGAATGACTCATCATTCTAAGGTTTTCATAACCATTTTCACCAAGTATTCCCATCTAAAGTTGATCAAGTTTTATGCTTAGAACTAGCATCTACAAGTGGGGGTAAATACTAATGGTGGGTAATAAACAAGTGTATCTTATCTAAGTAAATCTCATGCCTCAAGATGACATTAAGATTATCTAACTTAGGCAAAATTTTATGCTCTTTATGCCACCTTTAGTTATCTTTCTAGAATCTACAACTCACTAAGTAAACTTTTGATAGAAAGCTTTTAATAAAGAAATAAAATACTAAGCTTGCAAGTAAAGCTAGGATGGTGGGTCAAGTGGGTATAATCACATATGCTTAAGGCATATTGTTGGAGATATGCCCTAGAGGCAATAATAAATGTAGTTATTATTATATCTTTGTGTTTATGATAAATGTTTACATTCATGCTATAACAGTATTAACAAGGAAACATTAATACTTGTGTGATTTGTAAACTAAAATTAGAGTCCCTAGTAAAGCCTCTTTATAATACTAGCTTGTTGGTTAATAAATGATTGTGGTTTCCCTATCATGAACATTGAGATGTTATTAACAACAAGATCATATCGTTAGGAGAATGATATGATGGACATACTCCTATAGATAAGCGTAGCATAAAGATCAAGTCATTTTAATAGTTCAATTGCTATATGCTTTCTGATACATAGTAACCTAATTCCTTCGACCATGAGATCATGCATATCACCATCACCGGAAGGATGCTTTGATGACATCAAACACCACACCGTAACTGGGTGGTTATAAAGGTGGCATTGAGTGTTCGAAATTATTGGTCGAGACACATGGATCAAGAGTAGGATTTGTCCATCCATATGACGGATAGATATACTCTAGGCCCTCTCGGTGGAATGTCATCCAATTGGCTTGCAAGCATGTGACTGGCTCACAAGGGATCACATATCACGGGAACAAGAAAAGAGTACTTATCAGTAACGAGGTTGAACTAGGTATGCAGAGATACCGACGATCAAAACCTCAGATAAGTAAACTATCGTGAGACAAAGGGAAATTGGTATCGTATGTAAGTGGTTCATTCGATCGCAAAGTAATCGTATAAATATGTGGGAGCCATATGAATTTCTAGATTCCTCTATTGGTTATTGTTCGGAGAAGTGTCTCGATCATGTCCTAATTCACGAACCGTAGGGAGACACACTTAAGGATTCGATGTTGTTGAGTAGTTATGGAATGATGAGTAAGAGACCGAATGTTGTTCGGAGTCTCAGATGGGATCCGAGATATCACGAGGAGATCCGGAATGGTCCGGAGAATAAGATTCATATAAGGAAAGTCCTGTTTCGGGGTTGGAGAATGGTTCCGGTGTTTTCATCGGGAATGTTCTAGAAGGTTCCGGAAGGTCCGACACTCTGGAGGGGAAGGGTACATGAATGTGTCATAACAAGTTGGAATGGTTGCATCATGTACTAGGTATCATCGCTGAGCAAAATAAAGGGATAAATCAAATCCTAGTTTGAAAAGTCAAACGCCAATTTGAAAAGTCAAACGGCAAGTTTGCTTGGTGGAGGGAGAGTAGGAAACCTACTTGGGGAGGAAGTCCCTCTCCCTCCACCGCCGGCCTTGGAAGCCGAGTTAGGGAGGGACTCTCCTCCCCTTGGCCGCGCCCTCCCACCTATAAAAGGAGGGGCAGGGCTGCCCCTCTAGATCTACACCTTGCACCCTCCAAACCCTAGCCCTAAGTCACGGCCACCACCTCTGTTGCTGCGCCACGCCTAGGGCAAACCCTAGTCACGACTTGGGCTTCCCCAAGCCCTAGCCGCTGGCCTAGCCCTCTCTCCTTGGTGTGTCTAAACCCTAGATCACCGAGGCCTCTCATAGTCCACCATACTCGCTCGGCAAAAGGCGGCCTCACGAGATCTCCCCTCTACTTCCGGTACCACGCCGTCGTGCTGCCGAAATCGCGAGGAGAGTGCTACAACCTCCGTTCCCTGCTGGAACAAGGGAGAGGAATGTCTTCATCGAAAATCAACGCAGTGACCGATCAGGAAGCGCCGAACGCAGCGCCGAAGGATCGTCTACACGATCTTGAGATCGGGAAGAGTACGACTACATCACCCACAAGAATCCGCTCTTGTTAAACACTTTGGAATCTTCGAGGGTGAGTTATTCCATCAACTCGTTGCTACAATCTAGTGGATAGATCTTGGCTTGTTTGTTTGTATGCGGTAGAATTTTTTTGTTTTGCATGCTACGAACCCCTACACATATAGCTGGCATAGTAACAAGCAAGTAGTAGCTTGCATAAGTAGGGTATATTGCAAGTGTTAGCTTGCATAATTGCAAGTATAAGCTTGCTAAGTTGCAATGGTTAGCTTGCCTTGTGCAGAGCAGTGGTTGAAGTTCTCCTCGGCTTCTTCCTCGTAGTATCCTCCTTCCTCCTCGTATCCTTGGTTGGTACTAGCGTCTATAAATAAATACGAGGTACACAATCACCAAACAATACTTAACTACTGCTAATCATCACACAAAGGTTCACACTAGGTGATCTATCATCTTCAATAACATTACAAGGATTAAAACACTTGTCTCATTTATTTTATTTAAGAAAAGTAATTTCTCCTCATTGAAAAACTACTTATGATTTAATATTCTCCAACTCAAACATGGGATCATGTTGACACATGTCATCACCACATATTTCAGTACATGGGAATGTGATTTAAAGTGGTGTCACAATTTAATAAGGTTTAACCTTTTTATTTTATTTTATTAAAGTGACTAGAAATGCCTATGTGGCATTCTTTTATTACTTGATCATTATTTCCGTAAGTAAACCCATATGTTTTTATATATTCTGAAAGGTATGATCAAATGTGATTTTTGAGAGTTGGAATCAACTCAAAATCTCTTATGGTTGAATTTTGAAAAATGTTTGAATGCAGAAAAGCTTCTGCCTTGTTATTTTTACCATGGTTGATCTGTAAATCCAAATGGTTTAAATCCAACAGGCTTGGATTAAGCCTTTCAGTACCTTTCTAACAAAATTGGTTTCATGCATTTTGGTTTAGTGAATTGAGATGGGTTGATTTTTGAATCTAGGTACAAAACTGTGTCTGAAAATAAATGAATAAAACTAAATTTGAATTGTTGGGTCGCGCGGGAGGTTAAGTGGCTGTCCCCACTCGTCAGTGAGACGGTGAGGGGCAAAGCAGTACAGGGCAATGTGGACCGTGGGATCTAGTTCTAATCGAACGGCTCTGGTTCATCGTCCATGTCGGGCAGCGCCTACGAGACAGAACCCTAGCGCGGCAGGTGGGGGTCGTGGGAGGCTCACCGGGGCTCAGGAGAGGGTCGGCGACGGGGGCGAATGACGAAGTCTATGACGGCGGTTCTTATGGTACCGCCAGCTTCTCCTGGGGCGGCTCCAATCGACGGCTCCCTTCTCCTCCAGCAGTGGCGGGCTCCGGCCAAATTCCAACGATGCGCTGCTTGCCTTGCTCCGGGAGTGAGGTGGGGTGGTTATGAGGGAGAGAGGAGTGAACTGGTGTGAAGAAAACGAGCGGTGGAGGCCTCTATTTATAGTGGCTGAAAGGGACCGATGGGCACGTGCTGAGCTCGTCGTGGTTGACGGCATAGAGTGCTACTAGCATGGGCGACGGTAGGGGGTGGTGCTATGCTTACTGGCGAAGCTCAACGGCGTGGTGGCGAGGCGTGGGGCGGTGCTGATCGGCCGGAACGCGTTGATGCTCTGGACGGGTCCGACGGCGATTTTAATGGCGCACAGCGTGCATGGTCCGCGCGGCGGCGAACGAGCATGTCTGTGGGGTTGCTGGGGCGGTGGTGATCACGCACGCACGCGGCAAGGGCAACACACGGTCTGTGGGTGCTGGTCGAGGGTGGCGCACTGGCGCGCTCTCGGCTCGCATGTAGAGAGGTTTGGTATGGTCTTGTCGTGTGGTCCAGGGGCTGACAGTGCTCGGGGTTGGGACAGGGAGTGGCGGTGGACGGTGGAGTGCCTGCTAGACATGCTTGCTACGCTTGGTGCTGCTCCTAGCTTGCTGTCGACAAGGGGGTGGCAAGGTGAGGCTCGGCATGCTTGCCATTAATGGCATGGTCTGGTTTACAGTGAGCTAGAGGGGTTAAACAAGTTAGATGATCTACTGAGGGTGTAGAGTGAGATAGATAGGGAACAAGTTAGGCCAAAACTACTGCACACTATAGTGTTTGATGTTTGTTTGATTTGTATCTGCAAGGTGTTTGATAAAATGGCCGCAAGAAATTCAAATTCAAATTTTGGATTCAAACTTGGTGGGTTTGCTAGGCACATACTAGGGAGTGTCTAGTTAGTTGGATTATCCAAGGGGCACTGGTTTGGTTGGGTTTTGAAAATGGGTGATCTTCCCATATGATAAAGATTCTATTTTGAATTGTGATTTGAATGAGGTTGCCAAATGTTTCTGTAAGTTTGAAAGGTGGTATTTGATTCACTTTTACTTGTTCTAGCAAGGGATGAAAAGAATTGGGAAAGTTTCTGTTTGAAATCATGGACTAGAAACACTCAAAGTGACCTGGTGAGCAAGGTTGGCAAAAATGACCATTTGCTTTATTTGATTTGTTTTTTATTTTCTGTTGATTTATTTTTGCATGGAAATGTTTTATATGATGTTATTTACTCTTTAAACCATTTCTTGCTATTTAAGTTAATCACACAAGTTTATTCATGCATTTATCAAATCATCTCATTCACACATGCATTCATATGATTTTAATTAATCAAAGTTTTTGTTAACCCTAATTTTAGTGATTAGAGTTTGATGATCATTGTTTTATATTTTTGGGATGTTACAAACCTTCCCCCCTTAAAAAAAATATCGTCCCATGATTTGAAAAAGGAAGAAAAAAACATTACCTAGGATTTAAAGAGATCGAGAAACTCCGTCCTGATGTGATCTTCGCGCTCCCAGGTAGCTTCTTCTTCAGTGTGGTTGCTCCACTAAATCTTGAGAAACTTGATGCTTTGGGTCTTGGTGGTTCTGAAAGCTTCTTCCAAAATACGGATGGGTACTTCGGGATAGGTCAGGTCATCGTTGATCTCTATGGTCCGGTGATCAATGTTCTTGAAAACTTCAGTCTTCTCCGGAACTTCAAGGAATTTGCGAAGTAACGATATATGGAACACATTGTGCACTGTGGACATTTCCTCTGGCAGTTCCAACTGATATGATACTTCTCCTCGACGATTCAGAATCTTGAAGGGTCTGATATATCTGGGGGCTAACTTTCCTTTGAGCTGGAAATGTTGCATTCCCTTCAAAGGAGACACTTTGGGATACACGAAATCTCTGATATTGAAAGCGAAGTCTCGATGTCTCTTGTCGGCGTAGCTCTTTTGTCTTGACTTGGCGGTCTTAAGGTGCTCATGAATCTTGTGAACTTTATCTTCTGCTTCTCGTAGGATGTTGGGTCCGAAAATCTGACTCTCTCCTACTTCCGACCAATTCAAAGGGGTGCGACACTTCCTTCCATACATGAATTCAAATGGGGCCATTTGCAAACTAGCTTGGTAAATGTTATTGTATGAAAATTCTGCGAAAGGTAGACAGTCTTCCCATTTAGATCCATACTCTAGCACACATGTTCTCAACATATCTTCGAGTATTTGATTTACTCGCTCTGTTTGTCCATCAGTCTGAGGGTGATACGCTGTGCTGAAGTCTAGTCGGGTTCCTAAACCTTCTTGGACTTTCTTCCAGAATCTCTAGGTAAACTGAGTTCCTCGATCCGATACAGTGTTCTTGGGGACTTCGTGCAAACTGACGATTCTAGCGATGTATAACTCTGCTATCTTTGAACTCTGGTATGTGGTCTTGACTGGTAAGAAATGGGAGACTTTGGACAATCTGTCAACTATGACCCAGATAGAGTCATTTCCCCTACTAGAAGTAGGCAATCCGGTGATAAAGTCCATTCCAACGAAATCCCATTTCCATTCCGGAATCTGTAGCGGTTGCAATAGTCCTGCGGTCTTTGATTTCCCGCCTTGACTCTCTAACAGATATCACACTTGGCGATATAGCTTCCAATTTCTCTCTTCATCTTATGCCACCAAAATTGTTCCTTCAAATCCTGATACATCTTCGTTCCTCTAGGGTGGATAGAATAAAGAGTATGATGGGCCTCTTTCAAAATAACTTCTTTCAACTCCGAATCTGCTGGTACACAGAGACGTCCTTTGTACCATAGAACTCCTTCTTCGTCTTCGGTAAATCTGGGTACTTTGCCTGTATCGATGCACCATTTGATTCTGTCGATACTAGCATTTCCTTTCTGTGGCTCTTTGATCTGGCTGATCAAAGTGGTTTGAAGTTCTTTGCTAGACAAAAATCCGTCACTCACTAATTCCATTCGGAAATCTTCCATCTCTTTGTGCAGACTTGGTTGCTCCTTCAAAATCATGGAGTTCAAGCGGCACGGCAATCTGCCAAGGGCATCTGCTACCACATTGGCTTTACCGGGGTGATAGTGAATGTCCAGATCATAATCCTTGATTACCTCAATCCATCTTCTCTGTCTCATATTCAGCTCCTTCTGAGTGAATATATACTTCAAGCTCTTGTGATCCAAATAAATCTCACAACAGTTTCCCATCAGGTAATGCCTCCATGTCTTTAGGGCTAGAACTACGGCTGCTAGTTCAAGGTCATGGATTGGATAATTCTGTTCATGTTGTTTCAGTTGTCGGGATAGATAAGATATAACTTTGCCTTCTTGCATTAGCACACATCCGAGACCGATCTTGGATGCGTCACAATACACATCAAAGGGCTTCGTGATATCCGGCATGATCAAGATTGGGGCTGAAATGAATCTTCTCTTGAGTTCTTGAAAACTCGCTTCACATTCGCCCGTCCATTCAAACTTCTTGTCCTTCTTAAGCAATTGGGTCATGGGTCTGGCAATACTCGAGAATCCTTCTATGAACTTGCGGTAGTATCCCGCTAATCCGAGAAATGCACGAACTTGAGTTTGAGTGGTTGGGGCTTTCCAATCTTCGACGTCCTTCACCTTCGCAGGGTCAACAGCAATTCCTCCGGCTGATACGATATGTCCGAGGAATCCTACCTCCTGTAACCAGAATTCACATTTGCTAAACTTGGCATATAGCTGATTCTCTCTAAGGGTTACAAGAATGGTCCTTAGGTGTAGCTCATGTTCTTCTTTTGACTTGGAATAAATCAGAATGTCATCGATGAAAACAATGACAAACTTATCTAGAAAGTCCATAAAAATCTTATTCATGAGGTTCATGAAATAAGCGGGGGCATTGGTTAATCCAAAAGACATGACCGTATACTCATATAATCCATATCTGGTGGTGAAGGCAGTCTTTGGAATATCCTATGCGCGAATCTTGAGTTGATGATAGCCAGTTCTAAGATCAATCTTAGAAATCACTTTGGCACCAGTCAACTGGACAAACAGGTCTTCTATCTTCGGCAACGGGTACTTGTTTTTTATAGTGACATCATTCAACTTCCGATAATCCATACACAAATGGTTACCTCCATCTTTCTTGTCCGCGAACAAAACAGGTGATCTCCAAGGTGACACACTTGGTTGAATCAGTCCAATTTCCAGCATGGCATCCAGTTGCTTCTTCAGTTCTGCTAGTTCAGACGGGTTCATACTATATGGTCTCTGGGCTATGGGTCCGGTTCCAGGTATTAGTTCAATGATAAACTCGATATCCCGATCTGGGGGCATACCGGCCAAAACATCTGGAAATACATCGGGGTATTCACAGACTATCCGGACTTGGTCAATGGTAGGCTGGGATGTACTCTTGTTGCACTTGAATTGACGAGGCAAGTTTTCAGATATATGCTCGACTGATACTCCGGCTGTACTGGTCATGGTTACGACTTTCTTGGCATAGTCAATTAACCCTTTGTGTTTGGACATCCAATCCATTCCTAGTACTACTTCCAAACCTTTAGTTCCAAGTACTATTAGATTAGCATAAAAATCTATGCCATGGATTCGGATAGGGACGGCTTTGCAAATTTGCCTAGCTTTAGTGGTTGAACCAGGTATTTGAACAATCATAACATGCTTCAATTTGGTTGGTTGAATCTTACAAGTGCATGCAAATTCTTCAGTGACAAATGAGTGCGATGCTCCAGAATCAAACAACACTCTTGCAAGTACTGATTTAACAGAAAACATACCCAGCACGACATCTGGCGCTTCTTGGGCTTCTTCAAAGATGCATGAGAAAAGACGACTGCTTGGTTGAGCGAGTTCCCTGGAGCAAACCTTCTTCTGGGATGAACACGACGCTGCTGCTGAGCTGGGGAATTTGCATTGGGGGCTGCGGCAATCTTCTTGGGGCACTCATTGGAATAGTGACCGTTGGTTCCACATTCATAATAGATCACTTGCGACTTGTCCTTCGCTGCAACAGGCACATCATTGCTTCCAGTCCTTGGGGTAGTGTTGGTGTTGGTGGCGGCATTGTTGTTGGTGAACTTGGGTGGTGCACAGGTGAAATTGCTGGAGTTGCCGGTGTTGTTGTGGTTTCCTCCGGGCCTTGGGTTTCCACGTGGGATAGGTCAGACGGTTCATCGGGGTTTTGTTGGTTCTCGGGACAAATCCTGGAGACGGGTTGGGGCGATACTTTGGTGTATGGTGGGTTCCTGGTTGATGCATCATGCGACGCTTGCGGTTCTCATTGGCTTGGTTGATCTTTCCTTCCATCTGAATGGTAGAGTCAACTAAAGCTTCAATGTCAGCAAAGGGGATATTGACTAACACTGTCTGCATCTCATCGTGCAGACCATTCAAGAATATCTCTTTCTTCTTAGCTCCAGTGTTGATCTCATCCAGTGCATACCTAGCTAATGACAAGAATTTGTCACGGTAAAGGCATGAGATTCATGAAATAAGTGGGGGCATTGGTTAATCCAAAAGACATGACAGTATACTCGTATAATCCATATCTGGTGGTAAAGGCAGTCTTGGGCATATCCTCTGCGCGAATCTTGAGTTAATGATAGCCAGTTCTAAGATCAATCTTAGAAAACACTTTGGCACCGGTCAACTGGTCAAACAGATCTTCTATCTTGGGCAACGGGTATTTGTTCTTGATAGTGACATCATTCAACTTCCGGTAATCCGTACACAAACGGTTACCTCCATCCTTCTTGTCCACGAACAAGACAGGTGATCTCCATGGTGACACACTTGGTTGAATCAATCCAATTTCCAACATGGCATCCAGTTGCTTCTTCAGTTCTGCTAGTTCAGACGGGTTCATACTATATGGTCTTTGGGCTATGGGTCCGGTTCCAGGGATTAGTTCAATGATAAACTCGATATCCCGATCTGGGGGCATACCGGGCAAAACATCTGGAAATACATCGGGGTATTCATAGACTATCCGGACTTGGTCAATGGTAGGTTGGGCTATACTCTTGTTGCACTTGAATTGACGAGGTAAGGTTTCAGATACATGCTCGACTGATACTCCAGCTGTACTGGTCATGGTTATGGTTTTCTTGGCACAGTCAATTAATCCTTTATGTTTGGACATCCAATCCATTCCTAGTACTACTTCCAAACCTTTAGTTCTGAGTACTATCAAGTTAGCATAAAAATCTATGCCATGGATTCGGATAGGGACGGCTTTGCAAATTTGCCTAGCTTTGGTGGTTGATCCGGGGATTTGAACAATCATAACATGCTTCAGTTTGGTTGGTTGAATCTTTCTAGTGCATGCAAATTCTTCGGTGACAAATGAGTGCGATGCACCATAATCAAACAACACTCTTGCAAGGACTGAATTAACAGAAAACATACCCAGCACGACGTCTGGCGCTTCCTGGGCTTCCTCAATATGCATGAGAAAAATACGGCCGTTGCGGTTGAGCGAGTTCCCTGGGGCAAACCTTCTTGCTGGCTGAACACGACGCTGTTGCTGAGCTGGGGCATTTGCATTGGGGGCTACGACATTCTTCTTGGGGCACTCATTGGAGTAGTGACCCTTATTTCCACAGTCATAACATGTCACTTGCGACTTGTCCTTTGCTGCAACAGGCACAACATTGCTTCCAGTCCTCGGGGCAGTGTTGGTGTTGGCGGTAGCATTGTTGTTGTTGAACTTGGGTGGTGCACAGTTGAAATTGCCAGAGTTGTCGGGGTTGTTGTGATTTCCTCCGGGCCTTGGGTTTCCACGGTTGGGATAGGTCGGACGGTTCATCGGGGGTCTGTTGGTTCTCGGGGCAAATCCTGGAGATGGGTTGGGGTGATACTTTGGGGTATGATGGGTTCATGGCTGATGCATCATGCGGCGCTTGCGGTTCTCATTGGCTGGTTGATCTTTCCTTCCATCTGAATGGCAGAGTCGACGAGGGCTTCAATATCAGCAAAGGGGATATTGACCAACACCGTCTGCATCTCATCGTGCAGACCATTCAAGAATCTTTCTTTCTTTTTTTCTTCAGTGTCGATCTCATCCGGGGCATACCTTGCTAAATGACAAGAATTTGTCACGGTATTCCACTACGGTCATCCTTCCTTGCTTCACTTCTCTGAACTCATCTCTCATTCTCTTGATCAAACCCGGTGGCACATGGGTTCTGCTAAACTTGACCTTGAATTCCTCCTGTCATCATCATCCTCCGGTCATTGCACGAACGTTGTTCCACCATGCTCTTGCATCTCCGGCTAGATAGTGGGTGGCGAACAGAACTTTCTCGTTAGCTTCCACTCCGGCGACTTCCAGGTTGTTTTCCATGGTTTTTAGTCAATCATCTGCATCTAGGGGCTCTTCCGACTTAGTGAAAACAGGTGGGTTGGTGTTCTGGAAATTTTTGAGCTTAGATCCATGGTTGTCCTGGTTTCCTTGGCCTTGATTGTTGTGGGTCAGCTGAGCTATCTGCTGAAGGGTGGATAAGTTGGCTTGACGCTCTTCTCTTTCAGCTTCGCGTGCAGAAACCAACATTTGCAGGATCTGCAACATCGGGTCCGGGGATGAACCACTTCCTCCGCGAGGCATCTGAAGATTGAGATAGATCATGAGAAAATAGGGAAATTTCTAAGGTTCAGGGACTTTGAAAAGTTTTTAAAGTTTGACTCGGATTTTCTAGCAACTTGCTTTTCATTCATTCATTCATAGCACACGGTACAAACACACACCACAACAAAGAAAAACAGATGGTTTTAAGAACCATTCTGGAAACTACGATACAGTGGGACCGAATACAACTCACTAACGCTAGTTCTCAAGTGCTACTACTCCTCAGAGTCGGTGTAATCATCATCCTCATCATCATCATCGTCATCGATGAAGGCGAAATCCTCCTCATCGGTGAAGAAGTCCATGGCCTGATCCTCCAGAAAATCGTCATCATCGCTGAGATAGGAGTAGGGGTCTCCACGAAGATCTTCTTCGGCATTCTCCCTTTCCTCCAACTACATGTCTCTCTCGTGGATGGTATCCTCCAAATCCGTGATATGGTGGCAAAGACGGGCAATGATGCGCTCCTTCTTGTCAAGCTGACGACGACGAGACTTGCGATCCTTCACTAGCATGGCGATGGTCTGATCCTTCGTCTTGATGATGGCGGACTTGTTGGAGTAGTCACGGGCATTGTCTAGTTCTTGCTGATGATCATACATCATGAAGCTAAGGTGGTCCAACTGAGTCTTCAGCTCGTGGTGATATGGGGCTTCCAGTGGCTGTCCCATAACATCACGCCTTGGAAAGAACTCAAAGCGGGTACCCTTGATCTGATTGATACTCTGCCCACATAGATGGGCAAGAGCTTCCTGCATGGCCCTGGCAAGTCCATCGAGCCAGTTGTTCTCTCTTAAGGTGAACTGAATTCCCTCTGCAGTGGGAGGTTCAATCTTTCCTCGGAGACTTGCAACAACTAGCCACAACAGATCTTCTCCTCCTTGATCATTGCACTGAGCTCCGAAGAACTCGGGGTGCAGACGCTCCAGAAGTTCCGAAAGCTAGTCCAAGTCCCGCTCAAAGATGAGGTATCCTCCATTCCCCAACTGATAAAACTTGCTGTACTTCACTTCCATCAATAAGAATATAGGATGAGTAAGTTAGTAGAATGATCAAGTGTGTCAAATTTTAGGTATTTTGCAAAAGTTTTTGAGGAACATGAATTTTCATGAAATAATCAAAGTGATAAGAATGGGAATAAGTTTTTTGTAAATACTCACTTCCTTAGGTTTTGAAATTAAGTTTTTGATTCAAACGTACATTCTAACTAGGGTCTCCTATGGTCAGGATGGCTCTGATACCAACTTGTCAACACCCGGATTTTTAATCCCAGATGCCTGTTATGCGATATATCGCAATCCCAGGATTACCATTTTTGCGAGACGTAACAGATTTGGATATCACAATACATCATCCATTACAAACCATACATAAGGTCTTACACAAATAAGGATCTCATGATCCAGTTCTTAATACAACTCAAGCAGCGGAATAACGTAATAGTAAAGATAGCATAGGCGAAGCTCCATCTTCGGGGTCACAGGCAATGCTGACGATGGGAGATGATCCTAGTTGTCGTAACCTTCCTGCGGTCCATCATCCTGGTACTCCTCTTCATAGTCTGGCCACGGGAATAGCCAGGGACAAAGCCATGAGTACTCTTTAAGTACTCGCAAACTAATACTAACAAGTGAAGGGGGTTTTTGTAGTAGGACACTAAGCTCTAGGGTTATTTTGCAAAAAGCTAGATTTACCTCTACTAAGTTCAGAAGGAAAGAAAGCTAGTTGAAGTTTTATAACACCTAAGTGGGAACTTCAATTTCATGTTACAACTCTGTTGTGGTCAAGTCAAAGTCTCAATTCACTTCACAAGTCATTTTGAAAACATCTGACGGGGGAACAGTATGACCACTCCAACTGTCCATAACCGCGGACGCGGCTATTCGAATAGTTTGACACTCTGTAGAGATTGTACACTTTCACCACAACATTCGATACATCCGTTAGGAACAAATCCTGAATTCACCATACTCAGTATGCGGATAATCAACCCTAACCTTTCCATTACACGCCCTAGTATAGGCACCTCTCCTATGAGTTTGGCCTCCCAACCATGACCAACTGTCATCTTGGGTACTGCACAGGTGGACAATCTTCACAAAGTAGCCTCAGCTCAGACCTTGGCCGCGAGGGAACCGATACTAAGGTATATAAATTTCCAGTCAAGCCCTACCTAATTTTCGGGTATTGTGGTTGTACGTAAAATTGGAATGGTATCGCATCCAAACAACCGTCAGTTTTATAAAGGGCTAAGGCTCATGCCTCAACATTTTCATCATCCAAATCATCTGGTGTTTGAGAACACATGTCAAAACATTTCAGTAGAATGACTCATCATTCTAAGGTTTTCATAACCATTTTCATCAAGTATTCCCATCTAAAGTTGATCAAGTTTTATGCTTAGAACTAGCATCTACAAGTGGTGGTAAGTACTAATGATGAGTGGTAAACAAGTGGGGATTTGCTAAGTTCAATCTCATGCCTTGGGATGACATCAAGATTATCTAACTTAGGCCAATTTTAATGCTCTTTATGCAACCTTCCATTATATTTCTAGTATCTACAATTTACTATGTAAACTCTAAGAGAAAGCTTTGATAAATAAATAAAGTATAAAGCTTGCAAGTAAAACTAGGATGGTTTATCAAGTGGATATGATCACATATGCTTAAGGCATCTAGTGGTCATGGTAACAAGAAAGTATTAGCTTGCATAAGTAGGGTATCTTGCAAGGGTTAGCTTGCAAGGGTTTAAGTATTGGCTTGCATAAGTATCAGTATAAGTGCCTTGAGCAGAGCAGTGGTTGAAGTTTTCCTCAGCTTCCTCCTCGTAGTATCCTCCTTCCTCCTCGTATCCTTGGTCGGTACTAGCCTCTATAAATAAATACGAGGTACACAATCACCAAACAATACTTAACTATTTTCAATCATCACACAAAGGTGTACTATAGATGATCTAGCATCATCACCTATCATTACAAGCTTAAAACATTTGTCTTATTTATTTTTAATTTGAGAAAAGTAATTTCTACTCATTGAAAAACTATTTAAGATTTAATATTCTCCAACTCAAACATGGGATCATGTTGACACATGTCATCACCACATATTTCAGTACATGGGAATGTGATTTAAAGTGGTGTCACAATTTAATAAGGTTTAACCTTTTTATTTTAAATAAATAAAGTGACTAGAAATGCCTATGTGGCATTCTTTTGTTTCTTGAACATTATTTCTGTAAGTAAACCCAAATGTTTTTATATATTCTGAAAGGTATGATCAAATGTGATTTTTGAGAGTTGTAATCAACTCAAAAGCTATTATGGTTAAATTTTGAAAAAGTTTGAATGCAGAAAAGCTTATGCCTTGTTATTTTTACCAAGGTTGATCTACAGATCCAAATGATTTGAATCCAACGGTCTTGGATTAAGCATTTCAGTACCTTTCTAACAAAATTAGTTTCATGCATTTTGGTTCACTGAATCGAGCTGGGTTGATTTTTGAATATAGGGACATAACTGTGTTTGAATTAAAATAGAAAAATCTAAATTCAAACGGTTGGGTCGCGTGGAAGATGTTAATGGGCCGGCCCAGTGTCACTCCGCAGCGCGGGGCTCAGCTATCGGGGGGGTTCCACCAGTCAGTGGCTCATAACGCGCGAAGCGGTACGGGGTTGTGTGGGTCGTTGGATTAGAAGGGAGATCAACGGCTGGGGACCGTCATCGACGATGAACATGTCACCGGCGAGCTAGAACCCTAGCGGCTCAGTGGGGGTGCATAGGGGGCATACTAGGGCTCCAACGACAACGGCGAGGCGGGCAAACGAACGAGTGGTCGATGGCGAGCTCAGGGACGGTCGAGGCAGCTCCGGGGGTGGTCGAAATCAACGGCCCCCTTCTCCTCCAGAGGCGGCCTGCTCCGGCGCAATTCCGGCGAACTGCTGCTCCTTGTGCTCCGGCTAGAGGGTGGAACGATCAGTGAGGTGAGGGAGTGGAATGGTGTGCTTCAAACGGCTAGGGGTGGATTCCTTTTATAGGCTCGACGATGAGACCGAGAGAGATGGGAAGGCGGCGGTGGCGACATGGCTACGGGCGGCTAGAGGCATGGCTGAGGTTGGCGATCGACGCGGGGTCTCCTGGCGATGCTCTAGAGCTTAAATGCGTGCGTAGGGGTGGTAGCAGACAGTCGGGAACGTGCGGTGCTCTGCGCGGTACCGACGGTGAACTCCGTGGCATGCGGTGGCTACGGGGTACGGGCGAGGAAACGATCATGTCTAGTGGTCTCCTGGGACGGTGGGGTTCATGCTGGCGGGCGGCAAGGGCTCGAGGTGGTCGGGTTGAGTGGGAATGGCGCGTGCACGGTGGTACGCGTCAGCATGGTCGATAGCGGCGCAAGCACGGCTTTCCTGGCGGTTCTTGTCTCGGTCCTTGAGCTAGGATTGGTCGAGAGGGGGCGGTGAGGCATGGGCAGTATGCTAGACAAGGTGGGCGCAGCTAGTTCTTCCTCTAGCTTGCTGTCCACCTTGGGGTGGTATGGTGAGGCTCGGCCTGCTCACCATTGATGGCAAGGCAAGCTCACAGTGGTGCTAGAGGTTTACAGTTAAGCTAGATGATCTACTAGATGTTTGCTGTGAGCTAGAGAGGAGACAAGGTTGGCCAAATCACTACTCAAAATAGTGTTTGTTGTTGGTTTGATTTGAATCTGCAAGGTGTTTGATGAAATAGCCGCAAGAACTTGAATTTTGAATTTTGAAAATATTTTTGGTGGGTGTGCTAGGCCTGTGCTGGAGGTTCTGTAGGTGCTTGATTTTTGAAAATTGAGCTTGTTTGAGTGGTTTTTGAAATAGTGGGATCTTCCCATATGAGATAGATTCAATTTTAAACTATCATTTAAACTTAGCATTTGAATGTTTTTGGAAGATCACAAAGTGGGCCTTGGTACCTCATTATGAGTACTAACAAGAGGTGCAAAGATCCACAAGTGTTTCTGTTAGGTTTTGAGTGCTTGGAATAGCCAAAGTAGGCATGAGAGTTAATTTGGCCAAAGTGACCATTCACTTCATTTATTCATTTTGAGTTGTTTGTCTTTGGGAAAAGTTTGGGAATGATTTAGATGATGTTTATTTCACCTAAGAATCATTTTACAAGCAAAGAAACACAGAACCATGGCAATTCAAAGGAATCCAAATTTTGAATATACACACATATGAATGCTTTCTTATTTTTAGTTGGGAAAGTTTTTGTTAACCCTAATTTTGATGATTAGCATTTGATGATCCATGTTTAATATTTTTGGGATGTTACATCTGACTTAGTGAAAATAGGTGGATTGGTGTTCTGGAAATTCTTGAGCTTAGATCCATGGTTGTCCTGATTTCCATGGCCTTGATTGTTGTTGGCCATCTGAGCTATCTGTTGAAGGGTGGCTAAGTTGGCTTGACGTTCGGCTCTTTCGGCATTGAAACCAACATTTGCAAGAGTTGCAACATCGGGTCCGGGGCTGAGTTGCTTCCTCCGCGAGGCATCTGAAGATGGAGATAGATCATGAGAAAAGAGGGAAATTTCAAAGGTTCAGGGTTTTTGAAAAGTTTTTAAAGTTTGACTCAGATTTTTCTAGCAACTTGCTTTTCATTCATTCATTCATAGCACACGATACAAACACACACCACAACAAATAAAAACAGATGGTTTTAAGAACCATTCTATGAATCTACGATACAGTGGGACCAACTACAACTCACTAACGCCAGTGCTCAAGTGCTACTACTCCTTTGAGTCAGTGTCCTCCTCCTCCTCCTCATCATCATCATCGATGAAGGCGAAGTCATCCTCATCGGTGAATAAGTCCATAGCCTGATCCTCCAGAAAGTCATCATCATCGCTGAGATAGGAGTAGGGGTCTCCACGAAGGTCTTCCCCTACATTCTCCCTCTCCTCCAACTGCATGTCTCTCGTGGATGGTCTCCTCCAAATCCGTGATCCATTGATGAAGCCGGAAATGATGCGCTCCTTCTTGTCGAGCTGACGACGACGAGACTTGCGATCCTTTATTAGCATGGCGAGGGTCTGATCCTTCTACTTGGCGATGGCGTACTTATGGTTGGCGTAGGAATGGGCATTGTCCAACTCCTTCTAACGGTCATACATCATGAAGCTAAGGTGGTCCAATTGACTCTTCAACTCGTGGTTATATGGGGCCTCCAGTGGCTGTCCCATAACATAACGCCTTGGGTAGAACTCAAAACGGGTACCCTTGATCTGATTGATACTCTACCCACACAGACGGGCAAGAGCTTCCCGCATGGCCCTGGCAAGTCCATCGAGCCAGTTGTTCTCTCTTAAGGTGAACTGAATTTCCTCTGCAGTGGGAGGTTCAATCTTTCCTCGGAGACTTGCAACAACTAGCCACTGCAGATCTTCTCCTGCCTGATCATTGAGCTGACCTCCGAAGAACACGGGGTGCAGACGCTCCAGCATCTCCGACAGCTGGTCCAAGTCACGCTCAAAGATGAGGTCTCCTCCATTCCCCAACTGATAAAACTTGTTGTACTTCACGTCCATCTATAAGAATATAGGATGCGTAAGTTAGTAGAGTGATCAAGTGTGTCAAATTTTATGTACTTTGCAAGAATTTTTGAGGAACATGAATTTTCAGGAAAGAATCCAAGTGATAAGAATGAGAATAGGTTTTTGTAAATACTCACTTCCTTTGGTTTTGAAACTAAGTTTTTGATTCAAACGTCCATTCTAACTAGGGTCTCCTATGGTCAGGATGGATCTGATACCAACTTGTCAACACCCGGATTTTTAAACCCAGATGCCTGTTATGCCATACATCGCAATCCCAGGATTACCATTTTTGCGAGACATAACAGATTTGGATATCATAGTACATCATCCATTACAAACCATACATAAGGTCTTACACAAATAAGGATCTCATGATCCAGTTCTTAATACAACTCAAACATCGGAATAACGTAAAGATAACGATAGCGTAGGCGAAGCTCCATCTTCGGGGTCACAGGCAATGCTGACGATGGGAGATGATCCTAGTTGTCGTAACCTTCCTGCGGTCCATCATCCTGATACTCCTCTTCATAGTCTGGCCACGGGAATAGCCAGGGACAAAGACATGAGTACTCTTTAAGTACTCGCAAACTAATACTAACAAGTTAAGGGGGTTTTTGTAGTAGGATACTAAGCTCTAGGGTTATTTTGCAAAAATCCAGATGTACCTCTACTAAGTTCAGAAGCAAAGAAAACTAGTTGAAAGTTTTATAACACCTAAGTGGGAACTTGAATTCATATCATAACTCTGTTGTGGTCAAGTCAAAGTCACAAATCATTTCACAAGTTGTTTTGAAAACATCTAACATGGGAATAGTATGGCTACTCCAACTGTCCATAACCGCGGACGCGGCTATTTGAATAATTTGACACTCTGCAGAGATTGTACACTTTCACCACAACATTCGATACACCCGTCAGGAACAATCCTGAATTCACCATACTTAGTATACAGATAATCAATCTTAACCTTTCAATTACACGCCCTAGTATAGGAACCTCTCCTGTGAGTTTGGCCTCCTAACCATGACCAACTGTCATCTTGGGTACTGCACAGGTGGACAATCTTCACAAGGTAGCCTCAGCTCAGACCTTGGCCATAAGGGAACCCATACTAAGGTATATAAATTTCCAGTCAAGCCCTACCCAATTTTCGGGTATTGTGGTTGTACGGTAAAATTGGAACGGTATCGCATCCATACAACCATCAATTTTATAAAGGGCTAAGGCTCATGCCTCAACATTTTCATCATCAAAATCATCTGGTGTTCAAGAACACATGTCAAAACATTTCAGTAGAATGACTCATCATTCTAAGGTTTTCATAACCATTTTCACCAAGTATTCCCATCTAAACTTGATCAAGTTTTATGCTTAGCACTAGCATCTACAAGTGGGGGTAAATACTAATGGTGGGTAATAAACAAGTGTATATTATCTAAGTAAATCTCATGCCTCAAGATGACATTAAGATTATCTAACTTAGGCCAAATTTTATGCTCTTTATTCCACCTTTAGTTATCTTTCTAGAATCTACAAGTCACTAAGTAAACTTTTGATAGAAAGCTTTTAATAAAGAAAATAAAATAGTAAGCTTGCAAGTAAAGCTAGGATGGTGGGTCAAGTGGGTATAATCACATATGCTTAAGGCATATAGCTGGAATAGTAACAAGCAAGTAGTAGCTTGCATAAGTAGGGTATCTTGCAAGTGTTAGCTTGCATAATTGCAATTATAAGCTTGCTAAGTTGCAAGGGTTAGCTTGCCTTGTGCAGAGCAGTGGTTGAAGTTCTCCTGGCTTGTTCCTCGTAGTATCCTCCTTCCTCCTCGTATCCTTGGTCGGTACTAGCGTCTATAAATAAATACGAGGTACACAATCACCAAACAATACTTAACTACTGCTAATCATCACACAAAGGTTCACACTAGGTGATCTATCATCATCACTAACATTACAAGGATTAAAACACTTGTCTCATTTATTTTATTTAAGAAAACTAATTTCTCCTCATTGAAAAACTACTTAAGATTTAATATTCTCCAACTCAAACATGGGATCATGTTGACACATGTCATCACCACATATTCCAGTACATGGGAATGTGATTTAAAGTGGTTTCACAATTTAATAAGGTTTAACCTTTTTATTTTATTTTATTAAAGTGACTAGAAATGCCTATGTGGCATTATTTTATTACTTGATCATTATTTCTGTAATTAAACCCACATGTTTTTATATATTCTGAAAGGTATACTCAAATGTGATTTTTGAGAGTTGGAATCAACTCAAAAGCTCTTATGGTTGAATTTTGAAAAATGTTTGAATGCAGAAAAGCTTCTGCTTGTTATTTTTACCATGGTTGATCTGTAAATCCAAATGGTTTAAATCCAACGGGCTTGCATTAAGCCTTTTAGTACCTTTCTAAAAAAATTGGTTTCATGCATTTTGGTTCAGTGAATCGAGCTGGGTTGATTTTTGAATCTAGGTACAGAACTGTGTTTGAAAATAAACGAATAAAAATAAATTTGAATTGTTGGGTCGCGCGGGAGGTTTTACTGGGCTGGCCCACTACGCACAGCGCACGCGCGGGCTGTTTAAGTGGCTATCCCCACGCATCAGTGAGACGGTGAGGGGTGAAGCGGTACAGGGCAATGTGGACCGTGGGATCTAGTTCTAATCGAACGGCTCTGGTTCATCGTCCACGTCGGGCAGCGCCGGCGAGACAGAACCCTAGCGCGGCAGGTGGGGGTCACGGGAGGCTCACCGGGTCTCAGGCGATGTTCGGCGACGGGGGCGAATGACGAAGTCGACGATGGCGGTTCTCCTGGTACCGGCAGCTTCTCTTGGGGCGGCTCCAATCGACGGCTCCCTTATCCTCCAGCAGCGGCGGGCTCCAGCCAAATTCCGATGATGCGCTGCTCGCCTTGCTCCGGGAGTGAGGTGGGGTGGTTCTGAGGGAGAGAGGAGTGAACTGGTGTGAAGAAAACGAGCGGTGGAGGCCTCTATTTATAGTGGTTGAAAGGGACCGACGGGCTCGGGCTGAGCTCGTTGTGGTCGATGACACAGAGTGATACTGGCATGGGCGATGGTAGTGTGGGGTGTTGTGCTTCCCGGCAAAGCTCAACGGCGTGGTGGCGAGGCGTGGGCGGTGCTGATCGGTCGGAACGCGTCGATGCTCTGGGCGGGTCCGACGACGATTTTAATGGCGCACAACATGCATGGTCCGCGAAGCGGCGAATGAGCATGTCTGCGGGGTTGCTGGGGTGGTGGTGATCACGCACGCACGCGGCAAGGGCGGCGTGCGGTCTGTGGTTGCTAGTCGAGGGTGGCGCATTGGCGCGCTCTTGGCTCGCACGCAGAGAGGTTTGGCATGGTCTTGTCGTGTGGTCCAGGGGCTGACAGTGCTCGGGGCTGGGACAGGGAGTGGTGGTGGACGGTGGAGTGCCTGCTAGACATGCTTGCTAGGCTTGGTGCTATTCCTAGCTTGCTGTCGACAAGGGGGTGGCAAGGTGAGGCTCTGCATGCTTGCCATTAATGGCATGATCTGGTTACAGTGAGCTAGAGGGGTTAAACAAGTTAGATGATCTACTAAGGGTGTAGAGTGAGCTAGATAGGGAACAATTTAGGCGAAAATTACTACACACTATAGTGTTTGATGTTTGTTTGATTTGTATCTGCAAGGTGTTTGATAAAATGGCCGCAAGTGATTCAAATTTGAATTTTGGATTCAAACTTGGTGGGTTTGCTAGGCACATACTAGGGAGTGCCTAGTTAGTTGGATTAGCCAAGGTGCACTTGTTTGGTTGGGTTTTGAAAATGGGTGATCTTCCCATATGATAAAGATTCAGTTTTAAATTGTGATTTGAATGAGGTTGCCAAATGTTTCTGTAAGTTTGAAAGGTGGGCTTTGATTCACTTTTACTTGTTCTAGGAAGGGGTGAAAATAATTGGGAAAGTTCTGTTTGAAATCTTGGACTAGAAACACTCAAAGTGACCTAGTGAGCAAGGTTGGCAAAAATGACCATTTGCTTTATTTGATTTGTTTTTGATTTTCTCTTGATTTGTTTCTGCATGGAAATGTTTTATATGATGTTATTTTCCTATTTAAACCATTTCTTGCTATTTAGGTTAATCACACAAGTTTATTCATGCATTTATCAAATCATCTCATTCACACATGCATTCATATGATTTAAATTAATCAAAGTTTTTGTTAACCCTAATTTTAGTGATTAGAGTTTGATGATCATTGTTTTATATTTTTGGGATGTTACACCCTTGAACCTTATGTAGATCCTAATAGTATATCTGTCTCTGATGCTGAAACTAAGAGTGGTAATGATAAAAATGATGCTCCTGATAAGGAGGAAGTTGAGGAAGAACCTGAGAAGCACACTAAGAACACTAGGTACACAAATGAAGATTTTATTGCTAATAAACATGGTAAAGAGAGAACCTTGGGTGCAGAAACCTATGCATTTTCTAGGTAAGAAACACAAGTCAAAGGAGGAAGAACACTACAACAAGTTTTGTGAGTGGATGAAACCTTTATTTTTGCAAATTCCTTTGACTGATGCTATTAAGTTGCCTCCTTATTCAAAGTATATGAAGGATATTATCTCTAATAAAAGGAATATTCCTAATGAGGAGATTTCTACTTTGCTTGCTAATTATTCCTTCAATGGTAAGGTTCCAAAGAAACTTGGTGATCCAGGTATACCAACTATTCCTTGCTCTATTAAGAACAATTATGTTAGAACTGCTTTATGTGATTTGGGAGCTGGAGTTAGTGTTATGCCTTTTTATCTCTATAAGAGACTCCAGCTAGAAAAGTTGATACCAACTGATATATCTCTGCAAATGGCTGATAAGTCAACTACTATTCCTGTTGGTATATGTGAGGATGTTCCTGTTCAAGTAGCTCCTAATTGCTTGGTTTTAACTGATTTTGTTGTGCTTAAAATGCCTGAAGATGATAATATGTCTATTATTCTTGGGAGACCTTTTCTTAATACTGCAGGTGCTGTCATCAATTGTAATCAAGGAAAAGTAAAATTCAATATTAATGACAAAGAGCATACTGTCTATTTCCCCAAGAAGGTTGCTAAGAGCTATTGCCTGAATTCCATTGAAAATATTGAGAGCATCAAGGTTGGAGTAATATATTGTCCCATTCCACAAGAAAATTTTGAAACTATTATGATTGGGACCATTGCTATCAAGTATGAGGTAACATAATCACCAGTGGAATGCAAAGTTTTGTTTCATGTAAGATTGTTTTGCTAACAAGGCTTGATCAACCTTGTTAACAAAAGGATTTTAATGAACAAAATAATGTTTTCACTGTGGTTATACTTGCTTTCTTTTACTTTTCTCCTTCCTAGTCTTTGCTTTTTCTCTTGTTACCTTTAGTTTTGCTAGTTGTTTGCTTGTTAGAGTGCCTTAGAACTTCTGTAGTTTGGCTTTTGTTTTATTTTGCTTCTTCTGAAAAAACTGTTTCTGCGAGAAAATCAATTTTCATACCCTGAAAATTGGCCAAAAATCAAGTTTCCCGAAAATTCCCAAAAAATTCAAAATAATTTTTTCCTCGAAAAAAGGGGCAGAGGGACACCTGGAGTGACCCAGGGGGACACCCTAGGCGCCCACACCCTAGGTAGGCGCGGCCTGCCCATGGGTGCGCCTAGGGGGGTTTGGCCCACCTGGGGGCCTCCAATGTGCCCCCTCACAGCCATCTTCTTTCTCTCTCCCGAAAAACACCAGAAAACTTTCTCAAGCTCGAGTTCTTGCTGTTCTTGCTCACGATTTTCGATCTCCTTGCTCAGCACATCTTTTCTGCTGATTTTTGGAGGGATTGCTCCTTGGTATATGCCTCCTCCACTTGTCCAATTAGATTTGTGATTGGTAGATTTTATCTTGAGTATTTTGCTGCTATAGGTGTTAGGTTGTGTGAGCTTGCATGCTTGTTCTATACTTAGATATATCATTTTGATGCATGTGTAGCCCTTTAGCAAATTCATATAGTAGTTTCTCATCATTTATCAACATGGAAATCACTTGGTTTGATGTTTGTCTAAAAATTTCAGAAATAAAGAGGTCATGGACAACCACACATTTAGTGAATTATTTTAGAGTGATGCACCAAGAAGGGCAAGGCCTTCGAGATCATCCTCCCGTGCTAGGCCCTCATACAATGAGGATCTCATCACTCCGCGATTTGGCGACAAGGGAGATGAGGGGATGCGCACCCCTCCACCTTTCCTTGCGAAACCTTTTTGCGGGCTGCTGGGATTCTTGATGATTTTATGACCTTGGTTCGGAGGGCTGGACTAACAAGCCTTATGCAGGATGAGAGCACTCAATATTCTACGCTCACTAAAACATTTGTGGAGAGCTTCTCCTTTACTAAGAGCATGTTCAATCCAGATGTTTCTTTCAAAATTTATGGCAGGTCTTACCATATGACATTGAAGAAATTTTGTGAAGCTCTGGGACTTGGTACAGCCGGGTCAGCAAAGAAGATTCCATCTCATCCCGCTGATTTGTTGGAGCTCTATCGCGGAATAACCAATGATGATAACCTAGAGATCAATAGGGAAAAAATAAGAAACATTCAGCTTCCAGCCATCAGGTACTTCGCTTACTATCTTGCCACTAGTGTTATTGGTAGGGAGAACACTAGTAATATTTCCAGCTATCATTTGGCTTTCTTAGCTGCTGCGCTCAACAATGAAACTAAGTACAATCTTGGTTCTCTCATTTCTCGTCGCTTAACTGCTAAGGGACCCATTTATGGGGGAATTATTGCTACGCGTGTTGCTACTGCCTTGGACATTGCTGTTGATCCAAATGATACAGTTTTGGCTCCTCAGAGGCTTGATCTTGCTGCCATGAAGGCGCACCACTTTGTCACTAATGGCTCTACCCTTAAGAACTTGGTTTATAAAATGTTGTTTATTGACGGGGAAGAGAGAGAGAGATCCCTCTACCCCAAACCACTTTGTTCAGTATTTCTCAGGGACCTTTGTCACACTCCAAGGATGAGATGGATGACAAGCTGCGCTCTCTTAACTTCCATGGACACTATCAGGAGGAAGCGCCCTCATACGACCCCGTTGTACACTACACAGGGGAGTCCTCGAGCTCGTACTAGGATGAGGGAGCCTCCTCGTCGTACTACGGAGGTGCACCTACTTGGGCACCATGGGATTGAGCCCCACTGATACGTTGGAAACGTATCTATAAGTTTTGATGCTCCATGCTTGTTTAGTATCTACTTTGCTTTAATTGTCTACACTTTGAGGTGATTTTTATATGTTTTCTGGTACTAACCTATTAACAAGTTGCAACAGTGCCAGATGCCTATTTTCTGCTATTTTTGGTTTCAAAAAAGTTAGTAAAGAAATATTCTCGGAATTGGATGGGACAAATGTCAAAGTCAATTACTTTCCGTGGGGAACAAGAAGTCCAGAGGGGAGCCGGAGAGGCGAGCCAGAGGGGCCACACCCTCCAGGCGCGGCCACAGGTGGGCCCACTCCTGGCTAGGGTTTGGGGCCCCTGGCTGCCGCCTAGGCCTCCCCCTTCGCCTATAAGAAACCCTCGATGCAGAAACCCTAAGCACCCCAATCAAATCTCCACGAAACCGTCTGTAGCCGCCGCCACCATCGTCCCTAGATCGAGGGGGATCTGAAGTTCTTCCCGGCACCCTGCCGGAGGGGAGATCATCCCAGAGGCCTTCTCTCTGGTATGATGCGTGAGTAGTTCCACCTTGGACTATGGGTCAATGTAGTAGCTAGATTGTTATATCTCCTCCTTTGAGCTTTCATGTATAGATCTTGTGAGCTCCATTCATGATCAAGATCTAATCTATTTGTAATCATGCATGTTGTGTTTGCGGGGATCCGATGGATGTTGAGATTATTATGTTGGTTTGATTAATGGTTTTGTCTTTATGATTCTATCATGTCTGTGTTGTTTGTGATCTTGCATGCTCTCTGTTGTTAGTAGCTATCTTGGACAAGTAGTTGCTAGTGACTCCAAGAGGGGGTATTTATGCTCGATAGTGGGTTCATGCCTCTAGTTTCCAAGGGAAGTGACAGAAATCTCTTCGGTTGTAGATGTGTTGTTGCCACTAGGGAGAAAACAATGGTCTCTTGTTCATGGAACATGTGGACTATTTACCTTACACACTTTGCTTAAAGAAGTTGTCTGTTGCTTACAACTTAATACTGGAGGAGGTTCGGATGATAAACTGAAGGTGGACTTCTAGTCATAGATGTAGTTGGATGGCGATCTATGTATCTTGTTGTATTGCCTAATCGAATATCATAGAATCTTTCTGACTAGTAATTGCATTGTTATGCCTTGCTCAGTTCCTGTCAATTGCCCTGCTGTAATTTGTTTACCCTTCATGCCATGTTGTTTATCTAAGGAGAGCACCTCTAGTGAACTATGGACCCCGGTCCAATCTTTACCATTGATACATCTTCTGCTGTTACTCGTTTACTTGCTGCAAACCATTACCTTCCACACCATACGTTTAATCCTTTGTTACAACAAACCCGTGAGCTTGACAACCTCACTGATTCATTGGGACAAATTCTTGAGTTTGTGTTGTGCAGGTCTCCATGTTGCTTGCAACACCTTTGAGACGTTTCCTTCCTCCTTCAGGTTCGATAACCTCGGTCTCTACTGAGGGAAACTTGCTGCTGTGCTCATCACACCTTGCTCTTGGGGTTGCAGCGAAGTGTCCCACGTCAACACTGGGTGAACGCATCACCCACTTAGGCCAAAAGCCTAAGCTTGGGGGGAGGTATACCGACATCACACTCATATATATATCATGTTGAGTCGGTTCTTTGTATATCCGTTGTTTCGCTTTCTTTTTTGTTTTTGTTGCTGCTTTCTCAAAACACAAAAATACCAAAATTATTTTCGTTGTTTCTCTTGGTTTGTTTCTTTTTTTCTTTGCCTTGGTTTGCCTTAAAAGAAAAATCCAAAAAGATTTTTCTTTGTTTTCTTTGCTTGGTTTGTTTCTGCTTTGTTTGCTTTTTCTTTGTTTGGTTTTGGTTTGTTTGCTTTCTTTAAAAAAAATCGAAAACACCAAAAATATTTGTTGTTCTTATTTGGTTTTGTGAGTTCTTTGCAGGGTCCAGCTATCCTTAGTGGAGTTTGGTTTCATGTTATTATTCAAATCACACAAGTGAAGGCCAATAATGAAGATTAAGACAACTTGAGGTGTGGTAAGAGGCTGGTAACAAACTCTATTTTTTTCATTTTTGTACATATACTCATCATTGTGAGCATGCTTAGCCTATTCGTGTAAGGTGTATGTTATTATGAATGCTTAGTAGTTCTTGCTTGCTTGTGATTAGCTCCAGCTTTCTAATAGTTTGTAGCATGTCATATGAATGTTTGCTAGCATTGTTTTGTTCATACTTTGGTATAATATTGTGGTATAATCCTCTGAAAGTTTCATGTGAATCGACTTGGCACATGCTCACGCATGCATATGAATAAACAATAGTCAGTAAGCCTCGATGATTTATTTTCCCTCAGAGTTCTTGTATCACTTTCATGCCATAATTAGTCCTGTTTTGTTGCAAGCATGATTATGACAGTTATTGCTCTCTCTTTTGTCGCTCCCTCTCTATTGCTAGCCTTCACTTGCACCGAGTATGAGCTCTACCTGTGCTTCCAACTCCCAAAACCATTATTGCCAACAGTGTCCACCATACCTACCTATTAGCATCATTTGTTCAGTGCGTATACTATATGCCTTTGTTTTCTTCCAAATAAAATGTTTGTCTGTTTTGAAAAGTTAGTTAGTAAAGCTCTCACGAACTTGATGGCACACTTTATTCCTTGCACTTAATAATCCTGAACCATTGTGACTTGTCCATGAAAGTTATATGCTTGCAAATTATATGCTGGGAGTCAGCAGAACCATGCTGACAGGGGGAATGCTTTCAACACTTTTTGGATACATATCCATTTGATACCTTGCTCTTTTGTTTGTGGATGTCATCGGTGTGAAATAAAAGGGGGGCTTGTGAGTTCATGGAGTCTATACATTGTGTTAGAGAAACGCCTGGGCCGCTATCCTAAGCCATGCATAATCATGGTGGAAACTTGTAGCATCACCATAATGAGCATTTATGAAGCATCCTCAATAAAAAGTTATGCACATAGTAAATAAAAAGATTGCCGAGATGCTCATTGTCTGCTTGCCTTGTCATTTTGATCACGGGATAGCTCTTGTATCATGTGCAAGGGGTACCCCATTGGCGGTTCTCTATGATATACATGTATTTACAATGACAAGAACTTATAGGTAACCAAAGTTGAGTAGCATGCGGTGCGGACCTCGTACTCAAAGGACTTGGGATTTCCAGTTTATGGTCTGTCAAGCATATAACTCAGATTGGACCTCACTTTCACCTTAACCACATGAAGATGCCTATGATCGGGGCATGAGAGCTCAAAGATAATGAGTGCCTTTCGTTCAGCATTTGGAAGCTTTTCAAACTTTATAAAACCTTTTCACATCCTTGTTTAGTCACCATTTATTCTATGAGCACCTTCTTGAGAGCATAGTTGTCATTCTTGTGTTTGTTCCAAAACTTGGTTAATTATGTCATTACTTTGATGCTTGTATCTCTGATATATTTACTTCTAGTCTTCACTTGAACTTCAGAGGTGCCTTGGCATTTATATTGTGCTCTACAAACAAAGGCAAGCGATATACCACTCTATCATACCTTATTATGAGCATTGCAATGTTTCTTATGTTTATGTTTCATGCTACTTATTATTATTGAGTTGGTTTCTGTTCATAGCTTGCAATGACTATTGAGTAGACTTAGTTGCATACTTATTATTATGAATAGTTTAAGCATCTACTCATGTGCTGAGAATATATACATCATATGAAGCAAATGTGTTCATGAAAGTTCTTTTATCGCACTCAGTTTTCAACTGAATTGCTTGAGGACAAGCAATAAGCTAAGCTTGGGGGGAGTTGATATGTCCAAAACGTATCTACTTTCCCGAACACTTTTGCTATTGTTTCTCCTCCAAACTTGTGTGATTTGGATACAACTAACACAGACTGGCGCTGTTTTTAGCAGAATTACCTTGGTGTCTAGTTTTTGTGCAGAAAATCAACTATCAGGAAAAATCTCGGAAAATATGCCCAAAATTATATTTCACCAGAAGATCCACGGAGCCAGAAGACGAAACGGAGTGGATGCCTGGGGGCCCACACCCCTGCCAGGCGCGGGTGGGCCCTGCCCACGCCTAGGGGGTGCGGCCACCCTAGGCACCCCCTCGGGCTCCCTCTGTGCCTATAAGTTACCCCTTGACCTAAAAACAGAGCGGGGTTCGATGTTTTCCAAAAAAGAGTTCCGCTGCACCACCACCACTAGAAGCCGCGATTCGAAACCAGAAACTCCGTTATGGCACCCTAACGGGACGGGGAATTTGGGGAGGATCATCACCATCATCATCACCAACGCCTCTCCATCAACCATCAATGTTTCCCTCATCCATGAGTGAGTAATCCCCCACTGTAGGCTATGGGGATGGTAGGGATTGGATGAGTTCTATCATGTAATCGAATAAGATTGTTAGGGCATAGTGCCTAGTATCTCTATTAATGCTATTTGACTTTGTTGCAACTTGTTGTGCTTGATCTTATCACTAGGGCCCGAGTGCCATGATCTCAGATCTGAACTTATTATTGAATCATTATGATAGTATTGTTTGTGATCTTATCTACAAGTTGTGTACACATATCATTGTCCGGATCCAAAGGCCCCGAAGTGACAATAATTGGGATAACCAGAGGGGATGGCTGTGGTGTGAGGATCACATGTGTTCACGGAGTATTAATGCTTTTCTCCAGTGCTCTATTAAAAGGAGCACCTTAATTGTTAGTAGTTCCCTAGAGGCCCCGCTGCCACGGGATGGCTAGACAGAAGATGTTGTGCAAGTTCTCATTGCGAGCACGTATGACTATATATGGAGCATATGCCTAGGATTGTTTAGTACTTGGATGCTTATTATTATTTATTTGCAATGCCCTAGATCTTGAAGTTACATGTTTAGACTCGTCCATGCAATGCCCATCCATCCATCCCTATGCCTACCACACTCGAATCCCACTTTTTACTGTTACTGTTACTATTGCTCTTGTTCTACTATTGATGTTGCTACTATCAAACTGTTGCTACTGATAAACTTCTGTGAGCAAGAACTATTTCCAGGTGCAGCTGAATTGACAACTCAGTTATTAAGGCTTGCAAGTATTCTTTGGATCCCCTTGTGTCGAATCAATAAATTGGGTAATACTACTAGCGAATACTATTGCGATCCCCTACACTTGTGGGTCATCACCTCCCTATTCACCTCAGTCAAATGGGGTTGCCGAGCAGAAAAACCGTACTCTAACGGATTTGGTTAACTACATGTTAGGTACATCGGGTTTATCCAAGGCATGGTGGGGGGTGGCCATATTGACATCATGCCATGTCCTGAATAAATTTCCGACAAAAGACAATGAGATTAATCCCTATGAGCAATGGAAGAAGAGAAAAACGACACTCTCATACTTACGTACATGGGGTTGTTTGGCGAAAGTCAATGTGGCGATCCCAAAAAAGCGTAATCTTGGACCAAATACCGTGGATTGCGTTAATTTGGGCTACACTAAGAATAGCGTCGGATATAGATTTATAGTAGTGAAATCTGAGATACCTGATGTGAATGTCGGTACAATTCTGGAGTCTAAGGATGTGACATTCTTTGAGGATATTTTTCCTATGAGAGATATGAAAAGCACTTCTAGACAGGAATCTGAGGAGACTCCTGAACCTGCCATTCCAATGGAGCATTATGAACAACCACATGATGAGAATCCTAAGGAGGATGACGAGGAAACCCTTGATAGGGGCAATAAGCAAAGGACTGCAAAATCCTTTGGCGATGATTTCCTTGTGTACCTCGTGGATGACACTCCCACTTCCATTTCAGAAGCTTATGCATCCACGGATGCTGATTACTGGAAGCAGTCCGTAGCGAGATGGATTCCATCATAGCTAACGGTACATGGGAAGTCACTGAACGTCCCTATGGCTGTAAGCCATTGGGATGTAAGTGGGTGTTCAAAAAGAAGCTTAGGCCCGATGGTACAATTTAAAAGTATAAAGCTAGGCTTGTGGCCAAAGGTTATTCCCAGAAGGAAGAGGAAGATTTCTTTGATACTTATTCACCTGTGGCCAGACTGACCACTATTCGAGTATTACTCTTGTTGGCAGCCTCACATGGTCTTATCATCCACCAGATGGATTTTAAAACAAATTTTCTAACTAGAGAGATAGATGAGGAAATCTACATGAAACAACCAGCTGGTTTTGTTATAGATGGCCAAGAAGAAAAAGTATGTAAGTTACTGAAATCTTTATATGGCCTAAAACAAGCACCTAAGCAATGGCATGAGAAGTTCAATACAACTTTAACATCTATTGGCTTCTTCGTTAATGAAGCTGACAAATGTGTGTACTATCGCCATGGTGGGGGCGAAGGAGTCACGCTGTTCTTGTATGTTGACGACATACTGATATTCGGGACCAACCTCAAAGTCACTGAGGAGGTTAAGCCATTTCTATCTCAAAATTTTGAGATGAAGGACCTTGGAGTGGCTGATGTTATCTTGAACATCAAACTATTGAGAGATAATGAGGGTGATTACACTTCTACAATCCCACTATGTTGAGAAAATTTTGGGTCGATTTGGATATTCGGGCTGCAAAATTTCTCCAACACCATATGACCCTAGTGTGCGGATTCAAAAGTTCGAAGGCACATCTAAGGATCAGCTAAGATACTCTCAAGTCATTGGCTCACTCATGTGCCTAGCGAGCGCTACAAGGACTGACATCATATTTGCCGTGTGCAAACTGAGCCGGTTTATTTCCAATCCGAGTGATGTGCATTGGGGTGCTGTTGAAAGAATTATGATCTATCTGAAAGGTACTATGAACTATGGAATTCACTATACCGGGTACCCATCGGTGCTTGAAGGATATAGTGATGCAAATTGGATCTCTCATGCTAATGAGATGAAAGCCACAACGGGGTATGTGTTTACTCTTGGAGGTGGTGTTGTTTCCTGGAAGTCTTGCAAGCAAACGATCCTAACGAGGTCGACAATGGAAGCAGAATTAACAACATTAGACACATCTGGTGTAGAAGTAGGATGGCTTCAAGATCTTTTGATGGACTTGCCAGTGGTTGAAAAGCCAGTACCGGCTATCCTTATGAACTGTGATAATCAAACTGTAATTGTCAAGGTAAAGAGTTCAAAGGACAACACGTAGTCCAACAAACACATAAGAATGAGATTAAAAGCTGTCAGACATCTAAGAAACTCTGGATGATAGCGTTGGATTATATCCAATCAGCTAATAATCTGGCAGATCCCTTTACTAAATGGCTATCCCGTGTTGTGATAGAAAATGCATCGATGGAGATGGGTATGAAACCCACATAAGTTGCCATGGTAGTAACCCAACCTATGTGATCGGAGATCCCGTAAAGTAGGACCTGGGAAAACAATCTAGTGGTTAACAAAGGAGAGTAGTTTTACTAACCCACTCCGTTGGAGATGCAATACTCTCGGAAATTGTATGGCAGGTTAACTTTTGTCTTAATGTGTTCCAAAGCTTTTATAAGAAAGATGCTATCCTACAAAGCAATATTTGTAGGAACACACCTATATGAGCCCGACTACTGGTCACAGTCTATGAGATTGAGTTGATCTCTAGTAAGTTCATGAAAAGGTCAGGAGTGTGACTAATATGCTTCACCCGAGGGGTCATCTCTTTGCAGCCTAGTACTAGTAAGACATTTGTTGAAACCTCTTTACTCCAAACTGACAATTCAAGGCATAGTCCATTGTTCAGTTGTAAAGGAGTGTAGCCATCTGTTCTAGGTGGATGTTCAACCTTACTAGGTCTCCACTGAAAATACCAATATATCAAAACAGTGTTAGAAACACCATGGGTCTTTGGGATCTGGTGGGGGATTACTGAAATATAGGGTGGTCTTTAGGCCCATCTAGCAATTTCAGGAAAATCTCTAAGGGCCCATTCATGGCAAGAGGAGTGGTAGGAGTTTAGTCCCACATGGATAGTTGGGAGAGATTTCCACCAACATATAAGGTGAGCTCTTTTTCCACTAGTATGACTTGGGGTGAAGAAAAGAGAGGCGTTCTACACGCGCTCTCCTCCTCCTCCGCCGCCCTCCTCGCCACGACGCATGCAGGTTGCGGGAATCTCGCCGAGCCGATGTGTTATTTTTGTCGCGCAGGAATGGGATATGATCGGTTGCAACTGAAATGACTGAAACATTAATGAAAATGAATACGAGCTGAAACGTTTTGTCTTAAGTATATACGTTTTCAGTAATTCATTATGGGAGTTTCTAGTAATTAATTACAGCCATTTATTTCCGTT
Source organism: Avena insularis (assembly GCA_023614405.1). Taxonomy (NCBI): domain Eukaryota; kingdom Viridiplantae; phylum Streptophyta; class Magnoliopsida; order Poales; family Poaceae; genus Avena; species Avena insularis. Next base: position 555,107 of record JAJUPC010000119.1, on the reverse strand, counting down.
GAACCATCTCATATCCACTTGTGCCTATATATTGGAGAGATCTCTCTTCTCCGGATACAGAACAAAACCACTATCTCCACGCGCGATAGCCATTGCCGTTTTCTCTGCTGTTGCGGGTGATCCCATTCTATCCACCACATACACGGTTGACAGAAGAGCAGACCTCTGGAACCCCGCCTCTCCATATTCTGTACGAGAGAGGGGCGATTAGGTTTTTTGGGAGCGTCTTTGACGCGACTGCTCACTTTCGGTCCACTACTTCCACGCCTTCGTCATCACCATGACTACTGAAGCCGAACAGGCCACCGCTGCATTCAAGAGGGCGATCAACGAGGCTGCCGCCACCGCTGCTGCTACGGCCAATTGGCCTACTGGAGGATACCATATGCTAATCCCTCTCTTACTTATTTCTGTGTGGATAGTAATAGTAATGTCCGTAGACGATTCTACGATTCTAGAACTTCACAGTTTTATTACCAAATGTCAGTACGTGCAATTTATTTCTAGATTATTATAATTGAAATATTGCCTAGATTCTGAACATATCAAAGCCTCTATTTTATTTTCAACACCTTTCGTTCCAAAATAATGGTTCGAGTTTAAATTTGAATTGATGATTTGCGCCATTTGAATGGATGGTTTGCAGCCCCGGTCCATGACGATTTCCCCTCCATTACTTTTGAATGGATGCTTTGCTACATTTTACTTTGATCTTTTGCCCTTTGGGCACGCGTACGATGCCGATTTTGCCACATCGTGGCCCTCTGACCAGAATCGCAACTAGACGAGGTTGATTCACTCGTCGCGCTCTTCCTCAACCATCACATCCGCCCTTTCCTAGCGGTGGGGTTTACAAAGTATGTACTTTCTCCATCTTAAAATAGATGTCTTAGATTTAAAATTTTAATAAATCTAGACACTATTTTAGAATGTAAACTTATCTAAAATTTAAAAAACCTAAGACATCTATTTCAAAAGGAAGAAGTAGCTAGGAATAATGGTGGGTGGAACGACGCGCCAACTCAGGTGAGCACCACAAGTTGCACCATCGACTAGCTAGAGGGGAAACCGAGGACAACCTCGCCACGGCCATCACCATGTTGTTTGGACGTGGATGGTGAGAGAGGGATGATGGTGTCATGGGATCCATCTGCCACGACTGTATGGGACAAGAAGACATGGAGGTTGGGCTATCGGGTGCTCTAGCTAGGTGGCGCCTTGTGTTGCTCATGGTTGTTTCTCATTGTTGGGGATATGCTATATGGGTATCCTCATAGCATGTATCCTATCCGGATAACCCGGGTGACCCACAGTTGGTAGCATGGTCCATGGCCTGCTGGGCGGCCCAGTTAGATGGATCCAGAAGGGAGGCCCATACCGGATAAAGGAAGGCTACGGAGGAGTCACCGACGTACCTGGAGCCTTGGAGTGCAAGACACGTTAGCCTGATTGTATACTGTGTAGGACGCTGTAACCTGTCCGGCTAGGACTTTTCCCTGTAACCCTAGGACCTGGAGACTATATAAGTTGGGCCTATGGGAGCCTTTAGGGCACAAGTTAGATAGATCAACACACACCTCGCATAGCGAACCAATCCCTATAACTCGGCGTATTGCCCTTATAGTGATTTATAGCAGGAGTAGGATTCCGCCACCGTTGTGGGATCTGAACCTAGGTAAGCTGTGTTACCTCGTATCCGTCAACCATCCGCCTTCCCCCACGTCTCTAAACATGCACTATGAGGACCCCTCCATGGCGTACTCGTTGGCAATACCACGACAGTTGGCGCCCACTGTGGGGCAAGAGGCGCTTCAGGATCTTCAGCGGGCGAGGACCAAGATCTTCGCGGAAATCAGCAAAAATGTATCCATGGGTCGTGTTCTCTTATCCGGCAACTTTTCGATCATCGCCCCCGATGAGTTTTGGATCCCGGAGAAGACGAACCCTACGCGGTGCTCGATCGTCCCCATCGGAGACATCCACCTCTTTATTGGCGAAACCGACTCGGGCACTAGTCCCCTGGAAGTCGGAGGAGCATCAAGACCCGCACGGACCGCCTACGGACAGGATACGTTCGCGGAAGGATCGATGTCGGATATCTCTTTGGAGTTTGCCGGCAAAGATCGGAAAAATTCAAGGCCCACCCAAACCGCCCCTGTGCAGGATATAATAGTGGAAGATCGCTGCAAATCCGCCGGCTTTGCCCGTGCGTCTAGACAGCAGAGATCAAAGTTTGTGGGCGTGGTTACTATCTTCGATCTAGCTCGGTGCGTTTAGAGAGAGGGATAAAACCCACGCGATTACCTTGCCAGGTGGCTCCGTATATGGGCCGACCTAGCACATTACCCCAATGCTGATGCAATTATCACTTTGTGGAAGGACTGGACCAAGGAACACTTCTCAGACATTCACTAAGGCGGCAACAGGCTTCAGGATGCCTCACCTTCAAAGGCATGGTGAACACCGTCAACAACTACGCGGAGGCTGAGGAGGCAGCCCAGACAACGCTTGCGCTCATAGATGGTGCATCTCCGCATTAGCCACCGCCACCACCACCTCCGATCGTCATCGCTGCAGCTGCACCACCGCCTCCGATCGTCATTGCAGTAGCTGCACCCCCACCTCTAGTCGTCATCGCTGCTGTCGCACCACCACCGCCCATCATCGAGGAAGCCCAGGCACCCTCCAACTCCGTGCTTAACGCGCTCTACACCGACATCAGCGCTGACTCGGAGGAGATAGACTTTAGCCCGGAGGAGCTAGACTCTGCCATGCAGGAGATGGAGGAGGATTTCCAACACAACGAGCAGGCCGACAACGTCGTCATGTCCCGAGAGGTGTTTGTCGCCATTGGGACCGTGATGGAAGAATACCAACCCGGACAAGCTCCGCCTAAAGCGCTGGACAAGGGGAAGGGACCACCTGTTGCTGCCGACAAGGATCGTGCAAAGGTCATGCCCCCTCTGCCTAACCCAGTGCAGCAGCCGCAGGAACTCAACATCGGTCTGAGTAACAACAACACCGCAAACCAACCGCCTCCGGCATCTACTCTGCTGCTGCCCAAATTACTCTGGCTGATAGAGTGATGTACGACAACCTGCTCGTCGAGCCCATGACTGTAGCTCATATCCGGAGCATAGTCCAGCTTGACGAGAAGCGCCAGCAGCTGCTGGAGGAAGCGCATGCCATCACGGAGCAAGGCGCAAAGCTGGACCGAGATCTGGCCAACGCGCAGAAGTCAATAGAGAAATCTAGAGCCATGGAGGCCGAGTACAAGACTCTGCTCCAGCAGCAGAAGGCTAAGAAAGCTCCGACTCGCGTCATCAACGATCCTGGTGTACGGAGAAAACCTAGGATGGTCCCCCTCGAAGCCGCCACAAGCAAAGCCATACATTGACAGCGAAGGCAGGCAGGTGATGCCCACTCCTCTTATTAATCTCTCCGTCGCCAAGACCCTTCCGGAGCAGGATAGATCACCCGCGGCAGTGGAGCAGCTCTATGACCTTGTGTCCAAGGCGGTGAAACAGCAGGAAAAGGCCACCTCTCAGAGGCTTGAGTCTGACCCATCGTTTTGCCAGTCTAGTCAGCATAAGCCGCCAAGGAATCGATCTCCTCAGGATCGAGTCCCAGACGGGTTCATCAGAACAAAGACAGAGGGACGCGCGCAACAGGAAAGATGCTATCCCTATATCCTCCGACCACGGAGGAAAGGCTCATCATCGTCGCCCATCTCCGCCGCCCCGATCCCCCTGACATCGCGAAGACACCAAGGCTCGCCATCGCATGGATATGCCTCTGCCAAGGCAGCACGACATCGTCATCCGCGACAACACGGAGAAGACCCGTCATGATGGAGAGAGCAACAAAGGACACAAGAGCAGGTCGCACCATGACCCTCCGCGTCCGACAAGCAACCGTGACAAGCATGAGGCGTCGCATGAGGGTAACAGCAAGAAGGATAACCCACCGCCACCTCCGCCTCTGTCGCCCCCTAGCAACCACCATGGTGGAGGAGGCCCATGTCGTTCATGTAGCCCATCCCCTGATGGCAAGAAGAAGAAAAGAAGCCCAGAGCCATACGATGCACGTTCACGTCTGGACAAGATCCATGAGGCCCGGGAAGGACCATACCCAGGACCACGTTGCTTTGGATCTGTGATATGGTCCACAACTTACCCCAAGGGTTTTTGGATTGACAAGACCATCAAAGCCTATGACGGCATCGCCAAGCCAGCTACATGGTTGCAGGATTACGGCAACGCGATAGAGATCGCCGGGGGTAACCCCAACGTCTCCGTCAAGTACCTCCCATTGATGTTGATGGGCACAGCCCGACAATGGATTGATGACTTGCCGAAAAAATCCATCTGAAATTGGCTGGGCATGCAAGAAGCGTTCACCAAGAACTTCGAGGGTACGTACAAACGTCCCTGTACTATTGGCGATCTATAGCGGTGCGTGCATGAGAAAGACGAGACATCTCGCGCCTACCTCTCTTGCTGGATGGATATGAAGAATTCCTGTGCAGGAGTGCACGCTCAGACCGCCATGGCCGCCTTCATCAATGGGTTGGAAAGGGGCACGTTGCTCCGACATAAGTTGAAGCGCCTACAGGACAATCACCAGCTAGATCTCAATCAGATGATCTAGTTGGCTAGTGAGTTCGCGGCTGCCGACGACGATGCTCGCGGCTCCATGCCGGGAACAGCCGTTCCAACCCAAGCTCGGAGGAGCAGCAACAGCAAGCAGAAGAACCCGCCAGAAGAAAAGCAAAACTCCGACATGGTCGCCATGACATTTGGAGGACGAGGTGATGGTGGACAGCGTGGCCGAGGACGGGGGGCTGGTCGTGGGCAGCAGCGAGCTAGTGAAACTAACTCGGCAGCGCTCCGTGTTCCCCAAACCTACAAGGAGTACCGCGATATGCCGTGCCTCGTACACCTCGATGCCAACTGCAAAGCCACCCACACCAATCGCCATTGCAAGTTCGTCAACAACCTCAAGGAGGACCTAGAGTCCGGCTACAAGCGAAGTTGGAAGAACATACCGCAAGGCAAGGTCAAGGGAAAGAAGAAAGACGAGGATTCCAAGGATTCAAGTGATATGGATGAGGATGTTGACCCCAAGCACGCCGCCAAGAGCGATATCAAGGGCAAGAACCCCTTCGAGAAGAAGGCGGCCGTATTCCACACTTTCCTTGGCACCCCCACTGTCCGACAATAGAAAACCTATATGAGGATACTGATGGCTACTCTACCCCAGTTCCCCGGTACCTGCGCTGGTCGGAGATTCCAATTACTTGGGATAGGAAGGATCACCCAGACCTCATACCTATGGAGAACCAGTACGCCATGGTCATCAACCCCCCGATTGACGGCAACGAGTTCACCAAATGTATGGTGGATAGTGGAAGCAGCATCAACATCATGTACCTGTATACACTGCACAAGATGAACTTGATGGAGGAAAACCTAAGACGGACCAGCACCACCTTCCACGACGTAGTTCCTGGTCGAGAAGCTCGGTACCTTGGGTGTATCACACTTCAGGTAGCTTTTTGCAATGTCAATAATTACCGCCAAGAACGCATGATCTTCGAGGTGGTCCCCTTTAAGAGCGTGTACCACGTCATATTCGGACGCGACATCTTCCACGCCTTCATGGCCAAGCCATGCTTCGTCTACAACAAGCTCAAGATACCCTTACCAAACGGTATCATCACCGTAACTAGAAGCTTTACCAAGGCAAGGGACTGCAAGATTGGAGAAGCAGCTTTCGCGGAAGCTGTCCACTACAGTGAAGAATTCAAGGAGATCCAGAGCAAGGTCGATGCCTCGGAGATGCCGGCGTCGAAGAAGCAGATTTCTGACTCTGCCCCAACATTCAAGGCCGCCATCAATACCAAGCCGGTGGAACTTGTGGTAGGCGATGCCTCCAAGACCACCACCATTGGGACAAACCTGGACCCTAAATAGGAAAGCGCGCTCGTCGAGTTCCTCCGTGAGAATAGGGACATCTTTGCCTGGCAACCTGCCGACATGTAAGGTGTACCTAGGGAAATTGCCGAGCACAGCTTGAATATTGATCCAAAATGTAAACCAGTGAAACAACCTCTACGACGCCTCAGAGACAAGAAGAGACACGCCATTGGCAAGGAGATAGCTAGGTTACTTAAGGCTAGTTTTATACGAGAAGTCCTTCACACCCGATGGGTGGCCAATCCTGTACTTGTCCCCAAAAAGGGAACCAAAAAATTAAGAATGTGTGTTGATTACACCGGCTTGAACAAAGCGTGTCCCAAAGATCCGTTTGCTTTGCCTCGCATTGACCAAGTCATTGACTCGATGAATGGCTCGGAGCTTTTGTGTTTTCTCGATGCATACTCGGGATACCACCAGATCAAGACAAGGAAGTCATACCAATTGGCCACTTCGTTCACTACACCCTATGGCACGTTTTGCTATGTCACGATGCCCTTTGGGCTAAAAAACGCAGGTGCTACGTACCAGCGGACAATGCAACATTGCCTACACGATCAAATTGGTCGGAATGTTCACGCCTATGTGGACGATATAGCGATGATTTCTAAAAAGTCAAACGACTTAATCTCCGAATTAAAAGTAACCTTTGATAATCTCCGGACATACAATATGATGCTTAACCCTAAGAAGTCCGTCTTCGGGGTTCTAGCCAGCAAATTGTTGGGCTTCATCATTTCCCAACGTGGAATCGAGGTTAACCCGGAGAAAATCAAGGCCATACTAAACATAAACCGTCCGACATTCTTGAAGGACATACAACAACTAAAAGGCTGCGTTGCAGTAGTTAGTCGGTTCGTCAGCCAACTTGGAGAGAAGGCTCTTCCGCTGTACAAGTTGCTGAAGAAGGCGGACAAATTTACCTAGACGGATGAAGCAAATGTAGCATTGAAGTAGCTAAAGGAGATACTTTCCTTGGCGCCTATCCTTGCAGAACCCGAGCCTATGGAGCCTATGTTAGTTACATGGTGGCCACCAACTGGGTAATCAGCATCGTCGTCGTGGTAGAGAGGAAGGAACCAGGGCATGAATACGGAGTTCAATGACATGTTTACTATGTAAGCGAGGTCTTGACAGAGTCCAAGCAGCATTACCCGCACTACCAGAAGCTAGCTTATGGAGTGTTCCTCGCTTCTCGGAAGCCGAGGCGCTACTTCCAGGAGCACCCTATCACAGTTGTGAGCAAAGCTCCACTGTCCGACATCATCAACAACAGCGATGCTACAGGAAGGGTCGCAAAGTGGGGCATTGAACTTGTCGCCTTCGAGATCACCTACAAGAGACGCGACGCTATCAAGTCACAGGCCTTGGCGGATTTTATCACAGATTGGACGGATATGCCAGATGCTACCCCTATACTAGAGCCAGAATACTGGGTGATGCACTTTGACGGATCAAAGCTACTCAATGGCTTGGGGGCTGGTGTACTATTACAGTCACCAACCGGGGAAAAGATACACTACGTTCTACAGATCCACTTCGAGGCTACGAACAACATGGCGGAGTATGAAGCACTCATTCATGGACTACGCGTAGCCAAGGATATTGGCATCAAGCGCGTAGTTTGCTGTGGAGATTCCAACTTGGTTGCCCAGCAGGTGGCTGGCACCTGGAATGCGCGGAACCCTATGATGGCGGCATATCGTGACAAAGTGGACGAGATAGCCAAGAGCTTCTTGGGCTACGAGGTCAAGTATGTACCTAGGGAGCAAAATGAGGCGGCTGATCTGCTGTCAAAGCTTGAATCAGGGCGCAAAAAAATTCCTCCTGGCATTTTCCTGGAGCATCTACGGACACCATCCGTGAAGGGAGCGGACATCGACAACCCGGACAGAGTTGACTCTTTCGTTCACATAGTGACAAAGGTCCCTCCGGCTTGGGCAAAACCGTTCATGGGATATCTCGTACACGGAACTTTGCCCGACGATCAAGTCAAAAGACGGCAAATAGTACGTCGAGCAAAGGGCTATATCATAATCAATGGACATCTCTACAAAAGAAGCACCACTGGTGTTTACCTTAAGTGTGTTTCCCAGCAAGATGGTATTGAAATACTACATGAGATCCATCTCGGAGATTGCGGGCATCATGCCGCTCCTCGACCATTGGTCTCCAAAGCCTTCCGGCAAGGATTCTACTGGCCGACCGCGAAGGAGGACGCCGACAAGCTGGTCGAGATGTGCTTAGGATGCCAGTTCTATGCCCGACAACCACATGTTCCAGCCGAAGAATTACGAACAATACCAATAACTTGGTTGTTTGCAGTCTGGGGGCTAGACATGGTTGGTCCGTTGCAGACGACACCTTATGGGTTTATGCATCTACTAATAGCAGTTGATAAATTCACCAAATGGATAGAAGGTAAACCCATTAGAAAGCTTGATGGGGCAACTTCCCTAAGGTTTGTCCGGGATCTAGTGGTGAGATTTGGTCTCCCACATAGCATCATCACTGACAACGGTAGCAACTTGTCACTCGGAGAAGTGGAAGCTTATTGTTGGGAGAAGGGCATCCGACTTGACCTTGCATTTGTGGCAGATCAACAATCCAATGGTCAGGTTGAGCGAGCCAATGGGTTAATTCTGTAGGGAATCAAGCCACGTCTGGAAGCACCGTTGCATAGAGCAGTTGGAGCCTGGGCGGAGAAATTACCATCTGTGATGTGGAGTTTATGAACTACACCCAACAGATCCACCGGCTACACCCCTTACTTCATGGTATATGGAGCAGAAGCCATCCTGCCTTCCGACATCCTTCACGATTCACCAAGAGTTGCCGCCTACGACAAAGATGACGCTAAAGAATCCAGACGACTAGACGTGGACCTTCTTGAGGAGGAGCGCGTTTTGGCATGCCAAAGATCCGCCATCTACCAGCAGAAGCTATGCAACTACCATAGTCGCCATGTTCGGCATCGATCGTTTAAAGAGGGGGGTCTGGTGCTCCGACTTAAGCAGAAGAAGTCACACAAATTATCCCTGCCATGGGAAGGACCGTTCATCATAAGCAAGGCGCTACTCAATGGGTCTTACTACCTCGTTGACAATCGTGAACTTGACGATAGACCTAACGAGGATCATGAGCGTAAGCGACGTGACCCGGATGATGACTAACCGGAGCTTGATCGGCCATGGAACATAGCACAGCTACGCCCTTTCTACACATATCATTTTTTATCTATTGTGTATCTCTTATATGATCAATGAAATAAAGCTCTCTGGTCCACTCATATTTCTAAGTCTTTTACCTCCTTTAGTATTCATTTTTGTATCGTATAAAACCTTTATGCACAAGCTGTGTGTTTGCACTTGTGAAAATTCTGCCTACGGGCGTTAGCTTAAGTTTTCTGGTCTACACGTTCTTTGTTATTTTTATGTGGATTCTGGAGTAGTGACTTTTGGTACTTGAAGTCGGCGATTTTGTGCTTAGGTTTTTGACGGTGCCATTGGGTATCATCGCCTGGGCGCATGGTTCTGACAACGAGTCTTCCGACTCACAAAAGGTCAAGCATACAAACCAAAGTAATGGATAAGCCAACACTTGCTTAAAAAATATATACATGCTGGAACCAGTTCTTGAGTAGCAGGAAAATACAACTATTGTTTTTCCGCCTTAAGTTAACTGATTAGTTCTTCCGCATACACAAATTCTAGAGGAAACAAATATTACATATTATTTTTTCATTCCTCTAGCGCATGAGACTTGGAAGCAGCATCATTGGCAGCAGGAGAGCCATCCTCCTCGAAGTCGTTGGTCTTGAGGGACTCAGAGGAGCTTTGATGGTCGCCGTCAATGATCTCGAGCGGCACAAAGACGTTATGGTCGACCAACTCAGCAACCTTTGTGTCATAGCCCACGAGTGATGCCCAGATAGCCTTATGATCAATCTTCTAGCCCTCATCATCTACGTAGGGAAGACCTGAGGTTACTACGTTGATGTCAGCATCTTCATAGTGCGCCTTGACCATCGATAGTGCCATAATTGCACCAGCCCGTGTACATGAAGCTTTCCAGCTTACAATACGCTCGGAGGCTTGGCGCAAGATCTCCGAGTACTTCATCACGGAGTCCACTGCTTTGATGTTGATTTGGAGGGGCTTGGATATCTCCTTGGCCTGCTTGATGGCGATGCTGATAAAGTTGCTGGCAAGAACCATGCATTCCTTTGGCGGAGGTGGCGACTGGGTTAATCCAATAGGATCTGCAATTCCGACAATGGAGCGCATGAGTTCAATAACACACAACTTCAAAGTATCTAACTTACAGAAGTACAAGACGGAGGATCACTTACCAAAGATGCTAGCCTCAGCCTGCTGGAGTGTATCCGCCATGGAATCTCGCTCTTGTCGGAGGATCTTGTATGCTTCAAGATTGCGTTGATTTTGCTCGTCGACAGCTTTCTTCTGCTCTTTCAGCATCGCAATCTCCTCCTTCAAGAGATTCATCTCAGTGTTGGCGGACTCCTGCAGGACCTTCATGGACTCCTCGTGCATCTTCAGCGTATCAGTTCTCTCCTGCTTAAGGATCTTGTTTTTGCTATCCAGCAACTCAATGTGCTTGGATTGCTCAACAATGTCCTTGGCCTTAGCGATGGCTTCTGCAAGTCGAAGAAATGACAATACATAGTGAGTAGTCGAAGAATGGTGGCACAAGACCAAGTCAGAGTATGAAAACGAATGGAAAAATAGACTCTTGCTCTTGGTGATTTGATCCTTCAAGAAGGCAGTTTTACCCTTTTCGGCTTCCAGCTCTGCACACAGCTTGTGGAACTTCTCATTGGCGACGCCTCTCCGAGAATTCTCATTCTATGGAAAGAAGATTTAAAGCTGTTTAGTGTAACATCCCAGTATTAGAGCTCAGAAATAAGATGAACCCAGATGTGTGCATTGCATTCATGCATAGAAAATCTGAATAATTTTCGCGCTTTTGAACAAAACTTGTCAAAGTGATTGAAGCTTCTCTTAACTTGATAGAATGGAAGTAGATCATCAAGTTGACTGTGATAAGTTTCAATATGACCTTTGCTAAAACCTTATTTGGGTAAACATGATTTGATCTAAGGGTAGATCAGATAGAATAAATGCTACTCATAATACATTGCTTAAATAAGTAATATATGATCCTTAAGGTATTCTATCATCATATTCAACACAACAATTCATAAGTTCCAAGTTAACATTACAAACTAGAGTAATATAAATGTAATGACTAATCCTGACCTATCTTATTCTTATATATTCTTACTATGAGTATCATAGTAATACTTAACTTTAACTCTTTAATGAGTTTGAGTTGGAAAGAGACTAAGTCAAGATCATTCACTATATATCTTTCTTTCCATATCATTTTTTATGGAACTTAACTTTATATCTGTTGTTCATCCATGTTGAGTAATCCACCATTGATTTACAAATTCTTTAACTATCAATCCTTGCACTACTATTTCTAGATCTTATCATAACATCTACTTAAATCTTTTAAAGAGGGCATAGTCCATGAATAACCTTAATCCAATATGAGATACTAAGAAGATAATTTCAATACAATTGAAACGTAGTATTGATAAAGCCTTGTTTACCCAACTAAGAACTTAAGCTATAAATGATTAAAGGATTATATTGATCATGTCTTACTCACCGGGATGGTCTACCTATATCTTGTATAAAAGATATTGGTGGGTAGAACATGATTGAAACCCTAGTAGAGATAAGTTATCCTAGAGTAGTCATTACAAGCCACATAAATATAATGTAGGGTTGGAGTGTGAGTTATTGGAGTAAAGAAAATGTAGGATGATATTATTCAATTTAAGCTAGTTTAGCATAGGGTTATGGAAGGAGTGTTATTCATCTTAAAGGATAGTAAGCCTTAGAGAAAGATAGTTGTGTAGGGGTTCGTAGCATGGAAAACAAAATTTTTCTATCGCATACAAACAAACAAGCCAAGATCTATCTACTAGATTGTAGCAACGAGTCGATGGAATAACTCACCCTCGAAGATTCCAAAGTGTTTAACGAGAGCAGATTCTCGTGGGTGATGTAGTCGCATTCTTCCGATCTCAAGATCGCGTGAGCGATCCTTCCGGCGCGCGTTCCTTGGCGCTCATGATCGGTCACACGTTCGGTACTGACGAAGACCTTCCTCTCCTTGTTCCAAAGAAAAGCGGAGGTTGTAGCACTCTCCTCGCGATTCCGGCAAAGACTGTGGTAATGCAGGAGGTAGAGGAGATCCTTGAGGGCTTCGCCTTAAGCCGGTGCGAGTATGGTGGAGCTTATGAGAGAGGCTATTAGTGGTCTAGTAATTAGACACACCAATTAGAGGGCTCTAAACCAATTAGAAGGCTCTAAACCGAATAGCTCTAAACCGGGGTCTAGATCTAGGGTTTAGTTTAGAGGATAGGAAACTTGTGTGTCTAGGAGGGGAGCCCTGCCCCTCCTTATATAGGTTGGAGGGCTGGCCGGCCAAGGGGAGGAGTTCCTCCCCAACTCGGCCTAGGAAGGTGCGCCGCCAAGGGAGGAACCCTCCTCCAACTCGGCCTCCACCTCTCCTCCTCTTTTCCACTTCCCAAAGCGCGTTTGACTTTCAAACTAGCCGTTTGACTTTTCAATTTATGATTTAAATAAATCCTTTATTTGGGACAGCAAGAATACTTATTACATGATGCAATCATTACAATATGTAATGACACACTCATGTAACCTTCCCTCCGGAGTGCTTAGGACATTAGGGCCTTCTAGAATGTTCCCGATGAAAACACGGAATCATTCCGCTACTCCGAAACGGACTTTCCTTATATGAATCTTATTCTCCGGACCATTCCGGATCTCCTCGTGATATCCCGGATCCCATCCGAGACTCCGAACAACATTCGGTCTCTTTCTCATAATACCATAACTACTCAAACAACGTCGAATCCTTAAGTGTGTCTCCCTACGGTTCGTGAATTATGCGGACATGATCGAGACACTTCTCCGAACAATAACCAATAGAGGAATCTGGAAATTCATATGGCTCCCACATATTTCTACGATTACTTTGCGATCAAATGAACCACTTACATACGATACCAATTTCCCTTTGTCTCACGATATGTTACTTATCCGAGGTTATGATCGTCGGTATCTCTGCATACCTAGTTCATCCTCGTTACTGATAAGTACTCTTTTCTCGTTCCCGTGATATGTGATCCCTTGTGACCCAGTCACATGCTTGCAAGCTAATTGGATGACATTTCACCGAGAGGGCCCAGAGAATATCTATCCGTCATGTGGATGGACAAATCCCACTTGATCCATGTGTTTCAACCAATACTTTCCGAACACTCAATGCCACCTTTATAGCCACCCTGTTACGGTGTGGTGTTTGATGACATCAAAGCATCCATCCAGTAAAGGTGATATGCATGATCTCATGGTCGAAGGAATTAGGTTACTATGTATCAGAAAGCATATAGCAATTGAACTATTGAAATGACTTGATCTTTATGCTACGCTTGTCTATAGGAGTATGTCCACCATATCATTCTCCTAACGATATGATCTTGTTGTTGATAACATCTCAATGTTCATGACAAAGAAACCACATCATCAATCAACCAACAAGCTAGTGAAGTATAGAGGCTATACTAGGGACTTCAAATTAAGTTTACAAATCACACAAGTATTAATGGTTTCCTTGTTAATACTATTATAGCATGAATGTAAACATTTATCATAAACACAAAGATATATAATAATAACTACATTTATTATTACCTCTAGGGCATATCTCCAACAGTCTCCCACTTGCACTAGAGTCATCCAATCTAGATTACATGGTAATATACCGAACACCCATGGCAGTTTGGTGTTGGTCATGTTTTGCCCTCGGGAGAGGTTTAGTCAACGGATCCGCCACATTCAGATCTGTGTGTACTTTGCAAATCTTTATATCCCCATCCTGGATATGTTCTCGAATAGCGTGAAAACGCAGCTTGATATGCTTCAGCTTCTTGTGTGACCTTGGTTCTTGCGCATTGGCTATGGCGCCCATGTTATCACAATAGATAGACATTGGGTTCAGCGACTTGGAACCACACCCTCTCAGTAATGAACTCTTTCATCCATATCGCTTCTTGTGAAGCCTCCGGCGACCATGTATTCGATTCAGTTGAAGATCTCGCCACAACGCTTTGCTTTGCACTCCTCCAGCTAATCGCTGCACCATTCAAAATAAATACGTATCCAGTTGTGATTTAGAATCATCCGGATCGGTGTTCCAACTAGCATCGGTGTAACCATTAACAACATGTTCATCACCTCCATAAGAAAGAACCATATCCTTAGTTCTTCTCAAGTACTTAAGGATGTTTTTGATCATTGTCCAATGATCCACTCTGGATCACTTTGATATCTGCTAGTTAAACTAACGGCATATGCAATGTCGGGTCTAGTACATAGCATGGCATACATTAGAGATCCTATGGCTGAGGCATAGGAGTCTTACTCATTCTTTCTCTATCTTACGCGATGTCGGACTTTGAGTTTTACTCAAGGTCGTATTAAGCAACATGGCCAAGAATCTTTTCTTTCTATCTACCATTCCAAAACTCTTTAGAACTTTGTCCAAATATGTACTTTGTGACAATGATATTTGGCGTTCGATCTATCTCTATAAATCTTTATGCCTAATATGTAAGCTGCTTCGCCAAGATCCTTCATTGAAAAACTATTATTCAAATACTCTTTGACACTATTAAGAAGGTCTACATCATTCCCAATCAACAATATGTCATCCACATACAGTATTAAGAATGCCATGAGCTCCCACTCACTTTCTTGTAAACACAAGCTTCTCCATAAGTTTGTATAAAACCAAAACTTTTGATTACCTTATCAAAGCGTTGATTCCAACAGGGATGCTTGCTTCAATCCATAGATGGACCGTTGAAGCTTGCATACCTTGTTAGCATCTTTAGGATCGACAAAACCTTTGGGTTGCATCATATACAACTCTTCATCAATGTCTCCATTGAGGAATGCTGTTTTGACATCCATCTGCCATATCTCATAATCATAATATGCAGCGATTGCTAACATAATCCTCACAGATTTTAGCTTCGCATTGGTGAGAAAGTCTCATCGTAGTCAACTCCTTGAATTTGTCGAAACCCTTTTGCGACAAGTCGAGCTTTATAGACGATAACATTACCATCAAGATCTGTTTTCTTCTTGAAAATCCATTTGTTCTCGACAGCCTTCGGCCATCCGGTAAGTCCACCAAAGTCCATACTTGGTTTTCGTACATGGATCCAATCTCGGATTTCATGGCTTCTTGCCATTTATTGGAATCTGGGCTCATCATCGCTTCCTCATATGTCTCGGGGTCATCGGTGTTGTCCACCAACATGACATTCATAACGGAATCATACCAATCTGGTGGTACGGTTTCTCGTTGACCTCCAGGGCTCAGAGCAACTTCAACCAAGTTTCATGATCACCATCATTAGCTTCCTCTCTTATTGGTGCAGCACCACAGGAACTTCTTCGGTCTTTGCGCTACTATAATTCGAGAAGGTTCGACAACCTCGTCGAGTTCTACTTTCCTTCCAGTCACTTCTTTCGAGAGAAATTCCTTCTCTAGAAAGGATCCATTCTTGGCAACGAAGATTTTGCCTTCGGATCTATGATAGAAGGTATACCCAATAGTTTCCTTCGGGTATCCTATGAAGACGCATTTTTCGCTTTGGGTTCAAGCTTGTCCGCTGTAACTTCTTTACATAGGCTTCGCATCCCCAAACTTTAAGGAACGACAATTTAGGTATCTTCACAAACAATAATTCATACGGTGTCGTTTCAACGGATTTAGGCGGTGCCCTATTTAAAGTGAATGCGCTGTTTCTAATGCATAACCCCAAAATGATAGTGGTAAATCTGTAAGAGACATCATAGAACGAACCATATCTAAGAGAGTTCGATTACGACGTTCAGACACACCATTACGCTGTGGTGTTCCCGGCGGTGTCAACTGCGAAAGTATTCCACATTTCTTCAAATGCTCGCCAAACTCGTAACTTAGATATTCACCTCCACGATCAGAACGTAGAAATTTAATCTTCTTGTTACGTTGATTCTCTACCTCACTTTGAAACTCCTTAAACTTCTCGAAAGTTTCGGACTTATGTTTCATGAAATAGATATATCCATATCTACTCAAGTCATCCGTGAAGGTAAGAACATAACGATAACCATCATGATGCTACACTCATTGGACCACACACATCGGTATGTATGATTTCCAATAAGTCAGCTTCGCTCCATCATACCGTAAAATGGAGTCTTAGTCATTTTACCCATCGGACATGCCTCGCATCTTTCCAGTGTTTCCCAATCAAGTGATTCAAGCAGTCCATCGGAATGGAGTTTCTTCAGACGCTTCACTCCTATGTGACCAAGCCGACAGTGCCACATATAGGTCGAGTTATCGCTTGATTTCAAACGTTTAGCTTCAATGTTATTAATATGTGTATTTCCACTATCGAGATTCAATATGAATAGACCATCTATCAAAGGTGCATGTGCATGAAACATGTTACTCATATAAATCGAACAACCATTATTCTCGGATTTAAACAAGTAACCGTCTGCAATAAACAAGATCACGATATAATGTTCATGCTTAACGCAGCACCAAATAACAATTATTTAAGTATAAAACTAATCCCGATGGTAGATGAAGAGGTAGCGTCAATCGCGATCACATCAACCTTTGATCCGTTTCACGCCGCATCGTCACCTCGTTCTTCGCTAGCTTCCGTTTATTCGCAGCTCCTGTTTGAGTTACAAATATGAGCAACGAACGATTATCAAATACCTAGGCACTACTACTTAATACTAGTGAGATACACATCAATAACATGTATATCGATATACCTTTCTTCTTGATGTTGCCGTTCTTCAAATCTGCCAAGTACCTTGGGCAATTCCTTCGATGACCTTCTCCCTTGCAGTAAAAGCATTCAGTTTCAGGCTTAGGTCCAGCCTTGGTCTTCTTCGTCGGCGTGGTAACTTTCTTACCACCCTTCTTGAAGTGTCCCTTCTGCTTAGACTTGCCTTTCTTGAATTTGGTGGTCTTATTGACCATCAACACTTGGTGCTCTTTCTTGATCTCCACTTCGCAGATTTTAACATAGCAAATAGTTCGGCAACTCTTTGTTCATGTTACGCATGTTGTAGTTCATCACAAAGTTCTTGTAACTTGGTGGTAGTGATTGAGGATGCGGTAAACTCCCAAAGTATTAGGAATCACTATACCCAAACTTTGAAGTTTATTTGCGTGCCCGGACATCTTAAGCACATGCTCACCGATGAGCTACCCTCTTCCATCTTGCGGTTAAAGAACTTTTGAAGCTTCATAACTTTCAATTGCCGCATGAGTCTCAAAGATTAATTTGAGATCCTCGACAATATCATATGGATCGACTCTTCAAACCTTTTCTCAAGCTCCGATTCTAAACCATACAAGATAGCACCTTTGAACTATGGAGTACTGATTCTTAGGCGAGGTAAACATTCTTTACTTCATCGGTAGCATCATTGCAGTGGAGTCACCTAGCGGTGCATCCAGACATAGGTCAAATTACCACCTGTGAGGACAATCCTCAAATTGCGGAACCAATCCAAGTTGCTTCCATTGTTTTCAACTTTTCTTTCTCTAGGAACGCATTAAAATTGATGGTAGGGCTGCCATTGATCTACAACATATTTGCAATAGTTTAGACTAAGTTTATGACAAATTGAGTTCAAATTAATTAATGAAATTAAACTAGGTGAACTCCCACTCAAAACAACATCCCTCACATTGTTTTAGTGATCACACGAACCAAATCCACTACATCAACACCGATCATCACGAGAGTTGATATAGTTTCAATGGCGAACAATCATCATGTTCATCATATCTACTATATGATTCATGCTTTACCTTTCGGCATCCGTGTTCACGAGGCCATGTCATACATGCTAGGCTCGTCAAGATCAAACCTTAGCTTCGCATAAGCAAATCTGGCTTGCTTACGTTGTATTCACCAGCGAATCAAAGACACCCGATCATCACGTGGTGCTTCGAAGCAGCAAGCTTTGGCAACGGTGCATACTAAGGGTGAACACTTTAGAACTTGAAATTTATGTGTATGAGGGATCATCTTATAATGCTACCGTCGTCTACTAAGCAATACAAGATGCATAAAGGATTAACATCACATGCAATTCATAATATGTGATATGATATGGCCTTTCTTCTTTGTGCTTCCGATCTCCATCTTCAAGCGAATATGATCTCCATCATCACCGGCATAGCATCAAGGACAAAGACGCTTCTTCATGGTTGTCGGCCGCCAGCTTCAACTATTACAACTATTTTGAATAGACACGCAGGTCTTAATGAAATTAAAGACAACCATATGGCTCCGCGGTTGCCAACTTACAATAAGGAACATTGCATACATCAAATATAATCACAATCATGGCCATATCACATCATTTGCACACCGCAAAACAAAGTTAGACGCCTCTACTTTCTTTGCATATTTTACGTGGTTTGGGGCTTTCAATAAGTGTCGTTCTAACTTACGAACATGAACCACAACATTGATACTAGCATTGTTGATCACCCGTTGTAAATTGGATCTTTACTATGCTAGGAGAAACAGGCACCCGCAAAGCCACTTATGCAAAACGAGTTGCATGTCAAGCGTGGAGCAAGTCTCATGAACGATGTCATGTAAGGTTAGCCCGGGCCGCTTCATCCCAACATACCGCAAGATGCAAAGTACATGAAAAGCAATCTACAATAAAAGCATCAACGCCCACAATGGCCATTGTGTTCTACTCGTGCAACAGATCTACATATAGACACGGCTCTGATACCACTGTAGGGGTTCGTAGCATGGAAAACAAAATTTTCTATCGCATACAAACAAACAAGCCAAGATCTATCTACTAGATTGTAGCAACGAGTCGATGGAATAACTCACCCTCGAAGATTCCAAAGTGTTTAACGAGAGCAGATTCTCGTGGGTGATGTAGTCGTACTCTTTCCGATCTCAAGATCGCGTAGACGATCCTTCCGCGCAGCGTTCCCAGCGCTCCTTGATCGGTCACCGTTCGATTTTCGTGAAGACCTTCCTCTCCTTGTTCCAAAGGCGGAGGTTGTAGCACTCTCCTCGCGATTCGGCAAAGGCGTGGCGTAACGGAGGTAGAGGGAGATCCCGCAGGCTTCGCCTTAAGCGGTGCGAGTATGGTGGAGCTTATGAGAGGCTATTAGTGGTCTAGTAATTAGACACACCAATTAGAGGGCTCTAAACCAATTAGAAGGCTCTAAACCGAATAGCTCTAAACCGGGGTCTAGATCTAGGGTTTAGTTTAGAGGATAGGAAACTTGTGTGTCTAGGAGGGGAGCCCTGCCCCTCCTTATATAGGTTGGAGGGCTGGCCGGCCAAGGGGAGGAGTTCCTCCCCAACTCGGCCTAGGAAGGTGCGCCGGCCAAGGGGAGGAACCCTCCTCCAACTCGGCCTCCACCTCTCCTCCTCTTTCCCACTTCCCAAAACTGCCGTTTGACTTTCAAACTAGCCGTTTGACTTTTCAATTTAGGATTTAAATAAATCCTTTATTTGGGACAGCAAGAATACTTAGTACATGATGCAATCATTCCAATATGTAATGACACACTCATGTACCCTTCCCCCTCCGGAGTCTTAGGACATTCCGGGGCCTTCTAGAATGTTCCCGATGAAAACACCGGAATCATTCCGCTACTCCGAAACGGGACTTTCCTTATATGAATCTTATTCTCCGGACCATTCCGGATCTCCTCGTGATATCCCGGATCCCATCCGAGACTCCGAACAACATTCGGTCTCTTTCTCATAATACCATAACTACTCAAACAACGTCGAATCCTTAAGTGTGTCTCCCTACGGTTCGTGAATTATGCGGACATGATCGAGACACTTCTCCGAACAATAACCAATAGAGGAATCTAGAAATTCATATGGCTCCCACATATTTCTACGATTACTTTGCGATCGAATGAACCACTTACATACGATACCAATTTCCCTTTGTCTCACGATATGTTACTCATCCGAGGTTATGATCGTCGGTATCTCTGCATACCTAGTTCATCCTCGTTACTGATAAGTACTCTTTTCTCGTTCCCGTGATATGTGATCCCTTGTGACCCAGTCACATGCTTGCAAGCTAATTGGATGACATTTCACCGAGAGGGCCCAGAGAATATCTATCCGTCATGTGGATGGACAAATCCCACTCTTGATCCATGTGTTTCAACCAATACTTTCCGAACACTCAATGCCACCTTTATAGCCACCCTGTTACGGTGTGGTGTTTGATGACATCAAAGCATCCATCCAGTAAAGGTGATATGCATGATCTCATGGTCGAAGGAATTAGGTTACTATGTATCAGAAAGCATATAGCAATTGAACTATTGAAATGACTTGATCTTTATGCTACGCTTGTCTATAGGAGTATGTCCACCATATCATTCTCCTAACGATATGATCTTGTTTGTTGATAACATCTCAATGTTCATGACAAAGAAACCACATCATCAATCAACCAACAAGCTAGTGAAGTATAGAGGCTATACTAGGGACTTCAAATTAAGTTTACAAATCACACAAGTATTAATGGTTTCCTTGTTAATACTATTATAGCATGAATGTAAACATTTATCATAAACACAAAGATATATAATAATAACTACATTTATTATTACCTCTAGGGCATATCTCCAACAAGTTGGATACATACATACATCTGATGAAGAAATATTAGTGATGGATGATTAAGGAATATTATGAGTGGAGTTTGAAAGAACTACTTGTTGGATTGATGATTATCAACAGTAGAGTAGTGGGTATAACCAAGCAAAGATATGATAAAAACTATGAAATACTTTAGTATCAAACTCATTGGATTCATCCATGAGTTTAGAAGAATAAAAGGTGAATAAGAACATTCTTATGAAGTAATGCTCATCATACTAATTATGATGATGGATAGGAAGAAGTATTATATCTAGGAAAGGAATTCTTTAATTAAAGGTCAAGGATGGTGAAGAATGGAAAATAGACATTCTTGTTAAACAACCAACTCTAAATCTTAAACCAAGTATAATGTCCATTCAGGGAATTGATTCATCATCTTATGTTAATACCACTTTATAGGAATATTTTCCTATAACAAATCACATATGCACATCTCTGCCAATTCGAACCATCATAATTATATGTGCTTAGGAGTATCTTTATCAATTTCTTTCTATAAAACATTCTAAATATAACTTTCTAGTCCTAAAGGTGATGTCATCAAATATCCCAAACAGAAAACAATATGCTTAGTTATTAAATCTTTACTAATATCCATAAAGGAATCTAAGTATATTAAAAACCCTAAACCCTAGGGTAAATATTCTTAATTCAAAACCCTAAACTTCTTTGTTTATCATAATAGAATATATACATTGCCATTTTCCAAATTAATGGAAGTAGTAATAACCATATTAATTTCTTTTATATTTCATGCATCAAATAATGATATAGGATTATTATACATATAAAATTTCTATTCAAACTATGAGCCAACTAGAGTTAGGTTTTATAAACAAATAAGAATATATCATTTAATAAATCCATGATTAAAAGAGGAAAGAAAAATAATAAGAAAAGCTTCTACAAAATATTAAAAGGGGTTCATATTGAGAAAATAAAAGAAATATAAAAAGATTATATAATAAAATTTCGCAAATGATACTAAATATATTTTAGTATTACTACAATTATCCAGCAAATAAATTCTATAAAGAAAATTTCAAATTAAAGATTATATACAAATCTGAAAAGGAAATCAGAAAATAGAAAAATAGAAAACAAATTAAAAAACAAGACCTGGCCGTGGCCCAACTCCTGCCTGCTTACCTGTCGCCCAGGTGTAGCCCACAAAGGCCCAGTAACCAGCCCAACTCATTCTCTCCTTGACTGACGAGTGGGCCAAGGAAGGATCGCGGGTTGAGAAGAAAGAAATGCCAGGGGGTTTTCTGCAAAATCGACTTCGTCGTCTACCTCGCCTACTGGAAGCAGCTCGCTGGCCAGAGCTCCGCCGTCGATCGACCGCCGTGCTATGATGCGTGCCGCCATCCCTCGGAGGAGTAGATAAGATCGTCGCATCCTCCTCTATCTTCTCATACCTATCTCATCTTCTATCTCGCTCTCCAGACCCATTTTCCTTCCTCTCCCGAAACCCTAGTTCGTCGGAGTTCATCCAGCCAAATCCGACCACCCCTCGCCTCATGATAGCCACCGTTGGATGTGTCATCGTGAACTTAATCACCTAGGACTAAGAATGAAAGTCCGCACGTCGGGAATCATGTGAAATCTAGCATTCCTTTTCCTCGGCCGTCGTGGCCATTATCGTTGATTCGCTGTCGTCACGCCTCCCCAAGCCTCCTCGACCTCTCTATCGTCATCAGGGTAAGCTTACTCATCTCTGGACCCCATTTTCATTTGCTAATTCTCACCGTAGGCCTAGTTTTGTTGAGCATCGCCGTTGGCCGCCGCAGAAGCTCGTCGCCGATGCATTTCCGGTGACCATTAGGTAGCGGCGCCACCACCAATAGATTCGCCTTGATCTCCTCTGTCCAACGCACCTAGCCACAGCCCCGCGCGCGCACCAGATCGATCAATCGATCCTCAACCAGTAAGGATCAACCCAGGTGACGTCATGCTTACGTCAGGTTCAAACCACGTCAGCGAGTTTGACCAGTCTTTGTCTCACGTGGCATGTGACATGGCCTAGGGCCCATATGTCATTGACTGGGGGTAGCCAATCAGTCGGTAACCAATACATTTCTAACCTGAAGAGCTGAGGTGGACATAGGCCCACTGGTCAGTGACTTAGGCTAGCTGTGGGTGCGGTGTAAAAAGTTATTTCCTGTTTAAGAAATAAATAAAATGTTATAAACTTAATTATTAATATTCCATAAATCAAATAAATGATTAAATCTTGTTTAATTAATAACTTTTGATTTATAATTCAGAAAAATGTGTATAATATATGAAAATTTGTAGAAAAATAAAATCTACAACTTAAACTTATTATCAAATATTATTTTGATAATTATTTAAACAATTATGGTTTAAAATTTTAAAAGAAAACAAACTTAGATAATTCATATTCCAATAATGGTAAATATTAGAAATATGAATAAAATACCAAAGCTTAGAAAAATAAAGACTATAATTTAAAACTATAATCATGCATTATTATTTCACTTACTTAAATATTTATTATTTATTAAGTATTTTTAAAGTATTAAATCTTATAAAATCATATCTTATTATTTATAAATCATAAAAATAAATACAATATACCAAAATGATCACAAAAATAATATCTATATGTTAAAAATATAATATTTCACTATTGAGTTAAATAAAAAGTTTAGGTACTCTAATAACTCAAATTTAAACTTATTTACTTAATTAATAATTCATATAAGGCTAAATAAAATTTGTTAATATTCCTAAAATGAGTCGATTAAGTCTAATAAATAGGATTAATTTTAAATGTTAATAATATGAAGCCATAATGGTTTAAAACATTATTAATACCTTTGTATTAAATTATCTTCAACCTTAAGTGAAGATTATATTCTAAAAGGATTCCTATTCATAATAAAAAACCTTAAAGAACAATTTGTAAATAAATCAAATCCTTTCTATCTACTTTAACCACCAGATTACAAAAAACTACCACCACATTATAATAAATCCATAAGTAGTTAAGTAATATTATATTTTGGTTTATAAACTATAACCACTCATCTATAAAAGGTAAATGATAGTACTCCATTATAAAATCAAGAAACCACTACACCAAGTAAAAGAATAACCATTCTTAAGTAACCTTAAGGAAACATTACCAGGTACACAAGATACAAATATCATAAGCATTATACTTTCAAACTATCTTTATTGAAAATTTAACTTTACCCTACAAGAATCTAAAAATAACACTATAAACATTGCTATATGTTTTATAGTTAACTTTGGTCTAAAATAGTTAAGTTCTAAAGCATATCAAGCCCAAACTATTCAAGCAAGCACAAATAACATCGACCACCACTAACTAACCACAAAGATTGTTTAAACCTTAGAAAAGAAATCTTTTCTTCAAAAGTTATTCATTTTGCCACTTCAAACCAGAACTCTTATATAAGCAATCTTGAGTAGCATTTCACATTTGTGTGTCCTATTGTTTTATGATATTGTAATGATATGATTGTTTCACACACTCACAAGCCTTAATAAGAAACACGAGTATAAAACTCATCCAAAAGTATAACACATTTCAAATACATCATTTCTAGTATCCAAACCCTAGAACAACGTTATCCCTGGGATTCGCGTTTATAACGTGCATCACATTATTTATGCATAAGAGCATATTGCTTCTTTAAACATTAGTCCTTACCGGACCAATGATGATTTCAGATTTTGGATCTTATACCGACTCAAAGACCGTGAGTGCATAATCTTGCAATCACAAAATGCAAGTTCACACTTGCTCATGTCCTTTGATTATTTTCTGTAAAGTATTTTGCAAATCTAGTGTTGTCACCACCTGTATTTGAAAAAGATCAGAAAACACTATTTTCGATAATAATGTGAGCTTTTGGTTACTGATCCAGGGTGATCAGCTAATCTATTAAATCTGACAGTTGGAATACCACTGTTCAGAACTATATCACCTAGGACTTATCAACCAATGTTGCCAGTGATTCTTGCGTCGTATATTACGTGTTGACCATGAGATTTGGAATGGTATGGATAATTCAGCTGTATCTTCTTCCTCTCGCATGAAGCCGGATGTGCAGGTCGTGGCTGTTATCCTTGAAGCATGCATATTAATTGGTAATTCATAGAGGATATGCAGCATATGGGTGGGAACCCTCAACATCCCATGATAGTTTTGGAATCTAACGGTTTGTACAAACCTTTGTCGTAATCCAATATGTGGGCATGGTGTACACCAAGGAGGAATGCGAGGTCGCGAAGGGGGCAGTGATTGGCTTGGATCATCTTCTAGGCCCCACATCATGGAATTGTGAACGGGAATAAGCTGCCCGGTTGTGCAACACAGAGTTGATATCTCATGGGTAAAGTGACGCACCTCTACAAAGTGTAAGAACTGTAACTTGTTACTCCCTGTTTCAGGAAGGAGCTGCGAACGCGTCGGGAAAGGAACTCCATGAAAGTTCTGGTAAACCCGTGAAGGCTGACGGACATAGCTTTTCAGAATAAAAGCAACCTTTGAAGAAATGTTTATGAAAACTTGCATTGCCTATGACCTATGGTCTGTGCTGTAGTTATAGTGCATCAAACACTCCTTTTCTAGTGAATTTGCTGAGTACGCTCGTACTCAAAGTATCTTCTTAACCCTTGCTAGATTCTGAAGCCGGAATAGACAACCTCCACATCAAGATATGCTCCAGGACTCGTCATCCAAAGTCAAAGCTTTTCAATGAAGTCAAGGAAGTCAACATATACATCAACTCAAGTGAAGACGGAATTACTGATTAGATAGAAATATAATCTCTAGTCAAGAACCTGATTCTGTAGAGTATTGCAATAGCAGCAATGCCAACCCTTTAGTTAAATTACTAGTCTTAATAGTATACTAGTTCTTGCGTTGTTCATCTTTGATTTTTCTCCGTAAGAAGTTCTTTCTCTCTCTTTAACCTAGAGTGTTCTCTGGATCTTGTGTAAAGAGTGAGTTGTAACCTTTAGCCATGTATTGGACCCACTGTGTTTCTGTTGTGCCATTCTGAGGGATGTAATACTAGTGAACGGTGTTTCATTAGTGTTATGTCCATGACTATAGTATACTACATCATGCAGTGGTATGCTGGGTCACCGCATTTAGTCTACTTGGAGCATCTAGACGGATAACTATCCACCTAGAGGCTTGGGGGCTATAGTGAGAGTTTTAAACTTGGCAATATGCTTTAGTCTTTCTTTAAGCATCTAGTCGGAACTCATTCAGTTTTCAACTAGAATCTTGGGGGCTACAATATAAAGTTTTTTAACTCAGTCATATGCTTAGTCTTTCTTTAAGCATCTAGTGGGAACTAATTCAGTTTTCAACTAGAAGCTTGGGGGCTACAGTATCGAAATTTACAAATACTGCGTATGCTACTCTGAAAGTATCTAGTCGGAATAATTCATTCAAACTACATACTTGGGGGCTACAGTGAGAAGTTTTCTACCTTAGTCACTCTTGGAGCATTCAGATGCAAAGACTTATGGTTTTCCGTCTAAAAGCTCAGGGGCTACAGGGGGATACTACTTATGGAAAGCAAAAGGCAAGCAAAAAACTTACAAGTGCGATGATCTTGAGATTGGTGGCGCTCTCGGCAAATATCTTGCTGAAGGAAAGACTATTTCCTCGCAAGATATCGGCTTGCCTGAGGAGCTCCTCAAGACCGCAAGTCGGAGAGGTTGGCACTGCACCAGGAGCCAGAGTATAGCTACTTGGCGTAAGCACCGGGTAGACTATCTTTGGAAATTCTGTGGATGTCCTAGGTGCAGAGGCGCCGCCTTCAGCAAACGTTCCACCTTCCGCCATCGCCTTGCCGCTACCAATGGCATCCTTAGCCAGAGCTTCAACCATTGTGGTTGCGGTACTTTCTTGTGTCGCCTGCTCACCGACAACGATGAGCTCCGCGGAGACAGCTGGGTCCACTTCCATGGCGGAAGGGCCAGATTCCTCCTTAGCTTGAGAGATTGTCGGCGCGGCAGCAGGCTGGACGCTAGGAGTGGCGGGGGCGATGGCGGGAGATGCTTGGTGCGGCACATCTCGCTGCAACATATCTTTTATATTTTTAGAAGCCCCCAAGGTTTTGGAGGTATTTTTCAAACTCAAGCCAGCCTTCTTCCTGAAACGTGCAAAAGTATAAGTACAGAGAAAATATGAACAATGGACAATGTCGGAGGAAAAGAATCTTACACAATAGTGGGTGCTTTGGTAAAAGGGATCCCGGTAATCTTTCTTTTCTCCGCCTCCAGGGCGGCAGTGGACTTCTTGGAGGCTCCACCCTCCGTCTTCTTCTTCTTGCCTTCGTCGGCAGCGTCAGAGGTGGAGCTCTTCCGCTTACGCGCCAGCGGGACATCATCATCGGACACGACGATGACTTCCTTCATCTTGGGGTCATAGATTTGGACAGCCATGCTATCCTCCTCTAGACTGCTAAGCTATTAAGTGAAATCCTAGAGTGTTAAACGAGATGGTAATGGCTAGATGGAAGAACTGGAGTACATGTCATACACAGAAAATAAAAAAGTACCTCTGGGCACTTGCCCTCCTCGAACATGTCGTAGGTGATGGTGAAGCCACGCTTCCTGTCCTTCACCTTGACGATGTACTTGAGGCGGAGCTTGACGGAGTCACTCGAGAAATTACCCTTGGAGATACGGAGGCTATCCTTCCTGTCCTTGGAGTACTCATGCATCATCTTGGAGCGATGCTACATAGGCTGGATCCGCTTGACGAACCAACACATGGCTAGGTCTAATCCGGTTAGACCCGTCTCCACGAACCACTCTATCCGCCTTATGGCGCGGGAGGCATCGTTGTCAGAGGGAAGGGTGGCCTGGGATCTCCATGTTGGGGCTTCGGCAGCGGCTCCGTCGACAAAGTCCGAATATGTTGCTTCTCGGCCAGCCAGAGGGATATCTGGGCCGTAGAAGTACGTCTGTTGCCAATTCTTGCAGGACTCATGGCCGACGATGTCGGGGAACTGCTGGCCAGGCCAGATCTTAAAGATAATCGTCCCACAGTTCCTGAGCTCACCCTTGCTAGCTCCAACTTCCCTCTTGACGATAAAGAAGTATATTAGGTAACCCTCACAAAGCACCGCGTAGTTTCTAAGTGCGAGGATGCTATTGGGGGAAAGGTTCTGAGGTTGAACCCGGTAATGATTGAGGACAGCTAGGAAGAAATTGGAGATGGGAAGGGAAACGCCGCGTACCAATTGTGCTTTGAGGTACAATTTCTCTCTGGCTTGGGGAGAAGGGGTGACATCGCCGGCTGGCGCCGCCTACCAGACCAATCCCTCCATCGTGGGGAGATAGCCTTCGACGACCAGCTCCTTGATATCACTGTCTGTGATATCTGAATCGCGCCAATTCTCCTTGTGGGTGTCGCCTTCTTCCTCCAGTAGCTCTAGCGCTGCTGGAATTTGGTCGCCGCCGGTGGATTCCACCACCGCGGATTTTGGCAGCACCAAGCCCTCTGGGGCACCTGGATGGAGCCCGCCGGCTTCGCCGCGGCATCGCCCGACGCCGCCATGGAGGGAGTAGAGCTGCTGCTGCTCGCCATTGAATTGGGAGGGGAGGTGACTGAGAAGATTGGGAGGCTAGGGTTTTTCGCGTGCGCTCGGAGGACTCGAGGATATGCTCGCAGGAGGAAGACGATGACGGAGAAGAAGAATGAGGTGAAAAGTAAAAATCCACCACAGTTGTAATTTATAACCCCCTGGTGTGAAGATTCGTGCAAAGTGATCGAGTGGTCGGCGCATGGACTACATGTGCGGGCGCGAGCGCGAAAATTTCGCCACGTTCCCAACCGCCGTCGCCAACGGTTCGTGTCCTTCGCGCGGGAAAAATAGACATGATTATGTTCTCTGCATTTGTGAGTTACGAGGCGCTGCTGACCTATGTCTATGTCTCCCTAGCTGACACGAGCAGGTGAACCATCACATCGGAATATTCCGGCATGGACAGATCCAGTCCGGCTATGGAAGAGTACGATGGAAGATTCAGCAGTTCTCCGACTTACAAATTGAAGACAGAGAAACCTTGCAGGTTTATTCGGAGGACTACAAGATATTGCTTGACAATTTGCCGACATCCATCTAAACGGAGCATTCAACCTGAAGAGGCAAGGCGACGCAAGATCTCGGAGTTCTCCGGGGGCTACTGTTGGGGTTATGCTATATGGGTATCCTCATAGCATGCCTCCTATCCAGATAACCCGGGTGGCCCACAGTTGGTAGCATGGACTATGGCTTGCTAGGATGCCCAGTTAGATGGATCCAGAAGGGAGGCCTATTCCGGATAAAGGAAGGCTACGGAGGAGTCACCGACGTACCCGGAGCCTTGGAGTGCAAGACATGTTAGACTGATTGTATACTGTGTAGGACTCTATAACCAGTCCGGCTAGGACTTTTCCCTGTAACCCTAGGACCCGGCGACTATATAAGTCGGGCCTATGGGAGCCTTTAGGGCACAAGTCAGATAGATCAACACACACCTCGCACAGCTAACCAATCCCTGTAACTCGGTGTATTGCCCTTATAGTGATTTATAGCAAGAGTAGGATTCCGCCACCGTTGTCGGATCTGAACCTGGGTAAGCTATGTTACCTCGTATCCGTCAACCATACGCCTTCCCCCATGTCTCTAAACACACACTGTGAGGACCCCTCCATGGAGTACTCGTTGGCAATACCATGACACTCGCCACCTTGGTGCGGACGAGAAGGTCAAAGTCACGTATGCAACTCAGCAAGGGAAAGCCTGGTGCCACTGGTCGTTGTTGCTTTTTCTCATGCCTAAGAGTGCATGACGATCGAGTTTGGCTCACAACAATGGGTTAGGGGCTATGGCTAATGCGAGAGATGGGATTGAGGTTTAATAAGAGACATGCATGTTCTTATTTTGATTCATATTAGTTGACCTAAATTTGTATAACTATTTGTATATCTAGATCAATCTAAGTCAACTAGTATGGGTCGGAGAGAGTATTTTTAACTAGGCTAGCCTCTTTCTGTTACTTACATAACATAAATGAAGTTTTTTAGGATCAAGTGTTAGGCAGAAAGAAAGGACAAGAGAAGCCAATTGGATAGAGGTAATGGCTAAAAATCCGTTTGGAGAGCTTGTGTTAAAAGGTTTGTGGGAGCGTTATCCTAACTTGGCCCGCTGGTGTTTATTTATATTGGACAACAATACAAGCTGTGTCGTATTGTAGGAATAGGAGATATAGTCCTAGACAACTACTATACTCCCCCTCAATCATAACTTATCTAAGATTGCAACAAAACGACTCTAGTTGTCTAGTAAAAAGTGACTTTGTGAACCCATCAGCCACCTGACTCCTGAAGATATAAATCGTATGTCTATGCTTAGTGTTTGCATATTGCATAAAACCCAGGATTAGCAGAGAGCTATGTTGCTCCAATATTATCACGCCATAGCACTGCTGTTTTAGACTGAGCCACTCCCAACTCATTAAGCAGTGTTTGCACCCACATAACTTCAGTTGTAGCATTAGCTAGTGACTTGTACTCAGCTTCCGTACTAGATCTTAACAAATTAGCTTGCTTTCTAGCATTCCAGGAAACAAGATTTGATCCAAATATACAACAAAGCCACATGTAGATCTTGGACAGCCTGCCCAGTCAGCATAAAAAAGGCACTTACAACGGTGGAGGAGGACTTACTTAGGCGCAACCCAAGTGAGATAGTACCACGTAGATACCTCAGTATACGTTTGACTAGCGTCCAATGAACTGCCGTAGGCGCATGCAAAAACTGACATACCTTGTTGACTGAAAAAGCAATGTCTGACCTAGTCAATGTGATATACTGTAAGGCTCCAACAATGCTCCTGTAACGAATAGAATCATCACTACTCAATACTTTACCATCAGTCAATTATAACTTGTCCGCCATAGGTAAGGGGGTATCAACAGTTTTGCAAACTTTCATATTAACACGATGAAGCAAATCATTAGCATACTTCTCCTGAGATAGAATAATTTCATCATGTACCTTCTTGACTTCAATTCCAAGGAAATAATGTAGCTCACCCAAATTATTTAATGCAAAGTCAAGACCAAGATCATGAAGAAGAGCATCGACAACTTTCTCTCACGAACTAGCAACAACAATGTCATCCACATAAATTAGCATAAAGATAGTTACTCCCCCTTTGTGGTAGAAGAACAAAGAAGTATCAGCTTTTGATGCAGAAAAGCTAAGAGGCCGAAGTTCGGAACTAAGACGAGAATACCAAGCACGAGGCACTTGCTTTAGACCATACAACGCCTTATAAAGCTTGCAAATATGACAAATACGTGTCTCATACCCAGGAGGTTGGCGCATGAAGACATCTTATTCCAAAACACCATGCAAGAATGCATGATTGACATTAAGCTGACGTAATTTCCATCAATGAGAAACAGCAAGAGACAACGCCACTAGAATAGTATCTGACCTAACCACTGGACTAAACGTGTCCCCATAGTCAATGCCGTAACATTGCCTGAAACCTTTGGCCACCAAACGACCTTTGTAGCGATCAATAGATCCATTAGCCTTCCGTTTGATTCTATACACCCACTTACAGTCAATAATATTTTGACCACAACCAGACGAAACAAGATGCCAAGTCTTTTTTTATCAAAGCATCATACTCTTCATCCATAGAAGCCTTCCAACAAGTATCTGCAAGAGCTTCAGCATTACTGGAAGGTTCACCCGTAGAGCAAAGATGATCATACGAAATCATGCCATCTCTAAACTCTTTCGGCTTGGATATACCACTTTGTAAGCGAGTCCGTGATTGTTCCAATGCAGAGGGCACCATAGAGTGAGGCGCCACAACGGATCCGTGCGAGGATCCCAAAGGATATGGCGCAGCAGTGGAAGATTCGGCGCCAGCCACATAGGATCCTGCAGACGACGATGTGGCAGGCGAGGATGGTATTGCTGTGGGAGGCTACGGTGCAGAACATCTGGGCAGGAGAGGCATCCCGACAGCTACAGTCCCACGCGGGGGGCCACTAGCGGGGGCGACCGATCTCGCAATGCCATGTGCGGGGCGGGAGAACCAAGGGCCGGATGCATCGCCACGGTACGTGATCCCGAGGAAGATGGCGTGTCCGATCCCTGGACCAATGATTGGTTATGAAACCCACCAGAATTAGCATCGGGATCCAGACCAAGAGCTAAAAATCAGAATCATTCCCGGACGCATAATTGTGATCTAAATCATGTAAAAAAGACTCAGCAGTAGTGGGATTAGCAGGATTAACATCAATCGGTCCCTGTAAATCAAGCCCCTCATGACTATGTAAAAGGAAAGGTTGCAGTTTGAGAGGAAGGAGATTTAGCGTGCAACTGAGTACTGGCATTGGAGTGTAGAGAGGAAAACATAAATACTTACTCGCCATGCAACCTGTGAAAATATCAAGATATTGTTTAGAGCGAAACTCGATTTTATATTTATTGTATGGACGAAGATTAGGCCAGTACCCACATCCAAAGGTACGTGATGACCCACAAGTATAGGGAATAGCAACAGTTTTCGAGGGTAGTATTACCAAATTTATTGATTCGACACAAGGGGAGCCAAAGAATACTTAAAAGCCTTAACAACTAAGTTGTCAATTCAGCTGCACCTGGAAATAGTTCTTGCTCGCAGAAGTTTATCAGTAGCAACAGTTTGATAGTAGAAACAACAACAACAAAATAAGAGCAATAGTAACAGTAGTAGCAAACAGTACGATAGCAAACACCTGAAGATGGATGGACGGGTGTTGCATGGACGAGTCTAAACATATAACTTCAAGATCTAGGGCAATTGCAGATAAATAAGAATAAGCATCCAAGTACTAAACAATCCTAGGCATGTGCTCCATATATAGTCATGCGTGCTCGCAATGAGAACTTGCACAACATCTTTTGTCCTGCCAGCCCATTGAAGCGGGGCCTCAAGGGAACTACTGGCAATTAAGGTGCTTCTTTTAATAGAGCACCGGAGCAAAGCATTAACACTCCATGAACACATGTGATCCTCACATCATAGCCATCCCCTCAGGTTGTCCCAATTTCTGTCACTTAGAGGCCTTTGGATCCAGACAGTGATATGTGTACACAACTTGAAGATAAGATTACAAACAATACTATCATAATGATTCAATAATAAGTTCAGATTCGAGATCATGGCACTCGGGCCCTAGTGACAATCATTAAGCACAACAAGTTGCAACAAAGTCAAATAGCACTAATAGAGATACTAGGCACCATGCCCTAACAATCTTATTCGATTACATGATAGAACTCATACAAACCCTACCATCCCCATAGCCTACAGCGGTGGATTACTCACTCATGGATGAGGGAAACATGGATGGTTGATGGAGAGGCGTTGGTGATGACGATGGCGATGATCCTCTCCAAATTCCCCGTCCCGGCAGGGTGCCAGAACAGAGTTTCTAGTTCCGAATCGCGGTTTCTGGTGGTGGCGGCGTAGCGGAACTCTTTCTGGAAAAACGTCGAACCCCCTCGATTTTTAGGTCAAGAGGCATCTTATAGGCGAAGAGGGAGGCCGAGGGGGTGCCTGGGGTGGCCACACCCACTCCAGGCGCGGCCAAGCTTGGCCCGCGCGGCTAGGGGGTGTGGGCCCCCAGGGCCCCATTCCGCCTTGTCTTCTGGCTCCGTGAGTCTTCTAGTGAAATAGGATTTTTGGCATATTTTCTGGGATTTTTCCTAATAGTTGATTTTCTGCACAAAAATTAGACACAAAGGTAATTCTGCTGAAAACAACGTCATTCCATTTTAGTTGTATCCAAATCACACTAGTTTGGAGGAGAAACAATAGCAAAAGTGTTCGGGAAAGTAGATACATTTTGGATGTATCAACTCCCCCCAAGCTTAGCTTATTGCTTGTCCTCAAGCAATTTAGTTGAAAACTGAGTGCGATAAAAGAACTTTCACGGATGCATTTGCTTCATATGATGTAAATATTCTCAGCACAGGAGTAGATACTTAGACAATTCATAATAAGAAGTATGCAACTAAGTCTACTCAATAGTCATTGCAAGCTATGAAGAGATTCCAACCCAATAATAATAAGTAGCATGAAACATAAACATAAGCAACATTACAATGCTCACAAAAAGGTATGATAGAGTGGTATCTCACTTGCCTTTGTTTGTAGAGCACAATATAAATGCCAAGGCACCTCTGAAGTTCAAGTGAAGACTAGAAGTAAACATATCAGAGATACAAGCATCAAAGTCATGACATAATTAACCAAGTTTTGAGACAAACACAAGAATGACAACTATGCTCTCAAGAAGGTGATCATTGAATAAGTGGTGACTCAACAAGGAGGTGAAAAAGGTTTTGAAAAGTTTGAAAGGCTTCCAAATGCTGAAAGTAAGGTACTCATTATCTTTGAGCTCTCATTGCCCCTATCATAGGCATCCTTAGATGATTAAGGTGAAAGTGAGGTACAATATGATTTATATGCCTGACAGACCATAAACTGGAAATCTCATGTCCCTTGAGTATGAGGGCCGCTCCTCATGCTACTCAACTTTAGTTACCGGTAAGTTATTGTCATCATAAATACATGCGTATCATAGAGAACCGCCAACGGAGTACCCCTTGCACATGGTACAGGAGCTGTCCCATAACCAAAATGACAAGGCAAGGAGACAATGAGCATCTCAGCAATCTTCTTATTTGCCATGGGAAAATGGCGCTTTTTTCTCTATTTCCTCTTTTCAATATGTCTCTCTCTTTTTTATAAGAAGAAAGCTTCATAGATTTCTCATTATGGTTAGGCTGCAAGTTTCCACCATGATTAGGCATGGCTTAGGCTAGCGGCCCAGGTGTTTCACTAACACATATACCTAACTCCATGGACTTACAAGCTCCCCTTTTATTTCACACCGACGACATCCGCAAACAAAAGAGCATGATATCAACTGGGTATATATTTATAGGTGTTGAAAGCATTTCCCATGATAGCATGGCTCTGCTAACTCCCAGCCTATAATTTGCAAGCATATAAATTTCATGGACAGGTCACGGTGCAAGTTTATTAAGTGTAGGAAATAAAGTGTGCCTTCAAGTTCGTCAGAGCTTTACTAACTAACTTTCTCAAAACAGTCAAACATTTTATTCAGAAGAAAACAAGGCATAATGAATATGCACAGAAATAGCAAATGATGCTAATAGGTATGTATGGTGGACACTGTTGGCAATATTGGTGTTAGGGAATTGGATGCACAAGTAGAGCTCATACTCAGTGCAAGTGAAGGCTAGAAATAGAGAGGGAGCGACAAACGAGAGAGCAATAACTGTCATAATCATGCTTGCAACAAATTAGGACTAATTATGGCATGAAAGTGATACAAGAACTCTGAGGCAAAATAAATCGTTGAGTCTTACTGACTATTGTTTAGTCATATGCATGCGTGAGCATGTGCCAAGTCAATTCATATGAAACATTCAGAGGAGGTTACCACAATATCATACCAAGTTATGAATAGAACAATGCAAGCAAACATTCATATAACATGCTACAAACTATTAGCAAGCTAGAGCTAATCATAAGAGATCAAGAACTACTAAGTATCCATAAATAACATACACCTTACATGAATAGACTAAGCATGCTCACAATGATGAGTATATGTACAATAATGAAAACAAATAGAGTTCATTACCAGCCTCTTACCACACCTCAAGTTGTCTTAATCTTCATTATTTCCCTTCACTTGTGTGGCTTGAATAATAACATGAAACCAAAATCTACTGAGGATGGCTGAACCCTGCAAAGAACTCACAAAATCAAAGAAGAACAACATTTTTTTTGGTGTTTTCGATTTTTTTAAAGCAAGCAAACAGAGCAAAAACAAACAAAGAAAAATCTTTTGGATTTTTCTTTAAGGCAAACCAAAGCTAAAAATCAAAGAAACAAAACAAGAGAAACAACGAAAATATTTTTGGTATTTTTGTGTTTTTGAGAAAGCAGAACCAAAAACCAAAAAGAAAGTGAAACAATGGATATACAAAGAACCGACAAAACATGATATATAGATGAGTGTGATGTCGGTATACCTTCCCCCAAGCTTAGTATTTTGGCCTAAGTGGGGCTCAATGGCGCGGGTAATAACCCCCAAGATGGTGGGTCATCATAGGAATGATCATAGTCCGACGCTTGCGATGAAGAAGAAGACGCGCCCCAATCATAGGAGGGTTGCTGGTATGAAGACTCTCCCATGTTGGAGGGCTGAACCGAATCATCTTCGGCATCCTCTCTAACATTCTCCTCTTGCTGGGAGAGCTCCGCCACGTAAGTGTCAAACTCCTCCTCCGTGAGCGCCCATTCTTGCATGTTATCAAAATTAAACAAAGTAGGTGCAGGCAAATAGACTACTTTCTCAGTCCTACCCCCTCTCCAACCATGCTTGACAAAGGATAATTCATACGGTAAACTTCTCACAGTAGCCCAAGAAGAAATAAAATTATGCTGAACCATGGAATCAAGATCAAGCCTCTCTATGGGGAACCGATAGTCTAAATGGTGAGGCTCTATACCATGGAAAGCTAGCAACCTAGAGGCAATTAGACCTCCACAAATTCCACCCTTCTCGCGGTTAGTGGTAAGACGGTAAGCTATCAAAGCACCCAGGTTATAAGATCTATCCCTATTCAAAGCAGCTGAGATAAAAGCTAGATCAAAAGAAGATAACTTTCTAGCAATTTTTCTAGCAAGAACACACTTGGTAATGAAATAGGCAAAATATCTAATGGATGGGAACTGAATGTTCCGAATTTTACCACTTTCCTTCGAGAAGTCGAAACCTTGGCAAATCTCAGCATATAAATCCATGAGTGACTTAGGACTCTCCTTGATCTTGTCACAAGATCCCCAATGAGGTACTCTAATCGCTGCACAGAAATCAGCAAACGGCAGGTCGACAGCTATATTGTAGATTTTATAACGGACTATGGGATTAGACGAGGACCAATTAAACCGGAAGTCCTGCACCACAGCCATGGTTAGCTTAACATACTGATATGGTTCTTCTTCAACAAAGTGTTCCAATCCTGCATTAGTAATCATAGTCTAGAAATCCTGGAAGATTCCTGTGTCTCTCATAATTTCAGGGCATGGATAAATGGAAGGGAAGACTTCTTCCTCACGATGGACTTTCATTGGCTCAGGTACCATCAAATCATATTGATTCAGTGGGTATGCACTCATCTTCCTTTCTGAAATTTTTAGACAAATATCAAACCAAGTGATTTCCAAGTTGATAAGTGATGAGAAACTACTATAGGAACTTGCTAGAGGGATACACATGCATCAAAATGAAGTTTCTAAGCATAGAACAAGCATGCAATCTCACACAACCTGACACATATAGCAACAAAATACTCAAGATACAATCTACCAATCACAAAGCTAATTGGACAAGCGGAGGAGGCACATACCAAGGAGCAATCCCTCCAAAAATCAGCAGCAAAGATGGGCTGAGCAAGGAGATCAAAAATCGGAAGCAAGAACAGCAAGAACTCAGGCTTGAGAAAGTTTTCTGGTGTTTTTTGGGAGAGAGAAAGAAGGTGGCTGGGAGGAGACAACTTGGAGGGCCTCAGGTGGGTCCCACCCATGCCAGGCGTGCTGCTGGACTAGGGCCCCCCCTGGGCTACTCCAGGTGTCCCTCTGCCTCTTTTTTGAGGAAAAATTTATTATGATTTTTCTGGGATTTTTTGGGAACTTTATTTTTGGCCAATTTGCAGGGTATAAAAATTGATTTTCTCGCAGAAAATATTTTTTAAAAGAAGCAAAAGCAAACCAAAACCAAAACTACAGAAGTTCTAAGACACTCTAACAAGCAAACAACTAGCAAAACCAAGGCTAACAAGAGAAAAAGCAAAGACTAGGAAGGAGAAAAGTAAAAGTGAGCATGTATAACCATAAAGAAAACATTATTTTGTTCATTAAAATCCTTTTGTTAACAAGGTTGATCAGGTCTTGTTACCAAAACAATCTTATATGAAACAAAACTTTGCATTCCACAAAGTGATTATGTTAACTCAAACTTGATAGCAATGGTCCCAATCATAATAGTTTTGAAACTTTCTTGTGGAATGGGACAATATATTTCTCCAACCTTGATGCTCTCAATATTTTTAATGGAGTTTATACAATAGATTTTAGCAACCTTCTTGGGGAAATAAACAGTATGCTCTTTGTCATTAATATTAAAAGTTACTTTTCCTTGATTACAATTGATGACAGCACCTGCAGTATTAAGAAAAGGTCTCCCAAGAATAATAGACATATTATCATCTTCAGGCATTTCAAGCACAACAAAATCAGTTAAAACCAAGCAATTATGAGCCACCTAAACAGGAACATCCTAACATATACCAACTGAAATAGTAGTTGACTTATCAGCCATTTGCAAAGATATATCAGTTGGTATCAACTTTTCTAGCTGGAGTCTCTTACAGAGAGAAAAAGGCATAACACTAACTCCAGCTCCCAAATCACATAAAGCAGTTCTAAATAATTATTCTTAATAGAGCAAGGAATAGTTGGTATACCTGGATCACCAAGTTTCTTTGGAACCTTACCATTGAAGGAATAATTAGCAAGCAAAGTAGAAATTTCCTCATTAGGAATCTTCCTTTTATTAGAGACAATATCCTTCATATACTTTGAGTAAGGAGGCAACTTAATAGCATCAGTCAAAGGAATTTTCAAAAATAAAGGTTTCATCCACTCACAAAACTTGTTGTAGTGTTCTTCCTCCTTTGACTCGTGTTTCTTATTGGGAAAAGGCATAGGTTTCTGCACCCAAGGTTCCCTCTCACTACCATTTTTATTAGCAATAAAATCTTCCTTAGTGTACCTAGTATTCTTAGTGTGCTTCTCAGGTTCTTCCTCAACTTCGTCCTTATCAGGAGCATCATTTTTATCACCACTTTCAGTTTCAGCATCAGAGACAGATATACTATTAGGATCTATAGCAGGTTCAGAGGGTTCCTCAACTATTTTGTGTTTATTTTTCTTTCTCTTACGAGGACTACCACTACTTTCACTTTGTTGAGAATCCTGCTAAATTGTTTTAGGGTGTCCTTCAGGATATAAAGGATCTTGAGTAGCTATACCACTCCTAGTTCTAATTCCATAAGCATGTTTATCTCCTGAGGCATTAACTAGCATGTCCTTTTGTACCTTAGCAAGTTGATCAATTTGAGTTTGAACCATTTGAAAGTGTTTACAAAGCATTTTAATATCATTAGCAGTTCTTTCCACAATATCTTTCAAATCATTAATAGCTCTAGAGTTTTCCAATAAATTATTCTGAACTTGTTTATTAAAATTACCTTGTTTAACAATAAAGGTGTCAAGTTCATCTAAGAATTGATCAGGAGGCTTACCATAGGGAATATCACCTTCATCAAAGTGGAGATAGTGTACCTCAATAGTGGATGAGTAGGGAATTGGCTTACATAATTCTTCTATAGGAGGTAGATTCTTCACATCTTCAGCTCTAATACCTTTATCCTTAAGATATTTCTTAGCTTTCTTCACCACTTCATCATTTAATGCAATTACTCCCCTCTTCTTTGGTGTTGGTATTGGAACTGGTTCAGGCACAACTGGTTCAGGAGTAATAAGCCCAGGTGTATTTAGCTCAGTTGAAGTCCAATCATCATAATTCTTGCTTATTTTAGCCATAAATTTTTTAGCATCTGTAGGAGTTCTTTTCCTGAAAACACAATCAGCAAAGCTATCTAGGTATGTCCTAGAATCATCAGTTAGTCCATTATAATAAATATCAAGAAGCTCATTTTTAGGTAATGGACATCCAGGATGTGCATGGATCAAGGCATAGAACCTTGTCCATGACTCAGGGAATTTCTCTTCTTCTCCCTGTTTAAAATCAAAAAAAATTTGCAAAGCAGCATGTCTAGCACTAGGAGGAAAATATTTCTAGAAGAAAGAAGCAATCAAACAATCAAGACTATCAATGGATCCAGTAGGTAATCTATTAAACCAAGCCCTAGCTTCTCCCTTTAGTGAAAAAGGGAAGATCTTAGTAACAAAGTACTTGCGCATCTTAAAATCATCAGAGAATAAAGCACTCATAGTAGAAAGCTCATTCATATGAGCTACAACACTCTCATTTTCATTCCCACAAAAAGGTTCTTTCTCAACAATGTCTAAATAGGATAAATCAATAGAAAAATCATAATATTCATCTTTAATATCTATGGGAGAAGTGGCAAACTTAGGATCAGAGGACAGTTTAGGAATAATGGTACGTCTCTCAAGGAGACTCTTAATAGCACTAGCACCATGTGTGTTTTGGCACTCTTCTATAAATTCATCAGTAAACTCAATGTAACCATCATTAATATCATATCTCTCTCTAGACTCAGGTGAGCTAACAGGTATAATAGTATCTTCACTAGGAGTTTCAGTATTTCCTAATCTAGCCATAGTATCATCTAGGAAAGGACCTAATTAACCACTCTCATCAAGCATAGTAGAGGTAACATCATGAGTATCAGAAGCAGTTTCAGATTCAACAGTAGTAGCAGTGTGTGTAGCATGAGTATGTGGTGGTGGTGTAACAAGCTTGCTTATAACAGACGGTGAATCAAGAGCAATAGAGGTGTTTAGGACCGTACCTCTTCTTGTAGTGGATGGTAAAATAGGAAACTTCCCATCACGAGACTTACCCATGATGAAAGGAGTAGCAGCGAACAATAATAGATCCAAGTGAACTTACAAATAAAGCTATGCTCCCCGGCAACGGCGCCATAAAATAGTCTTGATGACCCACAAGTATAGGGGATCGCAACAGTCTTCGAGGGTAGTATTACCCAATTTATTGATTCGACACAAGGGGATCCAAAGAATACTTCCAAGCCTTAACAACTAAGTTGTCAATTCAGCTGCACCTGGAAATAGTTCTTGCTCGCAGAAGTTTATCAGTAGCAACAGTTTGATAGTAGCAACAACGGCATCAAAACAAGAGCAATAGTAGCAGAAGTAGCAAACAGTAGGATATGAGCGCGGTAGGCATAGGGATGGATGGACGGGCGTTGCATCGACGAGTCTACATGTAACTTCAAGATCTAGGGAAATTGCAGATAAATAAGAATAAGCATCCAAGTACTAAACAATCCTAGGCATGTGCTCCATATATAGTCATGTGTGCTCGCAATGAGAACTTGCACAACATATTTTGTCCTGCCAGCCCGTTGCAGCGGGGCCTCAAGGGAACTACTGGCAATTAAGGTGCTCCTTTTATGTAGAGGTCCCACCCGATAAGGTAGAGATCCCTGTGTTTACAGTGCTAGTCCCTAGATCGAATAGCTAGCACCCACATTTTAAGATGTAATATCAAGAAACAAAGGTCATATTACAACTTATAACCAGGAATAAAATAAATCATTACATCTTACATAGCTCATATGGCTATCTCATTACAATGCAGCAGATATAACTATATAGCATGGAGTCCTTCATCTTCATATGCCACAGGCAATCATGTTGGTTATAGACTTGTAATCCCTACTCAACAAACTTCACAAACATCAAACAAACCTGCAACATAATAAGTTACAGCCACAAGGGTCAATACATTTGAATTGTATTGGCAAGTGATATCATATTGATATGGAGAATCTATCATCTACATGAATATTTGGCTAAGTGGAGTTTTTGCTAGCTTTAGCATAAAATAACTTTTTCCTATCCTTTGAAAATAGTTTTTCTCTTTTCAAAACATTTCATCACACAATGGCACACTGGTTACACACCAGGTGCTTCCCTTGTTCACCAACAAGTTTTTAACTTAGAGAAATTGGGATGAGCAGATCCTTGATTGCTTCAAATCCTTTGATTCTCAAATTGTCCATTGCCGGGGACACGGCTAAGTACTTAGGTTTTACCCTCTCGAGAGGTGGTGCAATTTTCCCACAAGACTCGACATGCATCGAGACGAGACTTTTCAGAAACAATCCCTTAGATCAGCACATACGCGTTCCATCCTAACATCACTACCACCTTCTGTCTGCCTATCTGAGTTCTTGCAACCTATGTAGTCAAGGCAGAGCCCATATGCCATGTGGCTGCACTGGAAGCTTCTCAACACAAAACATCTCAAATCTCTTTGTTCCTGGGTGGCCATCCACAAGTGTGATACACAAGGTAATCCATAGAAATGGGCCTCGTGTAACCACTCAACACAAACCATTCTCACCATTCCACCCAGGTGATTCATTCACATAGTTGTTTTATTAATCAAAAACTTAGTCATAGACTTTGCATAATATCATAGCATGAATAATCCACCCTTGTATTCTAATAGCTAGGATAAGCATACTAGTATAACTTGTCTCTTGACTTAGGGAGATTCCTACCAAGATATATTCTATAGGATCTACTATAGCATAGCAATATATAAAAATAGTCCTATCATGCATTCTACAAAAATATCACCAATGCAATATT
This sequence comes from Avena insularis, assembly GCA_023614405.1. NCBI lineage: Eukaryota > Viridiplantae > Streptophyta > Magnoliopsida > Poales > Poaceae > Avena > Avena insularis. The sequence goes on along the minus strand of JAJUPC010000119.1, from coordinate 512,666 downwards.
GAAATGATAGGACTTTTGATGACCAAAGTATCACTTGCATTTTTGTAGAAAATCTAGGTACACTCCTTGATCTTTCAATTGTCACACTCCTAAAAGTTCACTACAATTCAATCAAGCAAGGCACACATTCAAAACTATCATTCAAACAATTAGCAAAACAAAACAATAACACAAAGAAATGCATGCAAGCATGCAAAAGGTTGTTTTATTTAAAAAGTGTCTTCTAAAAATGTTCTAAACATTTCAAAACACTTACTGATCATTTGTAAAAGTGGGAATTCATTTAAAATCAAGTTGGTGAAAATAGGCCTTTTAAATCATTTTTGTTTTACTAGAAATGCTTTCTTTCAAAGGAATAATTCCTTGTGTTAGCCAAATTTATTTTTAAATCCAAATTTTAGTGTTTATGGTCAGAGGGTTCAAAACAAAACCATTTTCAAAAGGTTTCACTCAAAAATCATTTTTAAAACAATTTTTATACTCAAAATAGTCCTACACATGTTTCTGCATAAAACTCTAAATTTTCAGAAACAAGTGACCAAACCAGGGCGATAGTTTCAAAGTTTTCATTTTTCTGAATTCACTGATATAAAATTTGCAATTTTTAGACATACAGATCAAAAGTTATGATTTTTGCAAGTTTAATCATCCAAAAAGATTTTCTGGAATTTTAAACAGACAGAACTCGCCAGGCGGCGTGTTTCTATCGGTTGATACTGTTTCGTCAGGATCAGCATCGTGGGCCGTTGGATTTAAGTGGATGTGCACGACATAGATCAAGTCGTACCCCTTCGCTAAATGATTCTATCACAGCCTCTAGATCTACATCTAACGGTTCACAGCGCACTGACCACAGATGGGCGGCGCTGGCGACGGTGCGCGGCGATGCTCTGTCTATGGCGGTCTGGAAAATCCAGGAAGCAAGGAAGGGGATGCATTGGCTCACCAGATTCGTAGGAACATGATGTTGCTCAACGTGGCCGAGGTTGGCGAAGGGGCGCACGGGGAGGACAGGAATTGCTCACCGGAGTTTAGTTCGTCGTCAGCCACGTTCGGGCATCGTCAGTGGCGGCGCTACAAGGCATGAGAAGACAAAAGGAAGGTGGCTTTAGATGCGCGCGAGAGAGGCGAGTGTGAGAGCATCAACGAGAGGGAGAGGGGCGGTCAGGTCTCACCGGGAGAACTCGTCGGAGTGATGCTTGTCGTCGGTGGCTCTCAATCGTTGACAGGGGCGAGGCTCTGGGGCATGCGCGAGCAAGTGGATGCTACTGGATGATGAGCGTGTCGATGGTGAGAAAGTCTATGTGAACCAGGAGGTAGGGGTGGTCTGGGCTCGCCGGAATTGGCACCGTAGCGTGACGAAGGCAGCGGTGGTTTGGATAAAAATCAGGGCAGCCTGGAGGCTCTCAGGTGCGGGGAAGTGAGGGGAAAGAGAGAGGAGGGGGAGCCGTTTAAGCGAGCATGGTCAGAGGAGGGATTAACTCGTGGAATCAAGCGTATTTAATCGATTGAATTCGAGCAGAAACGGTAGAGAGGGGGAACAGATCTAGCGCGCGGGGTTGAAGACGACGCCAGCGTGGCAGTGGATTCGCGGGGTCACCGAGGGGGTGCGGGGAAGGAGAGGGTGAGAAAAGATCTGGGGAAGAGAAGAAGTGGCCCGGGTGGGTTGTGTGTTGGTTTTCTGCTAGGCCAGGTAGGTGGGTTGGGTCGTTTTCCATTTTTTTCCTTCTTTTTCTTTTTCTTTTTCTTTTTCTTTTCCTGATTTCTGTTTAATTCAATTCATTTGTTTCAAGCTTTAATTTGAATTCGAAGTTTTGCAAAACCTTTTCAGTAGGTTTATACTATTTAATAGTGTGTTTAAACAGTCCACTTTGAATGTTTCAAATATTCTCTTATGATTTAAAATTTATTTAAATTAGGCCTTTTGTCTTTATTTAAATAAAATTGAATATGGTTCAAATTCATATAATTTTATTCAAATAATCCTTTATTCTTTTTATTATTCAATAAACTTTTAATCCATTTGCTTATGGATTTGGTCAAGGTTTAAATTGTCTTTTAAATATTTTTTATTTATTTAATTCTTTAGTTGTCTTATAAAATTCATATATTTTTATTTATATTTCCAAAAATGGTGATTCCACTTTGTATAATTTTATTTAATATTTGTTTATCTTTTTAAATCCTTTTAGGATTACTTTGCTCACAATTTAGTGTTGATTTTTGTTAGGAGCTTTATTAGCCTTGGAATTACTTTCTTTTATCTTATTAGATTCATAAGTCTTTATCCATGGCTCCAAATTGAATGAAACCAATTTCCATGGTTTTATAATATTTTTTCTTTACCATTTAGAAATATTTGTTGCTAAATTTTTATATGGAACAAAGCCATAGTCTTAGAGTGATCTTGGAGATGATTTCTTTCATTAGGGTTTTAGTTTAACTTTTCCAAGTGTTTTAAATTCAAGATTCTTTCCATGCATGAATGCATTTGATTTGTTTGAAATTTGTTTGTTGCTTTTTCATTCAAATTTTGTTCAAGTAGGGTTTTGATGTTTCCATTTAGAAGCAAAAAGTTTCTTTTCACCCTAAATTTCAACATTTATTTCTTTTGTTTGTTTATTTTTCACATTTCAAAATTTGGAAAATTTTGGGATGTGACAGACTACCGCCCTTAAAAGGAATCTCGTCCCGAGATTCGGGAAGGCTAGAGGTTACAAGTTGGCTTCAAGACAACTAGGGTACTACCACCCTTAAAATATTTTGGACTAGATTACAAGTTGGCTTACTTGGTATCTTGATGTAACTTCTCTGGACAGTTGTTTGCATAGTTTCCTTTGTTTCCACATTTGAAACATGTGACAAGGTTGATGTCCCTCATAGGTTTACTTGTCTTGTCTTTCTCCTTTTTTGGACAATGTGATGCATAATGGCCTAGCTCTTTGCATTTGTGGCACATCACTTGGCTAATATCTTGCTTGCTAGGGTTGGGGAGTTTCTTCTTGTTCTTGGGTTTCTCCAAAGCTAGGAGTTCTCTTAGTTCACGCTCTTCACAATTCACCACAAATGTGGAAAAACTTCCTCGGTTCTTAGAATGATTCCTAGGAAAACGCCCACAGTTCCTCTTTCGTCCACCATAGTGGGTTACAATGTATGGTGGTGCATACTGAGACTTGACTTTGTCTTCATCATGCTTGGTGGAATTTGTTCCTTCATGGAGGTTTCCAAAGACTTGATGCATTCCATCCCGTTTCATCTATTGAACTATAGGATAGATGTGGCATTGTACAGGAACATGATCATTTCCTTCACATAGGAAACATGTAACTTGAGATGTGGGGCGTTTTCTAGTTGGATGTTTCTCTTCACAATTAGGGCATTGGTCAATGTGCTCCTTATAAGTGTGTCCTATGTCTCCACAGATTTTGCAGGCTTGAGTTCCTTCTATAATATCATCCTTGATATCATTGTTGTCACAATCACTTTGGGAAGGGTTGTTTATCATGTTGATCATTTGATTGGTCATCCTTTGCAACAATTGAGATTGGGTTTCCAATAACTTTAGCATGGCTGGGTCTAACTTAATGTTGTTGGTTAAAAACTAGGTTGTCACTTGATTCAACTGGGCTTGGGTTGCTAGTAGTTGTTCTGTCATGTGCATCTCTTGGTTGTTGTTACCATCCTTGATGTTGAAGTTGTGGTCTCTTGGAGAAGTCATATGCTTGATTTGGGTTGGGATTAGATTAGGCAAAAGATTTCTAGAGAAAGAATTCTACTCACACACAACAAATCACACAAAGCAATGTGCAAGCAATCACAATCATGCATTCCACTCAAACAACAAGCTTCAAGCATATTTTAGGCAACAAAATATTTTTGTTACACCACATAGGTTGGTGTGATCAATAAGTCGATTTAAACTAAACACTAGTGTGGTGGTCCATCTATGGGGATCACTTGAGATCATTCCATTCTTCTTAGTTGTTTCTTCATGAGCAAGATCATGGTATCCTTGGAAGAAATTCTTGCATCTTGGTCACAAAGTTCAAAGGTGATGATGGTTCCTCCTAGTTTGTTTTTCCGTAGTCTCCAAGTCTTGAGTATTATTCTTATCTCACTTGAAGTCCTTAGTGATGTCCAAGTCGAAGTCCTTGGTGAAACTGAAGTTGAAGTCATTAGTGATGGTGAAGTCCTTGCTCATGTTGAAGTTTTTGTCCATCAAGTAGAAGAGGGAGAGATGTAGAATCAAATCAAAATGTTGAGGAAAGAGTTTACAAGATTGTTTGTAAATAAGTTTGAACAAATACAACTCTTATTTTTCTAAGGGGTTTTGTCCAATCCTAGGGTTACAATCCTACAGGCAACACGGTGCTCTGATACCATCTATAGAGGTCCCAACCTGATAAGTTAGAGATCCCTGTGTTTACAGTGCTAGTCCCTAGATCGAATAGCTAGCACCCACGGTTTAAGATGTAATATCAAGAAACAATGGTCATATTACAAATTATAACCAGGAATAAAATAAATCATTACATCTTACATAGCTCATATGGCTATCTCATTACAATGCAGCAAATATAACTATATAGCATGGAGTCCTTCATCTTCATATGCCACAGGCAATCATGTTGGTTGTAGACTTGTAATCCCTACTCAACAAACTTCACTAACATCAAACAAACCTGCAACATAATAAGTTACAACAACAAGGGTCAATACATTTGAATTGTATTAGCAAGTGATATCATATTGATATGGAGAATCTCATCTACATGAATATTTGGCTAAGTGGAGTTTTGGCTAGCTTTAGCATAAAATAAGTTTTTTCCTATCCTTTGAAAATAGTTTTTTCTCTTTTCAAAACATTTCATCACATAATGGGCACACTGGTTACACACCAGGTGCTTCCCTTGTTCACCCAACAAGTTTTTAACTTAGAGAAATTGGGATGAGTAGATCCTTGATTGCTTCAATGTATTTGATGCTCAAATTGTCCATTGTCAGGGACACGGCTAAGTACTTAGGTTTTACCCTCTCGAGAGGTGGTGCAATTTTCCACAAGACTGGACATGCATCTAGACGAGACTTTTTAGAAACAATCCCTAAGATTAGCACATACGCGTTCCATCCTAACATCACTACCACCTTCTGTCTGCCTATCTGAGTTCTTGCAACCTATGTAGTCAAGGCAGAGCCCATATGCCATGTGGCTGCACTGGAAGGTTCTCAACACAAAACATCTCAAGTCTCTTTGTTCCTAGGTGGCCATCCACAAGTGTGATACACAAGGTAAGCCATAGAAATGGGCCTCGTGTAACCACTCAACACAAACCATTCTCACCATTCCACCCAGGTGATTCATTCACATAGTTGTTTTATTAATCAAAAACTTAGTCATAGACTTTTCATAATATCATAGCATGAATAATCCACCCTTGTATTCTAATAGCTAGGATAAGCATACTAGTATAACTTGTCTCTTGACTTAGGGATATTCCTACCAAGATATATTCTATAGGATCTACTATAGCATATCAATATATAAAAATAGTCCTATCATGCATTCTACAAAAATATCACTAATGCAATATTGAAATGATAGGACTTTTGATGACCAAAGTATCACTTGCCTTTTTGTAGAAAATATAGGTACACTCCTTGATCTTGCAATTGTCACACTCGTCAAAGTTCACTACAATTTAATCAAGCAAGGCACACATTCAAAACTATCATTCAAACAATTAGCAAAACAAAACAATAACACAAAGAAATGCATGCAAGGATGCAAAAGGCTGTTTTCTTTAAAAAGTGGCTTCTAACAATGTTCTAAACATTCCAAAACACTTACTGGTCATTTGTAAAAGTGGGAATTCATTTAAAATCAAGTTGGTGAAAATAGGCCTTTTAAATCATTTTTGTTTTACTAGAAATGCTTTCTTTCAAAGGAATAATTCCTTGTGTTAGAAAAATTTATTTTTAAATCCAAATGTTAGTGTTTATGGTCAGAGGGTTCAAAACAAAACCATTTGCAAAAGGTTTCACTCAAAAATCATTTTTAAAACAAATTTTATACTGAAAATTGTCCTACACATGTTTCTGCATAAAACTCTAAGTTTTCAGAAACAAATGACCAAACCAGGGCCATAGTTGCAAAGGTTTCATTTTTCTGAATTCATTGATATAAAAGTTGCAATTTTTGAACATACAGATCAAAAGTAATGATTTTTGCAAGTTTAATCATCCAAAAACATTTTCTGGAATTTTAAACAGACAGAACTGGCCATGCGGCGTGTTTCTATTGGTTGATACCGTTTCGTCAGGATCAACATCATGGGCCGTTGGATTTAAGTGGAAGCGCACGGCATAGATCAAGTCGTACCCCTTATCTAAATGATTCTATCATAGCCTCTAGATCTACATCTAACGGTTCACAATGCACTAACCACAGATGGGCGGCGCTGGCGACGGTGTGCGACTATGGCGGTCCGGCGAATCCAGGAAGCAAGGAAGGGGATGCAGTGGCTCACTAGATTCACAGGAAATTGATGATGCTCAACGTGGCCGAGGAAGGTGGTGTTAGATGCGCGCGAGAGAGGCGATTGTGAGAGCATCAACGAGAGGGAGAGGGGCGGTCAGGTCTCACCGGGAGAACTCGTCGGAGTGGTGCTTGTCGTTGGTGGAGCTCAGTGGTTGACAGGGCGAGGCTCTGGGCATGCGTGAGCAAGTGGAGGCTATTGGAGGATGCGCGTGTCGATGGTGAGCAAGTCTGTGTGAACCAGAACGTAGGGGGTGGTCTGGGCTCGCCGAAATTGGCACCGGAGCATGACGGAGGCAGCGGTGGTTTGGACGAAAATGAGGGCAGCCTGGAGGCTCTCAGGTGCGGGGAAGTGAGGGGAAAGAGAGAGGAGGGGGAGCCATTTAAGCGAGCATGATCAGAGAAGGGATTAACTCGCGGAATCAAGCGTATTTAATCGATTGAATTCGAGCAGAAACGGTAGAGAGGGGGAACGGGTCTGGCGCGTGGGGTTGAAGACGACGCCAGTGTGGCAGTGGGTCTGCGGGGTCAGCGAGGGGGTGCGGGGAAGGAGAGGGTGAGAAAAGATCTGGGGAAGAGAAGAAGTGGCCCAGGTGGTCTGTGCGTTGGGCTTCTGTTGGGCCAGGTAGGTGGGTTGGGTCGTTTTCCATTTTTTTCCTTCTTATTCTTTTTCTTTTCCTTATTTCTGTTTTAATTCAATTCATTTGTTTCAAGCTTTAATTTGAATTCAAATTTTTACAAAACCTTTTCAGTAGGTTTATACTATTTAATAGTGTGTTTAAACAGTCCACTTTGAATATTTCAAATATTATCTTGTGATTTAATATTTATTTAAATTAGGCCTTTTGTCTTTATTTAAATAAAATTGAATATGGTTTAAATCCATATAATTTTATTCAAATAATCCTTTATTATGTTTATTATTCAATAAACTTTTAATCCATTTGCTTATGGATTTGGCCAAGGTTTAAATTGTCTTTTAAATATTTCTTATTTATTTAATTCTTTCTTTGTCTTATAAAATTCATATCTTTTTATTTATATTTCCAAAAATGGTGATTCCACTTTGTATAATTTTATTTAATATTTGTTGATATTTTTAAATCCTTTTAGGATTACTTTTCTCACAATTTAGTGTTGATTTTTGTTAGGAGCTTTATTAGCCTTGGAATTACTTTCTTTTATCTTATTAAATTCATAGGTTTTTATCCATGGATCCAAATTGAATGAAACCAATTTCCATGGTTTTATAATATATTTTTATTTACCATTTAGAAATATTTTTTGCCGAATTTTTATATGAAACAAAGCCATAGTCTTAGAGTGATCTTGGAGATGATTTCTTTCATTAGGGTTTTAGTTTAACTTTTCCAAGTGTTTTAAATTCAAGATTCTTTCCATGCATGAATGCATTTGATTTGTTTGAAATTTGTTTGTTGCTTTTTCATTCAAATTTTGTTCAAGTAGGGTTTTCATGTTTCCATTTAGAAGCAAAAAGTTTCTTTTCACCCTAAATTTCAACATTTATTTCTTTTGTTTGTTTATTTTTCACATTTCAAAATTTGGAAAACTAGACACCAAGGTAATTCTGCTAAAAACAGCGTCAGTCCGTGTTAGTTGTATCCAAATCACACAAGTTTGGAGGATAAACAATAGCAAAAGTGTTCGGGAAAGTAGATACGTTTTGGACGTATCAGTACGTAGAAGAGAATAGTCCCCTTTATCACCAAAGAGATGTTCCAGAGGAGTTTGATACTGAATGACCTTACTAGGTAATCGATTAATTAGATAGACATCAGTAAGGAAAGCCTCGTCCCAATATTTAAGAGGCATAGATGCATAAGCAAGAAGGGAAAGTTCTACTTCAATGATGTGTCTATGTTTACGCTCAGCATGTCTATTCTGTTGATGTGCATGAGGACATGAGAAAAGATGTGAAATTCGTACTCATTGAAAAAAGGAGTTAAGTTTTTGATACTCGCCTTCCCAGTCGGTTTGCATAGCAAGAATTTTCTTTTCAAACGTACGCTCAACATGATGTTGGAAGTCATGAATTTTTTGGAATACATCTGGTTTTTTAAGAGATATATCCACGTGAACTTGCTATAATCATCAATAAAACTCACATGATATCTAAAACAACCAAAAGAAACTGAGGAAGGGCCCCATACATCAGAGAACACAAGTTCGAAAGGAGAAGTGGACACACTAGACGACTTTGATAGGATAGTTGATGACTCTTGTCTATTTGACAAGCATCACAAACCAAATATTTATTTGACTCACTAAACAAGATTCCATTATCACTAAGAACTTGAGGAACCACGGCATACGAAGAGTGACCTAGGCGCGTATGCCACAATGATGAAGAGGACTTCACCGCACCATGAGCATGATGACCAAGAAGAGACGTGAATGACGATGGTAGCGGATAGAGTCCGTCCATGCATCTACCTTAGAGCAGAACCTCCCTCGTGTCATGATCCTTAATAAAGAAGGAGTTAGGCCAATATTCAAAAAGGCGTGATCATCTCGAATTAGGCGACCAGTAGAAAGGAGAATTTTTGTGGCTTGGGAACATGAAGAATATTATTAAGATGCAAGTCATGTTTAGGGATATGAAATACAGAGTAACCAATGTGATGAATATCGATACATGAACCACTAGATGTATGAATTTGATCGTTCCATTGTAGTGATCCATCACATGCAGCTTTTCCAATTCACCAGTGACATGATCAGTAACTCCAGAGTCCGAGTACCAGTGCGGGTCAACACCATATGCGTCTCCAACAGCCGCACCAACAGGTCTTTCAGGGCCACGATAAATTTTCTGAAACCTTTTGTGGCAATTTTACAACACGCTTGAAAGATCGGTTTATCACTAATGACCCACAAGTATAGGCGATCGCAACAGTCTTTGAGGGTAGTATTACCCAATTTATTGATTCGACACAAGGGGAGCCAAAGAATACTTATAAGCCCTAACAACTGAGTTGTCAATTCAGCTACACCTGGAAATAGTATTTCTCACAGTAGTTTATTAGTAGCAACATTTTTGTAGTAGCAATAGCAAAGTAATAGCAGCAGTAAAACAAAGGAAGTAGTAACAATAGTAGCAAACAGTAGGATTTGAGTGCGGTAGGCATAGGGATGGATGGACGGGCGTTGCATGGACGAGACTATTTATGTAACTTCAAGATCTAGGGAATTTGCAGATAAATAAGGTAAAGCATCCAATTACTAAACAATAATAGGCATGTGTTCCATATATAGTCATACATGCTCGCAATGAGAACTTGCACAACATCTTTTGTCCTGCCAGCCCATTGCAGCAGGGCCTCAAGGGAATCTACTGGCAATTAAGGTACTCCTTTTAATAGAGTACCAGTGCAAAGCATTAACACTCTGTGAACACATGTGATCCTCACATCACAGCCATCCCCACCGGCTATCCCAATTTCTGTCACTTCGGAGCCTTTGGTTCCGAACAATGATATGTGTACACAACTTGCAGACAATATCACAAACAATACTATCATCATGAATCAATAATAAGTTCATATCTGAGATCATGGAACTCGGGCCCTAGACAATCATTAAGCACAACATGTTGCAACAAAGTCAAATAGCACTAATAAAGATACTAGGCACCATGCACTAACAATCTTATTTGATTACATGATAGATCTCGTCCAATCCCTACCATCCCTATACCTACAGCGGGGGATTACTCACTCATGGATGGGGAAAACATGGATGGTTGATGGAGAGGCGTCAACAATAATGATGGCGATGATCTCCTCCAACTCCCCGTCCCGGCAGGGTGCCAGAATGGAGTTTCTGGTTCTGAATCACGGTTTCTGGTTCTGGCGGCGCAGCGGAACTCTATCTGGAAAAACGTTGAACCCCCTTCGTCTTTACGTCAGAAGGCGTTATGTAGGCAAAGAGGGAGGCCGAGGGGGTGACCGAGGTGGCCACACCCCTCCCAGGCGTGACCTAGGCTGGCCCGCGCGGCCAAGGGGTGTGGGCCCCTCGTGGCCCTCCTCCGTCTCATCTTATGGCTCCGTGAATCTTCTGGTAAAATAGGAGTTTTGGCATATTTTCGGGATTTTTCCTGAAATTTGATTTTGTGCACAAAAACTAGACACCGAAGTAATTCTGCTAAAAACAGCGTCAGTTCGTGTTAGTTGTATCCAAATCACATAAGTTTAGAGGAGAAACAATAGCGAAAGTGTTCGGGAAAGTAGATACGTTTTGGACGTATCATCTCCCCCAAGCTTAGATTATTGCTTGTCCTCAAGCAATTGAGTTGAAAACTGAGTGCGATAAAAGAAACTTTCACGAACACATTTGCTTCATGTAATGTAAATATTCTCAGCACATGAGTAGATACTTACACAATTCATAATAAGGAGTATGCAACTAAGTCTACTCAATAGTCATTGCAAGCTATGAAGAGATTCCAACACAATAATAATAAGTAGCATGAAACATAAACATAAGCAACATTGCAATGCTCATAAGAAGGTGTGATAGAGTGGTGTCTCGCTTGCCTTTGATTATAGAGCAAAACATAAATGCCAAGGCACCTCTGAAGTTCAAGTGAAGACTAGAAGTAAAGATATCAAAGATACAAGCATCAAAGTCATGACATAATTAACCAAGTGTTGAGACAAGCACATTACACTAAGAATTACAACTATGCTCTCAAGAAGGTGCTTATAGAATAAGTGGTGACTCAACAAGGAAGTAAAAATGTTTTGAAAAGTTTGAAAGACTTCCAAATGCTGAAAGTATGGTACTCATTAGCTTTGAGCTCTCATTGGCCCTATCATAGGCATATTTAAGTGGTTAAGTTTAAAGTGAGGTCCAATATGAGTTATATGCTCGACAGACCATAAAATTGAAATCTCATGTCCCTTGAGTACGAGGGCCGCTCCTCATGCTACTCAACTTTAGTTATCGGTAAGTTCTTTTCATAGTAAGTACATGTGTATCATAGAGAACCGCCAATGGGGTACCCCTTGCACATGATACAGGAGCTATCCCATATCACAATGACAAGGCAAGCAGACAATGAGCATCTCAGCAATCTTCTTATTTACCATGGGAAAATGGTGCTTTTTTGTCTCTTTCCTCTTTTCTGATTTCTTTTTTTCTTTTTTCTCAATCTCTTTTTTTATAAGAAAAATGCTTCATAGATTGCTCACTATGGTGATGCTGCAAGTTTCTACCATGATTAGGCATGGCTTAGGCTAGCGGCCCAGACGTTTCTCTAACACATATACATAACTCCATGGACTTACAAGCTCCCCTTTTATTTCACACTGACGACATCCATAAACAAAAGAGCATGATATCAACTGGGTATATATTTACAGGTGTCAAAAGCGTTCCCCGTGATAGCACGGTTCTGCTAACTCCCAGCCTATAATTCGCAAGCATATAAATTTCATGGACAGTCAAAATGGTTCAGGTTTATTAAGTGCAAGAACATAAGGTGTGCCATCAAGTTCGTGAGAGCTTTACTAACTAACTTTCCCAAAACAAGAAAACATTTTATTTGGAAGAAAACATGGCATAATGGATATGCACGGAATAGCAATGATGCTAATAGGTAGATATGGTGGACACTTTTGACAATATTGGTTTTGGGGGAGTTGGAAACACAAGTAGAGCTCATACTTAGTGCAAGTGAAGGCTAGCAATAGAAAGGGAGGGACAAACGAGAGAGCAATAACTATCATAATCATGCTTGCAACAAAACAGAATTAATTATGGCATAAAAGTGATACAAGAACTCTGAGGAAAAATAAATCAACAAGGCTTAACTGACTTTTGTTCAGTCATATGCATGGGTGAGCGTGTGCCAAGTTGATTCAAATGAAACATTTAGAGGAGGATACCACAATGTCATACCAAGTTATGAATAGAACAATGCAAGCAAACATTCATATGACATGCTACAAACTATTAGCAAGTTGGAGCTAATCATAAGAGAGCAAAAACTACTAAGCATCCAAAAGATAACATACACCTTGCATGAATAGGCTAAGCATGCCCACAATGATGAGTATATGTACAAAAATGAAGACAAATAGATTTCATTGCCAGCCTCTTCCCACACCTCGAGTTGTCATAAATCATCATTATTGCCTTTCACTTGTGTGGCTTGAATAATAACATGAAACCAAACTCCACTGAGGACCGCTCAACCCTGCAATGAACTTCACAAAACCAAAGAAGAACAACAAATATTTTTGGGTTTTCAATTTTTTAAAGCAACCACTCAAAGCAAAAGCAAACAAAGCAAAATCTTTTTGGATTTTTCTTAAAGAAAACCAAAGCTAAAAACAAAGAAACAAGCCAAGATAAGCAACGAAAATATTTTTGGTCTTTTTGTGTTTTGGAAAGAAGAAACAAAAAACTAAAAAGAAAGCGAAACATGGATATACAAAGTACCGACGAAGCATGATATGTAGATGAGTGTGATGTTGGTATACCTCCCCCCAAGCTTAGGATTTTTGCCTAAGTGGAGATCAATCCCAGCCTGGCCAAGAAGGAGTGCCTCCGTAATGTGACGAAGAGGCCCCTTTATCCTGGTACGTGCTCAAGGAAGCCCCTGTGTAGTGCAAAGAGTGGTCATAAGAGGGCGCATACCCCTGGTAGTGTCCGTGGAAACCACGAATGCGGAGCTGATCGTCCATCTCCTCCTTGGAGCATGACCAATGCCCCTACAAATACTGAACAAAGTAGCCTGTGGCAAAAGAATTTCCCTCTCGTCCCCATCAGTAAACATCATCCTATAAACTAAACTCTCAAGACTAGAGCTAGCAGTAACAAAGTGATGCGCTTTCATGGCAGCTAAATCAAGCCTCCGTGGAGCCAATATTGTATCATTTGGATCAACAGAAAGTTCTAAGGCAGCAACTACACGTGTAGCAATAATACCCCCATAAATGGGTCCTCTAGCAGCTAGGCGGCGAGCAATGAGAGAACCAAGATTATACATGGTTTTAATGTTAGGTGCAGCAGCTAGAAAGGCCAAATGATAGTTGGAAATGTTGCTAGTGTTCTCCCTACCAAGAATACTGGTGGCAAGATAATAAGCAAAATATCTGATAGCTGGGAGTTGAATATTTCTTATCTCCCTGCGCTAGGCTGTGCGGTCATCATCATTTGTTACCCCGTTGTAGAGCTCCAACAAATCAGCGGGTGCAGCTTGAATCTTCTTCACCGTCCCAGCCATGCCAATACTTATAATGCTGCAAAATCTTCTCAATGTCATGGTAAAAGGCCTACCATAGATTTTGAATGAAACCTCTATCCTGAAAGGGCTGTTAGTGAAAGAGAAACTCTTCACAAAAGTTTTGGTGAGAAAAACATACTGCTCACTCTCATCCTGCATATAATTGGTTAGACCAACCCTCTGAACAAGAGTTAGGAAATCATCGAGAATCCCTGTAGCTTGCAAAAAGGTAAAACAAGGAAAGGTAGAAGGGTGCGCATCTCCCTCGTTGCCAAAGCGTGGTGCAATAAGATCCTCATTGTATGATGGCCTAGATCGGGAGGCTGGTCTCGAAGGCCTTGTCCTCCTAGGTGCATCACTTTCAATCCAAAGGTATGGTTGTCCAGGCCCTTTTTCTGAAATTTTAGACAAACATCAAGCCAAGTGATTTCCAAGTTGATAAATGATGAGGAACTACTATAGGAACTTGTTAGAGGGATAAACATGCATCAAAATTAAATCTCTACGCATAGAACAATCATGCAAGATCACACAACCTGTCACCTACAGTAGAAAAATACTCAAGATACAATCCACCAATCAAAAATCTATTTGGACAAGCGGAGGAGGCACATACCGGAGAGCAATCCCTCCAAAAATCAGCAGCAAAGATGGGTTGAGCAAGGAAATCGAAATTCAGAAGCAAGAACAACAAGAACTCGAGCTTGAGAAAGTTTTCCGGTGTTTTTCGAGAGAGAGAAAAAAGTGGCTGGAAGGAAGCAACTTGGAGGGATAGGGGTGGGCCACACCTAGGCCAGGCGCCACCTGGGGATGACCGCTCCACCATGGGGTGTGCTGGCCTGGTGGGTCCCCCTGGGCCATTCCAGGTGCCCCTTTGCCTCTTTTTTCGAGGAAAATTTTAATATGAATTTTCTGGAATTTTTCTGGATTTTCTCGCAGAAAAATATTTTTGAAAGGCACAAAGAAAGCAAACCAAAACCAAAACTATAGAAGTTCTAATACACTCTAAAAATCAAACAACTAGCAAAACTAAAACAAACTAGACAAAGAGCAAAGATTAAAAAGGAGAAAAATAAAAGTGAGCAAGTATAAACATTGTTAAAGCATTGTTTTGTTCATTAAAATCCCTATGCTAACAAGGTTGATCAAGTCTTGTTACCAAAACAATCTTATATGAAACAAAACTTTGCATTTCACAAAATGATTATGTTACCTCAATCTTGATAGCAATAGTCCCAATCATAATAGTTTCAAAACTTTCTTGTGGAATGGGACAATATATTTCTCCAACTTTGATGATCTCAATATTTTCAATTGAATTCAGGCCATAGCTCTTATCAATATTCTTGGGGAAATAGATAGTATGCTCTTTGTCATTAATATTAAAAGTTGCTTTTCCTTGATTACAATTGATGACAGCACCTGCAGTATTAAGAAAAGGTCTCCCAAGAATAATAGATATATTATCATCTTCAGGCATCTCAAGCACAGTAAAATTAGTTAAAACCAAGCAATTATGAACCATTTGAACAGGAATATACTCACATATACCAACAGGGATAGTAGTAGATTTATCAGCCATTTGCAAAGATATATCAGTTGGTATCAACTTTTCTAGCTAGAGTCTCTTGTAGAGAGAAAAAGGCATAACACTAACTCCATCTCCCAAATCTCACAAAGCAGTTCTAACATAATTATTTTTAATAGAGCAAGGAATAGTTGGAATACCTAGATCACCAAGTTTCTTTGGAACCTTACCATTGAAGGAATAATTAGCAAGCAAAGTAGAAATTTCCTCATTAGGAATCTTCCTTTTATTAGAGACAATATCCTTCATATACTTTGAATAAGGAGGCAACTTAATAGCACCAGTCAAAGGAATTTGCAAGAATAAAGGTTTCATCCACTCACAAAACTTGTTATAGTGTTGTTCTTCTTTTGACTTGTGTTTCTTACTAGGAAAAGGCATTGGTTTCTGCACCCAAGGTTCTCTTTCACTACCATGTTTATTGGCAATAAAATCTTCCTTAGTGTACCTAGTGTTCTTAGTGTGCTACTCATGTTCTTCTTCAATTTCTTCCTTATCAGGAGCATCACTTTTATCATTACCACTTTCAGTTTTAGCATCAGAGACAGATATACTATTAGGATCTACAACAGGTTCAGAAGGTTCCTCAATTGTTTTATGTTTCTTTTTCTTTATCTTAGAAGGAATGCCACTATTTTCATCTTGTTGAGAATCCTTCTCAATTCTTTTAGGATGTCCTTTAGGATATAAGGGATCTTGAGTGGCTGCATCACTCCTAGTTCTAATTCCATAAGCATGTCTATCCCCAGAAGCATTAACTAGCATATCTTTTTGTACCTTAGCAAGTTGATCAATTTGGGTTTGAACCATTTGGAAGTGTTTAACAAGCATTTTAACATCATTAGCATTTCTTTCCACAATATCTTTCAAATCATTAATAGCTCTAGAGTTTTCCAATAAATGATTCTAAACTTGTTTATTAAAATTACCTTGTTTAACAATAAAAGTATCAAGTTCCTCTAAGCATTGATCAGGAGGTTTACCATAGGGAATATCACCTTCATCAAAGTGTTGGAGAGAGTGTACCTCAATAGTGGATGAGTGGGAAATTGGCTTACATAATTCTTCTATAGGAGGAAAATTCTTCACATCCTCAGATCTAATACCTTTCTCCTTAAGACATTTCTTAGCTTCTTTCATCACTTCATCATTTAATTCATCAATCCCCTCTTCTTGGGTGTTGGTGTTGGAGTTGGTTCAGGTGTAATGGCCTCAGGTGTAATTGGTTTAGTTGTAGTCCAATCATCATAATTCTTGCTTATTTTAGCCATTAATTCTTCAGCTTCTGCAGGAGTTCTTTTCCTAAAAACATAATCAGTAAAACTATCCAGGTATGTCCTAGATTCATCAGTTATTCCATTATAATATATATCAAGAAGCTCATTTTTAGTTAATGGAATCCAAGATGTGCATGAATCAAGGCATAGAACCTTGTCCATGACTGAGGCAATTTCTCTTCTTCTCCCTGTTTAAAATCAAAAAGTTTCTGCAAAGCAGCATGTCTAGCACTAGGAAGGAAATATTTCTAAAAGAAAGTAGCAATCAAGCAATCAGGGCTATCAATGGATCCAAGAGGTAAACTATTAAACCAAGCTATAGCTTCTCCTTTTAGTGAAAAAGGGAAGATTTTAGCAACAAAGTAGGTACGCATCTTAACATCATCAGAAAATAAGGCACTCATAGTGGAAAGCTCATTCATATGTGCCACAACCCTTTCATTCCCAGTCCCACAAAAAGGTTCTTTCTCAACAATGTTTATATAGGATAAATTAAGAGAGAAATCATAATCTTTATCTTTAATGTTTATGGGAGAAGTGGCAAACTTAGCATCAGGAGACAGTTTAGGTATAATAGTACATTTCTCAAGGAGACTACCAATAGCACTAGCACCACGTGTGTTTTGGTATTCTTCAATAAATTCATCAGTCATTTCAATGTAACCATCATTAATATTATATCTCTCTCTAGACTCATGTGAGCCAACAGGAGTAATAGTGTCTTCACTAGGAGTTACAGTGTTTCCGAATATAGTTCTAGCAATAATAGCATCTAGGAAAGCACCTAATGAACCACTCTCATCAAGCACAGTAGAAGTAACATCATGAGTATCAAAAGCAATTTCAGATTCAGCAGTAGTAACAGTGTGTGTAGCATGTGTATGTGGTGGTGGTGTAACGAACTTACTTAGAACAGAAGGTGAATCAAGAGAAGTAGAGGTGTTTAGAATTGTACCTCTTCTTGTAGTGGATGGTAAAATAGGAAACTTTCCATCACGAGTTTTACCCGTGATGAAAAAGAGTAGCAGCGAAAAATAATATATCCAAGTGAACTTACAAATAAAGCTATGCTCCTGGGCAACGGATCCAGAAAATAGTCTTGATGACCCACAAGTATAGGGGATCGCAATAGTCTTCGAGGGTAGTATTACCCAATTTATTGATTCGACACAAGTGGAGCCAAAGAATACTTATAAGCCTTAACAACTGAGTTGTCAATTCAGCTGCACCTGGAAATTGTCTTGCTCACAATAGTTTATCAGTAGCAATAGTTTTGTAGTAGCAATAGCAAAGTAACAACATCAGTAAAACAAAGGCAGTAGTAACAATAGTAGCAAACAGTAGGATTTGAGTGTGGTAGGCATAAGGATGGATGGACGGGCATTGCATGGATGAGACTATTCATGTAACTTCAAGATCTAGGGCATTTGCAGATAAATAAGGTAAAGCATCCAAGTACTAAGCAATCATAGGCATGTGTTCCATATATAGTCATACATTCTCTCAATGAGAACTTGCACAACATCTTTTGTCCTGCCAGCCTGTTGCAGCGGGGCCTCAAGGGAATCTACTGGCAATTAAGGTACTCCTTTTAATAGAGTACTAGAGCAAATCATTAACACTCCGTGAACACATGTGATCCTCACATCACAGCCATCCCTTCCGGCTATCCTAATTTCTGTCACTTTGGGGCCTTTGGTTCCGGATAATGATATGTGTACACAACTTGCAGATAAGATCACAAACAATACTATCATCATGAATCAATAATAAGTTCATATTTGATATCATGGCACTCAGGCCCTAGTGACAAGCATTAAGCACAACAAGTTGCAAAAAATTCAAATAGCACTAATAAAGATACTAGGCACCATGCCCTAACAATCTTATTCGTTTATATGATAGATCTCATCCAATCCCTACCATCCCCATAGCCTACAGCAGGGGATTACTCACTCATGGATGGGGGAAACATGGATGGTTGATGGAGAGGCGTTGGTGATGATATCCTCCAATTCCCCGTCCCGGCAGGGTGCCAGAACGGAGTTTCTGGTTTCGAATCACGGTTTTTGTTGGTGGCGGCGCAGTGGAACTCTATCTAGAAAAACGTCGAACCCCCTTCGTTTTTAGGTCAGAAGTCTTTATGTAGGCGAAGAGGGAAGCCGAGGGGGTGCCCGAGGTGGAGACACCCCTCCCAGGCGCGGCATGAGCTGGCCCGTGCGGCCAGGGGTGTGGGCCCCTCGTGGCCCTCCTCCATCTCATCTTCTGGCTCGGTGAATCTTCTGGTAAAATAGGAGTTTTGGCATATTTTCTGGGATTTTTTCTGAAAGTTGATTTTTTGCACAAAAACTAGACACCAAAGCAATTCTGCTGAAAACAGCGTCAGTCCATGTTAGTTGTATCCAAATCACACAAGTTTAGAGGAGAAACAATAGCAAAAGTGTTCGGAAAAGTAGATACGTTTTGGACATATCAATCACCACTGTATTGTTGAGGCTGTTGGCGATACCCCTAACTACGGCCACCTGCTCCATTGCCACGTGGGTTGTATCCACCGCGCTTCTCATTGCCATATTTATTGCTCATATATGCGCTTATCGTAGCCATGATTCTCATAGCCACGCTGGATCATATCAATCATAGCTTCATTGATCTCCACGTCCACCACTACGTCCACCTCACATTATCTTCCTCAAGAGTCTTGCCTGCAGCAGCCATCTCATCTGCCAGGTTCTTGATCTGATTGAAATAAACCTCGGCGGTCTTGTTTTCTTTGTGGGTTTTGTTCAGTTACGTGCGGAGTTGCACCACACTGGCCTTGCATTGTGACGAGAACATCTTCGTCACGGCCTTCCAAACACCACCGAAGCTCGTGTGCCTAACCATCTGGGTGATGATCTCTTTGTACATATTCCGGATGACGAACCCAAGCACGCATTGATCTAGGGATATCCAGCGGGCATATTCAGGGCTTGGCACCAAAATCTCCTTGTTATCCTTGTCGAGAACTTTTACTTCCTTGTCGGGTGCCGGTATTCATGTGTCCAGAAGCCCGAACAGTTGTGCCCCACGGATTTCCGGCAACATCATCGCCTACCAAACCAGAAAATTGTCCCGATTGAGTTTCTCTGGGAGAGACAGAGAGATTCGCCGAGAGAGAGGGGGTGACGCTGGGCTACGAGGCCGATG
The DNA here is from genome assembly GCA_023614405.1 of Avena insularis. Taxonomy (NCBI): domain Eukaryota; kingdom Viridiplantae; phylum Streptophyta; class Magnoliopsida; order Poales; family Poaceae; genus Avena; species Avena insularis. Next base: position 492,825 of record JAJUPC010000119.1, on the reverse strand, counting down.
CACCAAGATACATGGCGACAATGGCAACTTGACTCTGCGACGGGTTGTCGAGGACAGGAGGCGGCGGCGATAAATTGTCTAGGTCATGAGGCGGTGGCGACAGATTGTCTAGGTCATGAGGCGGTGGTGACTTTTTCTAGATGAGATCGACAGGCTCTAATACCATGCCAAAAGGTTTGTGGAAGCATTGGTGTTTATTTATATTGAACAACAATACAAGTTACAATAGGACACGACAGACCATGTCGTATAGGAATAGGAGATAGAGTTCTAGACAACTACTACATACAACGTTTAACAGCTCAATCTCGAGCATCCCTACGGGGCAAAAACCTGATAGTATTAGGAATATGGCGAAACTCCGGCACAGGGTATGCGTATTGTGTTGGGTTAAACAAAACAAAATCTAGCACATAAACCGAACCAAATATGCGCGGGGTACCTTGCTCGACCTAGATTTAACGTAAATCTCGATCAACAGTGTTAGGCGCATCTATAAAATATTGACATATGGTGAGAATGTACATGCATGGCTGTCTTGTTGCCTATTCATGGTACCAATATATATAGTAGCTTTTTTAAGTATGGTACCAGTATAGCTTGCTACAGTTGTACCGGATTTAATGTCTTGATTAGCAGATACGTGCAGCTTTATCTGGGAACACGGCTCCCGTGCATTAGTTTTGGGCAGTCCGTGATCGGCGTGCAACAGACAACGGGGGCCACACGTGTGGCTAGCACGACCCAAGTTTTAAAACTTTCTAAAAACAATCTTAGATACCAATAATGATATATTTTACAGGTATGTAAAATCACAACTTGAAACACCTTGTATTATGAGCTCCAAAGAATGATAAAATCTGACAAAAATTGGAGGTTTGAAAATCTACATGTTCACTCCTTCAAATTCTCACTTTTGTCATTTCTTCAGATCCTAAAATACAAGGTACTTTAAGTTTGGATTCTGCACACACATAGAATATAGAGTAAAACGCAATAGTGGTCCTAATTTTTTTCGACGCCTTCACATCGTTCCCTATTTTCTAAAATTTCACGTCTAGGTCCTAATTTATTTCGTAAGTGTGCCACACAAGATCTTGAATCGGATTGATAGTCGTTGACAGGTGCCACGATGGCGGGTGGGCCTAGGAGGCGTACTGACGACCTTGTATATTTGGGAATATGTCCCTAGGTTGTGTTTCTTTTCAAAATCCACTCCCTATTTCTCTCCCCACATTTGTGTGGCACACCACCATGTTCTGCATCCTCCCCGCTGATTGCCCCGACCTCGATCCTCTCCGTTGTTGTATGCATAGCACGAGGCACACCCCAACGTCGTGTTGGTGATGTAACTGCGACATCGCGTGTCGCTCCAGATTTCAACTCGGTAAATTTGACGAAAATAAGCCAAAGTGCAAAGAAATTACAAAAATGAACCGTCGCGCAAAATAATTTCACCTACTTACCCTTTTTTGTAGCGCCCAACACAAAGGTGCTACACCTTGTATCATAGAGCCTCTGTCCTAGGTACTATGGTCCCTGCCAACGTGACGCCTGCGTGGCCATGGGGGTCCACCCCGGTCATGTAGCGCCTATATGTAGGTGCTATGGTCTGAAGCATAGCACCTCGCTCCTTTGTGTTATCATTGCCGCCAGCGTGGCGCCTGCGTGGTATAGTGGGTCCCGCCCCCGTCCGGTCATGTAGCGCCTATGGTGATAGTGCCTGTGCCTCAGGCCTATACTTGAACTCTGTGTTAATACGGTTGGCCCACCCAACCTAACCCACTCTCACTCTTCAACTCCAACAAGAACAGGAGCTCGAGGTTGCGGCTCCCCTCTCAAATCCCTCTCCCAAATGCCCCAAATCTAAAGCATTTCTCCGTGGATTTCGACCCTCCAAGTTCCTAGAGGTACTCACCCCCATTTTCCCTTGTTTTGACTGATTGAAAACATGTATTTTGGTAGGACATGTCCAAATCATGGAAAACCTAGAAATTTGATTTTCACCCAAAGTGTATGGTTAATTTTTGGCCAATGGTGACTTCTATAATGTTTATGAAGCATTTATTTAGGGTTAGGGTATAGGCCATAGCGCCGACAGTATAGGTGATGCATGACTAGGGAGGGACTTGCCAGGCCACATTGGCGCCACGATGGCAGGGACCATAGTGCCTAGGACAAAGGCGTTATGATACAACACATAGCACCTTTGTGTTGGGTGTTACATAAAAGGGTTAGTAGTTGAAATTAGTTTGTGCGGCGGTTCATTTTTGTAATTTCTTTGCACTCTAGGTTATTTTTTTCAAATTTGCCTCTCAAATCCAACTGAGGGTGATATGGGTATGCCCTATGGGTACCCCAAGATTGTCTTATCTGGTTTGGCCCAGCCGGAGTCCATGCAACGATCCACACCTAATGACGAAGCCCAGGATGATCTAGGTGGCCCATGCCCATGAAGGATGCGACTCCTTGGAGGATACAACTAGCTTAAGATAGAAACTTTGAAAGAACAAAGCCTAACCTGTAACCAACTCAGCCTTATCCTGAGACCTGGCATCCCCATATAAAGGCTAGGATGGAAGGGCAAGAAGGATCATCCAAACCCTAGCACATACACCCGCTAGAGTACATATGCACACCATCGCCATCAAGGCACCCCCTGTAACCGTCGGTTCCTTTGATAATCAAGAATAGATAAGCAGGAGTAGGGTTTTCCCTCCGGGGGCCTGAACCTGGTTAAACACTATGTCCCCGTGTTGCTTACCTATTAGCCGAACGAGATCTCCAGTCCACCCCTCTTCCTCAAACCCAAGTCCATCAACAATGGACATTGAAATGTTAACCCTATGTTAATTAGAGTCTTCTGTGGGAACTGGGAGCACTGATGTTGCGATCTCGATGGCCCTAGCACCTGTGACCTATGACTCATCCGCGTTTGAGAACCACCTTATCTTCGGCACCATTGACTTCACCATCAAATCGCCGGCAACACGCCCGGCCTTTGATTCCATAGGAGATAGAGTCGACATGATGACCGGGTGCCTATGCTTCCAAGTTGGCAAGATCGACACACTTTGCCTCCCCGAGCGGGTGACGCCACCAGCGATCGCACATGCTTCATGGATCCCGCCACCAGTCGGCACGCTGAGCGAGCTTAACACTCCTGCACCGATCTAAGACTCGGATAGTAACAACAGTTGTGACTCCGATCTATACGATCCACCATCAGGAGAGGAGGCCTACGGTTCCGGATCAGAAAGCTACGGGAGTAACGATCTCCCCCAACATTACATGTGCGCTGCTATCATCAACAACGGTGACGACACTCGCGACAACACCGGGAACGGAGGCGAACCTCCCAATCCCAATGCCAACAACGATGAACCTACCATTCCCAACGCCAACAACGGTGAACCTCCCAACCCCAACACCAAAAACGGCACCCCTCCAGACCCCAACGCTAATGGCGATGGAGGGTCAGGTCGTCCTCAGATCCACCTCACCGACCCCGAGTGGGAGAGGGTTAGGGAGGCCTTACAAGGCAATCCCCTGCCAAATGACCCATCTCGCGACATGATGATGGGATATAATTAGCTCCTCATGAAGGAGCACAACCGCCAACAGGCGATGCATGCTCAACTTGAGCAGCGCAAGAAGGCAGTCGACGAATTGAGTGCTAGGCGAGCGATACTCTCTTCTCTCGTCGGGTCCTCCTCAAAGGGCAACAATGGCAGCGCCCACAAGAGGCGTTCTTGGCTGTACCATCTAGGGGTGGACGCAAGGCACGAGGCCACCAAATCCCTCGACTTCTCTTTCATGTTGGTGGACTCGCAGGGTAACATGATACCCAAGACGCCGCAAGCCACGGTGATAGCAGCTACCGTGTACCTGCTAACCAATCATCCACAAGTCGGGGATCCAGATCCATCATCCTTCGATCTCCCATCACTGGCCTTGGGCTGGTAGAAGGTGCATTAACCACATATCCGACTCAGGAGCCAAAGAAATCAATAGTGATATTCACGGGGAATTGCTCACCATCTTTCGACGAGGAAGATCATGACCTATCGCAGCGAAGGAGTCACAATTACGATGCTCGCGACGAAATCACACAGCGCAAAGTTGACAAGATGCGGGCCAAACGAACCTACTCGATCGAGTCGGAAGACGAAATCACTAAGCTATGTGGCGCCCGATGTCGTGGTATTGCACGGCAGATGATACTGGGGTAGCTTACGTAGAGGGAGCAAGGCGACGTAGGAGAATCCGGGAGCGAGATTGGCACACGATGTACCCAGGTTCACGTTCCCTCGATGGAGGATCACTACGTCCTGCTATCAATCCAGTATATGATCATAGATTGGTTTACATAGGAGCCGCCGTAGGCGGAGGGAGAGACTAGATCTAGTCTAATATGGGAGAAGATCTCTCCCTATGGGGGTGCCCCTGGTGGCTTTATATATGCAGCCAGTTAGGGTTTACAAGTATTTGGTGGGCTTTGTATTGAAGTCGTCGTCTTGGGCCTCCAGTCGGCGTCACTCGCCTGGGTCCAGTATGCGCCAGTCTCCATATTGGGCGAGTCGACCTGCTCTGGGATTGCCTTCAGTCGGTTCGATCCAGCTGGTGAATCCGCTTCGTGTGTATACCCCGATTGGTATTCCCCCATCAGTAGTCCCCGAGCGCATTGTTGATTCGATGCAGGCTTGAGGAAGGGCGCGGAGAGTCTTGACGATGGGTCGTAGAGAATCGACGACGAGCTCCTGAACAGAGAAAAGAACCGTGAAGCGGGAGGCGGTCGGCATGAGCCAGTCGGTGATGGCCAGTTGGCAAAATACGCAGGGTGTCGGTGAAGCTGCCAGTTGCGGCGAGTCCCCGGACGTGGAGCGTGCCGAGTCCCCGAGCGCGGTGAGTGGCGAGGTCGAGCGACCGCCGAGTGGAGAGGTTGGGCGACCGATGAGTGGCGAGGTCGAGCGACCGGCGAGTGCCGAGTCCCCGAGCATGGAGAGTGGCGAGGTCAAGCGACCGGCGAGGGCCGAGTCCCCGAGCGTGGCGAGCACCGAGTCCCCGAGCGCGGCGAACGGCGACGACGAGCGACCAGCGAGCGCCGAGTCCCCGAGCGCGGCGAGCGGCGATGTCGAGCGACCGGCAAGTGTCGAGTCCCCGAGCGCGCCAAGTGACAAGGTCGAGCGACCAACGAGTGCTGCTGTCTGGACCGCGCAGAGTCCCCGAGCGCGGCGGGCCGCAAGGTCGGGCGACCGGCGAGTGGCGAGGTCGAGCGACCGACAAGCTCCGAGTCCCTGGGTGCGGCGAGTGACGAGGTCGAGTCCGCGGTGGAGAGTCCCCGAGCGTGTTGAGTACGCGAGGGCGAGTCCGCGGTGGCGAGTCCTCGAGCGTGTCGAGTACGCGAGGGTGAGTCTGCGGTGGCGAGTCCCCGAGCATGGAGAGTCCGCGGTGGCGAGTCGACGAGGGCGAGCCGCGGTCGCGGAACAACGCGTACACACAGCATGCCTAGGAGTAGTCCCCGAGGCTCGAGTTGGCTTGTAGAGGCGACTTGAGGCTCATATTTTGAAAATAGTAGTGGTTGGTGCCGAGCATGGCGAGTGGCGAGGTCGAGCGACCGGCGAGCGCCGATTTCCCGAGCTTGGCGAGTCCGCGATGATTGCGAGTCCGCGAGGGGAGAGTCCCCAAGTGTAGCGAGTCCGCGATGATTGCGAGTCCGTGATAATAGCGAGTCCGCGAGGGGAGAGTTCCCGAGTGTGGCGAGTCCGCGATGATAGCGAGTCCGCGATAATGTTGATTGCGCTGTTTTTGTTAGCGAGTCTCTCGTCTTGGCCCGGGGGGGCAGTCGCATGGCGACTCCAAAGATGGCTCTCGGCTGGGCGTTTTTCCTGGACGATCCGAGGCTCAGTTTGCGAGTCCTCGTCCACAGTACTTGGCCGTACGAGTCGTACTGTCTAAGGTTGAGGAGGACATGGTGTTGTTGATGTAGCACAACCATTTGTCTTGGCCCGGAAGGCCAGTCGAGCAAGGCGACTCCAATGCTGGCTCTCGGTTAGCGTTTTTCGTGGACGATCCGAGGCTCGGTTTGCGAGTCCTCGTCCGCACTACTCGGCCATTGCGAGTCGCTCTTTCAAAGGTTGACAAAGGCAAATTGATTTTTCCTGGAGGAAAGAGAAGCCCAGTGGTGAGTGCACGCAGCATGGCATGCGACCCTCTCTGGCGACTCAGACGATGAAGGTCCCTTAGCAGGCGCGGCGTACGCATTCGACGTAGCCGGAAGGAGTCGACGCGGCGGACACGAGGTCGATGCGGCGGATGGGGGTCGCGCTATGGCGAAGTCGACGCGGCGGACATGGGGTCGTGCCATGGCGAAGTCGACGCGACGGACATGGGGTCGTGCTATGGCGAAGTCGACGCGGCAAACACGGGGTCGACGCGGCGGACGGAGGTCGCGCTATGGCGAAGTCGACGCGGCGGACATGGGGTCGCGCTATGGCGAAGTCGACGCGGCGGACACGGGGTCGACGCGGCGGACGGAGGTCGCGCTATGGCGAAGTCGACGCGACAGACGAATCCGCAGCGGGCAAGTCCCCGAGCCTAGCGAGTCCGCGTTTGAGCGTGTCCGCGTATAGTGAGCCTTTGAGCCTAGCGAGTCCGCGTTTAAGCGTGTCCGCGTTTAGGCGACTTGTCAGAGGCCGTCCGTGAACGAAGAGGCCGATATCGCTGCATTACAAGGGCGTCTATCCCCACGTCTTTTTTCTTAGTACTTTTTTTCTTAGTACTGATCTTTTCCGCGCTTGTGTCAGCGACCAATCGCCTCTTGCTGCCAAATTTGTTGGCTCGTTGCGGCGTGCCGACCGGATCGATCGATCAGCTCCATGATAGGCGAGCTCGTAACAAGCAGTGAGTCACTCGATCATGCGTAAGTTGCAAATAGGGATTAGTATTCATGATTAATTAAACAACCCAGTTAATAGTACTTGCGATTGATCTGGTACTATAGATTGAATCAAATACGAGTAAAACATGCACCGATCTGGTACTACAGATTGAATTAAATAAGAGGAAAGCATGCACCGATCTCTAGTACTACAGATTGAATTAAATACAAGGAAAGCATGCACTTTACCGATCGATGTGAGGGACTGAGTTGGTATTTGCTTCGGCGTATTGTGCTTAAGTCCGGGACGTCGTAGCACCGGGCCGCACCAGTCCAAGCGCCGCCGCGTAGATTGGATCAGCGTATGGACGGATTATTTCCAGGTATAATGGAGCTTCATCAACACGGCATGGTGTTGGAGGGCAGGCAGCTGGAACCAGCTCGATGCGGCCTGGCGGTGAGGGATCCCGCCCGGATTATCACCCTCCAAGCACCGCTTGTCCCTCGGTGGGCGCCAACTGTCGTGGTATTGCACGGCAAATGCTACTGGGGTAGCTTACGTAGAGGGAGCAAGGCGACGTAGGAGAATCCGGGAGCGAGATTGGCACATGATGTACCCAGGTTCACGTCCCCTTGATGGAGGATCGCTACGTCCTGCTATCAATCCAGTATATGATCATAGATTGGTTTACATAGGAGCCGCCGTAGGCGGAGGGAGAGACTAGATCTAGTCTAATATGGGAGAAGATCTCTCCCTATGGGGGTGCCCCTGGTGGCTTTATATATGCAGGCAGTTAGGGTTTACAAGTATTTGGTGGGCTTTGTATTGAAGTCGTCATCTTGGGCCTCCAGTCGGCGTCACTTTTGGGTCGATATCTTGATCGCCATTAGGCGAGTCGACCCGCTCTGGGCTTGCCTTCAGTTGGCTCGATCCAGCTGGTGAATCCGCTTCGTGGGTATACCCCGATTGGTATTCCCCCATCACCCGATGTTTCAGTCGAGCCATATGTCAAACTCGAATGCCCAAAGGCTTCAAGTTTCCTTCAGACCACCCAAAGTTCGATGCCCTCCAGGAGCCTAAAACCTAGCTGGATGACCACATCCAGTCAGTCTAGTGTCATGGTGGGTGTAAGAACAAAGCCATGCAATGCCTACAGCTACAGCGAAGGGCGCAGCACGAGCCTGGCTCAACAATCTCCCCCAGGTTCAATCCGCACCTGGGAGGAGCTTGTGTGTAGCTTTGTACGGAACTTCAAGGGCACCTACAAGTGGCTAGCATCAATCGAAGAACTTCGCGACTGCTTAAAAAATCCTAGTGAATCCCTTCGCTCATACATATAGCGTTGGTCCATCCTCAAGAACTCCGAGGAACACGCAATTGATGTGTGCAACAGTGGCGTATGGCGTCGCGAGCTTAGGGAGGATCTAGGACACACTAAGCCGAAAACCATCAACCACCTAATGGATGCCGTGAATCATTGGGCAGATGGCGAAGACGCCATCCACAACAACCGAGCACGCTCGGATGATGAGGACAAACTCGGCCGTAGGCGTGACCATCGAGGGAAAAGGAGAATGTGCAGCTATGAAGACCACGAAAAAGTCGACATGATCACGGCCGTCTATGCCAACATGCACGACGATGCCAACCATGGCGGTGAATACCGCAACAGCGGTAAAACCACACAAGTGTGGCAGCAGCACACTCACGACGACACACCCACCGCCATGGAGAGGTGTCGAGTCCTTGCAACATCCACTTCTACATCAACAATAAGGACGGCAAGAAGAAATCCATCCACCTCCTCAAGGAATGCCATGAGTTCCATAAACTCCAAGACGCATACGCTCAGCTGCAGCGTGAGGCAACAAACCAAGGGTATGGCACCGCGCCAGGACCCGTGGCATATGGTGCTCCACCACCACCACCTGGATGACCTGTGCAACCTGCGGTTGCGCCAGCCCAAAACAACGGCGTCGAGCAATACCCACGTCTGTTGGGGAACATGCACATGATCCAGAAGGGACTCCCCTCCAACAGGACCCAGAAGACCATCACTCGCCAGGTAAACTTGGCAGTCACCGCTCCACCAGCTTTCCCTGAGTACCTCAATGACTCCGAGTCCTGCATCACTTTTGACATATCTAATCACCCATGTTGGATCCCTCGTCTAGGCCACGCAGCCCTGGTCCTCGAGGAACAAATCGGTGGCTTCGAGATGAGTAGAGTCTTCATGGACGGTGGTGGCGGCATCAACCTCATGTTCGCCAGTACCCTACATGCCATGCAGATCCCCGTATCCAGTCTTGAGGCGTCTGAAACAACCTTCCACGACATCATCCTAGGAAAGGGGATATACTCCCTGGGCAAAATCTACATCGATGTAATCTTTGGCATGCCCAAAAACTTCAGGCGCGAGCGTCTCGAGTTCAAGGTGGTCGAATGACCATCGCAATACCATGTCGTCCTCGTTCGCATGGCATTCACATGATTCCTGGTGGTACCACACTACGCGTACCTCCTGCTGAAGATGCCAGGACCGAAGGGTGTCATAACTATCCAAGGGAGCTTTACCAGATCTGACAGCTGCGATAGGGAACTCACCATAATCTCCCAGACCTTCGGCATGCAACAGGAACTCGCGAAGCTAAATGAGTCAACAGATACAATCCTTCCATCGGTGAGCAAGCCAAATGCACTAGAAAAATCTTTCAACTCCATGGCCAACACCAAGGAGATCGAGGTCCACCTGACAGACCCCATCAAGACAACCCTCATTGCCAACAACTTGAGTTCCACATAGGAACTCGCGCTCATTGAATTCCTTCATGAGCGCCAGGAAATCTTTGCCTGGTGTCCTGCGGACATTCCAGGAGTTTCCAAGGAATTCGTTGAGCATGCACTAAATGTGTTCCCTGATGCACGTCTAGTCAAGCAGTCGGGGCGTTAACTGTCAGAAGAGAGGGCCAAAGCAGTCGGTATGGAAGTCCACGGACTCGTCGACAGTGACTTCATCTGTGAGATCAAGGAAAGTACCTGGGTAGCTACCCCCGTGTTGGTGCCAAAGAAGGACACATACATACTGCGGATGTGTGTAGACTTCACGGCCCTCAACAAGCACTGCCCGAAGAACTACTTCCCCTTATCACATATTGATCAAATCATCATTGTCGTGGTGGTGGCACGGCAGATGCCATGGGTAGGCTAAAGTATGGGGCCAATGGATGCTAGTGGGATCTGGGGAGGGAAGATGCAGTTGATTCTACACACAGGAAGCTAAGGCAAAGATCTTTATTTCTCCTTCTTTGGGCTACAAGTGCTCCTTGAGCTGTATTCAAGAAGGAAGAACTTTACCAGCCTAACGGTACTATCAATGAGCCGATCCCCTCTTCAGGGTCCAAGCCTCTCCTTATAAAGGAGAGCCTTGGGTTCCTCTAGGGCTGATGTGGCAAGCATATTCGAGGAATATGCTTGTCCCAATATAGTAGTTCGGCGCCCCCCTTTCCCTGTCGCTCCCCTAATGACGGCAAGGTTTCAGAGGGCCCCTCCTGTGTGCCTTGGGCTTCTGGACTGTCACCTCTGTGACCTCCTTCTGCCTCTCTGTCGCTCTGCGCCTTTGTCCCTAGCGCTTGGCTCCGCTCAGATTCTCCCTAGCTTGCGGCTAGAGTTTGACTTTAGGCTTCTCCTTCTCCTGCAAGCTTCGTATCATTCGGTCATTCCTCGCGTAACTCGGATTGTCCTTCACCTGCATCAAGATTACTCAGGCTAACCCGGCCGACTTACGCAGTATCTCGGCCGGGTAATGCCTCGCCATAAATATAAGGGTCTCGCCCTTTCATATCTCGGCCGACTTCTACAGGATTCGGCCGACTCAGACTGTAACTCGGAAACTAGACAGGGGACATCCTTTCGTCTTTCCCCGTCTTTACCCTATCCGGGGTTACCTCCCCAACATTAGTCCCCGAAGCTTGTGTGGCCCCGCCGATAACCTCGGCCGGGCCGTATCAGTTTCATGACATTCTTTCCGTATTGTTTCCGAGTTATTTCTTTCCCGTTCGAGGTATCATCGTACCTTCTCGCGTACGCCTTGTCCTACGTGTCATCCCCATCATTGTTCCTCTAGTTTTTTGTTCCTCTGATTATTTCTTGACAGTGTACAAGCTTAATCTGCTACGCGCCTCGTGTGCCGCTTCCCTTGGGGATCGCGACCTTCTTTGCTACCGTGTGGCCCTCGGTGCGGTTCCGCTCAATGACGTGCGGTCGTTCCGCACACACGATCTACACGGTCAACCGCCACACCCACGATCCCACTACCTCGCTTGTGGCTCGATTATAAAGAGGGGCGCGGCGCCTGGGAATTCACTTTCCCCTTTTCGCTCGCCCGCGCCCTTCTTCTTCCTCTCGCTTCTGCGTCCGTTTGCAGCTCCGCTGCCGCGCGTTCATCTGAACCTCCGACGGTGAGGACTCCGCCGCGTCGCTCCGTCGGCCTCGTCCTTGTTCGCTAGCTCCGGCGTCGTCGCCGGTGAGTTTTTTCCTGTCCCGTCGCCTAGGCTTTCCTTTATATCCCTCTCTTTCCCTTTCGTTTTCGCGCGGTGGTTCCTTTGCTGCTCCGCCGCCGTTTCTGTGTAGAATCATGACGGGGCCTCGTAGTTCTAAACTTTCCTCCGCCGCTAGTTCTTCCTCCACTGCTTTCTCCGGCGAGCCCATGTCTAGCTCCTTCAGCGGCACCCTGGTAGAGGATGATGATGCTGGCTCTGGGCCCGAGCGAGGTTCGTGGCAGGGCTCCTCCGTTACTCGCCGCGATATTGAGTGGCTTACTCGGACTCAGAGGATTCCCGCCGAGGTCTCCCGTCGTCTACCCGGCAGCGAGTCCTCTCCGGATCTTAGGGAAGGCGAGTATGTAGTTTTCATGTCACATTTCTCACGCGGCTTTGGTCTCCCTCTTAGCGACTTCGCTAGGGAATTTCTTGACTACTTAGGCCTTCAGCCGCATCACCTTCCTGCCAATGCCATCGCCTTTCTCTCTGCTTTTATCTGTGCCTCGGAGGGATACTTCGGCCTATGGCCGTCTGTGCATGTTTGGTCGAAGTTCTTCCAGATTCGTTCTAACGTTGTCCCTGACAAGTCTCTGCACCCTTCCGAGAAACTGCTTACTCAATGTGGTGCCGCGTCCATTACACCTCGGCGGAAATCCGTTTTTCTTCGTGTTACAGGGCTAGAGTCCTGCAAGAAGTGGCACAAGTCCGTCTTCTATGTCAAGAACACAGGAACAGAGGACAAGATTTGGCTCCCTGCATTCTCCATTGGTACACCCTCCAAGGTGAATTGGACTTATAATCCTAGGAAGAGTCACGCCTTGGCCGAGGCTTTTGAGATTCGGCTTAAAGAGCTGATCCACGCCGGGTTACGCGCGAAGATCTGATGGCTACCTTTATCAGTAGCCGAATCTGCCCATTCCAGAAACGGACGCACAAACTCTGCTACATGAGCGGTCCTCTTGACCCCAACCGAGTCTCGACCGTGGAGCTGGACAACTATCTCATATATAAGCGTGTCCGAGCTATCTTCAAGACGGAGATGCCTGAGGACTGGGCTTGGGGATTGAAGCCGTTCACCCGCGAGCGTCCCCCTCCCGAAGTAAGCTTGACTACTAACGCTTTGTTCTCCAACCGTTTCCGTAACTGTTTTCGCTAATTTTCCTCTTTCTTGTCTTATAGAGGTTCACAGAACAGAAGGGAGAAGATGCCGAGGTTCTGTCACTTCCGTGGCCTGCGGACCGGAATACCCCAGACGTTGGGGAGCCAGACTCAGAAGAGTTCGTCCCCAAGTCGGATCTCGCCCCGGCTCGTGCTCGTGGCAAGACCTCGGCCCATGAGGAGGAAGGTGATTCGGACGAGGTCCAAGTTCTTGAGGTAGTTGCCACAATGCCCATTTCTTATGCATTTCCGGCTTCTACTTTCCCAGCTAATCCGGACGGTCAGGTTCACGACGCCGAGCCTATTGCTTCTCGCCCCCCTGTTACCTCGGGGAAACGTGGGGCTCCTGCTAGTGCCTCAGAGGCGGCCCCCAAGAAGCGAATGAAGAAATCCGCTCCGAATCCTCCCAGGTGCAAGACCATGCCTGGAGTCGCAGGGTAAGTTCCTTTTGCTCGTATTTCTTGTTTCTCTCTTTCTGCTTTTCATCCTGACGCCCTTCTTTCTTTCTTTCTTATTTTGCGATGCTCGCTTCATTAAGCCCGGCGGTCCTAGCATGACTAGTCATGGACTGGGCCGTCTCCTCCGCCTGCTGAAGATACCAGGATTCCCAGTCCTGCTCGTGTTGCACCTCCTTCAGCTCCGAAACAGTCGCCCCCTCGTCACGATGTGCCTGAGACTCCTTTTGTTGACATCGATTCCACTCGGCCCTCCGAGATTTCCACCGAACCAGTTGCCCCCTCTGTGGATCCGAGCGTCTCTACCGAGCCCCTTTCTACCCCCGCAGTTTCTATAGTAACTCCAGCCCCGGCTGAAGACGTCATTATCTCGGCGCCCTTTGCGACCGTGACCCCTCCGTCTCCTAAAAGCACTGTTCCCATTACCGAGGTATCGGCTCCCGCCGATGCCTCCTCTAAAGCAAGAAAAGCTGTTGCCACCAAGGCTTCCACTTCCCAGAAAGGTCTTGTCGGCTCTTCTCAGCCGAGTATTGCCGATGTGCTGCGCAAAGGAACTGCGCCCACCAAAGCCTCCGTTACCTCGGCCACTGGTACCCAGCTTGCTCTTCATAAAAGCCCTGCGGCCGTGGTGGTTACACAACACGTCCGGGGTAAAGTCCTAACTCGGACGGCTAGTGGGAACAGCCTCGACTCGCTGGTGGAATATGCCAATAATTGGAATGCTGCCGATCAGTTTGAGGGTAATCCAACAGCCATTTCAGCTTTCCGACATTGGCGGCCGCTTGGATCAAGCTGCCAAAATCATCCTTGATACTAACAAGATGAATGAGGTAATTGTTGTTTTGCGGAGTTTTGATTAATTCTCCAGATGCTACTATATACTCTAGTCCCCGAAACTTGCAGGGAAATAACTTGTTATTTGCTTGGAAGTTTAATAATGCTCTACATAATTTAATTTTAACTTTAGCGTTCGAATCTATATCCGACTAGGTCTGCCTTAAACCTTGCTTGACTTTCGTTTAGTTGATCTTGGAATATCCAGCCACCTAGATCCGGGTTAAGTTTCGCTTGACTCGGATATGTTTTGGCTTCGAATATCCAGCCACCTAGATCCGGGTTAAGTTTCACTTGACTCGGATATGTTTTAGCTTCGAATATCCAGCCACCTAGATCCGGGTTAAGTTTCACTTAACTCGGATCTGTTTTAGCTTCGAATATCCAGCCACCTAGATCCGGGTTAAGTTTTCGCTTAACTCGGATCTGTTGTAGCTTCGAATATCTAGCCACCTAGATCCGGGTTAAGTTTCGCTTAACTCGGATCTGTTGTAGCTTCGAATATCCAGCCACCTAGATCCAGGTTAAGTTTCGATTAACTCGGATCTGTTGTAGCTTCGAATATCCAGCCACCTAGATCCGGGTTAAGTTTCGCTTAACTCGGATCTGTTTTAGCTTTGAATATCCATTAATCGTTTGCTCCATTGTTCAGGTTGCACATGACCGGCGGACTGCCGAATTTCAAAGATTACTTTTTTCGCACCGAAAATTGGAAGAAAAATATGAGAAAGTCCTTCCTATGGTGAAAAAGGCTGGTAGGTCGATAATTCTTTTCGTCATTTGCGACATTCTTATTGTTTTGTATGCGAGATGTCGGCTCACTTTTTTTGGTGAACAGGTAATATCAATAATCTCAACATCCGTCTAGAGAAGAAAGTCAAGAGCCTGGAAGGTTAGTTTCCCTTTTACCTTACGCCTTCCCCTCTTTAAAATGTGCGCTAAGCTTCTTTTATTTCGTTTGGCTTTGGTAAAGCCGAGTTACAAACCTTTGCAGCATCTCACCAAGATTGCACGCCCATGCCTGACGTGATGCTGCATTTTTTAGAACAAAGCGCTACTCATTCGGCGCAGCTAAAAGAAAAGGATGATGAAATAGCTCGCCTGTGCGCCGAGGTGGAGGCCCTTAAGCTCTCTCAGAAGTCCGAACTAGAAAAGGTCGATCAGGAATTCTCCGAGGAGAAAAATCGGCTAGCTCTGCAACTGCAGAAGAATAAAGAGCTCCTCGAGGCTGCCGAACTGAAAACTCGGGGAATGAGCGAGGAGATCGCTCGCTTTGAGAAGAGCAAGATCGACTGGGCTAAAGACCTTCAGATAATGATGAGTTATATTCATCGTAAGCTTCTTAGCACGGCCGGATTATATTTTTCTCTTTGTCCCTGCTGCCTTCTGACGCATTCGTGTTTTGCGCAGATCATTTTCCAGAAGCTAAGCCCGTGAGTTCTAAAGCGGTTCTTGCAGCTCGTGTGCGCCGAGGTGTCCCTGTTGACGCTGACTCGGAGTATTCGATGGAAGATTTCCTGGTTGCTGTCGGCGCTGCAGTTTGTCCGATGAAGATTATGGGCAGGGATTTGGTGCAGGCAGCTATCCGAGCCTACCATGTTCTCTGGCCGAATACTTCTGGGACTCCTGATATCAATGAGGTCGAATTGCTGGTGAAAAGATTGATGGCATCTGAGAAGCAACTAAGTCTCTGAAGGGAATCAGCCGGGCGAGCTGGCGCTGATATGGCCCTCACTGTTATCATGTCATGGTATGAAGACATTTCTCTTGATATCCTAAGAAATTTGCGCACTGGTTCCCGTTGGGTTGAGGATCCCACCTTCGTCGCTCTTCGGCAAGCTCGCGCCTTCCAGCTTGTTGAGTATGCCGACGTGCACACCTGGAATGAAGGTCTGAGTTTCCTTCCAAACCCGTACGACAAGGTCGTAGTCGAGGATGCATCGGATAACGATTTAGCTGAGCAAGGGGAGGATGAGGATGACTCGGCTACTTCTGGTGACTCTAGTTCAAGCTCGGATGGCAACGGCGATGCGCGATCCTCCTCCAAAGGTACTGGGCATTCAACTGCGCAAACTGATGCTCCTCAGCAGCCTCGGGCTTCCGCCGAAGTCGCACCTGGGTCTATGGAGGGCGAGGCAACCTCGGCCGAAGTTCCTCCTACCTCGGAGTGCCCATTCCCTGACCAAGTTGCTGCCTCTCCAGCTAAAAACGTTTAAGTCATTTCTTATCCCTGGTATGCCGGGCGTATGATGTACACGAAACATTTGTCCGTCTTCTGTATGGCATGAATTTCTTTTGCCGTGTGCTGCTGGGACGCGCATGTTTGTAATTGTTATCACCTTGTCTAAGTGGTCTTGTTTGTCCGAATCCTTGCTGTGTTGGCCTGCGATTTCTTAATTTCGGGATGTATCTTTACCTCTGTACTCCGGTGGTTTAGCCAGTTAATCTAAGTGTGAGTTCCGAATATCATATGAGTTTGAGCTGTTCTTACTTTGAATGTCGAAGTTTGATACCTTCTTTGTATCAAAGGTTAACCACAACTTTGGAACAATATATGGTAGTTCCCGAGTTACTGCCTATGGCGCCGAAGTCTAGTGTGTAAACCAAACTTCGGAAATGATATACAACGGTTGGCGAGTCGCTGCTCAAGGTGCCGAGGTTTAGTACACTAAAATTGGAATATCATATGGCAGTCCCCGAGTCACTGCTCTGGACGCCGAGGTTTAATACGTAACCCAAAATTGGAATAACACATGGCAGTCTCCGAGTCACTGCTCTGGATGCCGAGGTTTAAGACATAAGATGAAATCGAAATAACATATGGCAGTCCCCGAGTCACTGCTCTGTATGCCGAGGTTTAATACATAAGATGAAATTGAAATAACATATGGCAGTCCCCGAGTCACTGCTCTGGATGCCGAGGTTTAATACATAAGATGAAATTGAAATAATATGTGGCAGTCCCCGAGTCACTGCTCTGGATGTCGAGGTTTAATACATAATTGATGCTTGATCTTGAGATAGCATACTACGAGTAAAATGGACGAAGTAAAGCTACATTCCATGGTCTTTTCGTTTCTTCGCCAGCTTTGTCTGCTCTGTTCTTTTCAGGGGACTGAGCATCTATTAGGTAATAGGCATCATTGTGCAATGCTTTGCTCACAACGAATGGTCCTTCCCATGGAGGTGATAGCTTGTGCATCCCGGCCGTACGTGGCACCAGTCGGAGAACTAAATCCCCTTCTTTGAACACTCTTGGATTCACTTTCTTGCTGTGATATCGTCGCAAGTTCTGCTGATAAATAGCTGATCGTGATAGCGCCAGCTCTCTGGCTTCTTCTAGCAAGTCAACAGTATCTTGCCGAGCTACTTCATTTACCTCTGAAGTTGTATATTGAGTAACTCTTGGCGAGTCATGTATTATGTCGGCTGGAAGTACCGCCTCTGCCCCATATACCAGAAAGAATGGTGTATAACCCGTTGATCTATTCGGAGTAGTCCTGAGGCTCCATAATACTGCTGGTAATTCCTCAATCCAACATCCTGCCGACCTTTGCAATGGTTTGACTAGTCGTGGTTTTATTCCTGACAATACTAGTCCATTAGACCTTTCCACTTGCCCATTAGATGTTGGGTGAGCCACAAAGGCAACATCTAATCTTATGTGTTTCTCTTGGCAGAACCTAGCGAACGCTCCTTCTGCAAAGTTTGTGTCGTTATCTGTAGTAACACTGTGTGGGTACCCATATCTTAAAATAATATCTTTGAGGAATTTCACTGCCGTGGGCCGATCGCATTTTTTTATTGGTTTCACTTCAATCCATTTTGTGAACTTGTCCACCATAACCAATATGTGGGTCATCCCCCCTCGGGCCGGCTTAAATGGTCCCACCATATCTAAGCACCACACAGAAAATGGCCAAGTAATGGGTATCGTTTTTAACTCGGACGACGGCGTGTGTATCTTGGTTGCATATCTCTGACAAACATTGCATTTTTCCACCAACTCCTTGGCTTCTTTCAACGCCGTTGGCCAATAAAACCCATGCCTGAATGCTTTGGCTACCAAGGCACGAGATGAGGCATGGTGTCCACATTCTCCTTGATGTATATCTAGGAGGATCTCCTGGCCTTCTGCCGAACTCACACACCTTTGCAATACACTTGTGACGCTTCTTTTATATAGCTCATTGTTTATGATTGTATAAGCTTTTGCTCTCCTTACAGTCTGTCTTGCTAACACTTCATTATTCGGCAACATCGCATCTTTAAGGAAAGAGAATATGGGTTGCGCCCACACCTGTGTGATTTTTTCTGGTGTGGTCTCACTGTCTATTTCCATGTTTTCCGCCGACCTAACTACCTCGGCCTTCTCCATAATTATGCTTACCTCTGTTGTCCTTCTCTTGGGGGGTTCCGAGTTATATTGCTGGTCTACTTCCATCGGCACATTGTCTTCTGCTGAATTTGCCGGAAAAAAGATAGATTCGGATTCTGGTGATGGGGTTATTGATGGGTTTCTGAGGTGTTCCAGGGCAATACCCGGGGGAATTGACTGCCTGGTTGATCCTAGTTTCGACAACGTGTCTGTGGCATCATTTTCTGCTCGAGGTATGTGGTGAAATTCACACCCTTCAAAGTATCCACTGATCTTTTGCACATGAAATCTATACAAAGCCATATTATCATCTAATGCATCCCAATTGCCTGAGACTTGCTGTACTACTAAATCCGAGTCCCCATAGCATAAGATTCGCGATGCCAATCTCTTTGCTACTTTCAATCCATGGACCAAGGTTTCAGATTCGGCTACGTTGTTTGATGCTGCAAAATGTATTTGTAGCACATACTTCAGCTGATCTCTTTTGGGCGAGGTTAACACTATTCCTGCCCCCAAACCATTTCTTAGTTTGGAACCATCGAAATGCATCGTCCAATAATTTGGGTCTGGTAATGGTGGCTCATACTGCACCTCGGCCCACTCTACGAAGAAGTCGGATCACCGAGATTTGATTGCATCTCTCCTATCGAATTGTGGAGCGTACGGTGACAACTCGATTGCCCATTTTGCTATTCGGCCACTTGCATCTTTGTTGCTCAATATGTCGGCTATGGGCGCTTCACAGATCACTTTGATGGGATGCTCTTCGAAGTAATGTTTAAGCTTCTTTGCCGACATGTACACACCATAAGCCATCTTCTGATAATGTGGGTAATTCTGCTTTGAAGCGGATAACACCTCGCTCAAATAATACACCGGCCTCTGTACTGACTTATCATCTTCGAGTTGTTCTACAACGACTACAGCACTCACCACTCTGTTGGTAGCCGCTATATAGAGTAACATAGGCTCTTTTGATAATGGAGAAGCCAAAATGGGTGCTGTGACCAACATCTTTTTCAACTCATGAAATGCACTGTCTGCTTGTGGAGTCCAAATGAACTTATCTGATTTCTTCATTAGTTGATAGAGTGGTAGTGCCTTCTCTCCCAGCCGACATACAAACCGGCTGAGCGAGGCTAGACATCCCGTGAACTTTTGTACATCATTTAGACACCTTGGCAACTCCATTCTTTCTACTGCCTTTATCTTTGTTGGGTTGGCCTCTATACCTCGGCTAGATACAAGAAAGCCAAGTAATTTTCCTGCCGGCACGCCAAATGTGCATTTTTCCGGATTAAGCTTCATTCGGAACCTTCTCAGGTTCGCGAAAGTCTGCCGTATATCATCCAGTAGCGTTTTGCTTTCCTTGGTTTTGATGACCACGTCATCTACATATACTTGTAAATTTTTTCCTATTTGGTCGTGTAGACATTTTTGCATGCATCTCGTCGTTGTTCTGCGTTTCAGCAGATAATGGCATTGTGCGATAGCAATAAGCCCCATACGGGGTAATAAATGCAGTCTTTATTTGATCAGCCGGATTCAACGATATCTGGTGAAAACCAGAATACGCATCTACAAATGACAATAACTCACAACCAGCGGTTGAATCAATGACTTGGTCTATTCTAGGTAATGGAAAAGGATCTTTTGGACAAGCCTTGTTCAGATTCGTGTAATCGATACACATTCGCCATACAATGGCTACATTCGGATCATCTTTCTTCTTTTCTACTAGCACCGGGTTTGACAACCAATCCGGATACAGCACCTCCATGATGAACCCGGCCGCGAGGAGCCGAGCTATTTCATCCCCTATTATTTTTCTCCTGTCTTCGGCGAAGCGGCGGAGAGGTTGCTTCACCGGCCTTGCTCCTGGCCTTACATTCAGAGAGTGCTCAGCCAACTCCCTCGGAACACCTTGCAGATCCTGAGTTGAACATGCAAAGATGTCCCGATTCTCACGGAGGAAGTTGGTGAGCTCGCTTTCCTATTTAGCATCTAGGCCTGCACCAATAGTAACGGTGCGTTCTGGGAATTGCTCGTCTATCTGAAACTTCTTTGTTTCTTTAGTCGGCTGAAAGGAGACACTTCCATGTGGATTGGCTAGTGCCGCATATTCGGCCAGCCATCGAGCGAGGGCTGCTACTTCTTGAATTCTTCTTTTTTCTCTTGCTATAACCAATGATTCGGCCAAATTTGACCCGGCTGAAGCACATTCCATTGACTTCTTGTAATCCCTCGCCATCGTATCACTCCTTGTGGTCCGGGTAGCTTCATTTTCAGATAACTTACATGACAACTGCCCATGAATTTGGCCAGCGCAGGCCATCCGAGTAAAGCATGATAACAACTCTCTAGATCCACCACTTCAAACTCTAAATTTTTTGCTCTGCAGTTATCTCTTGTGCCGAATAACACATCCACTCGGACTTTACCAATGGGTTCGCATGAAAGTCCTGGCACTATCCCATGGAAAGTGGTCCTCGTGGACTGCAGCATGTTCTACGATATTCCGAGTTTATGCATGGTATCTTTATACATGATGTTGATACTACTTCCATTGTCAATGAGTACTTTTGAAAATTTCACATTAATACTTGGTCCAACAAATGTCGGATCCAACACGAGTGCATACAACCCCGGATTCGGCATTATCCTGGGGTGATCCTTTATGCTCCAAGTTACCTCCTGATCTGACCAAGGCACATATCTTGGCACTGCCGGCATAACTGCATTTACTTCCATATGTCGGCGCTACACACTCTGCTTGTCTTGCTGTTCCGTTGTGAACACGCAATAAGACTGATGATGTTCTCTGTAATCATTGTGTCCAGTATTCGCTGGATTTGTCCTTCCATCCTGGACTTGGTTCATCACTTGATGTACTGCATCTCTCCGATCCGAGTTATCGTACCTCGGGGGAGGAGGCGGTAACATCAGTTGCTGTGCATTTGCTCCAGTCAACTGTGGTTGATGCTGTTGATGTACTTGATGGGGCGCTGCCTGAATGCCTACGGGGTTTCCCATTGCATTTTTCATCCATGCACATTGGCGGGTCGTATGGTTGGCTGGCCTGGATGGGTTTGACGTGTGAAATTTACATGGCTGATCTAACATAGATTCGAACGTGTACTTCGGCCTCTCCTGCCACTGCTTCTTTTGTTCTGGGGTCCACTGTCTTTTTCCCTCATTCCTTGGTGTCCACTGCTGAGGACCATTCTTCTACCGTTGAGTCACTCCGTGACTCAGCGGATCCTGTGCTACTGGTACCACTTGGGCCGAATTATATCTATAATCCGGCCTTTCTTCTCTTCTTCTTCCTCTGAAGTCACTGCGCCTGGATGACCCGGGCAAATCTCTTGCATATTGGTCTTGTTGCTCCCGATGATCTGCTGACATTAATTCTGGTTACGTTTGATCTCCTAATGCGTAGGAGTCCGCTATTCTGATAGTTTCTGCCAATGTGGTCGGCATATCTCTTTGCAGACGTTGCCACAACACACTGGCATAACGGCATCCTTGAGCGAACCAAGCTATTGCTTGCGACTCTATAACTCCTTCACACGAGTTTCTCAGGTTACACCATCGAGTTAAAAATTCTCTATTTGTTTCATTCGGCCTCTGCTTGCACATGGCTAACTATTGCGGCCTGTTTGGCCTCTTGTATGTGCTGGTAAAGTTGCTGACGAACATTTCTTCAAAATCCAACCAACAGTTGATACTGCCCGCTGGTAGATTATTCAGCCATACCCTAGCTGGTCCTTCCAACATTTGTGGGACGTACCGTACTGCCCATCGTAAGTCCCCTCCTGCTATTTTCACAGCCGTGGCATAATCAATCAACCAGTCTTGGGGTTTGGTACTCCCATTGTATGTTTTCGTGCCTCTCGCTAGCTGAAAGTTCGGCACAGGTGGTTCGCCCATGATCCGTGGTCCAAAGCACGTTGGACCTGGCGGACCCTGTTCTTCCAGCAACTCGGACCGGTATAACCGGTCTAGCTTTACTCTCGCATCATTTGATGGCAAATCTCTGTATAGAACTCTGTCTTGCATTCCATAGTGGTTATTTCCACCGTGGATCGCATATTCCATCTCGGAATAACCATCATTGTATCTTTCATTCACTTGGTTGTGGCGAGCTGGTCTTGCTTCTCTTTCCTGCCGAGGTTCATGTCTTGGCTGTGGGTTGAGCGGCGGTTCTCTCCTTACTTCCACCGGGGTATTGTTCTCGTGATTGCCTCTTCCGAGTTCTCTTCTGCCGAGGTCTCCATTGCCTCGGCTTCCGCCGTCTTTCTCAATACGACCGGGATTCCTCTCGCCACTGTTACCTCGGCTTCCATTGCCTCTGTTCTCGTTTGCTTTTCCAGCTATTGCCGGATCATACGGAACAATTTGCTTGTTTCTCTTTCCTGAAGTTACTGCTTTGTCCTTTCGTGCATTATTTCCGGGCGAGGAGGCTGCTGCCACGGATAAGGCTGGTGCTGCTCCAGCCGAGTGAACCATTCGCGAGGCCCCTGGCCTCGCCGGGTCTGCCCTGAGCATTTCTTCATTTTGCTGGTTCGCTATGCGCACCAGCTCATTTACTCTTTCTTGATGTTTCTGCCGGGCTTCGCCGGTCAAACCCTCTAACTCTAATGCTGCGGCATTCGCCGCTCTTAGGTTCTTTTGCAATCAGACTCGGCAAGCCCAAATCAACTGATTCTGCCTTGTGGGCATCATGCTCCTTGTTGATATCATCTATGAGGTTTTTCCCTCTCATTCTCAACCCGTCCACCCGTTCGGGAGCGACGTCAAGCTTATTAGCTTTGGCATATTCTCGCTGGGTTCTGTTTAGAGACTCCCGCAGTGCCGACACCTTTTTTGCCTCTACCAGCACCTTTTGCCTGGTTTCTTCTAACTCTGCCTGAGCATTAGTCGGATCAAGTATTGGTGCTACAGGTGTAGTCAAGTTTTCTATGGTTGCCTGAAGAATGTTTTCTGGCCTTTCCAGAGGTGGCCCTCTTACTCTTGGTGCTTTTGGGGTAGTGTCCTGTACCTCAGCCTGGTTGGCCACTGGAGGGATTACCTCAGAGGGTGGTGTTGCCTTGGCGTGCTCAATGCTGCGGGGTCTCTAGTTGATCCGGCTCCGGCTACACCCGCCTGCACTCCGGCTGCGACCATCACCTCGACGCTGCCCACAGGATGTGCTCCACACGGATGGCTTGCAGCGCTAAGGGGCGGCTCTCCTGCAATAACAACTTGGTGAGGATAAATGCCAGAGATGTCGACGCCGACGTAGACCTTGTGCTCGCCCAAACTAACGAAGACACCGTTCCGCGGGGGAGTTTTTCCCCTGAAGCTGCCCGCGTTATCGCTGATATAGTCACAGATATCGAATCTCCGGACCAGGCCAGAAACCACGCGCTCACCAGTGTTGATGAAGTTTCCCGTCCGGATCATGACTCCAACTAGCACCACTGCTGGCCCCACGGTGGGCGCCAACTGTCGTGGTGGTGGCACGGCAGATGCCATGGGTAGGCTAAAGTATGGGGCCAATGGATTCTAGTGGGATCTAGGGAGGGAAGATGCAGTTGATTCTACACACAGGAAGCTAAGGCAAAGATCTTTATTTCTCCTTCTTTGGGCTACAAGTGCTCCTTGAGCTGTATTCAAGAAGGAAGAACTTTACCAGCCTAACGGTACTATCAATGAGCAGATCCCCTCTTCAGGGTCCAAGCCTCTCCTTATAAAGGAGAGCCTTGGGTTCCTCTAGGGCTGATGTGGCAAGCATATTCAAGGAATATGCTTGTCCCAATATAGTAGTTTGGCGCCCCCCTTTCCCTGTCGCTCCCCTAATGACGGCAAGGTTTCAGAGGGCCCCTCCTGTGCGCCTCGGGCTTCTGGACTGTCACCTCCGTGACCTCCTTCTGCCTCTCTGTCGCTCTGCGCCTTTGTCCCTAGCACTTGGCTCCACTCGGATTCTCCCTAGCTTGCGGCTAGAGTTTGACTTTAGGCTTCTCCTTCTCCTGCAAGCTTCGTATCATTCGGTCATTCCTCGCGTAACTCGGATTGTCCTTCACCTGCATCAAGATTACTCAGGCTAACCCGGCCGACTTACGCAGTATCTCGGCCGGGTAATGCCTCGCCATAAATATAAGGGTCTCGCGCTTTCATATCTCGGCCGACTTCTACAGGATTCGGCCGACTCAGACTGTAACTCGGAAACTAGACGGGGGACATCCTTTCGTCTTTCCCTGTCTTTACCCTATCCGGGGTTACCTCCCCAACAATCATTCTACCGCAGGGTGCAAATGCCTTTCCTTCCTCGATGTCTACTCGGGCTACCACCAGATTCAGATGAAGGTGGAAGAGCAGGAAAAACCGGCCTTCATCACACCATTCAGAGTCTATTGCTACAACACGATGCCCTTCGGGCTGAAGAATGTAGGCACAACCTATAAAAGGTCCATGCAAGCCTGCCTGAAGAGTCAGGTTGGCCACAACATCCAATTCTATGTCGACGATATAGCGGTAAAGACAAAAGAAAGCACGACGCTGATCAATGATCTCCGCAAGATGTTCGACAACTTTGACAGCTACAAGATCAAGCTAAACCTAGAAAAATGATCCTTCAGTGTCCCCTCTGGCCATCTACTCGGGTACCTTATCTTTACAAGGGGAATTGAAGCAAACCCGAAGAATATCAAGGCCATACTAGCCATGGAGAAGCCAAATAACATAAAGGGCATCCAGCAGCTAGCTGGGTGAATCACGGCGCTCAGTCGATTCATCAGTCAGATGGGCAAAAAGGCCTTGCCTTTCTATCAAATCCTCCGCAAGATGGAGCAATTCGAATGGACAACTGAAGTGCAAGTGGCATTTGAAGACCTCAAATGTTTGCTATCAACCGTAACACCCTAGCCTCTACGTACCAGCGGTTGTCACTTCTGGCAGCTTAATAGGATCTCTAGACTAACCCCATAGATCAACACTAGTATTTTCTGCGCACTTTGTCCTCACTCGTGTGCACCAGGTACCTACTTCCCGGTCGGTCACCCATCCTAGAATTGCTCTAGGCCAAGCACGCTTAACCTTAGAGTTCTTTTCGGATGAGCTTGTAGAAAATAAGTTGCAACTTGTTGGTATGGGTATACTATCAATCCTATTAAGCCATGTGTTAGGGTCTCACATACACTCACCCTTAGAAGATCGACGCCCTCGTCGATCAACCACAAGCCAGGAACATCCCTCTAACATCCCAAATTTCATCAAATGAAAAACCATGTATTGCATTCATATCATCATAGCATTTAGAGTTTGCATAAAAAATTCAAAGTTTGAAACCAAATAAAACCATTATTATGCCATTTTATTTATATACATATGATGCATGGTTTTATTTTTAATTTTGATAGACCAAAGTGTTTTTGAGTGGACAGATGTGTTTGACACACTTTTGAATGCTAGGATCATAGTACAAAAATATGGATAAGGTTTGAATTCAAACAGATTTGAATTAGGGTTTTTAAACCATTCCTGAAAATAAAAACGGAAATGAAAAAGGATAAAAGAAAAAATAAAACCTGCGCTACCCTTTTAGCCCAGCAGCTCTTCTGGCCCAATAATCCCACCCGGGGTTCTCTCCCTCTGCCCCCTTGTAACATCCCAGGATTAACACCTAGAATTAGAAAGGACACATGTGTGTGCATTGCATTCATGCATAAGAAAATCTGGGGAATTTTTGCGCAAAATAAGAAGGGCTACAGAGTGAGTGAGGTCTCTCTTGTTTTGAGGGAAACGTTATTGCAAGTGCTATGGATTCCGACATGACTTTTGTTGAGTCCTTTACTTATAAGGAAAATAATTTCATTTTTAATAACCAAATGATTTATCTAGATAGAACTAAGAAAATGAAAATGAATATTAAGTAATCCCTAATTGAATGCTATTTCAAATAAAGAATTGAATTAGTATTCATAAATACAATACAGATAATTATGTCCAAGATTCAATAATGAAGAAAACATTTACTTTCTTATCATATAAATAATATTACTGTGTTTACATTTAAGAAGGAACTTACAAGAATAGTTAAATAAAAGAATAGGAAGATACAAAGAAAGATACTCTTATTTACATCATACCATATTACAGCCTCTTCACCCTTTTGAATAAAAATGGAAATTACAAATAAGTAACAAGTCTTGTAAAAGAAAAATTGAAATTTGCAAAAACAGATTTACTTTATTACAACATATATGGAATAATACAAATAATAAATGAAATAGAAAAGAATAACTTTATACAAATATTATAATCTTTTACAAATGTTTAAATGAAAGAGAAAGATTACAACAACAAGTAAAAGAAAAATTAGAACTAAAAATCTAGCTAGATCTCTTTATCCTCTAATCTTCTTTTCTCCAATCCTTCCTATTTTGATTCCTGCATAATAAGACAAAAAGAAAACAATGCAAATACAAAACAGAGAGGTGGTCAGTGTATTGGATTACTCTGAGAAGGGCATACAATTGATATGCCAGGTTCATCATCGAGTTAAAAAGAAAAGGCAATGCTTAGTATCTGTTCTTAGTCAAAGAAATTGGCCTTAGAACTATGCATCATTGGCCTGGGGAAAGTTTCACCAGTTCAGTATAGAGTTAGCCAAACTAGGATAATAACATCACCCAACAGAACCAATCCACGACACCAAGAATCTATGTATGGAAACTTGCACCCAGTGGGCCCAGTTGCAGCAGCTTACTCACCACATGCAGTTGATGTGTTGTCAACCCCTCAGGGAAAGCACCAACTATAGAAAAGGAAGAAGCCAACCGTAGTAGCAAAGCTAGCTACTCCATTTCCACCACACTTAGCCAAGAACATCACCCAACCACCTCACCAGTTTCATCACATCCACATCCTCACTTTAGAGCACCACCATAGTTCATCTAGCTCATCCCAGTTTATGACAAACTATTTCCAGCACCACAACCATACAAACTAGCCAGAACATCCCACCAACAGTTGTCCAACAGCTATATACAAAATCTATCCATAAATAATAGCTAGCACCATCATCAGAGGAAGAATAGAGGAAGGTGAGGAGCTGGTCAATAAGAAGGTTAAGGTGAGGAAAGGATTCCTAGAGGCTTATTAGCAGCAGATCATCAAGCCAACGACAAGTAGGAAATTAAGAGTCCAAAAGCACCAACTTAGAAGAACAAGCTTCAGGAAGCTCAAGGTAGGAAAAATAAGAGCCTTGGAGGATATGGTGCATAGCATATCTGTTCTTATCTGTTTTAGATAAAAGGGCAAGTAGAGGAGGTAATAAAGTATAGAAAATAGAGGATTTCTCTCAGTCCTGCATAGAGCTGCTATGCAAAATCATCATCAAGAAATGAAAACCATAGCACAATATCTGTCCTTATCCAGAGTTGTGCCTCAGCCTTTGCATCATTGGCTAGGTCAAGAATTTCCTTCACTAAATTCAACCATAGTTACTGATCTTAGTCAGGAAAATAACATCCATGCACTATTCAGCTTCAGACCAGCATCATTAGCTTATTATCTAGATTTACTAGATAAACATACCAACAAACCACAGTTGCTAGTCTACAGGGCACATTCCCAGAGGGTAGCATCTCTGTACCAACAGATTCAGAATGTCTTGAGCACTAACTCAAGTACATTTTCTTAAATTCACAAATCATTTTCCTAAAAAGATTTAGGAATCATTTAAAATGGTTGTTATCATATAGGAAGTGTACTCATATTGGCCACTCAGTTACATTTACTGATCAAACAATCTTATCATTTCCCTAGTCAACCATCTAGGAAACCATTTATCCAGTTATCAAGATATTGGTAGATAAAGAAAATCCACAGTGTATATCTCAATTCATATTTGTTCAAGGACATGCCTTTGTAAGACATGATCACCAATAGCTCATTAAAAGCCATCTGCAAGCAACCAACATTAAAAATTTAGATCATTTTCCTAGCCATATGGCTAGGAATCATTTGGGTGTA
This sequence comes from Avena insularis, assembly GCA_023614405.1. NCBI lineage: Eukaryota > Viridiplantae > Streptophyta > Magnoliopsida > Poales > Poaceae > Avena > Avena insularis. The sequence continues at coordinate 464,561 of JAJUPC010000119.1, read as the reverse complement.
ACAACTCTGTCATATTGACAGGCATAGAATTCGGTTGAACATTATGAATCCATAACTTATAAAAAAATATGATAACCACCCCAAGATTAGATTGGCAGTGCCAAAGCATAGCTTACCCATATTTTAAATCAATCCCAAGAGCATCACCTAGTTCTGTAATAAATCCAGGAAGTTTACTTATATCATTTCCCTGAATATTTACTTCTAGGAATCATTTTTAACACTAGTTGTTAACATGGATAGCTAAATTTAGTTCAATACAAACTCCAGATCAGCATTGAACCAAAGGTTCAATAACTCAAAGCCTAGTATGTTATCATTTTAACCAGCTACAAACTTAACCACATTTTTTAGCAAAACCACTTGTTCTCTGATCAAACTAATAGCCAAACATAACTGTACAAGTGACAAATACCCAAGTACTGGTAGTGTGAAATAAGATACCTGTGTCACACTTTTGACCTGAGAATAACAGTAATCACAAACCTCTCTTCTAACAGTAAATTTTACAAGCTATCCAATATATTTCATCAACCCAAATTCCTCCACTTAGAAATTCAAAAGGGAATCAGATCCTCATCATACAAACACTAGGACAACGCATTCATGCTACTTAGAATAATCCTATCATCACAGAGAGAAATTTGGAGAGGATTCAAGTGGAGAAAATAAAGGGGGAAAGAATCCCCACTTACCTGTGGTCCTCGCTAGAGTGTGAAGAGGAAGCAGTGGCCGACGTTGAGGATGAACACGGCGGCACGGGGAGCACCCAGAGGGCGTTGCAACCCGCGCCAAGCCGCGTTCATAGAGATCACAGTGAGGAAGACGGCACCATCTCCTCACCAAGGCACCAGGGTGACGCCAGAGGAGCGTCAGAGCACCACATCCTCGGCAACAGCGCAAACCCTAGCCATCAGAGAGAGAAGCGCGACTAGGAGAGGGCTCGAGCATCAAATCGAGTTGGGTCCATTGATGCAGCGTCATCCACAGTATCATTTCACACCACGATGGCGGCCGTGGTGGCCGGAGCCGGCCAGGATCAAGGAACGACGGCAGCAGCACCAGGGGGTCGCCCAAACAGAGAGAGGGATTCGAGCGAGGAGGAGGACGCACTAGACCGAGTGGGTCGGTTTGACCGGCTTGGTCCACCGATCGGGTTGGTCTAGCCCAACCATGGGCCAAACTGACTGGTGGGACCAAGGTAAAATGATATCAAGAAAATAAATAAAAATAAAAAGGAAATCATAATTACCAAGATAGCCTCAATATAATATTAGTTGTAGAAAAATAAATAAAAATCCTAAAAATACATATAGTATATAAAAATGTTCACAAAAATAATATCTACTTAATAAAAATATAACTTTAATTGTTTAAAATAAAAATAAAGTAAAATAATTATTAACACCATTAAATCTTAAATGAAATTCTATAAAATAAAACAAAAACCCTAAAAATAAATAAAAAATCATTATTTTGTATCAAAATAACTCTACTATTTATAAAAAATACTAATTTAGAGTTTTACAAATAAAACATAAAACAAATAATTAAAGACACTTAATTCTTTGATGAATTTTATAAAATAAATATTATACCTAAAAATAAATAAAATTCATTTTCAAGGTCTTGAATAAATATATTACACTAGAAAAATATTAAATATATTATTAGGAAAGTCTTTAATATTTTAAATAATAAATCCTTACCTAATACCTATTTTGTGAATTCTTTAAAAACAGTTCTTAAGTAAGAGATAATCATAATTTTTATAAAACCTTGAGCAATTAGTGTCTTTGTACTAAATTCCAAACCGAAAACTTAAATTCATAATCAAATTTAAGTATAGCCTTTAACTTTAAAATATTCTTTTAAAAATCTTATTAAGAATCCCTTTTAAATAAACATTGGGTATCACCCATTTATATAATATGGTGAATAATCATTATTAACATAACTTTAAATTCTAACAAATTACTAAGATAATCTAATTATGCTCCCATTAAATAAATACAAAGTATTTTATTAATAAGCAAAACAAATTAAATCTAAATAATTCACTTAAATATAAAGTGAATAAATTCCACACCTTAATTATACCTATCATAAATCAAAACTTGGGAATAATTAAAATATAAGTTTACCTAACCTTTTAAAGTTAACTTTAGTCTCAAAACTTATAAACATTAGGTCTAATAAATCACTTATGTTTTTATAGTTAACTTTGGTCTGTTTAACTTAAGACATAAAACATTTCAAGTCCAGACTATTCAAGCAAGCATAAACAACATCAATCACATTCTATCAATCATATTCTAAAACCTATCAGGGTTGTTTAAACCTTAGGAAGGAAATCTTTTCTTCAAATGTTATTCTTTTTGCCACTTCAAATAACAATCTTATAATAAGTTCTTCAACTCTTAACAACTCAATCCCAAGGACTTACATCATAGTCACCACATGACAATTCACCATAATCACATCGTCTTATACTTTACTACATATTTTGGATTGTTAACATTTAGGTTCCTTATAAAGGTCATTACTTGTAAAGTAAAATTTAAAGATAAACCAACTCTGAAAAGAATCACTTGAATTCACTTCACTCAAAGCATTGGGGATTAAATTTGGGAGTTTTACAAAAATGCATAGCATTACGTATGCATAACTGCATATTGCTTCTTTAAACATTAGTCCTTACCGGACCAATGATGCAGATTTCAGATATTGGATCTTATGTCATCTCGAAGATCGTGAGTGCATAATCTTGCAATCACAAAAGGCAAGTTCACACTTGCTCATGTCCTTTGATTATTTTCTGTAAAGTATTTTACAAATCCAGTGTTGTCATCACCTGCATTTGAAAAGGTCCAAAAACACTCTTTTCATAATAATGTGATTATCGGTTATTTACCATGAGGTAATAACCTACTATGAAAGTTCCAGTGGTAAAGGAACATATTACCTAGGACTTAACAACCAATGTCGCTAGTGATTCTTGCACCGTATATCACGCGTTAACCATGAGATTTGGAATGGGACAGAGAAGTTAGTTGTATCTTCTTCCTCTCGCATGTAGCCGGATGTGCAAGGTCGTGGCTGTTATTACTCGTAGCGTGCATATTAATTGGTAATTCGTAGAGGATATGCAGCATATGGGTGGGAACCCTCAACATCCCACGATGGTTCTGGCATCTAAGGGTTTGTACAAACCATTGCCGTAATTCAATATGTGGGCATGGTGTACACCAAGGAGACATGCGAGGTCACGAAGGGGGCAGTGATTGGCTTGGATCATCTTCTGGGCCCCACACCATAGGAAGTGTGGACGGGAAAGATCGCCCGGTTGTGGAACAAGGTTTTGATCTCTCATGGGAAAAGTAACGCACCTCTGCAGAGTGTAAGAACTGTAACTTGTTACTCCCTGTTCCGGGAAGGAGCTACGAACGCGGCGGGAAAGGAACCCCATGAAGGTTCTGGTAAACCCGTGAAGGCTGACGGACATAGCTTTTCAGAATAAAAGCAACCTTTGAAGAAATGTTTATGAAAACTTGAACTGCCTACGACCTATGGTCTGTGGCTATAGTTATAGTGCATCAAACACTCCTTTTCTAGTGAACTTGCTGAGTACGCTCGTACTCAAAATATCTTCTTAACCCTTGCTAGGTTCTAAAGCCAGTACAGACGATGACTACATCAAGCCATGCTCCAGGAATCATCATCAAAAGCTAAAGATCTTCAATGAAGTCAAGAAAGTCAACATATACCTGATTAGATAAGAATAGAATATCTAGCTATAGAACCTATTTCTGTATGTATTGCAATAGCAGCAATGCCAGACCATTAGTTAAGATATTAGTCTTAATAGTATTATAATTTTGGAGTTGTTTATTTCTGATTCTTCTTTGTAAGAAGTTTCTTTCTCTCTCTTTAACCTAGAGCGTTCTCTAGATATTGTGTAAAGAGTTGAGTTGTAACCTATAGTCATGTCTTGGACCTACTGTGTTTCTGTTGTACCACTCTGAGAGATATAATACTAGTGAATGGTGTTTCAGTGGTGTTATATCAATGACTATAGTGTACTACATCATGTAGTGGTATGCTGGGTCACCGCACCCCTCTCTCACCCGCGTGAACCTTACCCCGCACTCGCTGCCACTAGGCCCAACGCCAGCTCACCCCTTCGTCCCCAAACTCCGCGCGTAGACGGCGCCATCGCCGCCTGTTTCCTCCCCATCACTATTGCGATCAATTTGGTTAAATTCCATTGATTTGTCGTGCGGTTTCCACCCCTGCTCTGTCTACTTAAAAACCACCTCAACATGGCCATTTCCCCTCAAACTCCAATGTCTAAGCACCCCCAGGATGCCAGTATTTGAGATTGCACTGTCGCGTACCCGAGCACCTCCGGCGAGCAATTCTGGTGAGCACCGTCCACCCCGTGCCCTCTGGTTCACCCTGTCATGCTCACCATCCTCTTGCGCGTCTAACCATGCTTCAGGTTCATCCTATATTGCCCCAGGTCGTCGTCCTCATCAACCTCCACGAACACCCGAAGCTCCGCCCAACTCCGACGAGGGATTCCGGTAAGAATCGAGCGCCCTTTGCCTTCTAGTTCAAACCCATATGTGCCCCCATGTCCTTACGCAGCCACTGATGCCGTTTGTTTTCCCTATGGTGACCTAGGTCGTCGCCATCGTCTCCGCCAACCCGTGCCCGACGCCAGTGAGGTCTCCGACAAGCTCCCACAGCCGCTACAGCACACCCGTGCCCAAGCCAGCTGCACCTTGAGCTTTCTCGCATCCACGCGACGCTGGTAAGCCACAGCATCACCCCCAGCCCCCTCTAGGTTCGCTGGAACATCACCGGCAGAAGCGCCGCCAGTGCCATTTGCGCCGCTCACTTTTGGTCGCATGATCCAGAGCCGTAGGATTTAGATCTGACGTCGTAGATAGATCACTTAAACGAATCGGTATAATCAGATCTGGACCACAGGATCTGAATTAGATCTAATGGCCCACGCGCGTGATCCGTGCGAGGTGGTACAGGCCAATCAGACACGGCCACATGTCTGTGTTTTTGATTTAAAATCTGTTTTTTTTTCTATTAGCTTTTCAAACTTGTAAAATTCATACCTTTAGTTCTGTTTGTCCAAAACTGGCAAATAATATATCATTGGATTCAGAAATTTAAGCCCTACACTCCTGTGGCCTTTTTTAGTATTTTGCTTCTAGAAAATAGGATTATTTGCAGAACCAATTATAGGCTTATTTGGACTATATAAAAAATTTAGAAAATTGTTTTAGAGTAAAACTTGTTTTATTTGAACTTTAGAAAGTTTACTTTGTGTTCAATACTGTTTGGTTTGACTTGTTTAGTGTAGAAAAATCATTCCATTGCATTTGCATGCATTCATATATTTTTGTTTGAATATTTGAATGTGAATTTGGTGTTATGATTTTATGTGTAGATTTTGGTGATTGTGATTGTGAGGACTGTTGCTACTATCCCAACTATCAAGGCAAGTGATGCTTCATATATTTTGTCCTATTATTTTGACTATGCACTAGTGATATTTTGAGTAGGATTTGCATGGAGATTTTTGCTAAGTATATACTATGTTATGCCTTGGGAAATCCTAGTAGTTGTAGTCTTAGTAGATTCTTCCTAAGTTAAGAAAGCTTGTTATGTTATCATGCTTAGCCTATCTAGTAGAAAACAAGGGTGGAATATTCATGCTATGAAATTTTGCTAAGTCTATGACTTGTGTTTTTGATTAATAAAACAACTACGTGAATGAATCACCTGGGTGGAATTGTATGTTGGTTTATGTTGAGTGGTTACACAAGGCCCATGTCTATAGTTTACATTGTGTATCATACTTGTGGATTGCCCCTAGGAACAAAGGGATTTGAGATGTTTAGTGTTGATAAGCTTCTAGTGCAACCACATGGAATATGGGCTCTGCCTTGACCACATAGGTTGCAAGAACTTAGCCAGATGGACAGTTGGTGGTAGGGTGATAGGATGGAACTCATCCATGGTGGTCTAAGGTAATGCTTCTGAAAGGTCTCGTCTCGATGCATGTCGAGTCTTGTGGGGAAAGTGCACCACCTCTTGAGAGGGTAAAACCTAAGTACTTAGTCGTGTCCCCGGCAACGGACAATTGAGCATCAAAGACATTGAAGTAATCAAGGATCTCCTCATCCCAATTTCTAAGTTAAAAACTGGTTGAACAAGGGTAAAGGTTCACCAATGTCTATTGGTGGTTCCTTGGGTGTTTTTGACAAACAAAAACTTAGTGTTTTTCAACTAATAAGGAAAATCTTGTTATGAGTAAAGCAAGCCTAAGCTACACTTAGCCAAATTCATATAGATGTTAGATACTACTACTCTACTATGGTATCACTTGCCAATATAATTCCAAATGTATTGACCCACTGTGGTTGTAACTTATGATGTTGCAGGTTACTCTGATGGAGATTAGGGTTGTGAGTCTACACTCATCATGCTTGCATGTGGCACATGAAGATGAAGACTTATAGTTATTTACTTTATGTTATGAACTCTATGTATTAGCCTTGGTCTATTGAGTTGTAAAGACTATGTTATCTCTGGAATGACGATGTAATAACGACCTTTGTATATGTGTACTTCATATTAAACTTTGGATGCTAGCATTTGATCCAGGGACTAGCATTGCAATCACAGGGACCTTTACCTTAAAAGGTGGGGTCTTACAATCCCTTCTTGGCATATGTCGGTGTGTCTAGTGCCAGCACATGTTCCATGTCGTGTCCACTCTGGGCCACACGCACCATGCGCCACATGTCCGCCACTAACCCGCACACGCCCGTGTAACCTCAAGGGTCGGCTCTGATACCACTTTGTAACACCCTGGCCTCTCCGGACCAGCGGATGTCACTTCTGGCAGCTTAATAGGATCTCTAGACTAACCTCATAGACCAATACTAGTCTTTTCTGCGCACTTTGTCCTCACTCATGCGCACCCGGTCCCCATTTCCTGGTCGGTCACCCATCCTAGAATTGATCTAGGCCAAGCACGCTTAACCTTAGAGTTCTTTTCAGATGACCTTCCGAAAAAGAAGTTGCAACTTGTTGGTATGGGTATACTATCAATCCTACTAAGCCATGTGCTAGGGTCTCACATCAACCTCGATACTCCCGTTGACCCCTAAGGAGAAGGAACCCGTGTTGCTATACATATCTGCAACACACCAGGTATTCAGCACTATGCTCGTGGTCGAACAAGCTGAGGAGGGAAAGATCCACAGAGTGCATCACCCGGTGTACTACCTCAGCTATTTACTCACGCCAACCAAGCAATGGTACACCCATCACCAGAAGCTGGCCTTTCAGATTTGACCCTAGACTAACCCATGTGGAATACCCTTTCAAATTAAATTTTAATATTATATTTAATATTAATTACATTAATTAATATGTAAATACATATTACAAAATCATATTTGATCTGAAATACCTTTCGGTTCCCTTTCGATTTCCCCCAAATGACTTTGGAACTTTTTGGAACGATTCCGTTTCTCACACGGAACTTTTCCGTCTCCTTTTCTTTCTCCGAACAATTTCGGATATCTCTCCATGGAAAAATCCCGGCTTTCGCTTTCTCTACTGTGATTCCAACTTATAGAGGATCTCTAGCTCATCGTATCCTTAAGTGTATTTCCCCATGACTCAGGAATAGCACAGACATGATCTCCATCAATGATCAATAGCGCGACTGGGATGCCTATATTGATACTTGTACATTCCACGATGACAATGACGTTTGAACCGTAAACATTGAGCCTTATTCCTTTTGTCTCTTTGATACTTGTATTTTTTAGGCTTGATCAACGACATCTCCATGTCGGGTTCAACCTCTTTACCGACAATAACTTCTTTAATCGATCCAATAAGTGATATCCCCATGACCTAGTCACATGATGCATAGCTTATGGATATAACTCATCCGAGTGGGCCTAGAGTATCTTCCGTCACGCAGATGGACAAATCTTGCTCTTTATGCATACGCCTCTACCTACCCCTCTGAATACCCAAACACATCGTTATGATCACCATTTCACTGAGTGATGTTAGATGCTATCAAACTATTCTCGGGTGATAGTGATTAAATATGGTCTCATGGTCTAAGAAACAAGTCACTATGTTTCCTAATCATCGTGACTTGAACTTCATGACATGATCGTGTTATGATGCTTAGATAGGGTATGTTAACCATATCATTCTCTAATGAGATGACTCCATTGTCAATTGGGGCCAAGGCACCAATGTGATCAGGAAACCTTGATCATCTGTTCACTGGGATCTCTTGGGTGTTTGTATATCACACGTGCATTGATGTTTCCAATCAGTATAGGTATAGCATGATGTAAAACTTAATCATAAACTTTATGAAATATGATAATAATCCATATTATTATTTGCCTCTAGGGCATATTTCCTTCAGTCTCCCACTTGCACTAGAGTACAAATAATCTAGCTCGCATTTGCAAATCAAAAACCATATCACATATGCGTTTATAAATCATGCACGCTCATGAGAAACGTCATGTGCCTATTTTGTTTTACCATAGCAGTTTGTCATTTGCAAATCGTTAATGTCTTCCTAATTTTGGCATTCATTCCGTTATCTCATAATGGGTTAAAGTATTTGTTTTGTGATAGAGTGAGACTTTGTTTCTATTGTTTACAATGGCGATCGATCAGTCAATTTAACTTTCATTATTGTCACGTAAACCTTTGAAACACAGTTAGCAGAAGTCGAACTTCTTCAGCCAAAACTGTACTTACATATCTATATAGATCCTAGTGCATAAAATGCAACTATGTGCCTAACTTCGCTTATTTCCATTTAATGTCAAACTGAACTCTGGCTCATTGATTATCTCAATAATCACTTCAATACTTGTTCCTCTAACCAGAACCTTATGAAAGGGAAAAAACCCTTATCCAGTATTTTGGTTAATAATGACATCGGAGCTAGAGAGAAGACTAATGTTTCTGCTAGTTTCCCTACAGGTGTTAGTCCGCATTTGATGATGTGAGGCGATGTGTGACCCCCCATTTTTTCTAAAGTGAAGAGTCGGTGTTTTCATTACTTTTCTCCCTTATTTATTATTGAGTCTAGTAGGAAGCACCGCACTATTAAGAGGGTGATCTCGATGCGCTCTTCGGAGTTGTTCTACACCAAATACACATCATAATATCGTTAGACACACACCCATTCGAGGAGAGACAAAAAGACATTGTGGAAAACGAGCCAAAGAAGGTGTCTGTCGAAATCGACAAGGATTCTGGCGCCACCAGTGTGGCTGCCAGAATTTCTGGTCACCGCCGGAAATTCTTGGTGAGCACCTAAACTGCTCACTTTATTGGGTTTAGGTTGCTCGACGGAATTCTCGATCATCGTCGGAAATTCCGGCGTGGCATCCGGTTCGCCGGAGCTGTTGCCGGTATTTCTAGCGCGCAAATCGACGCCGCGGGACTTATTGTCAGTTCTATCGCAGGACCCTCCAAACGGCTCTTTTTCCACCCCCGTACTATATATACCCCTTTCTTATCTACTGAGAGGTCAGGCATTCTATTTCATATTCAACCTTGAGCTCTCTCTCCATTTTTGAAACACCAAAAGCTTGAGTATCTCCCATTCTACCCAACCAAAATCCAAATCCCTTTGGTAGAAAAAAAGAGGAGGTCCTGATCTATGTTGCCACCAAGCCAAAGTTCATCCCCCTTGAGTTCATCGAGTTTGCTTGTTACTCTTGGGTTTGTGGGATACCCTTGGTGGATAGGGTCGCCCATAGGCATTCGACTTGTGATTTTCTCCGTGGAAAGTTTGTGAGGGTTTGGAGACTACCTTAAAGTCTACCACGCGTAAGTGAGCTAATTCTTCATGGGATAGGCTCGGAGAAGAAGGTGAGACTTCGTGGTGTTGGGGAATCCTTCGTGGAACCTCAGACCGCTCCAATGTGACATATCCCCCTTCCCAAAGGTGGTGAACTGATGACCCACAAGTATAGGAGATGTATCATAGTACTTCCGATAAATAGGAGTGTCGATCCCAACGAGGAGCAGAAGGTGCTGAACAGTGGTATGGAGCAGGAAATCTCTGTAAATACTTAGCAAACAGATTTTTAGTGGTTTTCTGATAAGGAAACAAAACAAAGAGCAAGTAATAAAGACAACGTACAAATGGAGCAAGTGGCCCAATCCTTTCTTAGCAAAGGACAAGCCGGTGGAAATACTTATAAGGACCAAACGTTCTCGAGGACACATGGGAATTCTGTCAAGTGCTTTCGCTTCAAATAGCTGAGTACTCTTGTTTGGTGTTTTTAAGTGTTGCGTGGGTGAACCTGTGCTAATGTACCGACCTTACTTGGACTAATACATACTTGTGATTAAACCCCTGCAAGAATCGCAACTACAGGAAAGTAATTAAGATATAAACCTAACCACAGTCTTAAACTCTGAGATCCTACGCTCCCTTGTGCAAAGGTGTCCTAACGGGGGTTCAGGTTTCTGTCACTCCGTCAACCCCAAAATTAGTAGCCAAATACACAATGCATTCCCCTAGGCCCATAAATGGTGAAGTATCATGTAGTCGACGTTCGATCAATCCTCGGATAAGTAAAGTAACGCATGACAAAGGGAATCAGTATCTTATGTTAATGGTTCATTCGATCATGAAGTCACCGTTGAATATGTGGAAGCCATTGTGGATCTCCAGATCCTGCTATTAGACCAGAGAGGTGTATCGATCATGTCTGCTAGTTCACGAACCATAGGGTGACAGACTTAAGGTTTGATGTTGTTTAAGTAAATATGGAATATGAGTTGGAGACTGAATGTTGTTAGGAGTCTCGGATTGGATCCAGGACATCACGAGGAGATTCAGAATGGTCTAGAGAATAAGATTCATATAAGGAAAGTCAATTTTCGGGGTTCAAAAATGTTTTTGGTGTTTTGACCGAAAGCTTCTAGAATGTTCTAGAGGGACCACCAGTGGGTCCACCGCCCCGGGGCGGCACTTTGGATGTGGCATGCCATGGGGGCCTAGGGCCAGCTGCACCAATACCAAGAGGGACCAACCGGCTACCATAAGGAAAGGAGGGGCAAAACCCTAATTTGCTAAGGGGGGAACTTGGAGGACAAGTTCCCACCTCTCCCTCTTGGGATGCCAAGTTGGAGGAGGACACGGCCAAGGCTAGGAACCCTGGTCACACCCCCCATATATATTAGTAGGGGTGGGGGAGCACCCTTGCCCCCTCACCTTAACCCTATCTGCCGCCCCTCTCCCTCCTCCAATGTCTTGCTCCATCTTACGCGAAGCCCTGCATGATCTTCTCCTTCACCACCACCACCATGCCTTCGTGCTGGTGGGATTCCGAGGGGATCTACTACCTCCGCTACCCGCTGGAACAAGGAGAGGAAGGTCTTCATCGACTTCGTACGTGTGATCGAGTGCGGAAGCGCTCCCAGAACGCGGCGCCAGAAGGATCGTCATCGCGATCTTGAGATCAGCAAGTGATCGACTACATCAACCACGAGATCCGATCTCGTTAAACGCTTTGGATCTACGAGGGTTAGTTCTCTTCAATCTCATTGCACCGATCTCGTAGATTAGATCTTGGCTTCGCCATAGATTGGATCTTAGTTTTATGTGTTCTGGCGATAGAATTTTTTGTTTTCCATGCAACAAACCCAACAGGACAACGACCTCATCTACAACAGCATCAATAAGCGACTCCTCCGGCCTCTCGAACAAGCAGCAGGAGCCTGGGTAGAGGAGCTGACCTCCGTACTTTGGAGCCTGCGCACAACTCCAAACAAAGCCACCGGCTACACGTCTTTCTTCATGGTGCACGACACTAATGCGGTACTACGAGCCGAGGTATGCTATAAGACCCCATGGGTCATCGCTTACAACGAGGCCGAATCTATGGCCGCACTCAAACACTTCGTCGATATGTTTAACGAAGCATGCAACATTGCCACTGCTTGCTCGACGGTGTACCAATAGAGCCTCTGCAACTACCACAGCCGATGACTGCGGCCGAGGTCCTTCGCCGAAGGTGGCCTCATCCTGCGACTCAAGAAGAAAGGCCACCTGAAGCTCGAGTCTCCCTAGGAAGGACCCTACATGATCACCAAAGTGATCCCAGGTGGCGCCTATCGCCTCAAAGACGTAGAAACTGGAATCGCATACTCCAACCCCAGGAAAGTCACGCAGTTGTGATGCTTCTACCCCTAGATATTTTTACTTTCGAATAAGGCTACTTATCGAGGCTACTTACCCGAAACCTATACTTGCTACCGTTCAATAAATAAAGCTCAGCTCCTCACCCATGAGTCTTGTCTTATTTACATTTCATACGTACTGCATTTAGGGGCTACGCCTCACCCGACGACCTCGTCGACTCGTCAACCTCCTCTCAAATTCATGTACCTGAGTAGCTAACTATGCTTGCAATTGAACCCTTGAAAACTCCAACCCAGTTGCAACCCAACTGACACGTTGCCAAGGCACTGAGATTGGCAGGTGTCGGGCTAACGAAAAGGCAATGTAGTAACATAAATTGAATGCACAACATGTAATACTTACATAATATTTACAAGGGTAGCAATGCCCATTTGAAACTATACAACTTTTACATCCTATACATGGTAACCCACTATTGTTGCCGATGAAGAATGACGTTGGTGCGTTTGTCGAACAGCTGCACAATATCTTTGGCAGTCTGGGCAACCGCGTGACAATGGGGTTACATGTTCTAGGCCACACCATCTAGAGGAACTGGTGGTCATGCCGCAATGGCTCCGAAGTTCACATCAGGACGATGCAGGTGGACAAGGTACAACATAGCCTTGGCACCCACATGCAATTGTTGGTGCATGCACTCCTTCACAGAATTTAAGTCCCAAAACTTCCCTAGTATCCCAAGAACACTGGAATGAGCCTTGCCGAAAGGGAACATAGAGCTGCACACCGTCGCAAGTGCCGATCGCGCGCTCTTCATCATACCCAACACCTGGGAAACACGGTCCTACACCATCGCCAACACAATTACCCAGTTTCGTTCATCCAGAAGAATCCCCTAGCCTCTAGCTCCGCTTGGGTCAGGCAGTTCAATTGAATATCGACGTGCTCTTTATCTTCCTGTGGAATGAGATTCACAACTACAAAACAACATAAAGTCATTCGATACCAAGGCAATGACCCGAAGAACGCAAGTCGGAATGTTCTTACATTGTAGTTGATCGCCAATCTGAGCAACCTCTCCAAGAAGGTACTTCTCCCACTTGAAGGCATTTTCCTCTTTCGACTTCAAAACATCAGTGTTGCCGCAGATGATGGCAATGGTTTTCTAAGTCCTTTACACTATCACGAAGCAGAGGGAGTTGAGATAACTCATCATCCCTTGGTCGTGGAGGATCCGAAGGAACAGGCGAGATCGCCAGAACTACACCGTAAGAACCCTATACAAACAAACTAACAGAAGATAAGGACCCTGATGAGTGCAAAAGGAATAATAGCATATATTTAGACAAAAGATACTATGTAGCAGTTAAAGCACAGGCTGGTACAAACGGTGACCACACACAAGTCTGGAAAAATAACTACAAGCTGAAGCAGCTAATGGCAACACAACACTAATTACGCGGATGCACCCAGGGGCTTCACGGCATCTATGGATTTTGCCGCGACCAACCGCTTTTGTTTCGCAGAGTACCTCGCAAGCAATTCTATCAGCCGCATGTCATATTTCTTGCAGCATGAGGAAAAAGTACCAAAGGCTGCCTCATTGCCTTCCGCCATCACCGGCATATTCGAGGTCATCTTGCTGAGGTCCAGACGAGCGCCGCGGGCTTGAGCCATCGCTAGGCCGAGGGAGGCACCCATTCCTTTTTTTCATCTACCTGTATTCGGTAGGTGCATCCACAGCAAGTGCTTTAGCCAGACCGTCGATGTCCTCCACAGCCGAAGTCTTCGGAAACATCTCCTGATGGAAATGGCTGAGAACTTCCTTGGCCTTGACAATAGCATCCTGGATGGAGATACAATGGTCTTTGACCGCAGCCATGGCACCAGCTAGCGAATCGCCATGCTCAAGCACTTGGCAGTTGAAAACAAGTCGAGTTACATCTGCAGATGTGTAACACTCAAAATTCAACTATAGGTAAAAGAAAAGGAGGACAAGACTGATAATGAACTCGCACCAGACGCTTACCGGAATGATCTTGAGCAGCCGCCATGAGATGATCAGCCATATTTTTCTCTCGTTCGGCCGCTGCCGCTGCCAAGTTCTCCTCGCGCTGCTTCGAATCTAACTTGAAGCGCTTGAGAGCCTCCATGACATTTTTATCTTTTGTCTCGGTCGTGTTGTGGCTCTTATTGAGAGACTCTAAGCGATGAAGAACTTGATTGTTATCCTATGGAACCAAAAACAAAGGTAGTGAGTAGAATTCTCAAAGTGTAAGATGGTTAACCTAGAGGGGGTGAATACGTTTCTACAAAATCCTTTATAATCTTTTGCAAGTTTTAGGCTTTGCGGAATATAAGAGCCTAAATTCAAACTAGGTGAGGCAATCTAGATGATGAAATAAGATACTTCAAGCTCAAAGGCTATCACAAGGTAAACAACACAAGTAAGAGATCGGTTAAGGAATAACCTAAGCACGCGGATACGAAGATGTATTCCCGTGTTCACCACCTTTGGGAAGGGGGCTACGTCACATTGGAGAGGTGTGATGTTCCACAAAGGATTCCTCACATGCCACAAAGGCTCACCTTCTTCTCTGAGCCTATCCCACGAAGGAATAGCTCACTTAGTCGTGGTAGACTTTAAGGTAGTCTCCAAACCCTCACAAACTTTCCATGGAGCAAATCACAAGCCGAATGCCTCTGGGCAACCCTAGACGCCTATGGTTTCCCACAAACCCAAGAGTAACAAGCTAACTCAATGAACTCAAGGGGGAATGAACTTTGGCTTGGTGGAAATGTAGATCGGGGCCTCCTCTTCCTTTCTACCAAAGGGATTTTGATTTGGTTGGGTAGAATGGGAGATCCTCAAGCTTTTGTGTTTCAACAATGGAGAGAGAGAGAGCTTCAAGAAATGAATGTTTGCTGAAATGCCTAACCTCTCAGTGGAGAAGAAAGGGGTATATATAGTATGGGGAGAAAAAGAGTGGTTTGGGGTTCCTACGACAGAACCGGCAATAAGTCTGGTCGGACCGAGTTGCACGCCGGGAATTCCGGCGACAGCTCCGACAGACCGGACTACACGCCGGAAATTTTGGCGGCGACCGGAATTCTCGGCGAGCAATCGAAAGCGCTTGCAGTAAGCCATTTTGGTGCTTACCGAGAATTTCCGACGGCGACCGGAAATTCCGGCGACAACACCGGCGGTGCCGGCACTTCTGCCGATTTCGCAGTAGCCCATTTGGACTCATTTTTCATGGCTATTTTTCCTCTCTCTTTGAAAGGGTGTGTAGTGGTGGATTATGAGAAGTATATTTGGTGTAGAACAACCCCAAAGAGCACATCGAGATCACCCCTCTTAATAGTGTGGTATTTCCTATTTGACTCAAGAGTAAATAAGAGAGAATAAGAAATAACACCACCGGCTCTTCATATAGAAACTAATGGGGGGTCACACATCGCCTTTCACCAACAACTGCAGACTCTCACCTGTAGAGGAGCTAGTAGAAACGTTAGTCCGCTCTCTAGCTTCGATGTCATAGTTAACCAAAACACAAGATAAGGGCTATTTGCCCTTTCAATCTCCACATTTTTGGTTAACGATGACAAACCGAGCTAGAGTCAAAAGGAGATATTATGATACGATTAGATACACAGATATCTAGCACATAATAGCAAGCACATAGTGATAGGAAATCCAAGTATAATAAGAGAACTGTAGAGT
This sequence comes from Avena insularis, assembly GCA_023614405.1. NCBI lineage: Eukaryota > Viridiplantae > Streptophyta > Magnoliopsida > Poales > Poaceae > Avena > Avena insularis. The sequence continues at coordinate 448,593 of JAJUPC010000119.1, read as the reverse complement.
TGTCCAGACACACATACAAATAGTTCGATAGAGAAAATAAAAGCACAAGCCCATGAGAGGCAAACAAACAAAGGAGGGCTTGTGCAAGAGGCAAGTCATGAAGGAAGCGACTCTACTCTCTCTCCCCCTTTTTCCATCGAGACCAAAAAGGAAGAAAGGAGTGGAGAAAACGAGCTAGCCAGCAAAGTTGTCCTCATCGTCATCATCATCATCGTCTTCTTCCTCCTCTTCTTCTTCTTCGTCACCCTCCTCTTTGTCCTCGTCCTCATCATCATTCCCTGTAGGTGTAGCGCGACACTGAGAGGAACTGGAAGTGGCAAACCCAGGGAACATTGATGGATCAAAACCCCGAAACATGTCCTCATCCAACGGTGGCTTCTCGAAGTTGACATAAGGAACATGAGCCAAAGCATTTCCCAAGTCTGGCACAGGGCGACCATGTTCTGTCAAGAAGGAATTGTGTTGCCTCCTATTCTCCTGACTGAGCTCCAAGATGCAATGGGCAACATCATACGAAGAGCGACACATATCCCAAAGATTGTTGAAGAAAAGGGCAAGTCCTTTCTTGCGAGGAAGATCACGGGGAAGGTCCCAACGGGAGCGCGAACTAGCAGAAAGAGGATCATGAGCAAGCTTGGTCCGGCGTTCAAACGACATCATCTGACGGAGATCCATATAAGAGACCCGAGGAGGTAAGGTGAAATCCTCCATATCTTCACGCGGAACTTTAGGGATAGCAAACGCAGGGACGGTGGCCTCAATCAGACGCTAAACATACTGACAATATTTGGGAGTCATGTGCTTCTCGACAGACCGCTGAATCTCACAGAAGATGAAATCACACCCATTGATCTTCCGCAGGCGACGAGGGTCACAGTAGTACAGCAGGTTCTTGTGGTGACCACGAACATCAACCGCATCACCAGCTTTGCTCACAAGATTGTAGCGAAAGAACCGAGCAAGGACCATATAGTAGTAGTACATGCCTAACAAGCTGGGACGTGCATGGCTGGGCTCACTGGGGTAGCACTGAAGGATACGGTTGTCACTGAAAGCCTTCTCAGAGTGAACGCAGAAGCCAGAAACACGATCAGGAGGGTAACCCAGGGCATTGCAGAAATCATCAAAGGAAGTCGAGTACGGCTTGGGGCAGCATTAGTGTGGAAATAAGCACTACAGAAGAACTGGCGAATGAGATCTGGCATAAGATTAACCTTGATAGTGGCAAGACCAAAGACATCCATCTGCTTTAGGGCCACATCCACATGCTCAAAATCTGTAGAGAGGTAGTGAGCATAGTGATCCTCATTGAGATACTTGGGAGGAACAAAGAAACCCCGCCGCATACGAGATGGCTCATTGTAGAATTCATCCCAAAAGCACTTCTGAGTGTTAGTCCAAAACAGTCTGTCAGCAGCAAGATAGGTGCAGTTGGGAAAACGGTACGGATTCTGCCTCCTCAAGTCCCGCCACGCATTCACAGAGATATCCGAAGAAGTATTGTAGTTGGGAGGATCTTCTTCTTCAGTAGGACCAAGACTAGACTTGCCCTTGGGAGAGGATCTTCTTCAGTGGGACCAAGACTAGACTTGCCCTTGGGAGAGGATCTTCCAGCACAGGCTTTCTTCTTCTGTCCACTTGCAGAACCAGAACCCCCTGCAATAGCAGCTACTTGTTGATGCTGAGTGAGGCGAGGAGTAGTAGGAGGAACCCGATGAACAGTAAGCTTTCTCTTTTTGCCGGTGTCTTGCTCAAAATTGTTGTGTTCATATGCTGCACACAAGAACGCAAGGCAAAGAAAGCAAATGCGTGTATATGCCATAAAAGAACTCACAAGAACACAGATTGGTAGTTGGGCAAGCGCATGCATAGAAAAGCAAAAAAGATTAGGAGTTTCGGCTCCAGGTCCGGCAGAACCGACCCAGTCGGCGGAAGGATCGGCGACGGTTCCGGCGGATCGGAAGCTCTACCGGAAATTCCGGCGAGCATTTTGGTTGACCAGAACGGTGACCGGAATTTTTGGCGACAATATCGGCGGGACTGGGCCTGGGACCGAAATCTCAAAGCAATCGATTTGGGAACTGTCCATGACTTAGTACTTGCGCAAAAACAACATGTGGGAGAACTAGGATGAAACTAGGATGGCACTAGCTTAGTTACTCTACTAGGGGGTAGAGAGAACCAAGGGAGCACAAGCTTGACCATGAAAACTAGGGTTTCACCACCAACAAGAAAAAAAGAGGGAAAGAGGAGATGAAAGAGCACAATACCCTCGGAGGCCGAAGAAGAAGCCATCCCCCCTTCCAAAGATGGGCAAGAAGAAATCACCACACGAGAAATAGGGAGAGCACTCCCCGATCTCCCAATGCAGGCAAGGAGAGAGAAAAACCTTCGGTGAGAAGACTTGTAGATGCCCGATCTACAACTTGGTGGAGTAGGGAGGGATTTGGGTGGAGGGAAGGGCCTATGGGGGTAAAGAAGCTTGGGGCAGCGACCATGGAGGAGGAGAGGGCGTGGGGAAGAAGGAAGAAAGAAGGTGGAACTTCCCCACGCGTGGGCTATAAATACCCAAGGAGAAAAAAAATCGGCAGTAAGTCCGGTCGAACCGGTGCCCACGCCGGAATTTCTGGCGAGATTATCGGCAAACCGGCCCTGTGACCGATATTTTCGGTGGCGACCGGAATTTTCGGCAGAGAACCGAAACCGTATTCTGTAAGGGTTTTCGGTCTGCTGCCAGAATTTTTGGTGGTCCCTGGAAATGTCGGTCGCCAGGCCGGCGGACCGGAATTGTTGCCGGAAATTTTCTAGATACGATGTTTGTGGAATTTTTCTGGAGACGATGTATTGTGAGAAATCATATGAGAATATACACAAGATCCAAATGAAAACCAGATAAAGCACTATCCATTTGAAAAGGTCATGAAGAAATACGAAGAGCAACCATGGACATAGGATTTAGCTTTGAACATCAAGGCACCCAATACACAAAACCAACCATTTGGCAGAGGATTTCTCCCCCTATGTTTAAGCACACATGTCATGGCGCCTCAAAGATAGATGCTTGGACCCATATCATGACATGAGATCAATTTATATTGCACACATAGATATGCATCAAACCAAGACATGGTAAGATGGCCATCCCTACATGTGCTACACAACTAGGCTACATAGCACATTAAGAGCAAGAATATAGTGCAAGAAGTAAATCAATCCAAGTTTTGAGGATCTAGGATACCGAGTTCTCGCCTCAACATGACAAACCGGGCTTCATCCAAAGGCTTCATGAAGATATCAGCCAATTGGAACATCGTACCCACATGAGTGAGATTGATATCACCATTTGCGACATGGTCATGTAGGAAGTGGTGGAGAATGTCAATATGTTTGGTGCGGCAATGTTGGACGGGGTTATTGGTGATCTTTATTGCACTTTTGTTGTCACATAGAAGAGGCACCATACCAAGATACACACCATAGTCTTTCAAGGTTTGCCTCATCCATAACAATTGAGCACAACAAGATGTTGCGGATATGTATTCGGCTTCGGCGGTGGATAGGGCTGTGGAGTTTTGTTTCTTGGAAGACCAACTCACCAACGACCGGCCAATGAATTGGCAAGCCCCGGAGGTTGATTTATGGTCAACCTTATCACCTGCCCAATCGGCATCCGAATAGCCAACAAGCTCAAAGGTTGACCCCTTTGGATACCAAAGCTCGAGATTAGGAGTGAGAACAAGGTACCTAAAAATCCGTTTGACCGCCATCAAGTGGCACTCCTTGGGAGCGGATTGGAAACGAGCACACATTCCAACACTTAACATGATATCCGGCCTAGAAACACAAAGGTGGAGCAAGGATCAAATCATAGAACGATATACCTTTTGATCCACGTCCTTCTCAACAACTCCAAGGCCAAGTTGTCCATTTAGTGGCATGGGTGTCTTCGTAGGATTAGCCTTGGCCATCTCGAACTTATTGAGCATGTCCTTAATGTACTTCTCTTGAGAGATGAAAGTGTCGTGAGGAAGTTGCTTTATAATGAAGCCTAGAAAGAACTTCAACTCCCCCATCATGGACATCCTAAATTTCATAGTCACCAACTCGGCAAAAGCTTTGTTGTGAGATTTGTTAGTTCCACCAAAGATAATATCATCAACATAAATTTGAACAATGAATAAGCCACCCCCTTTAACCCGTTTGGTGAAAAGGGTGGAATCGACCTTACCCACGCTAAACCCATCCATGAGTAGAAAATCCCTAAGGTGCTCATACCAAGTACGAAGAGCTTGCTTTAGTCCGTAGAGAGCCTTATGGAGTAGATACACATGGTTGGGATAGCGTGTGTTTTCGAAACCCGGGGGTTGAGCTACATATGCAACCTCTTTCAAGGGACCATTAAGAAAAGCACTTTTCACATCCATTTGATAAAGCTTGAAGTTATGGAAAGATGCATAGGCAAGCAAGAGACGGATAGCTTCAAGACGAGCAATGGGCGCAAAGGCGTCCTCATAGTCAATACCTTCTATTTGGGCATACCCTTGCGCCACTAACCTTGATTTGTTTCTTGTGATGACCCCGTTCTCATATTGCTTATTTTTGAACACCCACTTGGTCCCAATGACATTGATGCGACGATCTTTAGGCCTCTCCACTAGATACCGAACTTCATTGCGGGTGAAACACTCGAGTTCTTCTTGCATGGAAATGACCCAATCCGGATCCTCCAAAGCCTCATGAACCTTGAGGGTCTCAAAGTTGGACACAAAAGCATGATGCCCACAAAATGTTGTGAGGTTCTTCTTCTTGGCATGGGTCTCGATCCCTCTTAATATGCTTCCAAGGATATTGTTGACTTGGAGTCCACTTGCAATGGAGGCGGCCTTGATCTTCCTAATTGTGCCTTCATGATCAACGAATTCATATTTTGAGGGGCCTTGATCATTGACACCATCTTGAGCTTGACCTTGGGATGGAGGATATTGATATTCTACTTGGTCTTGCTCAAAGGGTTGAGGGCTTGGTTCTTGTTCTTCTGTTTGAATAGCATCTTGAGTAAGATGTTGATCTTGTGGTGCATTTGATGGATCAACTTGGGTAGAGCTTGGCTCTTCTTGAATTGAGCTTGATTATCCCCCCATCATCTTGTTGAACATGAATGTGAGACACGGTGGGCAAGATATGCCCAATACCCATCAACTTGATGACTTGAGAGGAATCACCATCACCTACATCACGAGAAGAAACTTGCCCCTCATGGGGGCCATTATTCTCCAAAAACTCCATGTCACAAGATACTTCAACATAGCCATTGGTTTTGTTGTAGTATCTATAGGCATGAGAGTTTTCCGCATAAACAACAAATATACCCTCTATAGTTCTAGATTCGAATTTACCGAGCTTTTCCTTTTTATTCTTGACGAGGCACTTGCAACCAAAGACACGGAAGTAGTTGACATTGGTCTTCTTACTTGTGAGAATCTCGTATGGAGTCATGTCAAAGGGAGCTCGGAGAAAGAGTCGGTTCGTGTAGTGGACCGCGGTAGCAATGGCTTCTCCCCAAAAGTTGTGGGGGGACTTGAATTCACTCAACATTGTTCTTTCCATCTCAATGATTGTCCGGTTCTTCCTTTCAACAACACCATTTTGTTGAGGGGTATAGGGAGCTGAAAATTCATGCTTGATCCCCTCATCTTCAACAAATGCTTGCATGGTGTAGTTCTTGAACTCGGTGCCATTGTCGGTTCTAATGGTCTTGATCTCCACTCCATGAGTGTGTTGAGCTTGCTTGGCGAAGATCATGAATTCCTTGTAGGTCTCATCCTTTGTCTTGAGAATAAAGACCCAATTATACCTTGAGTAATCATTAACAATGACAATACCATATCTTCTTCCACCAAGGGAGTCATACGTTGACGGCCCGAAGAGATACAAATGGAGAAGATCCAAGGGTCTTGACGTGGCCACCTTGGTTACGAAAGGATGATGCTTCCCAATTTGCTTTCATGAAATGCAAGCACTACACACACGATCTTTCTCAAATGAGACACCGGTTAGTCCAATAATATGCTCACCCTTTAGGAGTTGATTGAGATTTCTCGTGTTGACATGACCTAGGCGACGATGCCAAAGCCATCCCTTGTCAGCCTTGGACATTAGACATGTAGGAAGAGATTGTCTTTCTTTCGAGAGTTTGACCACATAAAGGTCGTCTTCCATGTGTCCAATGAGAACCAAGCTGAGATCATCACCCCTAAAGACCTTCACAAAAGTTCTAGAGAAATAGGAGTCATAGCCGGCATCAGCAAGATGTTTAATTGAAAGCAAGTTGTAACCAAGGTTTTCAACAAGTAAGACGATCTCTAGAGTCAAAACCTTGGAGATCACCAACTTACCATAACCTAGTAACTTTCCTTTAGAGTTGTCTCCAAAAGTGATGCGTGACGTTGAGTTGACATCGTGAATGAATTGATCGAGCTCACTTCTACCTCGGGTCATGTGATTGGTGCATCCACTATCAAACACCCATTTTGATCCACCGGTGGCATAACCCTACAAAATTAATTCTTTGATTTAGGAACCCATTGAGTAATGGGTCCCCTAGCATTAGCAATAAGATCCTTTGGTACCCAAATTGAGTACCATCTATAAGCATAACCATTTCGAGGGCCAACATATTTGGCATATACATCTCCTTGAGTGCCCTTACATAGCACATAGAAAGGATTAGACTTTCCTGCATACTTATGATTGGGGTTGCCCCTCATGGCTCCCCCATTCACAACATTACTTTTGACTTGGTCAACCACCTTGTCACCTTCTTTTCCAAAGGTTATCTCCTTTGGTAGAATGGAATCGCTCTTGTTGTTCTTTGGATCAAAACCGACACCTTCCTTGGAAACTCTTGTCTTTTGACGGGATAAAATCTCATCTAGGATCTTTCCCTTGGAGGTAGGTGCACGACGCTCTTTCTCAAGTTTCTCTTTCAACTTCTTATTTTCCTCAATGAGGAGAGTTTGATCAAAGGTAGAGTTAGAGGGACAAGAATTATTCTCAACAATAATTGGATCCTTCAATGTACCAAGAACCTTCTCATAGGTCACTCGAAGTTGGTCATGGTTCTCTCCAAGTTTTATGATCTCACACTTGACAAGCAAACTAGCCTTTTCAAGGTGCTCAAGGTCCTTGGTAAGAGAAGAATGAGCAACCTCAATCTCTTTCTTTGAGGCAGCTCTTGGGACAAAGAGCTAGCCCTATCGATAGTGTCCATGTATTTTGCTTTTTCAAGTTCAAAAAATTCAATTTGTAGTTTAAGAAATGAATTGGTATTCTTTTCCTCACAAAGCTCTTTCTCAAGAAGATTGAATCTTTGTTTCTCATCATCAATATGAGATTCCAAACTATCAATGGCCTCATCACGTGAGCTAACAAGTTCCATTAATTGCTTGACTCTAGCACGAGCAATGGGAGGAAGAGATTTCATGATAGCATACATTTCTTTCATATATTCTTCACCAAATTCATCATTATCACTATCATTATAATGGTTACTCGAAAGATAATCCAAGATTCTAGATGGGGATGGAGGAGACGAGATTGCCTTGGAGATTCTTGCCATAAGACAAGAGCCGGTGACCTTGGGAATAGGAGAACTCTCGATGTAGTCCTTGGCGTAGTCGTAGGTGAGAGGTGAACCGAGTTCGACATATGCCAAACCGGTCACACCCACCACTTTCTCCTTATCCCCACACTCCACGTCGGACTCGTCCTTGGATCTCCTTGCCATGAGACAAGTGGTGGTGACCTTAGGAGTAGGAGAGTCGTCGGTGTAGTCCTTGGTGTAGTCGTAGTGAAGAGAGACTCGGGTTCGACGAAGGCCAAACCGGCCACTCCAACAACCTTCTCTTCATCCTCTTCCTCCTTGTCGGATATGTATTCTTGACCTAGTAAGCCCTTGCCATCACGCCTATTGTTCCTCTTGTATCTTTCATTGATGGGGTTGGTCTTCAATCTTGGTTTGGCACCCTCTTCATACTTGGGCTTGTCAAGACTCTTATCATATGGACATTTATCGGCAAAGTGTCTCAACTCATCACAATTGTAGCACGTCCTTTTCTTCTCACTTGATCCCATTGAACTTCTCCTTCTTCGGGACTTCATGTTCTTGGTGAAGAGAGCAAGTTGATACAGCATATCATTAACTCCATCAACATCGCTTTCTTCATCACTAGCAACATCTTCTTGCACATGATTGGCCTTTAGTGCTAGGGAGTGGGAGGACCCAATAGCACGGTTGATCTCCTTGATATTTTCCCTTCATCCACCAAGTTATCCTTGGCAACAAGATAAGAGACTAGATCATCGGGAGTGAATTGATTAGCTCTATCAAGGAGTTGCAAGTTCAAGGCAAGCTTCTTATCGGTGACCGCGATCATAGAGACAATCTTGGATTTGATGAGCTCATCATTCAAATTGAATCCATCATCATACTTCTCACATCCTAGGCCACCAATATTCACACGGAGGGCAACAAGTCTCTTGTATGCTTCAGCGACGGTCTCACCATCATGGTTCATGAACATGTTCATCTCTGACTTGGCAGCTTCATACTTGGATTTTTGGATAAGAGAAGTTCCCTCTTGGAGAATGACAATCCTATCCCAAAGATCCTTTGCGGTGGGTATGTCGAGAGCTTGATCATGGAGAGTGCGGTGAATGGCACTCCTTATCTTGTCACAAGCCGTTGCATTTAGTTGACGGTCATAGTACTCTCCCGGAGTGAGATTGTTGGGATCTTAAGGGTGGAAACCGGTGCACACGATCTCCCAAAGCTCAACGCTACAGCTGCGAAGATGAGATTCCATAGAAGCTTTCCAATGAGAGAAATGAGTTCCATCATAATGAGGTGCCAGACCCGAACCATTAATATGAGGCATGATGTTCTTTTGCTTAGGATAAACATAAGGAAATTGATTAGGGGCGTGGAGGTTTTTGACGAGCCGCTCTCATGAGCGGACTTGGCATCCTTCTCCTTTCTGGTGTCCATTAGTCTCCCTTGAGGTACTACCAATGGGTTACCGAGAAAAGCCCCATCACCAATGGCCTTAAGTTGTCCTTCTAGGTAACTCATTCGAACAAGGAGATCGAAATCAGCCTTGGCCTTTTCAAGGGCACCCTTGGCTAAGATTTCGTGAAGCTCCTTGACCGAATAAGTCTTATCCTCCTCATCATCGGAGAAAACCATCTTTTCTCTTAGGCGGTAAAGCCCTTAAAAGATCCCTTGGCTCTGATACCAATTGAAAGTGTAAGATGGTTAACCTAGAGGGGGTGAATAGGTTTCTACAAAATTCTTTATAATCTTTTGCAAGTTTTAGGCTTTGCGGAATATAAGTGGGCCTAAATGCAAACTAGGTGAGGCAACCTAGATGATGAAACAAGATACTTCAAGCTCGAAGGCTATCACAAGGTAAACAACACAAGTAAGAGATCGGTTAAGGAATAATCGAAGCACGCGGAGACGAAGATGTATTCCCATGTTCACGACCTTTGGGAAGGGGGCTACATCACGTTGGAGAGGTGTGAGGTTCCATGAAGGATTCCTCACGCGCCACAAAGGCTCACCTTCTTCTCTGAGCCTATCCCACGAAGGAATAGCTCACTTACTCGTGGTAGACTTTAAGGTAGTCTCCAAACCCTCACAAACTTTCCATAGATCAAATCACAAGCCGAATACCTCCGGGTGACCCTAGATGCCTAGGGTTTCCCACAAACACAAGAGTAACAAGCTAACTCGATGAACTCAAGGGGGAATGAACTTTGGCTTGGTGGAAACATAGATCGGGAGCTCCTCTTCCTTTATACCAAAGGGATTTGGATTTGGTTGGGTAGAATGGGAGATCCTCAAACTTTTGTGTTTCAATAATGGAGAGAGAGAGCTTCAAGAAATGAATGTTTGCTGAAATGCCTAACCTCTCAGTGGAGAAGAAAGGGGTATATATCGTATGGGGAGAAAAAGAGCTGTTTGGGGGTTCGTACGACAGAACCGGCAATAAGTCCGGTCGGACCGAGTTGCATGCCGGGGATTCTGGCGACAGCTCCGGCGGACCGGACTACACGCCGGAAATTTCGGCGGCGACCGAAATTCTCGGCGAGCAACCAAAAGCGCTTGCAATAAGCCGTTTTGGTGCTTACCGAGAATTTCGGCAATGATCGAATTGGCAAAAGATTACCTTGAAGATTGGCCGATTTAGCAATAGCCCATTTGGACTCATTTTTCATGGCTATTTTCTTCTCTCTTCAAAAGGGTGTGTGGCGGAGGATTATGAGAAGTATATTTGGTATAGAACAACCCCAAAGAGCGCATCGAGATCACCCCTCTTAATAGTGCGGTGTTTCCTATTTGACTTGGGAGTAAATAAGAGAGAATAAGAAATAACACCACCGGCTCTTCATATAGAAACAAATGGGAGGTCACACATCGCCTTTCACCAACAACTGTGGACTCTCACCTATAGAGGAGCTAGTAGAAACATTAGTCCGCTCTCTAGCGTCGATGTCATAGTTAACCAAAACACTAGATAAGGGCTATTTGCCCTTTTAAATTCATCACAACAATTCAAGCATCAAAAATAATGTTATTCACCCCGGAGATGCTTGAAATCCGCCTCTAGGCGCACATGTTGCTGGCCCAAGCGAGTCATCTCTCATAGGAATGGCTGGAAAGTAAATTCAGATCAGAACAGAAGGACTCAGGGGCTGTTCGGAGCAGTTTACAAGTAATTACATGTTCATTTGAATATTCAGGAAGGTCCTGGTGTGGTCATCCGAGCAATAACCATGTGATGTCATAGCTTGGAGGTGTTGGGCCACGCAGAGATAAAACAAAACTTTTTCCTCTAACATGGTGATCCCAAGATCTAGCTGAGGTAGAAGGCCATGAGGTTTACCACTAGACGCCAAGTATGGATTACCGATGAAGCGTGGCCGCTTGATGCAAGGCCTCGATGATCTGATCGTCCTGGCGTTGATCATACAACACCTCTGCTGGTATCCACACGTACAAGGAGGAGCACCGGCGGCGAACTGCTAGGTTCGATACGACGACAGGACTGCTGTGGAGCTAGGGTTTCCAACACATGGAATGACCTAACCGAACAACGATTAACCCTTCTGGGTTACTGTGCTCCACTATATATAGGGAGTGAACATGGTCTCCACTCTCGTGGCCCATTCACTAAAGCCCATATAACACTAGTCATTGTGATTCTGACTCACTGACTTAGTCCTAATCCGGCTCGGGTCCAACCCAACCAGATATCCAGTTCAGATCCAATCCAAACTTGCTCCCGCTCTTAAGTGTGTGATCCGGCAGGCTCATGGCTATTCGGACACGATTGGAGTCCGACTCACAATCGATCAGTCGGCAGCGACTCCTAGCAGAACGTGCCGACTCCCAAGTACCAAAGAGTCATGACGACTTGCCTTTCCAATGCGACTTGCGTCCGAGTCCCTTTTTCCACACGATATGCCTTGTCAGACTGTAGGCGAATAATTTTCATCCCTTAAATAGTCCGACTCTCTTCTCGATCCGAGATAAGTGATTCACCCGACTAACTCTTAGTCGACCGCCTCGGTTAACACTTAACCGAGTCATGCATGGCCATGCTTTCCGAATCATATCATCCGAGAGGGCCCAAATAATATCTCTCCGAGTGGAGGGGCAAAATCCCATCTTGGTTATTCACATCACGCAGCTTGATTCTCAGTTGACCCAAACTCTGCCTTTATAACTGCCCAGTTACGGATCAGTGTTTGACAGAACCTTAGTCGGTGATCCTCAACTCGGACTATACAACAACCTCAGGTCTAAGGATTACATTGATTGAGATATACAAATGACCACTTGTTCGTTGTACCTCAATGTGGGTCAATCTGACTCGCTAAACTCTTTAGCCAAGTCTGTGTAAGTTGGAATAGCATCACCATGCCCATGACAAGTGGAAACGAGTCATCAAGCCGACTTTCACATTGGTCTAAGTTGTGTGTCCAGCACAACCTCAATGACCAAGGATATTTAGTACAAACAATAAGAATGTATAGTTCCACAACCGAATCACATATTCAATGATATACATCAGATGCTCATACAAGGACAGCTTAATAACTTTATGTACAATGGGAAATATCATCATACATGATTGCCTCTAGGGCATATTCCCAATAGGAGGATCTCGAGGAACTATTATCAGAGGTGGCCACTATCTTCGGGGAGGGCGCCATAGCCTCAGTACTCGTGCCATTGGAGTCCACAACTCCCTCTTCACCCTCGTCCTTGACAGTCTTGTCTGAAGTAGACTCCCTATCGAATGCAGACAACAAAGCACATTCATCAAGCAAGAGTTAAGCAACGCACTCGCAGTGAAAAGATTCCAGATACTCACATGGCAATGTCTTCAAGGGAAAATATTTCCACCTTCTTCTGCCTCTTGTCCCACGACTCAGGAGCCATAGCTCGAAGGGGCACAACTAGAATTGGACCAGTGGCGTCCGTGACCGGAGAAGGACCTTTCAGGGATGCAAGTGTCGAGGCATCCGAGCCCTCGCTTCGTCCTCTCTTGCGAGAGTCATTGTCACTAGACTCGGGGGCTTCATGATCCGGTGATTGAGCAGCAAGGATAGTCGAATCCGACTCGTCCATGTCCCCACCGTCAGGAGCAGCCTCAAAATTCTTGGGCAATGGAGGCATCATGCCCTCCACCTTCAGAGTCTACAAGTACAAGAACACAACAGTCACAATCACATACCACAATCATAGAAGCACAAAGGAAAAGTGTAGCAAGGAGATTACCTCTGGAACAGGGTTGGTCATGCCGAAGGGTGGAGTCGATGTTTTTGCTGGAAGGGACTCTTCAGCCATCAAGCTTGTCAAGGACCTGATTTTCATATCAAGCTTTTTTGACGACAAGTCCTCAAGCATAAATCCGCGTCGGGTCACTGGCGCCAGCATATAAAAACATCGGGTAGGCCCTGGCTTGCAGGAGATGCACCCGACGCTTCAGAAAGATGTGAATGATATCGAGGCCAGTGACCTCCTGGCCATGCCTCAGCTGAAGACCCTTCACCCGCTCGTACAACACTTTGACCTCATCAGTTTCCCCTAAAAGAACCTCGTTCTAATAGGGTCACTTCCTCTTGGTATCCACACTCACGTCAAAAGGAGGCAAACCATAAACTCGGCCTGACAGCTTCTGGTCGCAGATGCAGAACCATTTGGCCCTCCACCCTTGTGCTGACTCGACGAGACTGAAGTTGAAGTACTTTTTGGGGCAAATGAATATTCCGCACCCGCCAACCTGGTAGACAGCGCCGCCAGCACCTGACTGCCTCTTTAGGGCATATAATTTCTTGAAGAGGCCGAAGTGTGGTTTGATTCCAAGCCAACACTCGCAAAGGGTAATGAAATAGGAAAGATGGAAGATGGAATTAAGCGACAACTGATGCAGTTTGAATCCCATAGAGTAAAAGGAGGCCACAAAAGAAATCATGGAGAGGAATAGAGAGGCCTCGAAGGACAAAAGCCAAGAACATGACGCGAAACCCGGCAGGAGGATCGGGAAATACCTCGGGCCGGGGATGCGACAGTCATCCTATTTTTGCAGGATCAACCCGGCTTGGTGGATCTGCCACAGCTCGGCGATCTTCATGGTGGACCTCCACCAACCTCCATTGGTGACGCGGCCTCCGGTGACCTTCTTCTTGGCGGCAGCAGCCACACTTGATCGAGCATTGGTGGATTTCTTCTCCTTCACCATCTTGACAAGGCGCATTTTCCTCTATGCGCGAATAATGGATATTGGAAAGGTTCGGAGGCCTTCCATTGGAAGCAAAACTATAGGAAGCAAGAAGCAGCGCATAGGAAGAACGAGTGAGATGTAGAATACGAGCGACGAAGAAACAGAAAGAAAAATTACTAGCGCCCTCGGCGTATTAATCAGCGGAAGATGACGAAGGCTAGGCATTGATTTTCCGCACGCTATGTGTGGCGGTCATCGCGGCAACCACGTGGCAGCGTTCGCCCGAACCGTTGCCGCCACTCTCTCCACTACCACGGAAATTGAGGAGGCATGGTTAAAATACCCCAAAATTATGCGTGACTGGTCAAATCCCGGCCATACAGTGGGGCCTATGACCGTCTAGTCCCATCGACGCTGCTCTCACTGGAGGATGTGCTCATCAATCGTTATCCCTGATGTCATCATCGTTCACACCAGCAGCAAAAGATGAGGCATGACAACGGCTATTTATTCAAGTCATTAAGTTTTTGCTCGAGTCTGTGACTCGACCAAATACTCGGGGGCTACTACTAACAGGAGCATTGGTCGCACACTCGAAGTGTTTCCGGGTCTAGTGAATGGCCAACAAGGACAAATATTAAAGTCACATACCTCGACTCCTCCTTCTAATCTACGGTTCAACTATGGATCCAGGGGCTACTCCCATACAGAGCACTGGCTATCATCCGATAAAATACAATCGCCAATGGCATCCGCAACATATTTTGAGTTCAAATTATTGACATCAATGAAGTTTTTGCTCGAGTCTACGACTCAAACAGACACTCAGGGGCTCCTTTCATAGGGAACGCTGGTCGTGCACCCTATGGCAAAAATTGTTACAATCTTTCAGATCTCTCATGACGACCGTGTCCACGAGACATAATAGTCGATCAAATAATATGGCGACTCCGCCCATCAGCTAAGCTACTAAAAAGAGACAATGTTCCTTTGGCAACCCGAATCGTCTTCATGACGAAAAACATTCGGATGATATGTCTGCGACGCAAAGATAAGACCTACAAATACAATTTGATGTCCTGGCAACGCACCTACTGTGCTAGAAATATACCGTGCCTATAGGCGCGATGAAATATCCCGACGGATGCGTTGGATTTATATTTAAACTCACTGGAATTCGACTCTGTAAGGCCTCCCCGGCGTGAGTCGAATTACGCCTGCAATTTTCCAAATTCTAGTTAGGGGACTTGAGTTTGAGTAGATAGCGATGTTTTTCCCAAAGGCAGTTAACTGACCCTGATCCGTCGGGTGAGTCTGGCACGCGTATCAACTATCCCTATGAGCCGAATAATATGACCTGAGAAAACCTTCGGATGATAAACAAATACTTCTGGCATTCGAAGACTTCAGAGTCTCCATTCGAATCTGCGATTCAACTCGACACTCGAGGGCTACTGACATGGGTATGCCCTGTGTGTACCCAAGATTTATCTATCCAGTTTGGCCCATCAGGAGCTCATGCGACGATCCACACCTAATGACGAAGCCCAGGAGGATTTGGTTGGCCTAGGCCCGTGAAGGATGAGACTACTTGGAGGATATGGCTAGCTTAAGATAGAAACTTTGAAAGAACAAACCCAAACCGGTAACCGACCCGGTCTTATTCCGAGACCTGGTCTCCCCATATAAAGGCCAGGAGGGAACAGCGAGAAGGATCATCCAAACCCTAGCACATACACCTGCCAGATTACATCTACGCACCATCGGTTCCTTTGATAATCAAGAACAGACAAGCAAGAGTAGGGTTTTCCCTCCGGCGACCTGAACCTGGATAAACACTATGTCCCCGTGTTGCTTGCCTGTTAGCCGAACGAGATCTCTAGTGCACTCCTCTTTCTCAAACCTAAGTCCATCTACGATGGGCATTGACATGCTAACCCTACGTCAGGGGATGCCTGCTATGGAGCAGGAGCGGCGTGCAGAACTGGGCGGGTGACCAGCACTTGAGGGAGACGAGGTAGGGCAGGGGAGGGAGCGGATACACACTCGTTTGCTACAGACTATTTCATCGTGGATGAGGAGACCAACGTCGTCTTCTTTATCGGTTCCTCGTCGATGTAGAACTGGAGCTGAGTACTGGCTAATTAGGGACTCCAAACATGAACCGGATTTTGGAAAAACATAACCTGGGGCTATTCGAAAATATGCAGGGGTGTGCAGCACACACTATGGAACGTCCAGGAATCAGAGGCACTATTCTTAGAGGCACTTCTTCAAACTGCCTCTAATTGTATCTATTTGTGACACTTCGAAAAATAGTGCCTCAAAATATAAGATTTTAGTGGCAGTTTTGAAAGTGCCACTAATAGTTTATTCTTTTAAGGCACTATTGATAGTGTCTCTAATATTTTGAAAAATAGAGGCACGGTCTAGTGCCTCCATGCTAAACTATCAGTGGCACTTCGACCTGTGCCTCAAAAAGACATAACTTTTAGAGCCATTTTCTGTGATAATCTATATTATTAAAAAGATTGGACCGCCGGTAAAAGACGGTTTTGCCCTTGTTAGTTTGGTTAAATAACGACACTGACACCGCTAAGCAGAAAAAAACAGTTCGTGAAAGTCAACCGGCACTCCCCTGACCTCTACCTTATCCTCTTCCGCAGCCGCACACATCGATCGATCCCCTCGCGCCTCCACCTCGCTAGATCGCCTCATCTCCCTGACCGTCAACAGTCCGTCGTCTTCCCTCACACCGCGAGCAACTGCTACGCCCAGCTCCCTTTATCCAGCGCGTCCACACGCCCGATTGCAACGCGTCAAGTTTCTCCCACGCGACGCACTACCCTGACCATCTCTCAGGCAGAGCAAGCTCGACAGCGACAACAACATCGTCTCCGGCGTGCTGACGGCGGCCTCACCCCCAGACGGAGGCCCCGCCGGTAGAATCCTCGTACTAACACCACCACCACCACCCCCAACCCTCCTTCCACTTCCCGTGTCGTAGCTGGTTGGGAGCAGTAGCGAAATGAGGCCAGGGCAAGAGAAAGAGATGGATACAGACGAAAGAGAGGAGGGACACAGCATCAGCGACATGGCGGGAGTGAATACCGGACAGAGAGAATCAGAGAAAAATCCGGGGGAGAGAGCGAGCTGTTGATGTTGCTTGCTGTTTAGACAGAGATAGGAGAGAGGAACTGTAGAGGAGTGTTTCTACTATACTCCTACCGCAGCTTGGTTATAGACTTTCAGTGGATGCACCGGGGTCATAATACTGATGCTTGTGCGTGCTATTGTTGCTTTGTTTGAGCTGTTGCAGTTTCTCATTTTTTTCAGTACGGTGGTCTGTGCCTAATCTAATGTTAGTTGGCTCTCATCCCATCTATTGGATTTCTTGCTTGTTTCCGTGGATATTGATGGCTGGATGTTGCTCATTCATTTCTTATAGTTTCGGTTTGTGCGTACTCAATGCCTCGACATACTTGATTGTAACAGGCCTGGTGTATTTTTTATCTACATCTGTACATATGTCGTCGGTCAGCTTTAGGGATATGACACTCGCCAGGATCATTAACAATGTCATTCTGTAGCTCCTTTAATCTCTCTAGACTTCAGTATATAAATAATATCTCCAAGAAGGTTTTAATGGCATATGCAAGATAAAATTCGTCCATGAACTGATTATCCAGTGTGCCACATAGATTGATATTATCATATGTCCATATATCTTTCTATATCTTTAATATTAGAATGAGTGATTATTTAATGTATAAAATTCATTGGTGAATTTTTAAAAACCTTTTTTATTTTTATCCTATGTTGATTCTCACACGTTGTGTTATTTTAGTATTTTAGTATGAGGATGCAGCGATAGTTGTTCGCGTTGCAATGCTTGTCGGTAACCATCTCATAATCAAGCTTGATCCAATATCATATATGTAAAAAAATTAATAATATATTTATAATTTTTATATGCCGTAGCAACGCACGGGCATTCAGCTAGTACCACTAAAAGTATATCAACTGAGGCATCATTAGTAGTGCCACAATTGGTTACCATTTAGAGGCACTAAATTATGCTCTAAATAGTGACCAAATGTGGCACTATTTGGTGTGCCTCCAATGATCATCCATCTGAGGCACTAGGCTGTTGCCTCCATTGTCCAACCAGCTGAGGCAACTGACATTGCCTCAAATGGATGATTATTGGAGGCACTGCCAAACATGCCTCTAAATGATCATCCATTTGAGGCACTATCAGGTGTGCCTCAAAATGGTCATCCATTTGAGGCACTTTGTGCTATGCCTCCAAAAGAATAACCAGCAGAAAACAAATATTACATAGCATAGAATTATATACTAGCGATTCCATAATGATAATCCAACATAGTACTTAGTGCTCCATACTTACGTATACAAAAGTAGTTGTTAGTAGTCCAGCATAGTACTTAGCAGTCAAACTTAGCAGCCCATCAGATAATTACATCCAAAAGAAGTAGAACTCTTAACAGAAGTTCTACATACTTCCACCCAACATCAGTACTATCAGATCTACCACTTATGGGAGTGTCGCGAGCATCAGGCGTAGCTTACCTTCTGAATTGAACCAGAAACTGAACAGCATAGGATCATCCTTTTGCATGTTGAAGGCCTGCATAGCTGACCACCATCCACTGGTTATCATTGCTCTATTATTAACACCCATCTTCATCCTCACTTCCACACGATCATCTTCAGCCATGGATTCAACTTGTATAGTAATTGGTTCATCGAGAAATCCCTTCAGGTACTTGGTTGTGAACTCAGCATTAAATTCCTGTGTAAGTGTCAGGTTTACACAACAGTTAGCATTCTTTTGGACTCTGTATCTACTACACTGTTATGCATGATAAAGTAAATAGCATCTCACCATTTTGCATTTCTTCTCAATGACAGCTGACTCTGTCATCCTGTAGACATAGTACCTGATTTTTGGCCTTTTGTCATTGCACCATTCTTCCAGAAACTCAATTTGACATGGACACAGTAGTATGTCATTTCCAAACATACACTGCTTGTCCCACTCATCTGTTCCCTTGTTTTTTGGTCTTGATACAGCACAAATAGAACACATTTGATTCATATTAGTACCATTTCTCAACAGCTGTAACAGACTAGATAGTTCAAAGTCTGTATAGATACATACCACTTAAAACAAAGCCATCATCTTGTGCTGGCATAATTGGCACATAACCATCTGGCACGAACCACTTTGTAGAGGTGTCACTGTCACTACTACTGTCGCTTGGGATCAATCTTCCACTATCATCTGAGATCTCAATGGCACAGTCCTCATAGGTTCCCATCTAGTATAAAAACAACATGTAATCAGTAATGCTAAAACATACAGCATTAAAAATTCAGAACATTCAGATGAAATAGCAGAAAATTCAAAACATTCAGGACCTGATCAAATAGCAAAACATTCAGAAAGTCTATAATTACATTCTGAATATTCAGAACATTCGGAAAGTACAGAACATTCAGACAGTTCAGATCATGCTGAACATTTTGAATTTTCTGAGCATTCAGTAATTTCTGAATTTTCTGAACATTCAGGACCTGATCACATAGCAAAACATTCAGAAAGTCTATAATTACATTTTGAACATTCAGAATATTCAGAAAGGTCAGAACATTCAGAAAGTTCAGTACATTCTGAACAATCTGAACATTATGAACTTTTTGAACATTCAGTAATTTCTGAAAATTCAGAACATTTCTTCATCAACAGAACTGTAACATTATGAACTTTTCAGAACTATAGCATTTAGAACAATAGAATCAACATAACATGGATTAATGCAGAACATTAACATCAACAGAACTGTTACAGTAACCCTAAACAAAATCTAGCAGAACCCTAAACAAAATAGATCTAGAACAAGATCAAACATTTCAGACCTAGAACACCAGATTGGATCTAAGAACACGAGAAAAGATCTAGTACACTAATCTAATAACAGCACCAGATTAGATCTAAGAACAGCACCAGATCTAGTACACTAATCTAAGAACACGAGAAAAGATCTAGTACACTAATCTAATAACAACACCATATTAGATCTATACATAGCAACAGAAGAACAGAAGAACAGAAAAGATCTAGAACTCCAGTTCCTAATCAAGAAGAACAGAAGAAGAAATGAGAATAGAAGAAGAATATGAAGAACACGAGAAGCAACAGACGAGCTCTAACGATGAGGCGGCAGCGATGGGATTCGCCGGAGGCTTGTGGTTTTGGTTTCTGCGGCAAGTGGTGCGGCGGCGGCGGTGGAACCCTAATGAGGAAAGGGAGAGCGTGAGGGAGTGGAAAGTGACGGCCGCGGTGGGTGTGTGTGTGTATATACTATGGTCATTTTGCACATTAGTACCTTATGTTGTTCTTAACAATTTTGTGTCCTTCCACCTCGGCTCTGTAGTTATAACGATCAGTTGGGATGCCCCTCATTTAATTTTTTAGTATCATATTCGTCCCTCCACCCGCGCAACCTTGCACAAACCACCCTCCCCTCTCTTGTCCACTGTATAAGAGAGGCACCCCGCCGTCAGTGCTAGGGTTTTGCCTCCATTTCTCGCGCGTGTCCTCCGCGCCGCCGCACCACCCGCCACCGGAGAGCTGCATATCCTCTTCGTCCATGCCGCTGCACCACCCGCCCATCGGAGCTGCAGATCCTCTCCGTCCGCGCCGCCGCACCACCCGCCGCCAGACAACCACCGCCGGAGCTGCAGATCCTCTCCGTCGGCGCTAGGGTTTCGCCTCCATAGAAGCTGGTGCAATGGATCCGCGCGGTCGCACCAACTGTACTGCAGCAGCCACATCCCCTTCTCTCCCGTGTCACCTAGCGATTTCTCAAGAGCAATCGGATAATTGCAGGTTCGATTCTATGTATTTTCATCCATCTAGTCTTCTTTGTAGATCTGAAATTGTTCTGTTATTCTAATTCATCTGTAATTCTAAACAAAAATCTGATTTTTACTAATGCTAAAAATAGATCTAAAAATAGTTCTGTAATTGTTTCACTGATGAATATGATTAATAAAGAGACCAAGATGATGAGAGGGATGAGGGACTCATGATCAATGATAGTCTAATGATCACAATTAGAGGTTTGTTTAGCACCATTTACTTTGTAAGCTATGCTCTTGTCATTGATCTATATTTTCTGGTACCGATGATACATTGTTTGGCATTTGTTAGGACCTAGACATTCAGGATTTGATTCAATTGATACAAACTGCATTTTTGGAAATTTGGTTCAAATGAATTACCACCAATTAATGCAGCTAAGAAGCAATGTGGAAGTGCTACCAAGGCCTGCAATTAAGAATTATGTTAGCACAATTACATCAACAAATGTCATTCCTTTGGAGGCTTTAATGGTATGTATATATGTTCTGCACATTATTCATATTTTTATCTGTAAGTTCTGCACATTACTCACATTTTTATCTAACAAATTCCAGGAATTCAGTCAAGAATTTACAAGAAAGTTCCTGATGCAGTTCCTCATGGATGAACACCTCATGAGGCATTGTATTCAAGCCAGATCTCAATTGGTTAGTGTAGGTGTGAAGCTCAAGTTAGGATCTCCAATCAAGTACTGTAGGATGAATCTTCAGGCTGATGGAAAAGCCCAGATCATCCCTCCTCGATGGGCAAAGGTGGTAGAGGCATTTAATCTGAAGGAAGGGGATGTTTGCATGTTTAGTTTTATAGATGAGGAAAACTACCACCAAGACTCAGACACCAGTGGTTCTACCTTAAGCTTGAGATACTTAAAATTGAAGAGTACTACCCTGTCTTATTAAACCCATTCTTACCATTTGATCCTGCAAATGTATCTAAGTATCTCTTATAACATATTTATGCACATCTCTGTAGGTACAGCCCCACTGAGATTGATGAAAGGAGTCTGATTACTACTAGAGGTGTGATTTTCACCTGCAGATGCTTACTGTTATACTTGTTTTACTAGAGTGTTTTGGGTGATGAATAATGCTTTATTTGTCATGTAGGACCTGGTTTTGCTGGTGAAGAATCCTTTGATAATGAATGCATTTTTGCAAACAAGGTTGATTTGACATTCAATCAAGTTATCCAACTGAGAAGCTATGTTGAGGAGTTACCAAGACCTGATATTAAGGAGTATGTGTGGAAATTGACAGAAGAAAACATCATAGCTTCCTTTGATCATGTTCACTAGAGACTTGGAGAGGGAGAAATGGTTAGTAATGTGTGTTAAAATATTTCTTTGTTTGATCATGCTTCTAGTGCAAAAATATTGAACTTTGTATTCACATTACTATAGTATGATTTGATCATAATTGAAATTTCTGTTTTCCAGGTTTTTTCAAAAGAATTCACAAATACTTATCTTTTGAAGTTTATAAGGCCTGTCTTATGCTCAAGATCTCCCAGGCATGGGGTTCCTAAAGGATCGAAAGTTATTCTTATTGCTGTGAACAAGCCAACAGTTTCCAAGACTCAGTACTGCAGAATGATGCCAACTGAATCTGGACAAGCAGTTATCTGTTTTGGATGGAAAGATGTTGTCAAAACATTCAGTATGAAAGAGGGAGATGTCTGCTTGTTCAGTTTCAGGGACACTAGGATTATTCCAGTCAAAATTAGGGATCCAGCTGCGTGGCTCCAGTTGGTGATAATAAAGCTAGATTAGTACTTAATGGGCCTGGATTAATGGGCATGTTTTTTGGGGGTGTACAAGTGGATAGTGTCTGATTAAATGGGCCACAACGTGGGGGGAAATAGTGGATAGTGTCTGATTAAATGGGCCACATCGTGGGGGAAGTGGTGGACGTGGGGTAGTGGTGGACGTGGGGGAGCAGTTTTACATCCCCTATCCCTTTACCTTTAAATAGGAGGAGAAACCTGACCGCTTTACAATTCTTGTGCGCAGAGCTTTTCTTCTATCTTTTGACTTTCTAAGTGAGTTCAATTCTGTACACAGATCTTATTATTCTATTTCATTTAATCTGATGCAATCTAATTCTTTTACTACATTTTCAGCTCTTAGGTTCTGAATTTCCTCCTTCGACTTTTCAGCTCTCAGGTTCTAAATTTCAACCTTCGACTTTCTGTGATCAACCTGGGTGAATTTTTGTAGGTGAATTAACCTGGATGTTATTTTGTAGGTGATGGATGACATGACGTGTGCTATTTGTGATCAGCCTGGTGACAATTGTGGCAGATCTAACAGGAGAGCTAATGGATTTGACATTGTCATTGGCCATGGTTTTAGACGTGGTGTGGTAAGTTTTTATGATAGTTCTTCTTTGCTCTATTCTTTTTTTGGCAATGGGAGTACTAATCTTTTTTGGCAGTACATTCCCTGTTCATTCCCTGCTCATTCAAACAGTTTTGGCAATGGGAACTAAATTATGTTGTTAAAGATACTAGAATTAGAGTAGATGAATTTGGAATAACTGAAGTCAACTTCAATCATGTAGACAAAGGGGAAATTCTTTCATCTATGCCATTTATACTAGCTAGTCAAGCAAAATAGGTCTACTATTTGCAAGATCCACTTGATAATGAATGGTTTGCTGATGTGTCTAGGTAATTTGATATAGTTCTATTGTTTCTTTTGTTTGCTGGTTTGATTCTGTTGAACTTGATAATAAAGTTCTATTGTTTCTTTTGCAGGGACTGCTAACATGGACAGTGAGAGAAGTAGGCTAAATGAGGTTAACATGCAACTGATGAAACTTGGTGTGCCACCAACACATATACAAATTAAGAGTGGAGAATTTTTTTCAAGATTTCTTGAGGAAGCCAGGATAAAGGGAATATACAAAGAACCAGCAGAAGTAAGAATCTAATTTATTCCATTCTAATATGTGATTTATGTGAAAGCATAAGAACATAATTTATGCCATTCTAATATGTGATTTATGTTCCTGTCTTAAATTTAGAACAACATGATATATGAAGAAATAGATGTGGTAGAAAATGAGGATACGGATGATGATGGTAGTGAACGTTTGTATGAAAGTGATGCTACTACTCAAGATGAAAATGAAGAAGGTGATATTAATCAACATTTACTAGAAGGTTAGTTTTAGGTTGCCTTCTCCTCTTGTTAATTTAGGCAGTTTATTTCAATATTGTGAAATGGATGACACATTGGTTAATTTAAATACTTGTTACATGATAACAGCAGAGAAGTCTGTGAGAGGCCCACTAAGTTGAAAAGATTCTGGAAAGAGTATGATCCAAGAAACAAGATTAGTTTGGAATTTAACAGCAAAGGCCAACCTTGTGGGTTCAAAACTTGCAGGCTCACAAATTTCATTGCTTATTTAGTTAAGGGAAAAGAAATTTCTTTGGCAGCTACCAATTGGAGCAAAGTTCCTGAATATGAAAAAGAGAAGCTATGGAAGACAGTTAAGGTAAAATCTCTTAAATAAACTAGATTGTAGTTCTGAACTATGTATTTTGCCTGCAAATTATTAATGTTGCTAAAATGTAAACACTTTTGCAGTATTTCTTTGAAATACCAGATTGTTACAAGTGTTGGGTGTTGATATCTGCTAGAAATAAGTGGAAAGATTACAAGTGCTATTTGAAGAGAAAATTTTACAAGGATGAGTTGTCACTCAAAACCAACATTGCTAATGGATGCAAATCCAGGATACCTCCTGCTCAGTGGGTTTGGCTATGTAAATTTTGGAGAACACCAAAGTCTAAGGTATACTAAAGTAGCAATGTTGGATATACTTTTTTTTCAACCTGCTTGTGCTAATTCCTACTCTAGGCATTAATGTATAATTTCTTGCTGTAATGTAGGCATTAAGTATGAAGAACAAAGAGACGAGAAATGGTCAAGCAAATGCAGTTCATACAACTGGTACTAGAAGTTTTGCAGTAGTACAGAAACAAGAAGTAAGTTAATTGTGGATTTGTTGCATACTTGAATATCTAAATTTTTCAAAGATCAAAGTATGATAGTTTTCCATGAATTTCAGGAAATGAAAGAAGGGAACAAAATATCCAGAGCTTAGCTTTACAGAATTACCCATACAAATAAGGATGGGAAACCAGTTGATGAATTTTGCAAGAAAAAGATTGTAAGTAATAATGTAGTATAATTGTCATGTCCACATACATATTATATATTGAATACTCAATAAACTGTTTATGCATTCAAACAGGAAGAGATAAATGTGAAGTTTGTGGACAACCCTAACTTGATACATGAGGAAGATTTGTATTCAACATTGTTCCCAAAGGCTAAGAAGTCGAGTAATCATGGATTAGGGTTGACTGTTGGTGGAAAGAACAGTGAGAAGCTGGCTCTGGCTCTATCTGCTCTACATGATGTTACATAGGAAAAAAAATCCTCAGGGGTGTTATAGAGAAGCTAGTAGAAACTCAGTCAAGTTTGGTTGCCAGAAGTGACAAGCTAGAAGAGAAGTATTGTCAGAT
This sequence comes from Avena insularis, assembly GCA_023614405.1. Taxonomy (NCBI): domain Eukaryota; kingdom Viridiplantae; phylum Streptophyta; class Magnoliopsida; order Poales; family Poaceae; genus Avena; species Avena insularis. The sequence goes on along the minus strand of JAJUPC010000119.1, from coordinate 423,312 downwards.
GATGGAGCTATTTCAAACATCACAGAAGAGAATGAAAGAACATATTGAAGAACCTCTTCTTGAAGAATCAGAAGGATTTGACAAGATGAAGAACAGTGGTCAGGAGGAGAAGCAAGCAGTAGATGACAAGAAAAGGAAAAGGCAAAGGGTAGAAGAAAAGATTGGAAATGAAGTTAATCTTGCGAAGAATGAAACTGCTGAGGTAAAATAACTACTGCTTGTACATGTGTCAATAAGAAATCCTTGTACATGTGTTTCTTGTACGTTGTACCTCTTGCTGATTAGGAATTTAACTAAATGCAGGTTGCTATGATAAAGAAAATTAAACTAGAGAAAGCTGAAGAGATGAAGAAGTCAAACATTTGCAGCACCATCCCAAAGCACAGAATAAGTAGAGGAATGGAAGTTGTCTTGACTTCACCAAATTCTTCTAACCTTGCAGCTCTTGGAACAATTCAAACTGCAGATATAAATGCAGTTGGTTTAGATGGAGATCCACTAAGTGATTATGTGGAGGTCATTGTTAACATTGTCTACCGTGATACAACCATACTGCCTAGATCACTTGGGAGAATGACAAAGATGAGTAATGCCCAAGCTAAATGCATTCCATGGAATAGGAATCATGTTAGTATTTCTTACACTTTTTAAATATAAATGATGAACAGTCAATGATGAACAGTGCATTCTAATATGTGCAGGTTACATTAAGAGATTTGTATGAAAAAAATCTGCAAAACAAAATTAATAGACAAAACTCAGTCAAGGTTTGCATGCCAGGAAAGCCAGGAGCTAATAAGAAAAATGCTCCTACTGAACAGGCATGTTGCTATGTTATTGAACTTTGTAAATAACTAAAAATTTGAACCATGAACTAACATATGGAATAATGATGCAGGGTACTGGTGCAAAAGGAACAACTCTTGATCTGGTGCAAAAATCTGTCTTAATAAGATCCAACCTTGAAGCAAATGTTGTCGCTATGCTTATATACATCGCTTCGCATACATTCTCAAATGCATGAAAAGGTATGTTATATGTATTGCTTCTGCTCTACCAATATCTGAATTGTTTCATCTACTAATACATGAGATAATGTGCAGCTTGTGGATGAACCAGTCATGAGCCAGGGAAAAGTAATTGTGGAGGAACCAGTCATGATCCAGGCAAAAGGTAGAGTGAATAAACCAAATTCTAGAAACCAGAAGCAAAATGTTGCTGCTGCTTATGCTTCTGCTACTGCTTCTGCTAATCACAGATTCTCAAATGCATGAAAAGGTATGTTACATGCACTGCTTCTGCTCTAGCAATATCTGAACTGTTTCATGTACTAATACATGAAAAAATGTGCAGCTTGTGGATGAACCAGTCATGAGCCAGGAAACCAAGATCAAGATCAAGAAACCAAGATCAAGATCAAGAAACCAAGATCAAGAGTATCAAAGCAAACTGCTGCTCCTGCTGCTACAGCTACAGCAGATTCACAAGTACCAGACAAGGCAAGTTACAGTTGTAAACTATTACAAATGCTCAGAATATTACACTGACTACAGTTTAAACTAAAAAATGTGCAGATTGTGGATGAACCAATCACGAGCCAGGCAAAAGTTAGAGAAAAGAAACCAAGATCAAGAGTACAGAAGCAAGCTACTGCTCCTGCTGCTACAGCTACAGCTGATTCACAAGTACCACACAAGGCAAGTAAACTCTTAAACTAGTTGAACTCCTAAACTAGTCTGAACTCAGACAGATCTTAACAATGCGGACTATTGAACTGTTGAACTAGCTACTCCTTCTGTTGAACTAGCTGCTCCTTCTGTTGAACTAGCTGTTCCTTCTGTTGAACTGTTGAACTCAGACAAATCTTAACAATGCAGACTGATGATATTGCATGGTCTCAAACTCGCACTTGCATAAGGGATTGCCAAGCAGCTGATGATATTGCATGGTCTCAGCTTATTTAAAGTCACTGTAAGATATGGTTGTGAACATATGTAATATATGTCACTGTAATACATTTAGTTAAATTTGAACCTCTGCAATGGTTGTGGACGAATTGTAATATATTTCATGGTAATATATGTCACTGTGATTTGATTTGAGTGGTTTGTAATATATGTCACTATGATTTGATTTGAGTGCATTACCTAATGTAATTCGATTGATGTGAGCCACTTTGTAATATATGTCACTGTAGTACACAGTTGCTTTTGGCTAGAATTTAGAGGCACTAGTCATAGTGTCTCAAATGGTTGGGTTTTAGAGGCACTAGTCATAGTGTCTCAAATGGTTGGATTTTAGAGGCACTAGTCATAGTGCCTCAAATGGTTGGGTTTTAGAGGCACTCTAATTTGTGCCTTAAGTTGGTTTTTGAGGCACTAGTCATAGTGCCTCAATTGGATAGGATTTAGAGACATTAGTCATAGTGCCTCAAATAACCATGATTTAGAGACACTTTTTAAAACTGTCTCAAATGACTTTTACCTACACGATCGTGAGAGACTTTTTAAAACTGCCTCAAATAACCATGACACTTTTTAAAACTGCCTCAAATAACCATGACACTTTTTAAAACTGTCTAAAATAACTTTGTAAAACCCAACCATTTGAGGCACTAATAGTAACCATGTCACTGTAGTAACCATGTTGCTACAGACGTCCTAATAGTGTCATGCCAAAAGTTGAAGGGCGCAGAAGTCAAGCTCGTGAAAACAAGCACCTTCCTGTACGAACCTCTACAACTACACCTGTAGAACCACTGAATCACCAGCATCTGTGCTGAGACTGAAACTACACCTGCTCAACCGCTTAAAATGCATGCGTGCTGATCCTAAACTCACATCTGCACAACCACTACATTAACAACACTTGTGCTAAATACTGAAACCACATCCGTACAGCCAGTGAAAAGATATACAGGTTGCTAATCCTAAAACTAACCACCTATAGCAGCAGCAAACTGCATCTAACACATGGTATTCTCAGGACACTCAACAAACTAGTTCGACGAGTTCTGTATTACTACTTGCAGGTGGAACAGTATGGCGCTATCACTGCACTACATACCTATCTGTGATGAACTACACACTGCAATGTTGTCTAATAACTGCACCGGATCTCTTCATGTTTCGACACATAACCAGGAGAAAATCCCAGCTCACAAAAAAAAACAGTATTGAGAAATTTAAAGCAAGGTAACCCATCGCCTGAGAAGGTATCGACGAATTTATAGCCAGCTAAGCTAGCTAACCCATCACTTCAGCAAGATTACAGTAAACAACAACAAAAAATGGTTTCGTCTTACAAAAGCCAGCAGGTCTAAGACTGTCTAACGTTCATAAACATTTTCTAGGCTCATGATATTATTATTAGTAAAACCAGTCAACACATATCCTTCTTCGGTTCTCCTTCGTTCTAACAGGGCATGTCCATTGCACTCTTCCTGCATTTCCAGCAGGGCTACCAATCAATCTTATTACTTCCTCGTCTTCTTGGGCAGCCGGCATCCATTATGCGCGAGCTGGGTCACGTCGTGGATGTACATGATGGGGCTCGGGGTCCTGACCCGCTCGCCTCGGAACCCGTCGGCAAAGCCCATGACAATCTTCTTCTTCTTCCTGAAAAAGGAGTACCCTTTCACCCTCACCACGACCGACTTGATGCCCATTTTCCTGGCAGAACGCCCCATGTGTTCCCCTGTCGCCTCACCGGCGTACCGGGCGAGACGGGACCGCCCTTTCCTGTCCTCCAGGCACCCCGCAGAGGCCCCGGCCTTCCTGTTCCCCTTCATGTCTGTCACGGTCACAAAGGTCTTCTTCCCCTTCTGCGTGATGTGGAGGACGTCGCGCTTTACTCGCGGACCAGTTGGCTGCAGCAGGTCCATGTTGAACCGGCCTGGCCTGCCGGCACCGGGTGTGAATCCACCGTTTCCACCCATCCTGCCGCCTGGTGTGAACCCGCCAGCCAACCTGCCACCCAGTGTGAATCCACTGTTTCCACCCATCCTTTCACCGCCTGGGAATCCACCCATCCTGTCACCGCCTGGGAATCCATCATTGCCACCCATCCCGCCACTGCCTGTGAATCCACCCATCCCGCCACCGCCTGTGAATCCACCATTTCCACCCATCCCGCCACCGCCTGTGAATCCACCCATCCCGCCACTGCCTGTGAATCCACCCATCCTGTCACCGCCTGTAAATCCACCAGTTCCACCCATCCCGCCACCGCCTGGGAATCCACCAGTTCCACCCATCCCGCCACCGCCTGTGGATCCACCAGTTCCACCCATCCCGCCACCACTGCCTGTGGATTCGTTTTCAGCAGATGGAGGGAAAATGCCATCATTCAGCTTCCGTATTTGCACGAGGCGGCACACTGGATCACCACCACCCGTGAGGCCCTGCAGTGAGTTGTGCAAAAGAACAAATGAGCACCAGATAATAAGACCACATTGTTCATATCTCGGCCAAACTTGGAAAAAATGCACAGGACAAAGGTGTGTGCAGTACATAGCAATGCAGCTGTAAGATCATATAAGATTTAAGGATACAGTAGCATTTGTCACCAACAGCACTGGATTAGGTTTAGCAGGCAATGGCAAAGGAGCACCCGTATAAGAGGTTGAAGAGTAGCAAAAAACAGGGAAATGATGAGAAGAATAATTATGTTTCCATCTTATTTTCTTGGTCAACAAATGAACATGGGAAACCACTAATGTCAGTTCTATTTGAAACCTTTTTTACTCTATTTTTTACCAGACTAAGGAACACGTATAACTAATCTCAAAAACCTTGAGCTGTACACAGGGTCTCAGTGTTCAAAAACCATGAGCTGTACGCATGATATCTAAGTAAATTCAAGCCCATTTTTCAATGCCCCTTGATCGTAAATAAATATCCAGGGATGCAAAGCTCGTGTATCTATATACCAATATAAAAAGACCCAGAAGGGGGCAGATCCAAAAGATCTCAGCCATCTAGGCATCATCCAACTCTTCAAAGACCACCGGTTGTTAGCGCTAAAACAGTCAGAACGGACAATCCAATCGCTCATCAAACAGCCCTTTCCCCAATTGCATAGCCCCACGAGACGACCCAGCGGCGGCGCCCATTAGCAACGCCGCTGACACAACCGCCCGTCACTGATTCCTCCACCCTGCCCCAGATTTAGCCGCCCGTCCTCCACGACTCCTCCGCTCTACCTCCAATACCGCTGCCCGCGCCCAACACCGTGTTCCAAGACGCCGCTGCCCTGCCACGTCGCCGTGTTCAGGACGCTGCCGTCCTCCATGACATCGTGTTCCTGGACGCCGCTGCTCTGTTCGCCACGATGATGCCGCCGACCTGCACCTGCCATCCGGCGCCACCTGCCCGTCCCCTGCACCTAACTATACGGCGTAATGGTCCTCCAAGGCGGTGGGCTCCTCGACAACTAGGTCCCGCATCCTTGCACACAGATTCGGCGCAAAAATATGAAGGTATCTATGGTGCTGGTTTTTTAAATCGCTTTTCAATGGAACAGTTGCGACCATACAAGCTATATTGTTAGATCAGACATGATGCCTAGCAGATCAGATTTACTACACCTTATTATGTGTACGAATGGAGGCATGGAAGCAAGCATTATATGTGATTCATCAAGAAGAAAAAACTATTTACACTAGGAATTGGTATGACTATGAAGAAGACTGAGCACCTTTATTTTCTTTTCCTTTAACTGTTTGACCGATAGGGTTGTGCGATGCTCTTTAACTCATTGTTCCGTATATATTAATTTGTAAGTCTGTTGTTTCTAGAGAGATTTTGGATTTCAGCTTCCATAATGCTATTTTAAATGATTTATTTTAAGGTGTATTATCAACACAATGTGCTCATTTGGTTCGTGTTCAGTTTCTTGCTTCTCAGAGGTTGTTGAATTGGCTTTGCAGAAGACTGCTTAATATTCTTTCTAAAAGAATATGATTTCTTTCAAACTCCAATACCATTTGTGCACATGGAGTCTAATTAAGTTGACTAGTCCTCTTGGTTTATGCTGCAGATCAAACATATTTGATTAATGTTACATGGGCACGTGCGTTCTAAATTTTGTATACTTGTTACATCAAATTAAATTAAAGTACTTGCACTTATATATCGATGGTGATAGTGCTGCTTCAGTTGCACTTCCTGTATTATTTGCTGTTTGTATACTTGCTAAAGCTACTTCTAAAGTGAGCTGCTGCACAAATTACTTCAGGGACATAAGCTAATCCCTGAGACTTCGGTGACCTTTAACTGTGATGAGTATGCATCTGCCATGTTTGCACCTGTTCAGTGTTCACCTTGGAAGCAGAGAAATGCAGTGCTTGGGTTTTATCAGGCGGGCCTTAGACAGCACAACATCACTAACTACTTTCACAAGCAGAACCATTGCCGTTTTACAAAGAGAAATATCAGGTAATTTACAATCCCTTACACAGTTGCAATTTGTCCATGAAGCGAGTGGAATTTTTCTCTTCTAATTACTCGGTGCATATTTATTTCCTTTCTATAGGAATTTGTCCATGCATATTTCTTTCCTTTCTCTCGGAATCTGTCCATAATAGCTCCAAGCTATCCTATTTATCTCAGTTGACAACCATTTGTTTTTCACTAGACCTAGCAGACACGGCTGAGTTAGGAGCCACAAAATTCACCGCTCTTCCCATTTTACTATTCAGCAGTAAACAAAGCCTCTCCATTTCTTCATATATCAAGGTTATGTTTTTGTCTGCTTGATCAATGTATATTGCCAATTGATAGTTCTTATAATTACTTTGTCTTATGCAGTAGCATCATAGAAGCTGGTACCTTGCCATGATAAAAAAAAGTCGTGTACAAACAAAAATGATCTAAAAATTGACTTGATTGATAAATAAACTTCAGATTTGTTTCATTAGCAATACTTATTATTTTCTAATATGCTTCCAGTACCATTGTTCGAATAGTAACTCATCCACACAATTCAATTCATTTTGCAGAACAGGTTTGGGAAATTCAATATGTTTGGTTAACTCTTGGGGTTAATAACTCTTCCATTTCTTGCAGATCAGAGGAAGAAGAGACCTGATTATCCATACATTAGTTATTTTTTGCTTACTAACATCATTTTGGGTAGCCGACGACATAATTTGAGGTACTGTTATATAAAATAAGAAGTGCTTGAGTACTGACCGCTATGCCATTTTATTAGCTTCACTACTAGGGAAACATCATTTGTAGACTTTTATTAAATGATATATATATATATATATATATATATATATATATATATCTGAGCAGAAGGGCTACCATCATTTGTAGACTTTTAGTAAATGAAGAATAATTATTGATACTTTTCTGCTTGTTGTCATCACTAAATGTGATTACTTAAGACATGCATTGCACATGCACCTTTACTAGTCTATAAGTAAACTCAAGCCCTTATTTCTCGAACATCTTTCTAAAGCCCTTAATTCTATTTAAAAAAAGGTTCAGGGATGCAAAGCCTGTATATGTTTGGCTGCGCAATGAGAGGCAGGTCAAGTCCGGAAGAAACACTTGCACTCACTTCAAGGCAGGAAATATTCAGAGTATGTTTGGTTGAGCTTGTTGGCTACCCTGCTTAATCCTTGACATGGAGTTGAGATGATCAATATATATATTCTGTTCCTAACTTTCAAATATATCGGCCATGGTGGATCATGTGTGTTGATTATAAGAGGACGAAAGACAATTTCTCTACCCTAGAAGTGGACGTGCGTGCAGACTGCTGATGATTCAGCGATTTAATTTACAGGGAAATACTCTTACCGACCCTTTCCAAAATAGTACTCATTTCAAGCGGATCTCCTGAATTTACATGTTCCAGCACAAGGCTAGCCACCGCATTGCCAATTAATTAGATCTAGATGGATGCAGTGAACTGTAAATGGAATGGAAGGTAGGGAGAGGTGCTGGTTGTACCGGGCGGGGGGCTGGTACCTTGTGAATCGACGGCAGCCGCTGCGCGAGCGCCGGTCGCAGGAGCGCTCGGGCGAGCGTCCTCGCCGCCATTGCCGTCTGCTGGACGGCCGCGCGCAGTGGCGGTGCGCAGGAGCAGGACGGCGGCCGCAGGACAGGAAACCCTAGCCGGTCTCCTCGTCTTTCCGACCGGAGCGAGGGGGGGACGCCGAGCCGGGGGAGAGACGAGCGAGGGAGGGAGTGGGCTGGTCCGGTGGGGAGCTACGGGCGGCGTGGCGCCTGCCGCCTAGGCTCGCGGTTGCGGCGCAGGGAAAGAGCGAGGGCGGTAGGGTCTGGCACGCACGCACGACACTAGGCAGGCTAAGCAGTTGGTGTTTTCCTTAGTGGACTGATGGGCCTGGGCGCTGTGAACCTCATGTTTACTGGACTTGATGTACCGGCGGTCCAAGACCGAACTCTGCGTTATTTTTTACTAGCTAAATATCCGTGCGTTGTCACGGTTTTTTAAATTTACTTTTTACTACTAATTCAAATATATTGTACCCGCAAACTTCAGCTCGTAAACTGATTTTCCCGCTGCTTATTCAAACATAATGTACCCGGAAACTTTAGCTCGTTCAAATGATTCATTGGCATTTACTTAAGAAAAATAAACTCTCTTATTTTTACGGTGGAAAGATAATGATTTTTGACAATATAGTGAAAAACTAAATAGTGTCTTCTGTTCAGAATAGAAGAGGACACGGAAAGACCATTTAAGTAACGAAGGTAGTTGTATGTGAAAAACGAAACCTATGTATGTTTACATTCGCAAATAATATAAACAATTTAGCACAACCATTATAAGATAAACCACTCTGACGGCAATGGTGTCGGATTACAGACATCAACGGCTGCTACTCACAGCCATGCAATTTTCATGGGCTATTAAACATCATGAACATGTCTGATAAAAACTGAAAGGCAAACAGACAATTTGCTTGCATGTGATCGCACAAACACCATTCCATAGAATCTGTGTTTATTTCCTTTGGACCACAATCTATAGAAAATACATAATCTGATTCCTTTGCTAAGAAAGCTACTCTATCAAAAGTTTAATAAGATCTTGTTCATCCTTGACTTTTATATGACACTCTCCTATGTTCTAAAAAGTTAGGTAGTATTTGATACTATATCATGTTTGTTACATGCTAAGTCGACACTTGAAATCTGACTATTTTCTTATCCTTGCAAGCGTGAGGAAGTAACTAAGCACCTTGGTACATTTTTCACTTTATGTGAATATATTGACAAAAAAGGGAAGTTGAAAACGTACCCAACACAATATTTTAGCATAATCTGGTATACGCATGTATCTGAACTCGGTTAAAAATAACTACGAATCAACGTAGAATACACATCATAGAACTGGATTCATTATCTAAAACATTAAAACTTGTTCGGTGGATTAGGTACGCAACAAATTCTAAAGAAACTTTCACCAATAACGACCCCTCACACCATAATCGCCACAATGAACTGAACTTATTAGCTAATCGTTGTATCAAGATTCTACAACTTGAAGAGCTTGAGGAAGATGTATGACATGAACTTCTGCGCAACGGTTGATGCTCCCCTTGATCTTTATCTTACCACTGCATAGCAATCAGAAATCAAGCACCGCCCATCATAATTCTCGAACAAAAGCTCTTAACCAGGGAAGGAAAGTTTGTGGTAATTTTGTCCAGTTGTCACTGCGGATTCGGCTTGCCGGTAAGAATTTCTTGAGCAACATGAACCAAAATCGAGGAGAATCTAGGACGTGGAATCATCAGCCTCGTCCTAGGTCCTAATTGTTTTTGCTGATTGATTAACAATATATATATAGTAGACGTTGGATGTAATCTGAAGTAAAGTGTGTGATCTGCATAGCAATCAAACAGCAGTGCCCACGAAGATGAAATAGACCAAGATACCTGTCAAAAATTTCTATGGAACAAAAAAATAAAAGATTGAATCCAAGCAATGATTATGCAGAAACCTGCCCATGTAAATAACCTTGTAATAACCAACTAAGCCTCGGAACACAACCTAGAGGAAGAAGAACCGGACCACGGGTCAATTAAAAAACAGTAGAAGAATCAGATGTGAAACAGTCCTAAATTGTTCATGCAGCCACTGAAATTCTGAACCAATCATAGGAAAGAGTATCAAGTACTTGGTGTGCACAAACAAATATACTCTATTGAGAAATAATTAGAAAGGATATGATGAAGAAATCTGAACCGATAAGGAGAGAACAAAAAGGATCCTTACACACTGAGAACACAATCCCAGCTTGAGCCACTTGTTTTCTTTCCGGTCAGGACCTCCGTTTAGCATAAGTTATGGCCAAGCAAAGAAAACCAACCAAATTGGAGATGAACTGGGGATTCGGTGCACCTAGCCATCTCTAGATCTTCTCTAGTTACTCAACCAAATCATCTTCCACGCGTATGTAAAAGCTCATCTTGGTCCGTAAGCAGCGAGGCTCATAGTTGTCGGGCGGCATGCGGCATGGTCTCTGACGGTTGTGTCGCCTACTAAGACGGTGCGCTACAGAGTTGTCGCGACCTGCAGAGAAGCACTGGCATTGACGGCCGAGGTGGTTTGATTGGAGAAGCACCGGCTGCTTCCGGCGAAACCACGTGCCGATGTTGTCCGGCTAAACCATGCATGCGGGCTCTGCTCTATCCATTGGTAATGGAGATCAAGGAACTTGCACATCAATGAAGCGCTCGCCGTCGGAGCTCGCAGATACGCCACCCTAAATACATCTCAATCAAATCATCAACAAAGAAACTGAGTCGATCGGTTCGCGACTTGTCCGGGTAGATTGTGCTGTCGGACGGTGTATATCCGAGCGTAGCAACCCTACCGCACTCGCCCAGGAGACCGGACTGGATAAGTACCTGTTCTCGTATACGTTTTGGACTCTGACACGATGGTAAGAGCGAACCTAAACTTTTTGGACTCGTAGGATAGGAGCGATGGACGAAACCGCCGTACGGACGAAGCGACGAAAACCACCGCAAGGAAAACTATATAGTAGAGATTTTTAGGTTTGGTCTTACTTTTTTAAGGGAGCGTCTAGGCAGCAATCGGTGGCTGGTTAGTAAAACCAGCCATCGCCCGATTTAGAAAATTCCGTCCCGCCAGCCCACTGACCGGAAACGGACTATAATAAGGTGCACGCTGTCCAAAAAAAATCTCTCGCGCCAAGCACTCCCAAAACACCCCACACCACGTGAGACACTCATTCTCCCCGGCATCCTCTGTATATTCTTCCTCTCCAAGACACCTCTCCTTCTTTCTCCTCAGATACACATTAGACCTACAATTCTTTAGATTTCCATGAATCTGAAGGCTTAGTTCCAAAGGAATCAAAAGAAGGTAATACAAAAATTACAGAAAATCCCTTTGATAGAAACACCAGCTACAGCAATATATAGTGCATAGAACTGTACAATTTAGACTGATCTGGGAGCAACAGAGTTCATAAATGCAACTTAACTAGAAACAGAAAACAACTTAGCTAAAACTAATAGGCAACTTGACAATAGAGACAGGCAATTCTCCAAGAATACATCCAGTTGATAGTGCATCCATCTTTTCCCTATAAAAAAATCTATAATGCCTAACTAGATCAGCAACTTAGCTACAACTAGTACACAACAAAGCTGATATCAATGGTGACACGAGAGGAGGCTTTGCTGTTGCAGGTGCATTTGGCGCAGCCAAAGTATCGTCAGGAGTGCCTACATTACTTTTAGGCGCAATCACGCTAGAGTTTGATGTAGCAGTGTCCACTATTTGCAGTACTTGGTTGTTGATTAATAAGAGGATACATAAAAAATGAATGCATAATGTGCAGGTAAAACATGTCATGAACTCCAAAACAAACATATACCCTCCCTGTCACATACCTACTGACAGACTTGTACTTGAGGTGCCGGGCGACTCCCTCCACATTATTCAGGTTCTCGTAAACGCATGTTGCCCTTGCACATATCGAGTGTAAGTTAGTGTTTGAGTGCAAACCCTAAAAATAGAAAGTAAAAGTAAACTTAGAGTGCAACATGTAAACGATTTGTGTTCATGTTACAAAGTAGGTTGAGTATGCCATCAAAAACAAAAGGATACTAAAACAAAAAAGCAACCTCTACATGAAAAGACAAGCATCGGAAAAAACCAACCTTAGCTGCATGGCTTAAGAAAAAAGAAACTAGTCAGATATCACCATATAACTCCACATGACCCCACTGCAACTTAGTCATATAGTAAACACAACTAGATGAAAAATCATGTACACAACTTGGTTGCACGGTTTTAGAAGAGGAAACTAACCAAAAATCACCTACAACTCTACATGATCCATTCTTCAACTAAGAGGTACAAGAAAATTCAACTAGATGGACAAATCATATACCCAAACTTAGTTCCAGGGATTTCAGGAAAGAGTACCCATAAATCACCATACAACTTTATATCATCCCTACTGCAACTAAGAGGTGAAGTAAATACAACTAGATGGAAAATCATGTACCCAAACTTGATTACATGGATTTAATAATTATAATAGCAATAATAAGAAGAAGAAATCACCATACAACTCTATATCACCCCTACTACAACCTAGATAGAGTAAAAAACTAGATGGAAAATCATGTACCCAAACTTTGGCTGTAGGGTTTTGAAAAAAGCAACTAATCATACATCATACAACTCTACATGATCTTTGCTGCAACTTAGGGTTGCAATAAAAACAATTGGATGGAAAACATGTTCCCAATTGAGTTGCCATGGATTAAAAAAAGGGTAGACACCATCAACTAATTTTGCATGTTCCCATCAACAACTCAATTGGGTAATGGCTGCAACTAGACTTAACCTGCAATAAAACACACGGTGATTTGAGCACGCGGTACCTAGAACCCTAACGGTCAACCTTTTTGATGGTTTGAACAAAGACAACAAAGAATTGGGGATAAAATAACAAGGAAATGATAAGTGGACGCACCAACGGGCTCTGGCACCTTGTACTTAGTGGGGCGACATAAGGTCCAGCAGAAACTACATTAGTTGCAGGTGCAGCTCCATGAGTTGCAGGTGCATCATTTGGACCAGTTATGACAATATGATTCCCAGCACCCATAAATGCTCCTTCGTATACAAAACCACCCTAGGCAGATTAATACATAAAAAAGAAAAAATAAAAAAATAATTGATAATTAACCTAAGGATTTTCTCTCATGTATGTTATACATGCTCGTGATGGTGTGCACCTGTTGCTGCACGTCTCCTTGTTGCATTGCTGGGTAGTTGTAGCCACCGAAAGTGCTTAGTCATCTCCCTCCCTTCAGTGGAAAGTAACTTGCCTACAATCATCTTCGATAAATTAGTCCAAAAAAGCAACTTAAACTAATATGTGCAATTAAAATGGCACATAAAGTCAAAATAAACCCCACTCGATGTGATCAACTTAGTGTAGATGGTAGAAGCAATTTATCTATGGTGGTAGAGCAACTTACTAAACTTAATGAACTTAAGTACTTTCTACGAGGAGAAAAAATGATTACCTAGGCAAAACACACCTTGTACTGTTTGCAAACATCAGCTTAATTAAACGCCGCAAAACAACTTAACTATGATGAAGCGACTTAGATGTAAAAATTCCCCCGATAGTACAACACAGATCATGCAAGAGAGAACAAAAAACTTAGTAAACCTATAGGCGTTTTGAGCAGCAATGTCAACACCCGGATTTTTCAATCCTAGATGCCTGTTATGCCATACATCGCAATCCCAGGATTACCATTTTTGCGAGACATAACAGAATTGGATACCATAGTACTTCATCCATTACAAACGATACATAAGTTCTTACACAAATAGGGATCTCATGATCCAGTTCTTAATACAATATCAAGCAGCGGAATACGTAATAATAACGGTAGCGTAGGCGAAGCTCCATCTTCGGGGTCACAGGCAATGGCGATGGGAGATGATCCTAGTTGTCGTAACCTTCACAGGGTCCATCTTCCGGTACTCCTCTTCATAGTTGGCCATGGGAATAGCTGTGGACAAAGCCATGAGTACTCTTTAAGTACTCGCAAACTAATACTAACATGTAAGGGGTTTTTGGATAATAGGACACTAGGCTCTAGGGTTGTTTTGCAAAAAGCCAGGTTTATCTCTACTAAGTTCCAAAGCTAGTCACAATTTTATAACTCCTAAGTGGGATCTTGTAATTCAGGTCACACTCTATTGTGGTTAAGTCAAAGTCTCAATTCATTTCACAAGTCATTTTGAAAAGTCTGACGGGGGAACAGTATGGCCACTCCAACTGTCCATAACCGCGGACGCGGCTATTCGAATAGTTTGACACTCTGCAGAGATTGTACACTTTCACCACAACATTCGATACATCCGTCAGGAACAAATCCTGAATTCACCATACTCAGTATGCGGATAATCAATCCTAACCTTTCAATTACACGCCCTAGTATAAGCACCTCTCTTGTGAGTTTGGCCTCCCAACCATGACCACTGTCATCTTGGGTACTGCACAGGTGGACAATCTTCACAAGGTAGCCTCAGCTCAGACCTTGGCCGTGAGGGAATTAATACTAAGGAATATAAGTTTCCAGTCAAGCCCTACCCAATCTTCGGGTATTGTGGTTGTACGATAAAATTGGAATGGTATCGCATCCAGACAACCATCAGTTTTATAAAGGGCTAAGGCTCATGCCTCAACATTTTCATCACCAAAATCATCAAGTGTTTGGAAACACATGTCCAAAACATTTCAATAGAATGATCCATCATTCCAAGGTTTTCATAACCATTTTGTTCCACCAAGTATTCCCATCTAAAAGTTGATCAGGGTTTATGCTTAGCACTAGCATCTACATGTGGGGGTAGTACTAATGAGGGATGGTAACTAGTGGAGTTTTACTAGGTTCAATCTCATGTCTTAGGCTGAGATCAAGGTTTCTATCTTAGGCCAAATTTTATGCTCTTTATGCAACCTTCAGCACAACTGTCTAGTATCTACCAAACTCTTAGGTAGACTCTAAGTAAGCTTTGATAAAGAAATAAAGTAGAAGCTTGCACATAAAACTAAGATTGGTTTATCAAGTGAGTATAATCACATATGCTTAAGGCATATAGTAGTCATATCACAAGTATGGGTTTGTGGCATCAGTATGGTATCTAGCAAGGGTTAGCTTGCACATTCACTAGTAGTATTAGGCCATTAGTGTCAATATAAGCTTGCATAGGTATAGTATCTTGCAAGTGTTAGCTTGCCTTGTGCAGAGCAGTGGTTGAAGTTCTCCTCGGCTTCTTCTTCGTAGTATCCTCCTTCCTCCTCGTATCCTTGGTCGGTACTAGCGTCTATGAATAAATACGAGGTACACAATCACCAAACAATACTTAACTACTTGCAATCATCACACACAAGGATCCTATAGATGATCTAGCATCATCTCTAACATTACCAGGTTAAAGCTTGGTTTAAATCTTTTTATTTTTAGAAAAGTAATTTCTACTCATTGAAAAACTACTTAAGATTTAATATTCTCCAAACTAAACATGGGATCATGTTGACACATGTCATCACCATATATTGTAGTCCATGGGAATGTGATTTGAAGTGGTGTCACAATTTAATAAGGTTTTACCCTTTTATTTTAATTAATTAAAGTGGCTAGAAATGCTTATGGAGCATTCTTTTATTACTTGAACATTATTTCTGCAAGTAAACCTATATATTTTTATATATTCTGAAAGGTATGGTTAAATGTGATTTTTGAGAGTTGGAATCAACTCAAAAGCTTTTATGGTTTAAATTTGAAAAATGTTTGAATGCAGAAAAGCTTCTGCCTTGTTATTTTTACTATGGGTGATCTACAGATCCAAATGACTTGAATCCAACGGGCTTGGATTAAGCATTCTGAACCTTTCAACAAAATTGGTTTCATCCAATTTGGTGCACTGAATCGATCTGGGTTGATTTTTGAAGTTGGGTACAGAAGTGTGTTTGAATTAAAAAAGAAAAGGTTTAATTTGAATTGCTGGGCTGCGCGGGAAAATCTAACGGGCCGGCCTGCTAAGCGGGGGCTCCAGGCTGCTTAAGTGGGTGTCTCACTCGTCGGTGACAGGGCTGGGCGAAGCGGTATGGGGCAACGTGGATCGTTCGATCTAGTTCTAATCCAAGCGGTGGGTCATCGTCGACACGAGACAGCTCCGTGAGAATGAAACCTAAGCGCTGGGGGTGCTGGGGGCTCACCGGAGTGCAGGCGAGGGTGAGCGAGCAGCGAAGTCGGCGACGGCGAACCTCCGGTACCGGTGGCTTCTCTGGGCGGCTCAATCGCTGGCTCCTTTCTTCTCCAGGCGGCGGGCTCGGTGAAATTCGGTGAGGTGGTGCTCGCCTTGCTCTGAAACGGTGTGGCAGTCGGTGAGGAGGGAGTAAGATGGTGTGAAGAATTCGATGCGGGGTGGCCTCTATTTATAGTCGGCGAGGGACCGTCGGCGCCTGATGAGCTCGTCGAAGCGGCGTTCTGGTGACTAATGGCATGGGCAAGGGTAGGGCGGTGCGGTGTCTCTGGCGATGCTCAACGACATGGTCGCGAGGCATGGGGCGGTGTGGTTTGGTCTGAGCGGCCGGTGCTCTGGCAGGCGGCGTCTTCGGCGACGGGCGGTGGCTGTATGTACAGGCGGCAAGCGGGGATGTCTGGCGATCTCTGGGTCGGTGGTGATCGTGTGTGCACGCGGTGAGGGCGGCGCTGTCGTGGACGCTGGTCGAGGTGGCGCTCTGGCGCATGCTCGGCATGGTCAGGCAGCGGCTTGTGCGTGGTCCCGGCTTGGCAACGCTTCGCGGCTGGGGAGTGGCGGTGGCGGTGGGCTGCCTCCCGGACAAGGTTGGCAGCTAGTTCTTCCTCTAACTGCTGTCGACTATGGGGTGGCATTGAGGTGCTCGGCTGTTCACCATAAATGGCAATGGCAAGCTCACAGGGTGCTAGTGTTGGGCTAATCTTTCTAGATGATCTCTTGAGTTGTGTGAGCTAACTAGGGAACAAGTTAGGCAAGAATCACTGCACACTATAGTGTTTGTTGTTTTGTTTGATTTGTGTCGCAACTTTGTTTGATGAAATGGCCGCATGAAATCAAGTTTTGAATTTTGAAATGAATTTTGGTGGGTTTGCTAGGTTGGTGCTGGTGAGTCTGCAGATGCTTGGGTTTTGCAAGTTGAGCTTGTTTGAGTGGGTTTTGAAAAAATGGGATCTTCCCATATGAAGAAGATTCAATTTTGAATTGTCATTTAAACTATGCATTTGAAAGTTTCTGGATGATCACAAAGTGGGCCTTGATACTTTGTTATGAGTACATTCAAGGGGTGCAATGATCCAGAAAATTTCTGTTAGGTTTTGAAAGTTTGAGACAGCCAAAGTAGGCATGGGAGTTAAATTGGTCAAAATGACCATTCACTTAATATATTTGTTTTGATTTACTTGTCTTTAGGAAAAGTGTGGGAAATGTTTTAGATGATGTTCTTTTCACCTAAGAAACATTTTACAAGCAATGGATCACACAAACAAGGTGGTTTTTAAAGAAATTCAAAATCCATGCATACACATATGCATGCATTCATGAGTTTATTTAGAAAAGTTTTTGTTAACCCTAATCTTGATGATTAGTGTTTGATGATCTAAGTTTGGTATTTTTAGGATGTTACAAACCTTCCCCCCTTAAACAAAATCTCGTCCCGAGATTTGAAAAAGGACGAAAACATTACCTAGGATTTGGAGAGATCGGGAAACTCCGTCCTGATGTGATCTTCGCGCTCCCAGGTAGCTTCCTCTTCTGTGTGGTTGCTCCACTGAATCTTGAGAAACTTGATGCTTCGGGTTCTGGTAGTTCGAAAGGCTTATTCCAATATAAGGATGGGTACTTCGGGATAGGTTAGGTCATCGTTGATCTCTATGGTCCGGTGATCGATATTCTTGAACACTTCGGTTTTCTCGGGGACTTCGAGACACTTGCGAAGTAACGAGATATGGAACACATTGTGCACAGCTGACATCTCCTCTGGTAGCTCTAGTTGATACGATACTTCTCCTCGACGGTTTAGAATTTTGAAAGGTCCGATATATCTGGGGGCTAACTTTCCCTTGAGTTGGAAACGCTGCATTCCCTTCAATGGCGACACTTTCAGATAAACAAAATCTCATATATTGAAGGCGAGGTCTCGACATCTCTTGTCGGCATAACTCTTCTGTCGGGATTGGGCTGTCTTGAGGTGCTCACGAATCTTGTGAACCTTCTCTTCTGCTTCTCGTAGGATGTCTGGTCCGAAGATCTGACTCTCTCCTACTTCCGACCAGTTCAAAGGGGTGCGACACTTCCTTCCGTACATGAATTCAAATGGGGCCATTTGCAAACTGGCTTGGTAACTATTGTTGTATGAAAATTCTGCAAACGGCAGACAGTCTTCCCATTTGGATCCATATTGTAACACACATGCTCTCAGCATATCTTCGAGTATTTGGTTTACTCGCTCCGTTTGTCCATCGGTCTGAGGGTGATACGTGATCTTGAAATCTAGCGGGTTCCTAAACCTTCTTGGACTTTCTTCGAGAATCTCGAGGTAAGCGGGTTCCTCGATCCGATACTATGTTCTTGGGGACTCCATGCAAACTAACGATTCTAGCGATGTACAACTCTGCTAGCTTGAACTCGATAGGTGGTTTTGTGAGCAAGAAATGGGCGACTTTGGACAATCATCACTATGACCCAAATAGAGTCATTTCCCCTACTAGAAGTAGGTAGTCCAGTGATAAAGTCCATTCCTACAGAATCCCATTTCCATTCCGGAATTTGCAAAGGTTGCAACAATCCAGCGGGTCTTTGATGTCCGGCCTTGACTCGCTGACATATGTCACACTTGGCGATATAGCTTCCGATTTCTCTCTTCATCTTATGCCACCAAAATTGCTCTTTCAAATCTTGATACATCTTAGTTCCTCCGAGATGGATAGAATAAAGAGTATCATGAGCCTCCTTCAAGATAACTTCTTTTAACTCAGAATCTGATGGTACACTAAGGCGTCCTTTGTACCACAGCACTCCTTCTTCGTCCTCGGTGAATCCGGGTACTTTGCACTGACGCTTGATTCCGTCGATACTGGCATTTCCTTTCTACGCCTCTTTAATCTGACTGATCAAAGTGGGCTGAAGTTCTATGCTAGCCAAAAATCGTTCACTTACTAATTCTATTCGAAAATCTTCCATCTCTTTGTGCAAACTTGGTTGCTCCTTCAAAATCATGGAGTTCAAGCGGCACGGCAATCTGCTAAGGGCACCGGCTACCACATTGGCTTTACCAGGGTGATAGTGAATGTCCAGGTCCTAATCCTTGATTAGCTCAATCCATCTTCTTTGCCTCATATTTAGCTCCTTCTGAGTGAATATGTACTTTAGGCTCTTGTGATTCGAATAAATATCACAACGGTTTCCCATCAGGTAATGTCTCCATGTCTTTAGGGCTAGATCTACGGCTGCGAGTTCGAGGTCATGGGTTGGATAGTTTTGCTCGTGTTGCTTCAATTGTCGCGATAGATAAGATATAACTTTGCCTTCTTGCATTAGCACACATCCGAGACCAATCTTGGATGCGTCACAATACACATCGAAGGGCTTCGTGATATCCGGCATGATCAAGATTGGAGCTGAAATCAATCTCCATTTGAGTTCTTGAAAACTCACTTCACATTTGTCGGTCCCTTCAAACTTCTTGTCTTTCTTCAGCAATTGGATCATGGGTCGGGCGATACTAGAGAATCCTTCTACGAATTTGCGGTAATATCCCGCCAATCCGAGAAAAGCACGAACTTGGGTTTGGGTGTTTGGGGCTTGCCAATCTTCTACAACTTTCACTTTGGCAGGGTCAACGGCAATTCCTCCGGCTGATACAATGTGACTGAGGAATCCTACTTCCTGTAACCAGAATTCACATTTGCTAAACTTTGCATACAGCTGATGCTCTCTAAGGGTTCCAAGAATGGTCCTTAGGTGTAGCTCATGTTCTTCTTCTAATTTGGAATAAATCAGAATGTCATCGATGAAAACAACGACAAACTTATCCAGGAAGTCCATAAAAATCTTATTCATGAGGTTCATGAAATAAGCGGGGGCATTGGTTAATCCAAAAGACATGACTGTATACTCGTACAATCCATATCTGGTGGTAAAGGCAGTCTTTGTGATATCCTCTGCACGAATTTTGATTTGATGATAGCCAGTCCTAAGATCAATCTTAGAAAATACTTGGGCACCGGTCAACTGATCAAACAAATCTTCTATCTTAGGCAAGGGGTACTTGTTCTTGATGGTGACATCATTCAACTTCCGATAATCCGTACACAGACGGTTACCTCCATCCTTCTTGTCCACAAACAGACGGTGATCTCCATGGTGGCACTTGGTTGAATCAATCCGATTTCCAACATGGAATCGGTTGCTTCTTGATTCTTCTAGTTTTGACGGGTTCATACTATAGGGTCTACGGGCTATGGGTCTGTTCGAGGATTAGTTCAATGATAAACTCGATATCGATCAGGGGCATACCGGGCAAAACATCTGAAATACATCGGGTATTCATAGACTATCCGGACTTGGTCAATGGTAGGTTGGGCTATACTCTTGTTACACTTGAATTGGCGAGGTAAGGTTTGGATATATGCTCATTGATATTAAATTGGTCTTGGTCATGGTGATGGCTTTCTTGGCACAGTCAATCAATCCTTTATGTTTGGACATCCAATCCATTCCTAGTACTACTTCCAAACCTTTAGTTCCGAGTACTATTAGATTAGCATAAAAATCTATGCCATGGATTCGGATGGGGACGGCTTTGCAAATTTACCTAGCCTTGGTAGTTGATCCGGGAATTTGCACAATCATAACATGCTTCAATTTGGTTGGTTGAATTTTACTAGTGCAGGCAAATTCTTCGGTGACAAATGAATGCGATGCACCAGAATCAAACAACACTCTTGCAAGTACTGAATTAACAGAAAACATACCCAGCACGACGTCTGGCGCTTCCTGAGCTTCTTCAGCATGCATGAGAAAAAGACGGCCATTGCGGTTGAGTGAATTTCCTGGGGCAAATCTTCTCCCTGGCTAGACACGACGCTGCTGCTGAGCTGGGACGTTGGTATTGGGGGCTGTAGCATTCTTCTTGTTGGGGCACTCATTGGAATAGTGGCCTTTATTTCCACAGTCATAACAGGTCACTTGTGACTTGTCCTTGGCTACGACAGGCACATCATTGCTTCCAGTCCTCGGGGCAGTGTTAGGGTTGGCGGTAGCATTGTTGGTGTTGAACTTGGGTGGGGCACGGTTGAAATGGCTAGAGTTGCCGGGGTTGTTGTGATTTCCTCCGGGTCTAGGGTTTCCACGGTTGGGATAGGTCGGACGGGCCATAGGGGGTCTGTTGGTTCTTGGGGCAAATCCTGGAGATGGGTTGGGGCGATACTTTGGGGTCTGATGGGTTCCTGGTTGATGCATCATGCGACGCTTGCGGTTCTCATTGGCCTGGTTGATCTTTCCTTCCATCTGGATGGCTGAATCGACAAGGGCTTCAATATCCACAAAGGGGATATTGACTAACACTGTCTGCATCTCGTCATGCAGACCATTCAGGAATCTTTCTTTCTTCTTGGCTTCGGTGTCTATCTTGTCCGGGGCATACCTAGCTAATGACAAAAAAAATTCACGGTATTCCACTACAGTCATCCTTCCTTGCTTCAACTCTCTGAACTCGTCTCTCATTCTCTTGATCAAACCTGGTGGCACATGGGTTCTGCTAAACTTGACTTTGAATTCCTCCCAGGTCATCATCTGGCCTCCGGTCATGGCACGAACACTGTTCCACCATGCCCTGGCATCTCCGGCTAGATAATGGGTGGCGAACATGACTTTCTCGTTGGCTTCTACTCCTGCTACTTGTAAGTTGTTTTCCATGGTTTGCATCCAATCATCGGCATCTAGGGGTTCTTCTGACTTGGTGAAAACTGGTGGGTTGGTATTTTGGAAATTCTTGAGCTTAGATCCGTGGTTGTCCTGATTTCCATGGCCTTTGTTGTTATGGGCTAGCTGGGCTATCTGTTGCAGAGTGGCTAGGTTGGCTTGACGTTCTGCTCTTTCAGCTTCGCGGTCAGAAGTCAACATTTGCAGAATCTGCAACATCGGGTCCGGGGCTGAACCACTTCCTCCACGTGGCATCTAAAGATTGATATAGATCATGAGAAAAGAGGGAAATTTCTAAGGTTTTGGGTTTTTGAAAAGTTTTAACTGTTTGACTCAGATTTTTCTGGCAACTTGATTTTTCATTCATTCATAGCACACATTACAACACACACCGCAACAAGGAA
Source organism: Avena insularis (assembly GCA_023614405.1). Lineage (NCBI taxonomy): Eukaryota > Viridiplantae > Streptophyta > Magnoliopsida > Poales > Poaceae > Avena > Avena insularis. The sequence goes on along the minus strand of JAJUPC010000119.1, from coordinate 400,889 downwards.
AAACAGATGGTTTTAAGAACCATTCTGGAAACTACGATACAGTGGGACCGACTACTACTCACTATGCTAGTGCTCAGTGCTACTACTCCTCGGAGTCTGTGGCTTCATCATCTTCAGCATCATAGATGAAGGCGAAATCATCCTCATTGGTGAAGAAGTCTATGGCCTGATCCTCCAGAAAATCATCGTCATCGCTGAGGTAAGAGTAAGGGTCTCCACGAAGATCCTCTCCGGCATTCTCCCTTTCCTCTAACTGCATGTCTCTCTCGTGGATGGTCTCTTCCAGAGATGAGATGCGGTGGCGAAGACGGTCAATAATGCGCTCCTTCTTGTTGAGTTGACGGCGACGAGACTTGCGATCCTTTGCTAGCATGGCGATGTCTGATCCTTCGTCTTGATGATGGCAGACTTGTGGTTGCAATAGTCACGGCAGTTGTCCAATTCTTGCTGACGATCATACATCATGAAGCTAAGGTGGTCCAATTGAGTCTTCAGCTCGGGGTGGTATGGGGCTTCCAGTGGTTGTCCATTTGCATCACGTCTTGGAAAAACTCAAAGCGAGTACCCTTGATCTGATTGATGCTATGCCCACACAGACGGGAGAGAGATTCCTGCATTGCTCTGGCAAGTCCATCGAGCCAGTTGTTCTCTCTTAAGGTAAACTAAATTCCCTCCACGGTGGGAGGTTCAATCTTTCCTCGGAGACTTGCAACAATTAGCCATTGCAGATCTTCTCCTCCTTGACCATTGAGCTAAGATCCGAAGAACTCGGGGTGCGGACGCTCCAGAAGTTCTGAAAGCTGATCCAGATCCCTCTCAAAGGTAAGGTCTCCTCCATTCCCTAACTGATAAAACTTGCTGTACTTCACGTCCATCTATAAAAATAGAGGATGAGTAGATTAGCAGAGTGATCAAGTGTGTCAAAATTTTATGTATTTTGCAAGAGTTTTTGAGGAACATGAAGTTTTATGAAAGAATTAGAGAGATAAGAATGAGAATAGGTTTTTGTAAATATTTGTTTTCTTTGGTTTTGAAACTAAGTTTTTGGTTCAACGTCCAACCTAACTAGGGTCTCCTATGGTCAGGATGGCTTTGATACCAACTTGTCAACACCCGGATTTTTCAATCCTAGATGCCTGTTATGCCATACATCGCAATCCCAGGATTACCATTTTTGCGATACATAACAGAATTGGATACCATAGTACTTCATCCATTACAAACGATACATAAGTTCTTACACAAATAGGGATCTCATGATCCAGTTCTTAATACAACATCAAGCAGCGGAATACGTAATAATAACGATAGCGTAGGCGAAGCTCCATCTTCGGGGTCACAGGCAATGCTGGCGATGGGAGATGATCCTAGTTGTCGTAACCTTCCTGGGGTCCATCTTCCAGGTACTCCTCTTCATAGTCTGGCCATGGGAATAGCCAGGGACAAAGCCATGAGTACTCTTTAAGTACTCGCAAACTAATACTAACAGGTAAGGGGTTTTTGGATAATAGGACACTAGGCTCTAGGGTTGTTTTGCAAAAAGCCAGGTTTATCTCTACTAAGTTCCAAAGCTAGTCACAATTTTATAACTCCTAAGTGGGATCTTGTAATTCAGGTCACACTCTGTTGTGGTTAAGTCAAAGTCTCAATTCATTTCACAAGTCATTTTGAAAAGTCTGACGGGGGAACAGTATGGCCACTCCAACTGTCCATAATCATGACGGCTATTGAATAGTTTGACACTCTGCAGAGATTGTACACTTTCACCACAACATTCGATACATCCGTCAGGAACAAATCCTGAATTCACCATACTCAGTATGCGGATAATCAATCCTAACCTTTCAATTACACGCCCTAGTATAAGCACCTCTCCTCTGAGTTTGGCCTCCCAACCATGACCATTGTCATCTTGGGTACTGCACAGGTGGGCAATCTTCACAAGGTAGCCTCAGCTCAGACCTTGGCCATGAGGGAACTAATACTAAGGAATATAAGTTTCCAGTCAAGCCCTACCCAATCTTCGGGTATTGTGGTTGTACGATAAAATTGGAGTGGTATCGCATCCAGACAACCATCAGTTTTATAAAGGGCTAAGGCTCATGCCTCAACATTTTCATCACCAAAATCATCAAGTGTTTGGAAACACATGTCCAAAACATTTCAATAGAATGATCCATCATTCCAAGGTTTTCATAACCATTTTGTTCCACCAAGTATTCCCATCTAAAAGTTGATCAGGGTTTATGCTTAGCACTAGCATCTACATGTGGGGGTAGTACTAATGAGGGGTGGTAACTAGTGGAGTTTTACTAGGTTCAATCTCATGTCTTAGGCTGAGATCAAGGTTTCTATCTTAGGCCAAATTTTATGCTCTTTATGCAACCTTCAACACAACTGTCTAGTATCTACCAAACTCTTAGGTAGACTCTAAGTAAGCTTTGATAAAGAAATAAAGTAAGAAGCTTGCACATAAAACTAGGATTGGTTTATCAAGTGAGTATAATCACATATGCTTAAGGCATATAGTAGTCATATCACAAGTATGGGTTTGTGGCATTAGTAGGGTATCTGGCAAGGGTTAGCTTGCACATTCACTAGTAGTATTAGGCTTGCATTAGTGTCAATATAAGCTTGCATAGGTATAGTATCTTGCAAGTGTTAGCTTGCCTTGTGCAGAGCAGTGGTTGAAGTTCTCCTCGGCTTCTTCTTCGTAGTATCCTCCTTCCTCCTCGTATCCTTGGTCGGTACTAGCGTCTATGAATAAATACGAGGTACTCAATCACAAAACAATACTTAACTACTTGCAATCATCACACACAAAGGTCCTATAGATGATCTAGCATCATCTCTAACATTACCAGGTTAAAGCTTGGTTTAAATCTTTTTATTTTTAGAAAAGTAATTTCTACTCATTGAAAAACTACTTAAGATTTAATATTCTCCAAACTAAACATGGGATCATGTTGACACATGTCATCACCACATATTGTAGTCCATGGGAATGTGATTTGAAGTGGTGTCACAATTTAATAAGGTTTTACCCTTTTATTTTAATTAATTAAAGTGGCTAGAAATGCTTATGGAGCATTCTTTTATTACTTGAACATTATTTCTGCAAGTAAACCTATATATTTTTATATATTCTGAAAGGTATGGTTAAATGTGATTTTTGAGAGTTGGAATCAACTCAAAATCTTTTATGGTTTAAATTTGAAAAATGTTTGAATGCAGAAAAGCTTCTGCCTTGTTATTTTTACTATGGGTGATCTACAGATCCAAATGACTTGAATCCAACGGGCTTGGATTAAGCATTCACAGACCTTTCCAACAAAATTGGTTTCATCCAATTTGGTGCACTGAATCAATCTGGGTTGATTTTTGAAGTTAGGTACAGAAGTGTGTTTGAATTAAAAAAAGAAAAGGTTTAATTTGAATTGCTGGGCTGCGCGGGGAAATCTAACGGGCCGGCCTGCTAAGCGCAGGGATCCCGCGGGCTTCTTAAGTGGGTGTCCCCACTCGTCAGTGACACGGGGCTGGGCGAAGCGGTGTGGGGCAACATGGATCGTTCGATCTAGTTCTAATCCAACGGCTGTGGGTCATCGTCGACGCGAGACAGCTCCGGCGAGAATGAAACCTAGCGCGGCTAGTGGGGGGTGCTGGGGGCTCACCGGGGAGTGCAGGCGAGGTCAGCGAGGCGAGCGAAGTCGACGGCGAACCTCCTGGTACCGGTGGCTTCTCCTGGGGCGGCTCCAATCGCTGGCTCCTTTCTTCTCCAGAGGCGGCGGGCTCCGGTGAATTTCCGGTGAGGTGGTGCTCGCCTTGCTCTGAGAACGGTGTGGCACGGTCAGTGAGGAGAGGGGAGTAAGATGGTGTGAAGAATTCGTGCGGGGGTGGCCTCTATTTATAGTCGAGCGAGGGGACCGTCAGGCGCCTGCAGTGAGCTTGTCGAAGGCGACGTTCTGATGACTAATGGCATGGTCAAGGGTAGGGGTCGGTGCGGTGTCTCCTGGCGATGCTCAACGACATGGTCGCGAGGCATGAGACGGTGTGGTTTGGTCTGGAACGGCCGGTGCTCTGCGGCGTAGGCGGCGTCTTGACGGCGGTGGTGGCTGTATGGCACGGGCGACAAGCGGGGATGTCTGCGATCTCTGGGTCGGTGGTGATCGTGTGCACGCGTGACGGTGGCCTTGATCTGTGGACGCTGGTCGAGGGTGGCGCTCTGGCGCATGCTCGGCATGGTCTGGGCGCGGCTTGTGCGTGCGGTCCCTGGCTTGGCAACACTCGCGGCTGGGACAGGGAGTGGCGGTGGACGGTGGGCTGCCTCCCAGACAAGGTTGGCACGACTAGTTCTTCCTCTAGCCTGTTGTCGTCTATGGGGTGGCATTGAGGTGCTCGGCTGTTCACCATTAATGGCAATGGCAAGCTCACAGGGATGCTAGTGTTGGGCTAATCTTTCTAGATGATCTACTGAGTTGTGTGTGAGCTAACTAGGGAACAAGTTAGGCAAGAATCACTGCACACTATAGTGTTTGTTGTTTGTTTGATTTGTGTCTGCAACCTGTTTGATGAAATGGTCGCATGAAATCAAGTTTTGAATTTTGAAATGAATTTTGTTGGGTTTGCTAGGTTGGTGCTGGTGAGTCTGCATATGCTTGGGTTTTGCAAGTTGAGCTTATTTGAGTGGGTTTTGAAAAAGTGGGATCTTCCCATATGAAGAAGATTCAATTTTGAATTGTCATTTAAACTATGCATTTGAAAGTTTTTGGATAATCACAAAGTGGGCCTTGATACTTTGTTATGAGTACATTCAAGGGGTGCAAAGATCCAGAAAAGTTTTTGTTAGGTTTTGAAAGTTTGAGACAGCCAAAGTAGGCATGGGAGTTAAATTGGTCAAAATGACCATTCACTTAATATATTTATTTTGATTTACTTGTCTTTAGGAAAAGTGTGGGAAATGTTTTAGATGATGTTCTTTTCACCTAAGAAACATTTTACAAGCAATGGATCACACAAACAAGGTGGTTTTTAAAGAAATTCAAAATCCATGCATACACATATGCATGCATTCATGAGTTTATTTAGAAAAGTTTTTGTTAACCCTAATCTTGATGATTAGTGTTTGATGATCTAAGTTTGGTATTTTTGGGATGTTAAAAACCTTCCCCCCTTAAACAAAATCTCGTCCCGAGATTTAAAAAAGGACGAAAAGATTACCTAGGATTTGAAGAGATCGGGAAACTCCGTCCTGATGTGATCTTCGCGCTCCCAGGTAGCTTCCTCTTCTGTGTGGTTGCTCCACTGAATCTTGAGAAACTTGATGCTTCGGGTTCTGGTAGTTCGAAAGGCTTCTTCCAATATACAGATGGGTACTTCGGGATAGGTTAGGTCATCGTTGATCTCTATGGTCCGGTGATCGATATTCTTGAACACTTCGGTCTTCTCGGGGACTTCGAGACACTTGCGAAGTAACGAGATATGGAACACATTGTGCACAGCTAACATCTCCTCTGGTAGCTCCAGTTGATACGATACTTCTCCTCGATGGTTTAGAATTTTGAAAGGTCCAATATATCTGGGGGCTAACTTTCCCTTGAGTTGGAAACGCTGCATTCCCTTCAATGGCGACACTTTCAGATAAACAAAATCTCCTATATTGAAGGCGAGGTCTCCTATATTAAAAATCTCCTATATTAAAAATGAGCAGTAAACAAACTTAATTAAGGCTGTGGGCAACTTATCTGTTCCATAAAATGCATAGTCAAAAAGACCATCCTACATCCATGGATATTCCCAGAAACAAACTTAGTATGGACATCATACAACTTTACTAGTTCTAGCTACAACCCAGTTGGGAAATGGATACAACTAAGGTTATTGGCTGCTGCAACTAACCTAGGGTGTCAAACAACTTTATTAACATGATAATCAACTTGGGAGCAACATAAAATTCACATATTTAAAATAGTGAAAGACAAAGGACCATCCTACATACATGAATATTGCCAAAAAAACTTACGTAATAGACCTACTGAGAAATGGACGCAATTAATATCAGATGTTGTTGTTGCAAACCTGCAATAACTAACCTATAGGCGCGAGATAGGGCTTGATATGAGTCCAAAGTCCAAACTTCCTCTAACGAACTAGACATAGATATCTGCATATACCATTCAAAAATCAAATCATGCATGTTGGGGAGATTGTTGGAGCTTATAGAATCTCCACGGGGCCACCTCAAAAATATTGTTTCGACATCCCCAGTGTCCAGACGCTTGTCCGGACCGATGGGGGCGGATGACCACAACGGCTGTCTCCCGGCCGTAATATTTTTTTCTTTTTCACATTATGCCTAAAACATCTAAAAATTGAACACAAATTTGAAAAAAAGTTTGCACTTTGCAAAATCAAATGTTGCATGCAAATTGCACAAAAAATAATGAAAAGGGGATTGGCAACTCCAAATAAACTAGAAAACAACTTAAGCTAAAGTCATTAATCAACTTACTGGAACGAGATAAGCAAATTAGGAGAAAGTGTAAAGGAACTTAAGCTAAAGTCGTTATTCAATTTGACGAAACGAGATAATCAACTTAGGAGAAAGTGTAAAGGAACTTAAGCTAAAGTCGTTAATCAAAATGGGATAAGCAACTTAGGAGAAAGTTTAAGGAACTTAAGCCGAAGTCGTTAATTAACTTGATGAAACGTGGTAAGAAACTTAGGAGAAAGTAAAGGAACTTAATCTAAAGTCATTGATCAACTTAATGAAACGGGATAGGCAACTTAGGATAAAGTATAAATCAACTTAAGTTGAAATAGTTAATACACATCTAGACTTCTGCAAGATTATGACCTGCATTATGTTGGTATTCCTGAATGGACATTGCAAGTGATCTTCAAGCAGTTCATGAACTTGCTTCGTGACTATAGCTGAGTGATTGATTTTTGTTCTCGGACACCATTCTCTATGCCACATATAAAGTGAGTACTTGAATTACTCATAAAGATGACAAATCAATGGTTCACTAAAATTACTCTTATTCTATTACGTAGTGCCTTTAGGTAACAATCTGCTAATCTGGGTTACAAGGAGGTGAACTTTAGTAGTTTAGTTTTCATTTGTCAGTTACTCTGCATCATATAGAGGCATCAGAATACTCATAACTCGTACAAATGGTATGGTAACCTGAACCAAGGTCATATATATGATTGCCAAAATAGAAATACATGGAAAATAACATCCTTTTCAAGCATCACATGTTCTTCTATTTTATAGTAATCAATTCTTCCGCCTTTTTATCAAGTATAGCAAACAGGTCTTTTTATCTCTATATCGGTAAGAATCAAAACAAGAACTTCAAGCCTTTATGTAAATCAAAAAGGAAACTTTGGGTTGAAATGTACACAACAAAAAAGAGACGGTGACACACGTTTGCAAAAGGCTCATGTCACGACTAATGACTTGATTATAAGTTGGTGTAGCATTTTCTCTGCAACCCTCGATACTAAACCACATGTACACTAGTATATTTTGAAAGAGAGAAAGAGCCGTGATGTAGTATAGTACACACATGCTTAAACAAATATCAGGGATGTGCAAAATGAGGGTAACCTACTCCAGTACACACATGCGTGCACCAAAGGTGATTCTTCTTTGAATGCACGCCACTGATAACCAAAGAATTGTCTGATTAGAGGTATATTTTTGGATAATCTGCACATTCACTACTAAGGTTATATACTTCATATGTATATTTCAACTGACTCTAAATCTACAAACCTTTTAGGTGAGTATAAAAATGTAGATCTTATTGATGCATTTACCTCTCAAATTTCTATTGATAACTTTAATCAGTAGCTAGAATGATTACTGAAAGAGTATTTTCCACATGGAGTCATGGAAATCTTTCAACTTGATCAAATCATTACTCACATGGATCAATATGTACAGGGATCAGTGTTTTTATGCTAACAAGCCCCCTTCCCCTCCTATAACCTACTCGTAGTACATATATCAGTACAAATCATAACTCACATGGATCAATATGTACAGGGTAACCTACTCGTACACGCAAAAAAAAGGGTAACCTGCTCATCACACACGCATGCTTGATACATAAATAATTGATCTTGTCATCAAGACATTCAATCAACCCCAAAACCAGACACTCAGTGACAAAAAGCCACCAAAAATCACACGGAATTGGGACATATATGGCTAATTCTACCATGTGGTGTTCAACCGAGAGTTTCTTGATATCCATGTAGAGGGATTACCTCGTATTTCTATGAATTTGGCAACAAGAAGATGCATCCACCACACAACCTCCTCCATGAACGGATGTTCCGCCACAGTCACCGGCCTCGCGGACGACGAGCCCCAGGGAGTGAGAGGAAGAGGGCCTTTAGCGGAAGCTGTCCTTCATGGCAGCGGGCGGCGCAGAGGGCTTCAGCAGGGTGGTGAGGGGAGCAGGAAGGAGGACAACCCTCCCCGGCGGTCCACCTCGTGGCTCTTGGCCACCGTGCGGCGCAATCCAAGGCCGGAGGAGCCTGAGTCCCTATTGGGAAGCACCACCAGCTGGTGGTTCCCCTCGACATCCCCGGCCAGGCACCAACATCGACGGCGCAGTAGGCCCGGCGAATCAGGCACCAGCGGCGATGAAATCTCGGGGTTCAACGCAGCCAACTCCCGCCCCAGCTCTGGCGGCCGCTGACGGTTCCAACCGCCATACCCATCGTCTTAGGGTGACACCGGCGACGCGGCATCGTTCGGGCACACTACCACGCGAAAGCGCACCAACATGGGCAGGTTCCGATTTGAGCTTGGAATGGGGAATGGGAGATGAGATATGAAGGGTTTCGCGGCATAGTAAATCAAAAAATTTCTACGGATGCGAACAGAGGGAAGCCAAGATCTAATCTAGGAGATGCAAACAACGAGAGAGATTGGATTAGATCTTCATACCCTTGAAGATTCGCTGGCGGAACGTTAAATCGGAACGTGGGTGATGTAGTCGTACTCGCTTCTCCTCCTCGCGATCCGATCCGATCTAGCACCGCAAGTGGCGGTGCCTCCGTGAGATGCACACGTGCAGCACCTCGACGTCTCCTCCTTCCTCGGTCCAGCAAGTATGGTGGAGAGACGGATTGGATCTACAACGCGACGGCGCGGTGTATGTGGTGGAGAGTTTCTGCAGCAGGGCTTCGCCTACACGCAGTCGGGAGGGAGAGAGAGAGAGGAGGGCAGGAGGGCGGCTAGGGTTGAGGAGGCGGTGTGTGGGGGTGGTGCGCCCCAGCCCTCTATATATAGAGGGTGGGCGCCTGCCCTAACCCCTCCCCCAAACCTGTAACACCCTCAGAATCGGCCCTATGCAAGTTTTAGCGAATTCCGCCAAACCCGCATAGAAACGATTCAAAGGTGCCCACCAGGCACTTGCGTGCGGGTGGAAAACGAAGTAATAACATTACACAATAGTCCTCGATGGGACCCACAGAATAAATATATACAACACGACTCCATGAGTCAAGAATACAGATATACAGAACAAGGATCCAAATCACCTTGAAAACGATAGAGCGTCCAGCTACGGACAAGATGCAAATGGGGCTAAGAGCCCTGAAGAATAACCAATGGCGTCCATAACCACCTGCAGGCCAAGCGGAAGGGTAACCCGCTAACGACGTCGATCTCAAAACCTGCTTAAACAAAAGGGGTGCCGACAAAGGGCAAAGGAAAAAGAGAGGCGTCGATCTTGAGGCCATGCAGCGAGGCTAGAATTGGCGGTCCTTGCCTACAAAGGTATGGTGGATCTGAGCAGCAGCAGCATGCAATTGAACAACCTATAGAGACTCGATATAACTGGCGGCTATCAGAGAGGGGTAAGAAAGACCTATTCGGAACCAACCTGATCCCAACGCCAAACAAACCCATCCTGGTATTTCCCCCTCGAGACCAATCGAGGAAGTCAACCGAGGAACTCACACAGTTGGCAGTTTTAGTTATTCAGTTATCTTTGCAGCAATTACTAGTCGGTTTAGCCAACCATCCCGATAAAGTAGCGATGGGCACTTTTAGTTAATCATTCCGTGATAGTTGCAACACTTACTAGTCAGATACAATTAGCATGAGATAACCCCAAAACCCCACAGTTGTTGGTACTTTTATTTAGCCATTCCGTTATATTGAAGCTGATTACTAGTCATATCGGATACAAGATAATTTATAACAGTAAACTTTAGTTATAGTTGTCTATGATCAAGCACTGTGCTCCAAGTCGTCCATAACCGGACACGGCTTCTCGAAAAGATTTAACCTGCAGGGTGCACCAAAGTTTCCACAAGCACTTGACCCTTTTGCCGATCAGTTAACATACACCCATCGGTATGTCGGCGGGCCTAAGTCATGACGTTCCAGACCCAAAGCAAGCACGGGCCACCCCACTAAGTCTACCATAGAACGAAGTCGCGGTCTCGAGACGGACTCGAGGTTTGCGATGGCTGTAAATGACAGCAAATCCCAAAAGCTGTCGATACCGAAAAACACTCCGCTTCCTAAGCGATGCGATGTGCTATCCATCGCACAATCGTAAATAAAGCAAGAAAGCATGGCATAGGTACAGATAGTAAATAAAACCTCAAACTAGTTGTGGCCTCGGTACAATACTTTGAAATCAGGTAATAATCAATGGGGGCCCATATCTCCCCAATTGGTTAGCGCGATCTCTAACAGGTGTCAAGAACTCGGGTCCCACGGGACACAAGTGGTGATCGGAAACCAGATATTATCTATCACCCACGGTGCCTCTCGCTTACCTACTTCAATTTTAGTTGTTAAACAGAATTAAAGTGAAGTAATTAAAGCCATGATCATCTCCAACAATTAACTTGCGGCAATACTCCAACAAGCGTGGTACTTGACGACCGCATAGCACTTGAGCGGCGACTACGACACATAAGTCCAACTATCTACCAATCCACGGTAATAGGATGTGTCCAAGGCAATATAAGGCTGCGAGGATATCACGCACGGAAACTAGAGCATCGCAACACAGATAGCAATAGATCAACAGGAGGAAATAAAGACTATAAAAGTAAGATAGGTAGAAAGGGGGAGATGCTCGCCTGAAAAACATTGTCGGAGGTTCAACCGAAGATCGGGTCGACACTCGCATCAACTCATCGATCTTATCCGCGAAGAAGCAAAGCACTAGAAGAAACACCGGATGCACTATTTAATACTACAGCAAAAGATCGGGCATGATGCATGTATGATGGATGACATGGCAAAGCTGCGATGCAATTAGGTCATATTAAGCGGAACCGGGGTCCCGACAATTAAATATATGGTTCAAGTTATTTAGCTACCCCGCTAATTTAAATGTTATTTTAACATGGCAAAAGATAGCACCGGTTCGCTACACAATTTTAAATGGAACCAATATACGACTAGATTTGCCTGCATATGGGCCCCATATTTAATTATGCAGTGAATCGGCCTAATGCCCCAACCCACTTGATATGCATGCGAGATGAGCAATTTAATATGCAACAACTTATATAGATGGCATTTATAAAAATAGGGGCTCGGATCAGGGTCACACATTAGGGTTCGACGATCTTGGTTCCGGGGTTCGGGGTGCGGTCTCAGGGTTCGACGTGGATCTATCTCGGACTCCGGGATTTAGGGTCTTCGGATCGGGGAGTAGATCTTGTCGCACGAGCGTCAATGCTTCCGGGAAGGAGAACTTGTCATCTAGGGTCTCGGTGTCCGGGGTGAAGTACTCGGCGTTCTCGAGGGAGTACTTGTCGCACATGTGGTCTTCGGGTTCCATGACGATGATCTTGTCGTTTCGATGTCGGGGTCTTGAAATCCGTGAAGAAAGCCTTGTCGCCCTTGGGGGAAGAACTTGTCATCCCGAGGGTCCGTGTAGAAGTGCTTGATGATCCCTGAGATCTCGGGTGCTAGCACGTCAGAGTTGGTTCCGCATCGGTGCGGTCTTGTTGACGAGAAGATCTTGCCGCTTTGTCCAGGTACTCCCTGTTCAGCTGCTCTTGGCATCGGTTTTCGGGGTACTTGGGTCCTTGGACGATCTTGTCGAGATCTTGCGGGATTTCCGTTAAACATGTGGTGAGCATCCTGTTTAATTGGGAAACTCCACAAACAACAGAAACACGAAGCTGAGATTGCATGTGTGCACGAGCGACAGGGACATAGGGAAGCGACAGGGAGGACGCAGGGAGCTGCTGGAAGGCGGCTCGGTGGGCATGCTGGGCGGTGGCGGGGCAGGACGCTGGCGAGAGGGGCGGCACGGGAGGAGGGGTCGCCGGCGCGGGACTGCCCGGGCGGCGGGGAGACGGCCGCGTCGGGGATGGGGCCCGGCGGCGCCGGCGCAGACCGGAGAGGCGGCCGACGGGGGAAGAGCTCGGGGACGCGGGTCGGCGAGGCGCTGTTGACGGCGGGGAGGTCGACGAGGCCGGTCGCAGCGGTGGAGCGGGCGGAGGCGGGGAGGTTGGTCGCCGGCGGCGGCGGGGCCGGGAGAAGGCGGCGGGTGGCGGCGCTCGGGGATGCTGAGAGGCGGCGGCGGGGCGAGCCGACGAGGAGAGAGGGGGCGAGGGTAAGGCGCCGGAGAGGAAGAGGACACGGTCGACGGAGAGGGCGGGCGACGGGGCAGCGCCCTGGCGGTGGCTGCAGAGAGGGGAGGCGGGGACAGGAGCCGGTCGGGGAAGAAGGGAAGGGAACGCGAGGGAGAGAGAGGAGCGGAAGGTGGGGGGTGGGACCGGGGCACGGGGATCGGGTCCGGAGGGGTTGTCGGCGTGTGTGTGGCGTGAGTCGTGTGTGGGCGGAGGAGTGGGAGAGAGGAGAGAGGTGGGGGGGGTGGGCAGGTGGCTGCGTGTGTGAGGGAGTGGGGGGTGCGTGTGTGGCAGCGGTGAGGTGGCTGTGTGGGATAGGGTAGAGGGAGGGGAGAGGTGACGTGGCGTCTCGCGATAGGAGGGGGTGATGTGGCTGGTTGGGTGGGTGGACTAGGTCTGGGTGTAAAAGGGGTTTAGGGTGGACCGATCTTAATACTGGGGGTGGTCGACTGGGTCGAATCGGCCCGTTCGACTGCCTCACTAAAAATAATTAATTATTTTATTTATTTCAAACAGGGCTTTTGCAAAACGATAGCAGACAAAACAAAATAATCCGGAGACCCGGGTTTTGCGTTTGAACACAGACGGGGCGTTTTAGAAAACACAAAATAGGTTTTTCTGCAAATAGTTTTATGCCAGCAAATGCAAGATGATGACGATGCTCAAATGCAATGAGGCATGATGACATGAGCATGCGGTCATGATGATGCAATGCACAAAAACAACGCGATTTTCTAGTAGTGGTTTTGCGGGATGCCACAAAACCCTAGGCCGGCGACCAAAGGAGGGAGGAGTGGGGGGCAAGGAAACCCCCCCTTCTAGAAGGTCCAATTAGGGTTTATCCCTTGGTTGGCCGGCTGGGCCCTATGGGGCCTTGTGCCCCTGGCCCAATGCGCCGTGGCACCTCATAGGCCCATGCCCCCTCCCGGAAGGTGGGGCCACGTTGGTCCCCTTCCGGAAGGTTCTAGAAGCTTCCGGTACAATACCGATTAACCCAGAACAATTCCGAACTCCAAAAACTGCACTGCCTTATATGAATCTTATTCTCCGGACCATTCCGGAACCTCTCGTGATGTCCCGTATCCCATCCGAGACTCTGAACAAAAACTCATAAACCAATTATCCAATCTATCCTAGCGTCGAGACACGTTAAGTGTGTGACCCTTCGGGTTCGAGAATATGCGGACATGATCTTCTATCAATAATCAACAGCGGGGTCTGGAAACCCATATTGACTCCCACACATTCATCGATGATCATATCAGATGAACCACGATGCCAGGATTCGATCAATCCCATATATATATATTCCCTTCGTCTCGCGATATTTTACTTGCCCGAGATTTGATCGTCGTTACCGTCATACCTAGTTCAATCTCGTTCACAGCAAGTACTTTACTCGTTCCGTAATCCGACATCACTTTGTGATTAAATCCTTAACCACATGCTTGCAAGCGGTGTTGATATCGATTACCGAGTGGGCCCGAAGTATATCTCTCCGACTTGGGAGGGACAAATCCCATCTCGATACATACAACCCAATGGTACTTTCCGATCACTGAGAGACACCTTTATGATCACCCTCTCATAGGATGACGTTTGATGACCTCAAAGCTTTCTTAGATACCAGGGAGTTGTATTATCTCATGGTCTAAGGAACATAATATTTGACATAAGAAAAGCTTGCAAAGATGAACACGATTACGATCTAATTGCTTCGCTTAGTTTGTTACATCCATCATATCATTCTCCCAATGATATGATCTCATTATTAATTGACAACTCATGTCCATGGTTAGGAAACCTTAATCATCATTAATCAATGAGCTAGTCCATAGAGGCGTACTAGGGACACGGTGTTGTTCACAAACCACACAAGTATTAAAGTTTCCGCTTAATACAATTCTAGCATGGAATATAAACATTATCATGAACAAGAATTATAATAATAAAAGCTTTATTATTGCCTCTAGGGCATAATTCCAACAGTCTCCCACTTGCACTAGAGTCAATAATCTAGTTTACATCTGGCAACAATCTCACACCCATGGCACTAAGGTGCTGATCATGTTTTACACGTGGAAGAGGTTTAGTCAATGGATCTGCGACATTCAGATCTGTATGTACTTTGCTAATCTTCAGATCTCCATCTGCTATATAATCTCGGATTATATGAAACTTGCGGTTGATATGCTTGGTCTTTGGATGATATCTTGGTTCCTTAGCGAGTGCTATGGCGCGTGTTGTCACAATATCTCTAGTGGTTCCAATGCACTTGGAACCACGCCAAGCTCGATGATGAAGTTCTGATCCAAACTCCTTCACTTGGCAACCTGCAGCAGCCATGTATTCCGCTTCTACTGTAGATCCCGCGATCACGCTTTGCTTGCAGCTTCTCCAGCTCACAGCTCCTCCATTCAAAATATACATGTATCCTGTCTGAGATTTGGAATCATCCTTGTCGGTGTCGAAACTAGTGTCGACGTAACCTTTTACGACGAGATGTTCATCACCCCCATAGACTAAGAACATTTCTTTAGTCCTATTTAGGTACTTCAGGATGTTCTTCACGGCTGTCCAGTGTTCCACTCCTGGATCACTTTGATATCTGCTCGTCAAACTAAGAGCATTGGACACATCCGGTCTAGTACAAGATGGCATACATGATAGAACCTATGGCCGAGGCATAAGGCACTTTGCTCATAGCTTCCCTATCATTTACCATAGCTGGACAGAGCCTTGCTCAATATCTTACGACAACATAGGCACTGAACCTTTCTTTGCCTTATCCATTCTGAACCTTTTAACTTTGTCTAGGTATGTACTCGCTTAAAGCTATCAGGCGTCTTTGTCTATCTCTATAGATTTTGATGCCCAATATATAAGCAGCTTCACCTAGGTCTTTCATTGAAAAACACTTGTTCAAATAACTCTTCACATCGTTAAGCATGTTAATGTCATTTCCAATAATCAATATGTCATCCACATATAGTACCAGAAATGTCACCGAGCTCCCACTCACTTTCTTGTAGATACAAGCTTCATAGCAATTTGGAACAAATCCAAAGTTCTTGATCACTTGATCAAAACGAAGGTTCCAACTCCGAGATGCTTGCTTCAGTCCATAAATGGAACGCTGAAGTTTGCATACTTTAGCAGCATCCTTAGGATCGACAAAACCTTCGGGTTGCATCATATACAACTCTTCATCAATGTTGCCATTGAGGAACGCAGTCTTGACATCCATCTGCCATATTTCATAATCATGAAACGCAGCAATTGCTAATAAAATCCGAATGGACTTAAACATCACTACGGGAGAGAAAGTCTCATCGTAGTCAACACCTTGAACTTGCCGAAAACCTTTCGCGACAAGCCGTGCTTTATAGACGGTAACATTACCATCCGCGTCCATTTTCTTCTTGAAAATCCATTTGCACTCAACGGCCTTTCGGTCGCTAGGAGGGTCCACCAAAGTCCATACTTGGTTTTCGCTCATGGATCCCAATTCGGATTTCATGGCCTCTAGCCATTTCTCAGAGTCTGGGCTCATCATAGCTTCCTCATAGTTCGTAGGTTCACTGTCTTCTACTAACAAGACAGTCAAGACAGGGTTGCCGTACCACTCAGGAGGGGCACGCGACCTTGTCGACCTGCGACGTTCAAGATAACAAGATCGTCCGAAGCTTCATGATCCTTGTCATTAGCTTCCTCTATTGTTGGTGCAGGCGGCACTGGAACAATTTCAGGTGCTGCGCTACTCTCCAATTCAAGAGAAGGTTCAACAACCTCGTCTAGCTCTACTTTCCTCCCACTCACTTCTTTCGAGAGAAACTCCTTCTCAAGAAAGGAACCGTTCTTTGCGACAAACACTTTGCCTTCAGTTCTATGATAGAAGGTATACCCAATAGTTTCCTTAGGGTATCCTATGAAGACGCATTTCTCCGCTTTGGGTTCGAGCTTGTCCGGCATCAACTTCTTGACGTAGGCTTCGCATCCCCAAAATTTAAGAAACGACAACTTAGGTTTAGCACCAAAACACAGTTTATACGGTGTCGTCTCAACGGATTTAGATGGTGCCCTATTTAAAGTGAATGCAGCGGTTTCTAATGCATAACCCCAAAATGATAACGGCAAATCAGTAAGAGACATCATTGATCGGACCATATCTAATAAGGTTCGATTCCGGCGTTCAGACACACCATTGCGCTGTGGTGTTCCGGGTGGCGTGAGTTGCGAAATGATTCCGCTTGCTTTAAGATGCGTGAGAAAATCATAACTCAAATATTCACCTCCACGATCAGATCGTAGAAACTTAATCTTTCTGTTACGATGGTTCTCCACTTCATTCTGAAATTCCTTGAACTTGTCAAATGTTTCAGATTTATGTTTCATTAAATAGATATACCCATATCTACTTAAGTCATCGGTAAAAGTGAGAAAATAGCGATATCCACCACGCGTTAAAACACTCATCGGTCCGCATACATCGGTATGTATGATTTCCAACAAGTCCGTTGCTCGCTCCATCATACCGGAGAACGGGGTTTTGATCATCTTGCCCATGAGGCATGGTTCACATGTGTCAAATGATTCAAAATCAAGAGACTCCAAAAGTCCATCAGAATGAAGTTTCTTCATGCGCTTTACACCAATATGACCTGAGCGATGCCACAAATAAGTAGTATTATCACTATCTACTTTGCATCTCTTAGCCTCAATGTTATGGATGTGTGTTTCATCCTTTTCGAGATTTAGAAGAAATAAACCATTCACAACAGGTGCATGACCATAAAAGATGTTACTCATATAAATAGAACAACCATTATTCTCCGATTTAAATGAATAACCGTCTTGCAATAAACAAGATCCAGAAATAATGTTCATGCTCAACACAGGCACATAATAACATTTATTGAGGTTTAAAACTAATCCCGAAGGTAAAACTAAGGAGAGCGTGTCGACGGCCATCACATCAACTCTTGATCTGTTTCCAACGCGCATCGTCACCTCATCCCTCACAAGCCGCCGTCTATTCCGTAGCTCCTGTTTCGAGTTACAAATATTAGCAACTGAACCAGTATCAAATACCCAGGCACTACAAGGAGGGATAGTAAGGAAAACATCAATAACATGTATATCAAATATACCTTTGATGGTGCCAGCCTTCTTGTCCGCTAAGTACTTGACGATTCGCTTCCAACCCCTTGTCCTTGCAATAGAAGCACTCAGTGTCCGGCTTGGGTCCAGACTTGAGCTTCTTCTCAGCAGGGGCAACGCGTTTGCCGCCTTTCTTGAAGGGCTTCTTTGCACCCTTACCTTTCTTGAAGGTGGGAGGCTTGTTGACCATCAACACATGATTATCCTTTTTGATGTCCACCTCCGCAACCTTCATCTTTGCGAAGAGCTCGGTGATCATATCAGTGGAACCAATCTGATTGTGAGTCACTACAAAACTTTTGTAGCTGGGAGGGAGTGATTGCAGAACCCTGTCAATCTTGAGCTCCTCTAGAATCTTGCGATCCGATTGCTCAAAGGCGTTGAGTGTAGCCCGACATCTTAATGGCGTGCTCACTAACGGAACTCCCTTTCTCCATCTTGCAGTTAAAGAACTTCTCAGAGATCTCATATCTCTCAGAACGGGCCTGAGTCTGAAACATGGTTTTCAGCTCCTCGAGAATCTCAAAGGGCCCGGGATAGTCTTCAAAACGATTTTGAAGGTCCGATTCCATAGCAAACATCATGGTGCTCTTAATCACACCATAATCATCTTTGCGCGACTGATAGACAGCTTTCTCATCAGCCGGCGCAGTAGCAGCAGGGGCGTCACCTAACGCACTCTCAAGGACATAGTCCTTTTGACCGCCAGAGAGAATGATTCTCAGATTGCGGAACCAATTGGTGAAGTTAGACCCATTGTTTCTAAGCTTTTCCTTCTCAGCAAAAACGTTGAAGTTGAAGTTGGACTTAGCCATTTGATCTACAATATTTGCAAGTACAAATTAGACTATGTTCATGATAACTAGTTCAACTTTTAATCAAATTACTAGATGAACTCCCACTAAATTCAACATCCCTCAAGTTGTTTAGTGAACACGATCCAAATTCACCATACCTAATCCGATCTTCACGAGAAGAGATGTGGCTTCAATGGTGGACAACGAAGTGTCGATCATATCATTCATATGACTCATGTTTAACCTTTCGGTTCATGTGTTCCGAGGCCATGTCTGTACATGCTAGGCTCGTCAAGTTAAACCCAAGTATTTCCGCGTGTGCAAAACTGGCTTGCACCCGTTGTATGTGAACGTAGAGTCTATAGCACCCGATCATCACGTGATGCTTGGACACGACGAACTTTCGCAACGATGCATACATGGGGAGAACACAGTTTTATCTTGATCTTTAAGTGAGGAATCATCTTATAATGCTACCGTCGCGATCTAAGCATAATAATATACATAAAAGGATAAACATCACATGCATATAACTTTATGTGACATGGTATAGCCAATCTTCGCGCAATGATCTCCATCTTGTGCGTGCCGGCATGATCTCCATCACTCCACCATGATTGCCTCCACCACGAATAGCAACTACAACTATTGCTAACTACTTAGCGATAAAGTGAAACTATTACATGGCGTATAAGAAGTTGACACACAGGTCATACACAATTATAAAGACAACCATATGGATCCTACCGGTTGTGTACTCATCGACATGCAAGTCGTGAAACATTACAAAACATGATCATCGCATACATTATACACATCACATCTTGGGCCATACCATATCACAGAAAACACTCCCTGCAAAAACAAGTTAGACGCCAATACTTTGTTGTTGCATGTTTTACGTGGCTTATGGGAGTAGATGCTAAGAAAGATTCTTACCTTCGGAAAGCCACAACGGTGATATTATGGTTGCCAAACTCCAGTGTTAATCCCATGACAACTGTAGTGAGAGAAACTGGCATCCACCAGCCGCATGTGTGGAACAAGCCACACGTCAAGTGCGGAGACGGTCTCGCGAACGACGTCGCGTAAGGTTGGCCTGGACCGCTTCAATCTCACTATCCCGCGTCATAAGAAGAACACAAACAAGAGGCTTGCAACAGAAAACATCAACGCCCGCAACAACCATGTTGCGTTCTACTCGTGAAACACATCTACGCATAGATCTAGCTCTGATACCACTAAAGGGTTTCGCGGCATAGTAAATCAAAAAAATTCTACGGATGCGAACAGAGGGAAGCCAAGATCTAATCTAGGAGATGCAAACAACGAGAGAGATTGGATTAGATCTTCATACCCTTGAAGATTCGCACAGCGGAACGTTCGTCGAAACGTGGGTGATGTAGTCGTACTCGCTTCTCCTCCTCGCGATCCGATCCGATCTAGCACCGCAAGTGGCGGTGCCTCAATGAGATGCACACGTGCAGCACCTCGACGTCTCCTCCTTCCTCGGTCCAGCAAGTATGGTGGAGAGACGGATTGGATCTACAACGCGACGGCGCGGTGTATGTGGTGGAGAGTTTCTGCAGCAGGGCTTTGCCTACACGCAGTCGGGAGGGAGAGAGAGAGAGGAGGGCAGCAGGGCGGCTAGGGTTGAGGAGGAGGTGTGTGGGGGTGGTGCGCCCCAGCCCTCTATATATAGAGGGGTGGGCGCCTGCCCTAACCCCTCCCCCAAGACCTAGGCCGGCGACCAAAGGAGGGAGGAGTGGGGGGCAAGGAAACCCCCCCTTCTAGAAGGTCCAATTAGGGTTTATCCCTTGGTTGGCCGGCTGGGCCCTATGGGGCCTTGTGCCCCTGGACCAATGCGGCCAGGGCACTCCCTCATAGGCCCATGCCCCCTCCCGGAAGGTGGGGCCACGTTGGTCCCCTTCCGGAAGGTTCTAGAAGCTTCTGGTACAATACCGATTAACCCGGAAGAATTCCGAACTCCAAAAACTGCACTGCCTTATATGAATCTTATTCTCTGGACCATTCTGGAACCTCTCGTGATGTCCCGTATCCCATCCGATACTCTTAACAAAAACTCATAAACCAATTATCCAATCTATCCTAGCGTTGAGACACGTTAAGTGTGTGACCCTTCGGGTTCGAGAATATGCGGACATGATCTTCTATCAATAATCATTGGCGGGGTCTGGAAACCCATATTGACTCCCACACATTCATCGATGATCATATCGGATGAACCACGATGCCAGGATTCAATCAATCCCATATATATATATTCCCTTCGTCTCGCGATATTTTACTTGCCCGAGATTTGATCGTCGGTACCATCATACCTAGTTCAATCTCGTTCACAGCAAGTACTTTACTCGTTCCGTAATCCGACATCACTTTGTGATTAACTCCTTAACCACATGCTTGCAAGCGGTGTTGATATCGATTACCGAGTGGGCCCGAAGTATATCTCTCTGACTTGGGAGGGACAAATCCCATCTCGATACATACAACCCAACAGGTACTTTCCGATCACCTGAGAGACACCTTTATGATCACCCTCTCATAGGATGACGTTTGATGACCTCAAAGCTTTCTTCTGATACCAGGGAGTTGTATTATCTCATGGTCTAAGGAACATAATATTTGACATAAGAAAAGCTTCGCAAAGATGAACACGATGACACGATCTAATTGCTTCGCTTAGTTTGGGTCTGTCCATCATATCATTCTCCCAATGATATGATCTCATTATTAATTGACAACTCATGTCCATGGTTAGGAAACCTTAACCATCATTAATCAATGAGCTAGTCCATAGAGGCGTACTGGGGATACGGTGTTGTTCACAAACCACACAAGTATTAAAGTTTCCGCTTAATACAATTCTAGCATGGAATATAAATATTATCATGAACAAGAATTATAATAATAACAGCTTTATTATTGCCTCTAGGGCATAATTCCAACAAGATAAAGAGAAGGGTGCTATACGTGCGTTGACGACGCTTTGTCGGAACTACTCGGTGGATGCGGGCCTGATCACGTTACATCCGAAGGTCGGTAAGCGAGGGCTCGGTTGAGCAAACGGGCCATCGAGCACTTTTTAGCAATTGGGTTTTTTTAAAAGCATCGTATATTAAATATTAAGTATGCAAGCCGTCTCATTAAAACCTTTCAATCCTCTTAGATACCCTGTTAAATATTAAAAAGTGCGTCTGAAATTTGCAGCCCTTCAAAACAAAGTTACATCTCGGATTACATAGGAGTTTACAAAATCTGGGGCTCACCTTCCCAACATCTAGATTATTTTGATCTAAAAGGAAACCATGCTAATTCATGAGCCACCTGATTTTCTTCCCTAGGACAATATTGAAAACATATCTCCTCCATTGAGCTTGCCTTACGGTACACTCTGCCGAAATTGCCGAATAGGGACTCCATATCTCGATCACTCCATTACAAGCCTGAATAAGCTCCATTGAATCTGATTCAATAATAGCACGAGAGCATCCGATCCTTTCCAGAAATTCCAAACCCCTAAGAAGGGACATTGCTTCAGAATATGCAGCATCAAGGACATTAGTTAGAGGGATATAGGAACCTCCCAACACTTCTCCCTTGTGGTCCCTAAGAATAGCGCATGTTGAACCCGTTCCATTAGCATGAAAAGAGGCATCGGTATTCAGCTACAAAGATCCCACTTTGGCTTAACCCAGGCATGATGCTTAGGTTCTGTATTAGGACGGGCAACTCCATAGTTTGATGTCAAAGAATTAATTGCATGGGCCGCACTAGAGGCTTTACTCACATGTGCTCCATTAACAAATTCACGGCGTTGCCACCATATATACCAGCCCCCAACAACAATTGTTTCTTTGAGACCCAACTGTCCGATGACTGGAGACTTATTCAAAGGATTACAGAGAAGAATTTCTAACACAACAGAACCAGACCGATCCGCCTGCAAGGCCTGATTAATAATCTCATTAATTACTAGCACCTTCCACACTTATCTAGCTCTCTTATAGGTAAACAACAAATGCTTAATGTCTTCAGGCCCTTGTTTGCAAACTGGGCACTCCGAATGCACATGTATATGCCTATCAGCCAAAAATGCTCTACCTAGAATCACACCATGAAGAGCTATCCACATAAATATTTTCACTTTAGAAGGCACATCCAGTTTCCAAAGATGTTCCCAAATCGGATTAACCAAAGAAGAGCCCTGGCCATCCCCTCTCCTAATTTTAGAACCAAATTGATGATACCATTCACCCTTATGGGGCCTTTAGGGGGGGCAAATGGAGATGCTCTAGTGATGTTGAAGGCTTGCCAACCTTCACTTCCTTCTGATTTTTGATACACTATGGATCACTTCTTGGAGCTTTGGCACTCTCTAGAGGTGACCTGACCTGCTAATAATCGTCAAAATTTTGCAGTTGGCGAGGGCACAACAAATCACCCTTTTTCACGCATGTTTTTCTAGGGTTACGGTCCCTCTCTAGTGACTGGCGACTTTTAGATCTATGAGGCTTTTCTGGTGATTCTCGAGGCCCTCTCGTGATCATCAATTGGTTCCTATTGTCTCTCGGATCGATCCAACCCTCTCGATATGCGCTTCCTTCTCATTGTCTGATCTATCTCGGGGTGATTAAGGGTGATGACCCACAAGTATAGGGGGTGTATCGTACTACTTTCGATAAATAGGAGTGTTGATCCCAACGAGGAGCAGAAGGTGCTGAACAGTGGTATGGAGCAGAAAATCCCTGTGAATACTTAGCAAACGGATTTTTAGTGGTTTTCTAACAAGGCAACAAAACAAGGAGCAAGTAACAAACAAACGGAGTAAGTGGCCCAATCCTTTTTTAGCAAAGGACAAGCCGGTGGAAATACTTATAAGGACCAAACGTTCTCGAGGACACATGGGAATTCTGTCAAGTGCTTTCGCTTCAAATAGCTGAGTACTCCTCTCTGGTATTGTAAGTGTTGTGTGTGTGAACATGTGCTAATGTACCGACCGTACTTGGACTAATACATACTTGTGATTAAACCCCCTGCAAACATCTGTAACTACAGGAAAGTAATTAAGATATAAATGTAACCATAGCCTTAAACTCTGATATCCTACGCTCCCTTGTGTAAAGGTGTCCTAATCGGGGTTCAGATTTCTGTCACTCCGGCAACCCCACAATTAGTATCCAAATACACAATGCATCCCCCTAGGACCATAAATGGTGAAGTGTCATGTAGTCGACGTTCACATGACACCACTAGAAGAATAGCACCACAACTTAAATACTAAACCATTGAATAATAACTCATCACAAATTCACTAATAACAACATGACTTCTCCCATGTCCTCAAGAACTAAACGAACAACTCACAAGAAATCATATGGATCAAGATCAAAGATGATATGGTAATGGATAACAATCTAAACATAAAAAATAATCCAATGGTTCCACTCATAAGCATCAACTACAATAGTAATTAACACCAGGAAAGTTTCCCCTAAGAACTAAAGCAATATCCAACACAATTGTTACAGCAGGACGGAGTGGTGATGATGGTGTGGATGATGATGATGATCCCGATGAAGCCTAGCTTGATGACAGTGTTGATGGCGACGGTCTCCCCTCTCCGGGAAGGAATTCCCCCGGCAGAAATCTATCTGTCGGAGATATCTTTCTCTCTCGGTGTTTTCCGCCCCCAGAGGCGGCGGAAATCTATCTGTGGTCGCTCCCTGAGGATTAGGGTTTCGTAGGGAAGATATAGGCGAAGGGGCAGAGTCGGAGGCCGGGCATGTGGTCCACACCTGCCCTAGGTGCGGGGTTAGGTGGTCCCGCGCCTAGGGGGTGTGGGACCCCCTGAGGCCCTTCTTCGTCCCTCGTTCTGGCTCCCTCATTCTTCTGGAGAAATAATATGTTTCCATATTTTTATGATATTTTTCTGATCTTTGTGAAATTGCACCGAAACGCCTTCTTTTCCATCAGAATCCAGACTCCGGCAGTCCATCCTCCAAGAATCATCCAACATGCATAAACAGATGAAAATCCATAAGTAATACCTCATAATAAGACAAATATCAATGAATATAGGTAAATTATGATATAGAATGGTGATGCAAATTGGGCGTATCAACTCCCCCAAGCTTATACTTCACTTGTCCCCAAGCGAAAATCGAACTCAGTAAACATGTCCACAGGTTTATGGAGTGAAGTGTCGATAAAAGAATACGAACAAGAAGCATCACACTTACCATTGCACAACTCATATAAGAAAGCAACTCACCATTATATAACTTAGCTTGCAACCAAGTACATCAGTCATAATAGAGATGCATAAAGATAAATCATAATTGGAATTGGCAAACTTGTTCTTGGTCAGATAACACCTGGCAAACAGTTTCACAAAAGCTTTTTGCAGAAGTTTCAAAACAGGAGCACTCTTTGCTCAAAAGGTTTTTCACAAGTGAAGGCTTTCAAAGGAATACTCAGTAGATAAGAGTTTTGTGCAAACAAGGAAGATAAAGAACATGATTGAATAAATCACCATATGAATGCTTGAAACACAACAACTCAAATGCTTGATGGATATAGAGAGGAAGTAGGTTTACTGACTCAACTTTGGAAGTGGGAGAAAGGTCCCTTTATAGAGGGAAGCAGGGATTACAAGTCATAAAGAGCTTCCAAAAGATTATGGTAGTTACTAGCTTTGAGCCCTCATTGCCCCTATCATAGGCATCTTGAGATGATTAAGGTTAAAGTGAACAGAGATGGAGTATATGCTTGACAAAATATAAGCTGGCAATCTCATGTCCCTTGAAAACTAGGGCCACTCCTCATTCTACTCAAATTTGGTCACAGGTAATTTCTTGTCATTGTAAGTATTTGCATATCATTGAGAACCGCCAACGGGGTACCCCTTGCACATGGTACAGGAGCTTTTCCATAACCAAAATGACAAGGCAAGCAGACAATGAGCATCACAGCGATCTTTTTATTTACTATGTGCATAGCTTTTTATTGAGGATGCTTCATAGATGACTCACTATGGTGATGCTGCAAGTTTCCACCATGATTAAGCATGGCTTAGGCTAGCGGCCGAGGCGTTTCTCTAACACAGAATACAAACTCCATGGACTTAAAAGTTCCCTCTTTATTTCACACCGTTGACATCCATAGACAAAAAGAGCATGATATCAATTGTGTACAAGGTACAAGTGCAATGTTGAAAACGTTCCCCGTGACAGCACGGTTCTGCTAATTCCAACATATAGATGCAAGCATATACAACTTCGATGTTCACAATGGTTCAAGTTTATTAGGGGCAAGTAAATAAAGTGTGCCATCAAGTTTGTGAGAGCTTTACTAACTAGTTTTCACATAGCAAAATACTTTTTAATTTGAAAGGTAGATTAAGCTTTAGAATTTGCTTGGAATATCAAAAGCTACTAGGTAGATATGGTGGACACAAGTGGCAAAAGTTTTGGTTCAAAGGAATTTGGAAAAATGAGAAGTATGCCTTCTCAAAAAAGGTTTTTGGCTAGCAAGGCTGGGTAGCAAGTAAGAGAGTTGAAAGAAACAAGCAAACATACAAGTAATAAAGCCAAACATGCAATCTTCCTTGAAGACAGAAAAGAATCTTAAATAAAGAATACCAAGCTTATGAGCCAACAAGAAAGAAAACAAATGATACAAAATACCTGTAAGCTTTTTTCTTTCTTTTTCTCTTTCATAGTAATTCTACTGACCAGAACTCGGTTTGCCAAAACCAATTTAGATCCACTTGATGATCCCAAAATGGTGCCAATATTGATCAACAAGATCCATCATATAATAGAGATTGCAAACTAAAATAAGAAGTGCAAAAAGTAAAAGATGAGACTTCTCATTAATATTCCAATAAAGGCACTCACACCAAGGGATACATAGATAATCAACTAAAGGAGAGATACTTCCGCATGCAAACCAAACTATAAGATAACCCCTCTACCACAGATATGAATCCACTAAAAGGGTAAAAGATAAAAGGTAATGGTGGCAATACCGCGGCACTCCCCCAAGCTTGGAACAAACCAAGGGGATGCCAAACCTGATGGCGAATTACTCCCTTGGTGGTGGTGGTGTTGCCCCCTTGTTTAGAATAAGAAAACCCTCCAGCATCTTATGAAGCTTATTGTTCTCCTCTTGAAGTTCATCCACCTTTATCCTCAAAGCACGATATCTTTCACAAAATTCATTAGTGGTTCGAAGGGCTTCTGCTGCCTCGGGGCAGTATCTGAAGTCTGGACCAAAGGCTATGATTCCCTGCATGTGACGAGAAAAAGCATCCACAGTGTTAATTGCTCCTACAAAAGTAGGTTTCCTTCACCTTGTTCCTGCGGTGGTTTGTTCTTGCAACTCTATCTCCACGGGCTTCTTGCCTTTGTCGTTGGCGGAGGCCATGGCGCTCTAAACTTGAGAAGATTTCCTGATAGAAATATATCGAAACGAAAACACGACGAGAACACGATGCACGAACCTCGGGGGATCCGGGGGCTTATATATTACGAAGTTTCAATGCATAAGGAAGGTTTTGACACGGAAAACGAAGCGGAGCGGCCAGGCTGGGTCCGTGCCTGGGGTGGGTTTGTCCACCCCGGGCTCCATTTTCTCTTCAGTTTCTTCTCGCAACTTCCCTTATATATTAAAAACATCAAAAGTAGAAAAATATTGGAATTTCACGAACCTTCTGTTTTCACCACGTTTACCTATTCAAAGACGAACTCTGCAGATTCCTTTCTCTTTCTCCTGAAAATTTCCTTCTTACAAAACTCTTTCACAAACTTAATGACAACATCAATGTAAGCAAAAACAATAAACCTTTGGTAAACACTTCAACTAAAAACCCATAAAAACAAAAGCTTCTGTAAGAGGCAAATGCAAATGATGGCAGAAATCTGTCAAAACAGACCAGCAGGTAAAGGTTGATTTTTTTGAAGACCTTCTGTTGCTCAAATCAAAAAGTGCAGAACCGATGAAAGTTGGGTAACAACTTGGAGAAAAAGCACAGAAAAATGCAGATGCATCCTATGTACTGAGCTTCCTCACAATTTTTTACAATATAGCACAAAAATCTATCCCAGGACAGCCACTTTTCACAACTCCTCTACTTCACAAAAGTAGTTGAACTTGACAAAAAACCAAAACAAAAAGGATAAGGAGCGGTTATTACTGAAGTAATAACTTACAAGACTCGACAAAACTCTTGGGTTATCTCCCAACAAGTACTTTTCTTTAATGCCTTTAAGTTAGGCTTGAAACTTCCAAAGATGCTCACAAAGGAGATATATATTTGAAGTGAAAGAGAGCATCAAGAAGCAAATAACCAACACTCTTGAGTCTAACCTACTTCCTATGCATGGGGGTATCATGGGAAAACGAATTGTTGAAACAAAAAGCCACTATCATAGGGAGACAAAACAGATGCAACTTCAAAGCTTTCAACATAAAACGGGAAAACTTAACATCATTGAGATGCATAAAACCATGTTTCCCTCTCTCATAATAAGTTTCAGTAGAACTTTGAATAAAGTTGACAATATAACTACCACTGGCAAAAACTTTAACATCAGAATAAGCATACTTACAGTCATCAAAAAGAGGCCCAAGGTCATAGACTGTATCAATAGAAGCAAGTTGTTCCATCCTGAAATCTTTATTAGGCAAGATTTTTTCACAAGGAGCTTTAGCAAATTTGGAAAAGTTAAACTCATAAGAATCTCCATCGAACTTAGTTAAAACTTTTTCCTTCTTACAATCAATAATGGATCCACAAGTGTTCAAGAAAGGTCTACCAAAAATCATAGGACAAATTTTGCTAGCTGCTGAATTAAGCACTAGAAAATCAGTAGGATATTTAATCTGAGAACCTCCACATCTCTTACAATGCCAATGGGGCAAATGGTTTCCTTATTAGCAAGGTGGATAACCACATCAATGTCCTCAAGCTCACAAGGACCAATCTCATGCATAATTTCCCTGTAAAGCTCATAAGGAATATCACTAGAACTAGCACCAATATCACATAAACCATAGTAGCAATGATCACCAATTTTAATAGAAAGCACAGGAACACTAGCTTTTCTAGCCTCACTAGGATGAGAGATAATATTAGAAGCATCTTCACAGAAGACAATGTGCTCATCCTCTATATTTCTAGTGACAGTGTCTTTCACAATAGCAACCACATGTTCAATATTCAATTGCTTACCAGGCTCCACAATTTTCATTGTACCTTTGTTATTTGCACTAATAATCATAGAATACTCCTTTACCTTAGCTGGGAAATGCATTTTCTCAACATGAGTTTCAGGCACAATATGATTAGTAGTAAAAACTTGAGTACTTCTAACTAGAACATGATTAACAACATCTTTATACGGAGCATGGTACTTATTCCACTTCTTGGGAATTTCTATGTAAGAGGCAAAGGCCTTAAACAGTTGGCAATACTTTGGGAATCAAGACCAAACTCATTGCTAATATCACGGAAGTCATCAGTTCCCATAAAAGATTTAATGCATTCATACTCATAGTTTATACCTGACTTTCTTCCTTTGTCATTCTCCCAAGCCTCAGTATTATCTTGAATACGGTCTAAGAGATCCCATTTATCTTCTTCCTTCATACGTGTGAATGATCCAGCACACGAAGCATCTAGTAAATCTTTATCATGAAGAGGAAGCCTAGCATAAAAGTTATTGAGAATAATATTGTTAGGGAGTTCATGAATAGGACATTTAAGCATTAATAACTTCAATCTCCCCCAAGCTTGAGCTATACTCTCTCCATCAAGAGGCCAAAAGTTATATATAAGATTTCTATCCTTATGAATTTCACTGGGAGGATAAAATTTAGAGTAAAAGAGAGATGCCATCTCCTCCCATTCCATGGATTGTCCATTCTTCAGTAGCTTATACCATTCTCCAGCTCTCCCTTTCAAGGATATGGAGAGTAACATCTTCTTCACCTGTTCAGTTGTGATACCTGCACACTTAAACAACCCGCATAATTCATGGATAAAAAGCAAGTGATCACCAGGATGGACAGTTCTATCCCCAAAATAATAATTATCCATAACACGATTAACAATACTTGTAGGTATCTTAAAAGGATCTATCTCAATAGGAGGTGGTTCATCTACTACCCTAGCAGCGGTAGAAGTTTTACCAAACAGAAAACCAAGTGGGTTATCCATATTGGAAACAAAGTAACAAGAAGTAACAAAAGCAATACTCATAGTAAAAGTTTCCCTTACCAGTTCCACTCTTCAATAGCGCTTCACTCCCCGACAATGACGCCAGAAAATAGTCTTGATGACCCACAAGTATAGGGGGTGTATTGTAGTACTTTCGATAAATAGGAGTGTCGATCCCAACGAGGAGAAGAAGGTTCTGAACAGTGGTATGGAGCAGTAAATCCCTGTGAATACTTAGCAAATGGATTTTTAGTGGTTTTCTGACAAGGCAACAAAACAAGGAGCAAGTAACAAAGGTAACGAACAAATGGAGCAAGTGGCCCAATCCTTTCTTAGCAAAGGACAAGCCGGTGGAAATACTTATAAGGACCAAACATTATCGAGGACACATGGGAATTCTGTCAAGTGCTTTCGCTTCAAATAGCTGAGTACTCCTCTCTGGTATTTGATAAGTTGGAAACGTATCTATAATTTTTTATGCTCCATGCTTGTTTAGTATCTACTTTGCTTTACTTGTCCACACTTTGAGGTGCTTTTTACATGTTTTTTGTACTAACCTATTAACAAGCTGCAACAGTGCCACATGTCTATTTTCTGCTGTTTTTGGTTTCAGAAAAGTTAGTAAAGAAATATTCTCGCAATTGGACGGGAAAAACGTCAAAGTCAATTACTTTCCATGGGGAACAAGAAGTCCAGAGGAGAGCTGGAGGGGCCGGCCAGGGGGACCAGACCCACCCAGCGTGAGGCGGTGGGCCCGCGCTGGCTAGGGTTGTGGCCTGGCCGCCTCAATCTCGCCTTCGCCTATAAGAAGCCCGTGATGCAGAAATCCTAAGAATCCGATCAGAAATCCACGAAACCGTCTGTAGCCGCCGCCACCATCGTCCCTAGATCGAGGGGGATCTGAAGTTCTTCCCGGCACCCTGCCAGAGGGGAGATCATCCCGGAGGCATTCTCTCCGGTATGATTTGTGAGTAGTTCCACCGTGGACTATGGGTCCATGTAGTAGCTAGATGGTTGTATCTCCTTTGTGCTTTCATGTATAGATCTTGTGAGATCCGTTCCTGATCAAGATCTAATCTATTTGTAATCATGCATGTTGTGTTTGCGGGGATCCGATGGATATTGAGATTATTATGTTGGTTTGATTAATGGTTTTATCTTTATGATTCGATCATGTCTATGTTGTTTGTGATCTTGCATGTTCTCTGTTGCTAGTGGTTATCTTGGCCAAGTAGTTGCCAGTGACTCCAAGAGGGGGTATTTATGCTCGATAGTGGGTTCATGCCTCTAGTTTCCAAGGGAAGTGACAAAAATCTCTTCGGTTGTAGATGTGTTGTTGCTACCAGGGAGAAAACAACGGTCTCTTGTTCATGGAACATGTGGACTATTTACCTTACACACTTTGCTTAAAGCAGTTGTCTGTTGCTTGCAACTTAATACTGGAGGGGGTTCGGATGATAACCTGAAGGTGGACTTCTAGTCATAGATGCAGTTGGATGACGGTCTATGTATATTGTTGTATTGCCCAATCAACCTCATAGGATCTTTTTGGCTAGTAATTGCATTGTTATGCCTTGCTCAGTTCCTGTCAATTGCCCCGTTGTAATTTGTTTACCCTTCATGCCATGTTGTTTATCTAAGGAGAGCACCTCTAGTGAACTATGGATCCCGGTACAATCTTTACCATTGATACATCTTCCACTGTTACCTATTTACTTGCTGCAAACCATTAACTTCCACACCATACGTTTAATCCTTTGTTATAGCAAACCGGTGAGCTTGACAACCTCACTTATTCGTTGGGGCAAAGTCTTGAGTTTGTGTTGTGTAGGTCTCTGTGTTGCTTGTAACACCTATGTGACGTTTCCTTCCTCCTACTAGTTCAATAACCTCGGTTTCTTATTGAGGGAAACTTGCTGCTGTGCTGCTTCATACCTTGCTCTTGGGGTTTCCAACGAAGCGTCCCACGACAAGTGGTGGGCGCCATCAAGCTATTTTTTGGGGCCGTTTCCGGGGAGGCTAAGGACGTCTTCACTAGGGGAGTCCTTCACTTCCTTTCTCTTTACTTTGTTTTTAGTTTGCTTTGTTTCTTTTGTTTGGTTTTGTTTGCCTCTTTTCAAAAAACCCAAAAAAATTAGTCTAGTTTGGTTTGCTTGCCTTATTCAAAAACACAAAAAATCAGTTCCTGCTCTAGCTGCTGCTGCTGTTTTTGGCTTGCCCACCTTTGCCAAAATGAACTCTGCTGAGAACACCAAGTTGTGTGACTTCACTAGCACCAGCAACAATGATTTCCTAAGCACACCTATTGCTCCACCTGCTCCGGATGCTACCTTTTATGAAATTAAGCCTGCTTTGTTGAATCTTGTGATGAGAGAGCAATTTTCTGGTGCTGGTTCTGATGATCCTGCTGCCCATCTTAATAACTTTGTTGAACTTTATGAGATGCAAAAGTATAAGGATGTATATGGAGATATTATTAAGCTCAGGATTTTTCCTTTCTCCTTGAGGGTAAAAGCTAAAGAATCGTTGCTATCTTTTCCTAAAAACAATATTGATTCTTGGACTAAGTGCAAAGATGCTTTTATTGGAAAGTACTATTCTCCTGCTAAGATTATTGCTATGAGAAGTGAAATTATGAAATTTAAACAACTTGATAGTGAACATGTTTCTCCTGCTTGGGAAAGTATGAAATCTTTGGTTAAAGATTGCCCTACTCATGGACTCACTGCTTGGACGATTATCCAGACTTTTTATGCAGGTTTGAACTTCTCCTCAAGAAACCTGTTGGATTCTGCTGCTGTAGGTACCTTCATGGGCCTCACTTTAGGTGCTGCAACAAGGCTCCTTGATAATATGATGGTTAACTACTCTGAATGGCACGTTGAGAGAGCTCCACATGGTAAGAAGGTAAATTCTGTTGAGGAAACTTCCTCTTTGAGTGAAAAGATTGATGTTATTATGGCTATGCTTGTTAATGGGAAAGCTCCTCTAGATCCTAATAGTGTTCCCTTAGCCTCTTTGGTTGCTCAAGAAGAGCAAGTTGATGTGAACTTCATTAGAAACAACAATTTCAACAATAATGCCTATAGGAATAATTTTGGTATAAACAATAATTATAGGCCTTATCCTCCTAATAATGGAAACTCCTATGGAAGCTCTTACAATAATGCTTGAAGTGCCCCCTCTGAACTTGAAGTAATGCTCAAGGACTTTATTAGTAAACAAACCACTTTCAATAAGACTATAGAGGAAAAGCTTTTAACTGTTGAGAAAAATATATCCTTTTTGTCTAAAGCTCAAACTTCCTTGGTTAATAAAATGGCTGCTAAACCTAAAACTATGGAAAACACCTTTGCTACTGCTCATGCCATACAAGTTACTATTGATGAAAATGTCAGGCTGTTAGCTCAACTTCATGCTAAGTGGGAAAGGGAAGCTGAAATTGATAGAAACAATAGTGTGTGCACTATCAACACTAAACCACAAGTAGCCCCTATTCCTCCTCCTACTATGCCTACCACTAGTGATGCTAAGTTTGACTTTGATATTGATGGTTGTAATATTTCTGAAGTGATTATGTTTCTGCAAAAGCTTGACAGAAGTCCTGATGCTAGTGATATGCATGTTGCCTTTACCAAACACATTACAGATGCTCTTGTTAAGATTAAGGAAGAGAAGTTAAAACACAAAGCTTCTATTCCTAGGAAAGTATAAGATAGTTGGGAACCCATTATTAATATGCAAGTGAATGACTTTGATCTCAAAGCTTCATGTGATCTTGGTTCTAGTGTCTCTATTATGCCTAGGAAGATTTATGAAATGCTTGATTTGCCAACATTAGAAGATTGTTATTTAAATGTACCACTCAATGATAATGCTAAGAAGAAACTCATGGGGAGTATTAATGGTGTTCTAATTATGGTTAACAATTCTTATGTCCCTGTTGATTTCTATGTTTTGGATGTTGAATACAATGCTTCTTGTCCTATTACTTTGGGAAGACCTTTTCTTAGAACAGTTGGTGCCATCATTGATATGAAAGAAGGCACCATCAAATATCATTTTCCATTCAAGAAAGGTATTGAACACTTCCCAATGAGAAGAGAGAAGTTTTGTTTTGCTCCTCCTTTGAAAGCAAGGTTTGATGTTAATGGTTCTTCATCTGAAAATACTTGATTCTTCTTGCTTCTTGTGCCTAACTTAAAGGCGTTAAAGAAAAGTACTTGTTGGAAGATAACCCAAGAGTTTACTTGAGTCTTGGAAGTTATTACTTTTGTAATGACCTCTCCTTATCCTTTATGTTTGCTTTTTGTGCCAAGAATGACCTCTAATGAGAGGGAAGTAAGATTTGGGGAGTTGCTGTCCCGAAACAGATTTCTGTCCTCCACCAAAAAATTCATGAGGAGGCTCTATAACTCGGATTGAGCTCAAAATTTATGAATAAATCCCCCAGTATGTTAGATAACTTTAGTTAGTTCAATACTTTTTGATTTGAGCAACATAAGATGTTAGAAAAAATCGTTTCTACCTGCTGGTCTGTTTTGACAAATTTCTGCCATTATTTGCATTTGCTTATTATTGATTCCTTTTTGAGCTCTCTTCAGGTAAATTGAGTTTCTTTGAAGGGGTTACTATAGTAGCTTGTGTTTTTAGTGAAAATCCTTGCTGTTCCAAAGCTTTGCCAGTGGTCTAATATATTTTCAATAAGCTAATGTTGTTAATGAAGATTGTGTGAAGTTTTGTATGAAGGCAAAATTTTAGGTGTAGAGAGAGAATGATGCAATGAGATGAAGAATGGACAAAAGCTCAATCTTGGGGATGCCACCATGGTGTCACCCCAAGAAATATCCAAGAGGTACAAGCGTCAAAGCTTGGGGATTCCCAAGGCATCCCCTTCTTCATCAATAAAAAGCTCAGGTCTGTCTAAACACTTCATTTTTATTGTTTCATGCACAGTTGTGTTGTTCTTGGAGCGTCTTAGTTTTTGTTTGATTTGCTTAGTTTGTTTAGTTTGCTTTATTAGTTTGGACCCCCTTTCTTGTTGTGTTATTTTGCAAATAAGTTTGCTTGGTGCTTGGAAAGGAGTAGTAAGTTCTTGCTTGAAATACAAGAGGAGCTTGCATTGATTGTGACTTAGACTTTAGCATGACATGCTAGGTGTTGTTTCAGCATTATGCTTAGTGATTATTGCTGTATCATGTCTTGTTCCAAACAATTGGGATTGCTTAGTGTGCCTTGAAGAAATTATGCGTTATTTTAGCATGCAAAAGCATAGTATTGTGGTATTCTCCTTTGATGTTTTGCTTGGGTTGACTTGGCACATGCTCACACCATGTTATGACTATGACAAGTCACCATTAGCCTATATGATCATTTAGTCCTTGACTTGTAGTACCACTCTTTGCTTTGATTAGTTTGCTTTGTTGCATTGCATGATTATGGCCATTATTGCTCTCTTAGTTGGTTGCTCCCAGTCTTTTGCTAGCCTCCACTTGTATGAGTAAGTTCTACTCATGCTTACAACTCCCAAGAAACCAAGTTATTCCAAAGTGTCCACTATAAATTCCTATGCATGGTGTGCTACACCATTCCAAGTATATTCTTGTTTTCATCTATCTTCCAATTAAACACTATTTTGTTATGTGAAAACTTAGTGATTAAAGCCCTCACGAACTTGATGGCACACTTTATTCTTTGCCCCTAATAAACTTGAACCATTGTGACAACTTTGTTGTATATGCTTGCACTTATAAGTTGGAATTAGCAGAACTGTGTTGTCATGGGGAACGTTTTCAACATTGCACTTGTACCTTGATGTACTCAGTTGATATCATGTTCTTTTGTCTATGGATGTCACCGGTGTGAAGTAAAAAGGGAACTTGTAAGTCCATGGAGTTTGTATCCTGTGTTAGAGAAACGCCCGGGCCGCTAGCCTAAGCCATGCCTAATCATGGTGGAAACTTGCAGCATCACCATAGTGACATCTATGAAGCATTCTTCTTATAAAAAAAGAGACACGTTGAGAAAAGAGGAAAGAGAGAAAAAAGCACCATATTCCCATGGTACATAAGAAGAATTTCGGAGATGCTCATTGTCTGCTTGCCTTGTCATTTTGGTTATGGGAAAGCTCATGTACCATGTTCAAGGGGTACCCCATTGGTGGTTCTCAATGATATGCAAATACTTACAGTGACAAGAACTTACCTGGACCCAAAGTTGAGTATGCATGAGGTGTGGCCGTCATATTCAAGGGGCATGAGATTGCCAACTTATACTTCGTCAAGCATATACTCCAGCTTTGGCACTTTAACCTTAACCACTTCACGATGCTTATGATAGGGGCAATGAGATCTCAAAGATAACAAGTACCATAATTTTTGGAAGCTCTTTTTGAAACTTGTAATCCCTGCTTCCTTTACAAAAAAGGTCTTTCTTCCACCATTATTGAGTCTCCACCTTCTACCTTTAGGCACCATTAAGAGAGCATAGTTGCCATTCTGTGTGCAGTGTTCCAAAGCTTATTAATTGATGCATATTGTGTTATTACTTACTATTGTGCTACTTGTTTCTAGTCACCCTTGTGAACTTTACAGGTGTCCTATGCATCTATTTGCTACTCTATGAGGGACAAGTTGATTGCCACTATGCTATGTTTTCTGCATGTGAAACAAACAAACGTTTTTCAATGCATATTATTCATGATCTTTGTTTGTAACTTGCCATGTTGCATGCATAGTTACTATGTCCTATTGTTAGAACTCCATCTTTCATGCACATGTTTAGAGTTCTTTGATCCCAGCTTTCAATGTTTGCAAATGGTTGGATCTTTATTGTGAGGGTGCATGTCACCTCAAAAATTATTCTGTTTATCACTTACCTACTCCAGGACGAGCATGAGTTAATCTTGGGGATGCTGATACGTTGGAAACGTATCTAAATTTTTTGATGCTCCATGCTTGTTTAGTATCTACTTTGCTTTACTTGTCCACACTTTGAGGTGTTTTTACATGTTTTCTGGTACTAACCTATTAACAAGTTGCATGATGCGGATACTGTTTTCTGCTGTTTTTGGTTTCAGAAAAGTTAGTAAAGAAATATTCTCGGAATTGGACGGGACAAACTTCAAAGTCAATTACTTTCCGTGGGGAACAAGAAGTCTAGAGGAGAGCTGGAGGGGCCGGCCAGGGGGCAGACCCACCCCAGGCGCGGGGGTAGGTGGGCCCGCGCCTGGCTAGGGTTTGGTGGCCCTGTCCGCCTCCCGGTCTCGCCCCTTCGCCTATAAGAAGCCCCCGATGTAGAAACCCTGAGAACCCCATCAGAAATCCACGAAACCGTCTGTAGCAACCACCACCATCGTCCCTAGATCGGGGGGGGGGGGGTCTGAAGTTCTTCCCGGCACCCTGCCAGAGAGGACATCATCCCGGAGGCCTTCTCTCCGGTATGATTCGTGAGTAGTTCCACCTTGGACTATGGGTCCATGTAGTAGCTAGATGGTTGTATCTCCTCCTTTGTGCGTTCATGTATAGATCTTGTGAGCTCCGTTCATGATCAAGATCTAATCTATTTGTAATCATGCATGTTGTGTTTGCGGGGATCCGATGGATATTGAGATTATTATGTTGGTTTGATTAATGGTTTTATCTTTTTGATTCTATCATGTCTGTGTTGTTTGTGATCTTGCATGCTCTCAGTTGCTAGTGGTTATCTTGGCCAAGTAGTTGCTAGTGACTCCAAGAGGGGGTATTTATGCTCGATAGTGGGTTCATGCCTCTAGTTTCCAAGGGAAGTGACCGAAATCTCTTTGGTTGTAGATGTGTTGTTGCTACTAGGGAGCAAACAATGGTCTCTTGTTCATGGAACATGTGGACTGTTTACCTTACACACTTTGCTTAAAGCAGTTGTCTATTGCTTGCAACTTAATACTGGAGGGGGTTCGGATGATAACCTGAAGGTAGACTTCTAGTCATAGATGCAGTTGGATGACGGTCCATGTATATTGTTGTATTGCCCAATCAACCTCAGATGATCTTTCTGGCTACTAATTGCATTGTTATGACTTGCTCAGTTCCTGTCAATTGCCCCGCTGTAATTTGTTTACCCTTCATGCCATGTTGTTTATCTAAGGAGAGCACCTCTAGTGAACTATGACCCCAGTACAATCTTTACCATTGATACATCTTCCACTGTTACATGTTTACTTGCTGCAAACCATTACCTTCTAGACCATACATTTAATCCTTTGTTACAGCAAACCGGTGAGCTTGACAACCTCACTGATTCATTGGGGCAAAGTCTTAAGTTTGTGTTGTGCAGGTCTCCGCGTTGCTTGCAACACCTGTGTGACGTTTCCTTCCTCCTACTGGTTCGATAACCTCGGTTTCTTACTGAGGGAAACTTGCTGCTGTGCTGCTTCATACCTTTCTCTTGGGGTTTCCAACAAAGCGTCCCACGACAAGTGGTGGGCGCCATCAGTATTGTAAGTGTTGTGTGGGTGAACCTGTGCTAATGTACCAACCATACTTGTACTAATACATACTTGTGATTAAACCCCCTGCAAACATCCGTAACTACAGGAAAGTAATTAAGATATAAATCTGACCACGGCCTTAAACTCTGAGATCCTACGCTCCCTTGTGCAAAGGTGTCCTAACGGGTGTTCAGGTTTCTGTCACTCCGGCAACCCCATAATTAGTGGCCAAATACATAATGCACCCCCTAGGCCCATAAATGGTGAAGTGTCATGTAGTCGACGTTCACATGACACCACTAGAAGAATAGCACTACAACTTAAATACTAAACCATTAAATAATAACTCATCACATATTCACTACTAACAACATGACTTCTCCCATGTCCTTAAGAACTAAACGAACTACTCACAAGACATCATATGGATCAAGATCAAAGATTATATGGTAATGGATAACAATCTGAACATAAACAATAATCCAATGGTTCCACTCACAAGCATCAACTACAATAGTAATTAACACCGGGAAAGTTTCCCCTAAGAACTAAAGCAATATCCAACACAATTGTTACAACGGGGCGGAGTGGTGATGATGGTGCTGGTGGAGATGATGGTGTGGATGATGATGATGATCCTGATGAAGCCTAGCTTGATGACGGTGTTGATTGCGACAGCCTCCCCTCTCCGGGAAGGAATTCCCCCGGCAGAAATCTATCTGCCGGAGAGATCTTTCTCTCTCGGTGTTTTCTGCCCCCAGAGGCAACGAAAATCTATCCATGGTCGCTCCCCGAGGCTTAGGGTTTCGTAGGGAAGATATAGGCGAAGGGGCAGAGTCGGAGGCCAGGCAGGTGGGCCACACCTGCCCTAGGCGCGGGGTTATGTGGGCCCGCGCCTAGGGGGTGTGGGCCCCGTGAGGACCTTCTTAGTCCCTCCTTCTGGCTCCCTCATTCTTCTGGAGAAATAATATGTTTCCATATTTTTCTGGTATTTTTCTGATCTTTGTGAAATTGCACCGAAACGCCTTCTTTTCCATCAGAATCGAGACTCCGGCAGTCCATCCTCCAAGAATCATCCAACATGCATAAATATATGAAAAGCCATAAGTAATACCTCATAATAATACAAATATCAATGAATAGAGGTAAATTATGATATAGAATGGTGATGCAAATTGGGCGTATCAAAGGGACAAACCTAGTTTTTCCGCCCACCCTTGGGGACAAAAGGACGTGCGGAGGAACGGTAACGATGACGGACGATCTGATCGAGACTCTGGTAGGCAAGGTTTCCAAGGGGGCAGCGGTGGTGGTGGCGGCGGAGTCATCCGATCGTGGCAAGGCTACGGCAGCAAGCGCGAATGTGGGCGAAAACGCTGGTGACGACATGACTGCGGTGATGGGCCGAGTGAAGATGACCTCGCAGGAGGCACGCACATTCGTCCTGGAGGAGGATGTTGATGAGTATGAAGGGTGCCCGGAGTGGGCAATAGTCGGTAAAGTCCTTGCACCAAATACAATGCATATCCAGACGATCAGGTCAGTGGTGCGTCCTGCATGGGGTAACCCTAAGGGATTCGATGTGCATCCGGCGGGTCCTAATCGATTTGTTGCGGAGTTTTCATTGAAGAAGGATATGGATCATGTTATGAACGGATCACCATGGGTGCTGGGCAGGCATGCTATCTTATCAAGGTTTTCGACCCAAGGGTGAGGCCC
The DNA here is from genome assembly GCA_023614405.1 of Avena insularis. NCBI lineage: Eukaryota > Viridiplantae > Streptophyta > Magnoliopsida > Poales > Poaceae > Avena > Avena insularis. The sequence goes on along the minus strand of JAJUPC010000119.1, from coordinate 360,871 downwards.
AGTGATGTTGTTTTCGACAAGCTCCTGCTTTGGTTACGAGTGATGAAGCTGCCTTTTACCTTTATGAATAAGGACAGGGGCACGCCTTTGATTGAGATGATTGGCAAGGTGGAGAAGTTGGAGTCTGATGATAATGGTCATGCCTGGTGGGATTACCTTAGTGCTAGAGTGTTCGTAAACATCACAGAACCGCTGATGCGCTATATCAGAGTGTATTCAGCAAAAAGGAAGGAAACGACTTATTTTAAGGTGATGTATGAAAAATTACCGATGTATTGCTTCTCGTGTGGGATGGTGGGGCACTCAAACTTGATGTGCTCCACTCCTGCTGAAAGAGATGAGTATGGGAAATTACCATGGAATAGTGACCGTCTTGGTGTGCCCGATAGGTGGAAGGAGGCGAAGCCCTCATCGGGACAGGGCACTCAGTCTGGACAGGGATCCAGTAATCAGCATGCTGCTCGTAGGCCAATGGAAGGTCGGATGTAATATCTCCGTCCAAGTGATGTCTACGCACTTCTATTCTTGTAGACAGTTATTGGGCCTCCAAGTGCAGAGGTTTGTAGAACAACAACAAGTTTCCCTTAGGTGGATTACCCAAGGTTTATCGAACTCAGGGAGGAAGTGGTCAAAGGTATTCCCTCTCAAGCAATCCTGCAATCAAGATACAAGAAGTCTCTTGTGTCCCCAACACACCCAATACACTTGTTAGGTGTATAGGTGCACTAGTTCAGCGAAGAGATAGTGAAATACAAGTGGTAATGGTGCCAAAAAATAGCTTCTGACTTGTTGTTGACATGGGGTAACGTGTGTGAGTGAAGTAAAGACTAAAGCAAGCAAACATGTAAAAGATCTAGTTGTGAACGGTGTTTCAATGTTTAGAAACAAGGCCTGAGTTTATACTTTCACTAGTGAACACTCTCTCATATAAATATCTTCTCTTAATGATACTATTATTAACTACTCTCCGGTTGCACACTCTAATCCATGGTAGGCCTATAACAACACACCTCAAAGTTCGCCTTTCCCAATCTAGATAACCCCACACTGTCACCTTAAGCGCTAGATGGTTCCAACAAACACCACAATTTCATAGAGACATCCAACTCCAAATATAACTCATTATAAATATATATGTAGTCTATCTTAAGTGCCACACACGGCATGCACGCTGTCACTTTCACCCCCATGGGGAAACGCATAGATCTATTAAAGCACAATGAGTATTTATGTAAACTCTATCCTAAGTGCCACCATGGCGTGCACGCTGTCACTTTCACACACATGGGAAGAGCTAGAGATCTATTAAAGCACTTGAGTAGCAGAGTAGATCTACTTGATTACAAAGCTCATGACCACAACAAGATCATGCATAGAGAGAGATGAACACATAGCTACCGGTACAGCCCTTAGCCTCGAGGAAGAACTACTCCCTCCTCATCATGGGATTTAGCAATGGCGATGAAGATGGTGGTGGAGATCGATGGAGATGGCTCCGGGGGCACTTCCTCGTCTCGGCAGGGTGCCGGCACAGAGACTTTCTTTCCCCCGAATCTCCCCTTCGGTGGCGGCAACGCAGCACAACTTTTTCTGGAAGTATGATGGATTATCTAGGGTTTCTGCATCGGGGGCTTCTTATAGGCGAAGAGGCGAGGCTGGGAGGCATCTAGAGGGGCCACACCCTGCCTAGGTGCGGGCCCACCCTAGCCCGCGCCTGGTGTGTGGTGGCCCTCTGGCACCTCTTCGTATCCCCTTCTGGCTTCGTGACGCCCACGGTAAAATATTGACTTTGGATTTTGTCCCAACCAATTCCGAGAATATTGATTTTCTGCCTTTCTAGAACCAAAAACAGAACAAAACAGGCAACCGACACTGTGGCATCTTGTTAATAGGTTAGTTCCAGAAAAGATATAAAACACCTCAAAGTGTAGACAAAGCAAAGCAAAGTAGATACTAAACAAGCATGGAGCATAAAAAAAATTATAGATACATTTTCGACGTATCAAGCATCCCCAAGCTTAACTCCTGCTTGTCCTCGAGTAGGTAAGTGATAAAAAGAATAATTTTTGAGGTGACATGCACCATGATAATCAAGATCAAACCAATTGCAAGCATTGAAAGCTGGGATCAAAGAACTCTAAACATGTGCATGAAAGATGGAGTTATAACAATAGGACATAGTAACTATGCATGCAACATGAAAGGCTACAAACAAATATCATGAATAACATGCATTGAAAAAAGTTTATTTGTTTCACATACAGAAAACATAGCATAGTGGAATTCAGCTTGTCCCTCATGGAGTAGCAAATAGATGCATAGGACACCTTCAAAGTTCACAAGGGTGACTAGATACAAATAGCACAAGAACAAGTAATATCACAATATGCATCAATCAATAAGTTTTGGGACACTGCACATAGAATGACAACGATGCTCTCTTAATGGTGCCTAAAGGTAGAAGGTGGAGACTCAATAGTGGTGGAAGAAAGGCCCTTCACAAAGGGAAGTAGGGATTTCAAGTTTCAAAAAGAGCTTCCAAAAATTATGGTACTTATTAGCTTTCAGCCCTCATTGCCCCTATCATCAGCATCTTGAAGTGATTAAGTTTAAAGGGAACAAACTATGAAGTATATGCTTGACAAAGTATAAGTTGGCAATCTCAAGTCCCTTGAATACGAGGGCCACACCTCATGCTACTCAACTTCAGTCACCTGTAAGTTCTTGTCATTGTAAGGACATGCGTATCATAGAGAACCGCCAACGGGGTACCCCTTGCACATGGTACAGGAGCTATCCCATAACCAAAATGACAAGGCAAGTAGATAATGAGCATCTCAGCAATCTTTTTATTTACTATATGCATAACTTTTTATTGAGGATGCTTCATAGATAGCTCACTACGATGATGCTGCAAGTTTCCACCATGATTAGGCATGGCTTAGGCTAGCGGCCCAGGCGTTTTTCTAACACAAAATACATACTCCATGGACTTACAATTTCCCTCTTTATTTCACACCGGTGACATCTATAGACAAAAGATCATGATATCAACTGAGTACAAAGTATAAGTGCAATGTTGAAAACGTTCCCCGTGATAACACGGTTCTGATAATTCCAACGTATAAGTGGACGTATATACAAAATAGATGACACAATGGTTCAATTTTATTAGGGGCAAGAAATATGAAGTGTGCCATCAAGTTTGTGGGAGCTTATTCACTAAGTTTTCACATAACAAAATACTTTTTAATTGGAAGATAGATGAAAACAAGAATATACTTGGAATGGTGTAACACACCATGCATAGGAATTTATAGTGGACACTTTGGAATAACTTGGTTTCTTGGGAGTTGGAAGCATGAGTATAGCTTACTCATACAAGTGGAGGCTAGCAAAAGACTGGGAGAGACCAACTAAGAGAGCAATAATGGCCATAATCATGCAGAGCGACAAAACATTACTAATCAAAGCATAAAGTGGTACTACAAGTCAAGGACTAAATGATCATAGAGGCTATGGTGACTTGTTCATAGTCATAACATGGTGTGAGCATGTGCCAAGTCAACCCAAACAAAGCATCAAAGGAGAATACCGCAATACTATGCTTTTGTATGCTAAAACAATGCATGATTCTTTCAAGGCACATTAAGCAATCCTAATTGTTTGGAACAAGTCATGCTACAACAATAATCACTAAGCATAAGGTCAAAGCAAGATCTAGCATGACATTATAAAGTCTAAGCCACAGTCAAAACAAGCCCCCTTTTGTACCACTATAAGCATGAAACTTTCTACTCTTTTCCAACACCAAACAACTTATTTGAAACAACTCACAAAGATAATAATCAATAAAGATCAGTGAGCTTGTCTCACAAATCCACAAAGAAGAACTAAAAAGTTCTAAGCTGAAAGCATAAGAAATCTAAGGCTGAACACAGTGCTAGAAAAAGGGAACACTCACAAAACAATAAGAGTGAAAACTAGAGTGTTCTAGGCAATGGAAACAGAGTGTGTCTCTCTCCAAAAGAAGTGTGGTGTAACCAACCAACTTACTCAAGCAAACTAAAACCAAAAACGAAAACTAAGACGCTCCAAGAACAACACATCAATGCACGAAACAATAAAAACGAAGTGTCTAGAAAGACCTAAGATTTTTATTGATGAAGAAGGGGATGCCTTGGGCATCCCCAAGCTTTGACGCTTGTACCTCTTGTGTCGTGGGAATGACCACGACAGACACTGCAATCGGCAGCGAGTAGTAGAACATGGGGCAAGGGCGGCCAGCCATCTGCGGTGCGAGATGAGGGCAGAGACACAAGGGTTTACCCAGGTTCGCCCCCCCGGAGGGTAAAGACCTACTCCTGCTAGATTGTATTATGGTGAGAGTACAAAGGGGCGAGCTCGACGACTAGGCGGCGAGTCGCTTGGGTGTATGATGGAACGTATCCCCTGTGCGTCCCCTAGGGAGGTTTATATAGGCTCACCTCACTAAGGTTTATAGATTACAACCGAATTAGTTAAGGATTCGGAGGTTCTATGACCTAGTCCGACTGGGCCTAGCTATGCTTCTGGGCCTTCAACATCCAGTCGCCTGAGTCCACGCCAAGTCTCGATCCAGTCGCCATCCTGAAGGCCCACTCGCTGACAGCTTGGGCCAGTTGGAAACGTCCTGCTGGGTGTACCCCGGTAGGCATATCCCCATCAGTAGTCCCCGAGGCCGTCGTTGATTTGTCGCAGGTGTTTGCTGGGAATCGGAGTATGCGGGTCCAATGCGGATGCCTAGTCGAATCGGCGGAGGACTCCTGAACAAAGGAAAGAACTAGTCATTTTAGTCACAATAACGGCGACCAATCGTGTCGCAGCTCGGCGAACGGGTCGGCGAGTACTCAGTCACTGTTATAGTGATTGAGTCGGCGAATAATTTGCCACTGTTATAGTGATCGGGTCAGCGAATCGTCGAGTCGCTGGGAGCAACGAGTCAAGTAGATGAAGTTGGACCGTCAATTGTGGTCAAACTAGCCGTTGGGTAACCCAACGGTAATATTGGCATAATTACCACGTAGTAACGGCTCCCGAAAATGGCGGGTAACAACCTCTATATAAGGAGAGTGAAGGGCGAACAGGAAAATGCTTCCATCACTTCCTCTGATCTCGCGCATCCCTGTTTCCCCATTCCGCGCAGCGACCAGAGCGATCCAGAGAGTTCTGACCCCCACGATCCTCTAGCCGATGGCCCCCTCCACCGATCCATGGGGTAGATCCAAGTGCACAAAGGCACTGCTGGCATCTTTCGAGGAGGCGAGGATTTTCCGCGCCAGGAGATGGCGCATCCCTGCGGCCGGAGAAGTAATTCTGGATCTGCGCGAGGGGGAGTTCATCTGCTTCACTGTAACATCCCAAAAATACTAAACTTGGATCATCAAACTCTAATCATCAAAATTAGGGTTAACAAAAACTTTTCTATTTAAAAATATGAAAGCATGCATGTGTGTATGCATTCCAATTTGGATTCTTTTGAATTGCCTTGCTTGTGTGATTCTTTGCTTGTAAAATGATTCTTAGGTGAAATAAACATCATCTAAACAATCCCCAACCTTTTCCCAAAGACAAATAAATCAAAACAAACAAAATAAGGGAATGGTCATTTTGGCCAATTTAACTCCCATGCCTACTTTGGCTGTCTCTAACTTTCGAAACCTAACAAAAACTTGTTTGGATCTTTACACCCCTTGATAGTACTCATAATAGAGTACCAAGGCCCACCTTGTGATCATCCAAAAACATTTGAATGCATAGTTTAAAGGACAGTTCAAAATTGAATCTATATCATATGGGAAGATCCCACTTTTTCAAAAACCACTCAAACAAGCTCAACTTTCAAAACCCAAGCATCCACAGACTCACCAGCACCTGTCTAGCACACCCACCAAAAATCTTTTCAAAATTCAAAACTTGAATTCATGCGGCCATTTCATCAAACACCTTGCAGATCCAAATCAAACAAAATCAAAACACTATAGTGTGCAGTGATTTGAGCCTAACTTGTTCCCTCTCTAGCTCACAACAACCTCAGTAGATCATCTAGCAAACTTAACTAAGCTCTATCCCCACTGTAAGCTAGCCTTTGTCATCAATGGTGAACAACCCGAGTGCACCATTGTTACCCCAGTGTGGACAGCAAGCTACAAGCAGCACTAGCCTCGCCAACCTTGTCTAGGAGCAAGCTAACACCCCACCGCCACTCCCTGTCCCAGCCGCGAGCGATGAAAGCCCCTGGACCACACGCACAGACCATGCCAAGCCACCCAAAAACCATGCCGAGAGCGCGCCCCGTGCGCCACGCTCGACAGACGCCCACAGACCGCGCGCCGCCCTCGCCGCGTGCATACGTGATCACCACCATCCCAGCAACCCCGTAGACACGCCCGTTCGCCGCCGCGCAAACCACGCGAGCTGTGTGGCCTTAAAATTTCAGTCGGGAACGCGCAGAGCACCGCAGCGTTCCGACCAAACCGCACCACCCCACGCCTCGCCACCATGTTGTTGAGCTTCGCCAGGGAGCACAACACCGCCCCCTACCTTCGCCCACGCCGATAGCCTTCTGTGCCGTCGACCACGATGAGCTCAGCTTGCGCCCGTCAGTCCCCTCTCGCCACTATAAATAGAGGCCCCCCCTCTCAAATTCTTCACACCATTCCACTCCCCTCTCCTCACTAATCGTTCCACCCCATTCCCGGAGCAAGGCGAGCAGCGCATCGCCGGAATTTCACCGGAGCCCGCTGCCTCTGGAGAAGAAGGGAGCCAACGATTGGAGCCGCCCTAGGAGAAGCTGCCAGTACCAGGAGATTCGCCGTCGTTGACTTCGTCGTTCGCCCGCCTCGCCGACCCTTGCCTAAGCCACGGTGAGCCCCCGACGACCCCCACCTACCGCCTTAGGGTTCTGTCTCGCCGTCGCTGCCCGACGTGGACGATGAACCAGAGCCGTTGGATTAGAACTAGATCCAACGCACCACGTTTCCCCGTACCACTTCGCACCCCCTCGTCTCACTAACGCGTGGGGACAGCAACTTAACCAGCCCGCGTAAGAGTTGTGCGTAGCAGGTCGGCCCGTTAACCTTTCCCGCGCAACCCAGTCGTTTGAATTTGGATTTTCCATTTTCATTCAAACACAGTTCTGTACCTAGTTTCAAAAATCAACCCAGCTCGATTCAGTGAACCAAATTGAAGGAAACCAATTTTGTTAGAAAGATATTTAAATGCTTAAGTCCAAGCCCGTTGGATTCAAATCATTTGAATCTATAGATCAACCTTGGTAAAAATAACAAGGCAGAACCTTTTATGCATTCAAACATTTTTCAAATTTAAACCATAATAGCTTTTGAGTTGATTCCAACTCTCAAAAATCACATTTAATCATACCTTTCAGAATATATAAAAACATTTGGGTTTACTTACAGAAATAATGTTCAAGTAATAAAAGGATGCCACATAGGAATTTATAGTCACTTTATTTAATTGAAATAAAAGGTTAAATCTTATTAAATTGTGACACCACTTTAAATCACATTCCCATGGACTGAAATATGTGGTGATGACATGTGTCAACATGATCCCATATTTGGTTTGGAGAATATTAAATCTTAAGTAGTTTTTCAATGAGTAGAAATTACTTTCCTAAAACTAAAATCATTAAGTCAAATGCTTTAAGTCTTGTAATGTTAGTGATGATGCTAGATCATCTATAGAACCCCTTTGTGTGATGATTGAAAGTAGTTAAGTATTGTTTGGTGATTGTGTACCTCATATTTATTTATAGACGCTAGTACCGACCAAGGATACGAGGAGGAAGGAGGATACTACGAAGAAGAAGCCGAGGAGAACTTCAACCACTCCTCTGCCCAAGGCAAGCTAACACTTGCAAGATCCTCTACTTTAGCAAGCCAATACTTGCAAGCTATTAACTTAGCAAGCTTATACTGATACTGATGCAAGCAAATACTTGCTTGTTACCATGCCAACCATATGCCTTAAGCATATATGATTATACCCACTTGATAAAACAATCCTAGTTTTACTTACAAGCTTTCTACTTTATTTCTTTATCAAAGCTATTACTTAGAGCTTACTTAAGTGAATTTGTAGATTCTAGAAAGATAATTGAAGGTTGCATAAAGAGCATAAAACTTAGCCTAAGCTAGATAATCCTTATGTCATCCTAAGGCATGAGATTGAACTTAGTTAAACTCCACTAGTTTACCACCCCTCATTAGTACTTACCCTCACTTGTAGATGCTAGTGCTAAGCATAAAACTTGATCAACTTTAGATGGGAATACTTGGTGGAAAAATGGTTATGAAAACCTTGGAATGATGGATCATTCTATTGAGATGTTTTGACATGTGTTTCCGAACACCAGATGATTTTGGTGATGCAAATGTTGAGGCTTGAGCCTTAGCCCTTTATAAAACTGATGGTTGTCTGGATGCGATACCATTCCAATTTTATCGTACAACCACAATACCCGAGAATTGGGTAGGGCTTGACTGGAAACTTATATACCTTAGTATTGGTTCCCTCACGGCCAAGGTCTGAGCTGAGGCTACCTTGTGAAGATTGTCCACCTGCGTGCAAGATGACAGTTGGTCATGGTTGGGAGGCCAAACTCACAGGAGAGGTGCTTATACTAGGGCGTGTAATTGAAAGGTTAGGATTGATTATCCGCATACTGAGTATGGTGAATTCAGGATTTGCTCCTGATGGATGTATCGAATGTTGTGGTGAAAGTGTACAATCTCTGCTGAGTGTCGAACTATTCGAATAGCCACGTCCACGGTTATGGACAGTTGGAGTGGCCATACTGTTCCCCCGTCAGATGTTTTCAAAATGACTTGTGAAATGAATTGATATTTTGACTTGAACACAACAGAGTTGTGATATGAAATACAAGTTCCCACTTAGGTGTTATAAAACTTCAACCAGCATTCTTTGCTTCTGAACTTAGTAGAGGTAAATCTGGCTTTTGCAAAACAACCCTAGAGCTTAGTGTCCTATTACAAAAACCCCCTTCACTTGTTAGTATTAGTTTGCGAGTACTTAAAGAGTACTCATGGCTTTGTCCCTGGTTATTCCCGTGTACAGACTATGAAGAGGAGTACCAGGATGATGGACCCTAGTGTAGGGGTTCGTAGCATGGAAAACAAAAAAATTCTACCGCATACAAACAAACAAGCCAAGATCTATCTACTAGATTGTAGCAACGAGTCGATGGAATAACTCACCCTCGAAGATTCGAAAGTGTTTAACAAGAGCGGATTCTTGTGGGTGATGTAGTCGTACTCTTGCCGATCTCAAGATCGTGTAGACGATCCTTCCGGCGTTGCGTTCCAGCAGCGCTCCCGCAGTCGGTCACACGTTCGGTACTCGATGAAGACCTTCCTCTCCCTTGTTCCAGCAGGCAGCAGAGGTTGTAGCACTCTCCTCGCGATTCCGGCAGCACGACGGCGTGGTAGCGGGAGTAGAGGGGAGATCTCGCAGGGCTTCGCCTTAAGCCGGAGCGAGTATGGTGGACTATGAGAGAGGCCTCGGTGATCTAGGGTTTACACACACCAAGGAGAGGGAGCTAGGCCGGAGGCTAGGGCTTGGGGAAAGCCCCAAGTCGGCGGCTGCAGGAGGGCCGGCGGCTAGGGCTAGGGTTTTGGGTGGTGGAGGTGTAGATCTAGAGGGGCAGCCCTGCCCCTCCTTTTATAGGTGGAGGGCGCCGGCCAAGGGGTAGGGAGTCCTCCACCAACTCGGCCTCCAAGGCCGGCGATGGAGGGAGAGGAACTCCTCCCCAAGTAGGTTTCCTACTCTCCCTCCACCAAGCAAACTTGCCGTTTGACTTTTCAAATTGGCGTTTGACTTTTCAAACTAGGATTTGATTTATCCCTTTATTTTGCTCAGAGATGACACCTAGTACATGATGCAACCATTCCAACTTGTTATGACACATTCATGTACCCTTCCCCTCCGGAGTGCCGGACCTTCCGGAACCTTCTAGAACATTCCCGATGAAAACACCGGAATCATTCTCCAACCCCGAAACAGGACTTTTCTTATATGAATCTTATTCTCCGGACCATTCCGGATCTCCTCATGATATACCGGATCCCATCCGAGACTCCGAACAACATTCGGTCTCTTACTCATCATTCCATAATTACTCAACAACATTGAATCCTTAAGTGTGTCTCCCTACGGTTCGTGAATTATGCGGACATGATCGAGACACTTCTCCGATCAATAACCAATAGAGGAATCTGGAAATTCATACGGTTCCCACATATTTCTACGATTACTTTGCGATCGAATGAACCACTTACATACAATACCAATTTCCCTTTGTCTCACGATAGTTTACTTATCCGAGGTTATGATCGTCGGTATCTCTGCATATCTAGTTCAACCTCGTTACTGATAAGTACTCTTTTCTCGTTCCCGTGATATGTGATCCCTTGTGAGCTAGTCACATGCTTGCAAGCCAATTGGATGACATTCCACCGAGAGGGCCCAGAGTATATCTATCCGTCATATGGATGGATAAATCCCACTCTTGATCCATGTGTCTCAACCAATACTTTCCGAACACTCAATGCCACCTTTATAACCACCCAGTTACGGTGTGGTGTTTGATGTCATCAAAGCATCCTCCCGGTGATGGTGACATGCATAATCTCATGGTCGAAGGAATTAGGTTACTATGTATCAGAAAGCATATAGCAATTGAACTATTAAAATGACTTGATCTTTATGCTACGCTTATCTATAGGAGTATGTCCATCATATCATTCTCCTAACGATATGATCTTGTTGTTAACAACATCTCAATGTTCATGATAGGGAAACCACAATCATTTATTAACCAACAAGCTAGTATAATAAAGAGGCTTTACTAGGGACTCTAATTTAGTTTACAAATCACACAAGTATTAATGTTTCCTTATTAATACTATTATAGCATGAATGCAAACATTTATCATAAACACAAAGATATAATAATAACTACATTTATTATTGCCTCTAGGGCATATATCCAACAGTCTCCCACTTGCACTAGAGTCAACTAATCTAGATTACATGGTAATATACCAAACACCCATGGCAGTCTGGTGTTGGTCATGTTTTGCCCTCGGGAGAGGTTTAGTCAACGGATCCGCCACATTCAGATTTGTGTGTACTTTGCAAATCTTTATGTCACCATCTTGGACATGTTCTCGAATAGCGTGAAAACGTAGCTTGATGTGCTTCAGCTTCTTGTGTGACCTTGGTTCTTGCGCATTGGCTATGGCGCCCATGTTATAACAGTAGATAGACATTAGGTCCAGTGCACTTGGAACCACACCGAGCTCTGTAATGAACTCCTTCATCCATATCGCTTCTTGTGAAGCCTCCGAAGCAGCTATGTATTCCGATTCAGTTGAAGATCTTGCCACAACGGTTTGCTTTGCACTCCTCCAGCTAACTGCTGCACCATTCAAAGTAAATACGTATCCAGATTGAGATTTAGAATCATCTGGATCGGTGTTCCAACTAGCATCGGTGTAACCATTAACAACGAGATGTTCATCACCTCCATAAGAAATAACCATATCCTTAGTTCTTCTCAAGTACTTAAGGATGTTTTTGACCGTTGTCCAATGATCCACTCCTGGATCACTTTGATATCTGCTAGTCAAACTAACAGCATATGCAATGTCGGGTCTAGTACATAGCATGGCATACATTAGAGATCCTATGGCTGAGGCATAGGGAGTCTTTCTCATCCTTTCTCTATCTTCTGCCGTTGCTGGACTTTTGAGTTTTACTCAAGGTCGTATTGGGCAACATGGGCAAGAACCCTTTCTTGCTATCTTCCATTCCAAATCTCTTTAGAACTTTGTCCAAATATGTACTTTGTGACAATGATATTAGGCGTCTCGATCTATCTCTATAAATCTTTATGCCTAATATGTAAGCTGCTTCGCCAAGATCTTTCATTGAAAAACTATTATTCAAATATTCCTTGACACTATTAAGAAGGTCTACATCATTCCCAATCAACAATATGTCATCTACATATAGTATTAAGAATGCTACAGAGCTCCCACTCACTTTCTTGTAAATACAAGCTTCTCCATAAGTTTGTATAAAACCAAAACTTTTGATCACCTTATCAAAATGTTGATTCCAACTTCGGGATGCTTGCTTCAATCCATATATGGACCATTGAAGTTTGCATACCTTGTTAGCATCTTTAGGATCGACAAAACCTTTGGTTTGCATCATATACAACTCTTCATCAATGTCTCCATTGAGGAATGTTGTTTTGACATCCATCTGCCATATCTCATAATCATAATATGCAGCGATTGCTAACAAAATCCTCACAGACTTTAGCTTCTCTACTGGTGAGAAAGTCTCATCGTAGTCAACTCCTTGAATTTGTCGAAACCCTTTTGCGACAAGTCGAGCTTTATAGACAGTAACATTACCATCAGCATCTGTTTTGTTCTTGAAAATCCATTTGTTCTCGTGACCTTGCCATCCGGTAAGTCCAGCAAAGTCCATACTTGGTTTTCGTACATGGATCCAATCTCGGATTTCATGGCTTCTTGCCATTTATTGGAATCTGGGCTCATCTTCGCTTCCTCATATGTCACAGGGTCATCGGTGTTGTCCACCAACATGACACTCATAACGGGATCATACCAATCAGGAGTGGTACGAGTTATTGTTGACCTGCGAGGTTCTGTAGCAACTACAACCGAAGTTTCATGATCATCATCATTAGCTTCCTCTCTTATTGGTGCAGGCACCACAGGAAATTCTTCCGGTGCTGCGCTACTCGCAAGTTCGAGAGAAGGTTCGACAACCTCGTCGAGTTCTACTTTCCTTCCAGTCACTTCTTTCGAGAGAAATTCCTTCTCTAGAAAGGATCCATTCTTGGAAACGAAGATTTTGCCTTCGGATCTATGATAGAAGGTATACCCAATAGTTTCCTTTGGGTATCCTATGAAGACAAATTTTTCCGCTTTGGGTTCAAGCTTGTCCGGCTGTAACTTCTTTACATAGGCTTCGCAACCCCAAACTTTAAGGAACGACAATTTAGGTTTCTTCCCAAACCATAATTCATACGGTGTCGTTTCAACGGATTTAGATGGTGCCCTATTTAAAGTGAATGCGGCTGTTTCTAATGCATAACCCCAAAATGATAGCGGTAAATCTGTAAGTGACATCATAGAACGAACCATATCTAAGAGAGTTTGATTACGACGTTCGGACACACCATTACGCTGTGGTGTTCCCGGTGGTGTCAATTGTGAAAGTTGCTTCGGTTCCAAGTGTATCGTAGTTTCTAGAATGGTTCTTAAAACCATCAGTTTACCTTTGTTGTGGTGTGTGTTTGTATCGTGTGCTATGAATGAATGAAAAGCATGTTGCTAAAATCTGAGTCAAACTTTAAAAACTTTTCAAAGTCCCAGAACCTTAGAAATTTTCCTCTTTTCTCATAATCTATCTCAATCTTCAGATGCCACGTGGAGGAAGTGGTTCATCCCCGGACCCGATATTGCAGATACTGCAAATGTTGGTTTCTGACCACGAAGCTGAGAGAGCCGAACGTCAAGCCAACCTAGCCACCCTTCAGCACATAGCTCAGATGGCCAACAACAATCAAGGCCATGGAAATCAGGACAACCATGGATCTAAGCTTAAGAATTTCCAGAACACCAACCCACCCGTTTTCACTAAGTCGGAAGAGCCCCTAGATGTCGACGATTGGCTGCAAACCATGGAAAACAACCTAGAAGTCGCCGGAGTGGAAGCTAACGAGAAAGTTCTGTTCGCCACCCACTATCTAGCCGGAGATGCCAGAGCATGGTGGAACAGTGTTCGTGCAATGACCGGAGGACAGATGATGACCTGGGAAGAATTCAAGGTCAAGTTCAGCAGAACCCATGTGCCACCAGGTTTGATCAAGAGAATGAGAGATGAGTTTAGAGAACTGAAGCAAGGAAGGATGACCGTAGTGGAATACCGTGACAAATTCTTGTCATTAGCTAGGTATGCCCCGGATGAGATCGTCACTGAAGCCAAGAAGAAAGAGAGATTCCTGAATGGTCTGCACGATGAGATGCAGACTGTGTTAGTCAATATCCCCTTTGCGGATATTGAAGCCCATGTCGACTCTGCCATCCAGATGGAAGGAAAGATCAACCAAGCCAATGAGAACCACAAGCGTCGCATGATGCATCAGCCAGGAACCCATCAGAACCAAAGTATCGCCCTAACCCATCTCCAGGATTTGCCCTAAGAACCAACAGACCCCCAAGGAACCGTCCGACCTATCCCAACCGTGGAAACCCTAGGCCCGGAGGAAATCACCACAACCCCGGCAACTCTAGAAATTTCAACCGTGCCCCACCCAAGTTCAACAACAACAATGCTACCGCCAACACCAACACTGCCCCAAGGACTGGAAGCAATGTTGTGCCTGTTGCATCAAAGGACAAGTCGCGGGTAACTTGTTATGACTATGGAAATAAGGGTCACTACTCCAACGAGTGCCCCAACAAGAAGAATGCCGCAGCCCCCAATGCAAATGCCCCAGCTCAGTTGCAGCGTCGTGTTCAGCCAGGAAGGAGGTTTACCCCAGGGAATTCGCTCAACCGCAACGGCCGTATTTTTCTCATGCATGCTGAAGAAGCTTAGGAAGCACCAGACGTCGTACTGGGTATGTTTTCTGTTAATTCAGTACTTGCTCGAGTGTTGTTTGATTCTGGTGCATCGCACTCATTTGTCACCGAAGAATTTGCATGCACTAGTAAAATTCAACCAACCAAACTGAAGCATATCATGATTGTTCAAATTCCCGGATCAACCACCAAAGCTAGGCAAATTTGCAAAGCAGTCCCTATCCAAATCCATGGCATAGATTTTTATCCTAACCTGATAATACTCAGAACTAAAGGTTTGGAAGTAGTACTAGGAATGGATTGGATGTACAAAGATAAAGGATTGATTGACTGTGCCAAGAAAGCCATAACCATGACCAGTATAGCCGGAGTATCAGTCGAGCATATATCTGAAACCTTACCTCGCCAATTCAAGTGCAACAAGAGTATAGCCCAACCTACCATTGACCAAGTCCAGATAGTCTACGAATACCCCGATGTATTTCTAGATGTTTTGCCCTGTATGCCCCCAGATCGGGATATCGAGTTTATCATCGAACTAATCCCCGGAACAGGACCCATAGCCCATAGACCCTATAGTATGAACCCGTCGGAATTAGCAGAGCTTAAGAAGCAACTAGATTCCATGTTGGAAATTGGATTAATTCAACCAAGTGCGTCACCATGGAGATCACCTGTCTTATTTGTGGACAAGAAGGATGGAGGTAACCGTTTGTGTACGGATTATCGGAAGTTGAATGATGTCACCATCAAGAACAAGTATCCCTTGCCCAAGATAGAAGATTTGTTTGACCAGTTAACCGGTGCCAAAGTGTTTTCTAAGATTGATCTTAGAACTGGCTATCATCAACTTAGATTCGCGCAAAGGATATTCCCAAGACTGCCTTTACCACCAGATATGGATTATACGAGTATATTGTCATGTCCTTTAGATTAACCAATGCCCCCGCTTATTTCATGAATCTCATGAATAAGATTTTTATGGACTTCCTGGATAAGTTTGTCGTTGTTTTCATCGATGACATTCTGATTTATTCCAAATCAGAAGAAGAACATGAGCTACACTTAAGGACCATTCTTGGAACCCTTAGAGAGCATCAGTTGTATGCCAAGTTTAGCAAATGTGAATTCTAGTTACAGGAGGTAGGATTCCTCGGTCACATTGTATCAGCCGGAGGAATTGCCGTTGACCCTGCAAAAGTGAAAGATGTCGAAGATTGGCAAGCCCCAACCACTCAAACCCAAGTTCGTGCATTTCTCGGATTAGCGGGATACTACCGCAAGTTCGTAGAAGGATTCTCGAGTATCGCCAGACCCATGACCCAATTGCTGAAGAAGGACAAGAAGTTTGAATGGACAGACAAATGTGAAGCGAGTTTTCAAGAACTCAAGAGAAGATTGATTTCAGCCCCAATCTTAATCATGCCGGATATCACGAAGCCCTTCGACGTGTATTGTGATGCATCCAAGATCGGTCTAGGATGTGTGCTAATGCAAGAAGGCAAAGTTATATCGTATCTATCTCGACAGCTGAAACAACATGAGTAAAATTACCCAACCCATGACCTCAAACTCGCAGCCGTAGTTCTAGCCCTGAAGACATGGAGGCATTACCTGATGGGAAATCATTGCGAGATTTATTCAGATCACAAGAGTTTGAAGTATATATTCACTCAGAAGGAGCTGAATATGAGACAGAGAAGATGGATTGAGCTAATCAAGGATTACGATCTGGACATTCACTATCACCCTGGTAAAGCCAATGTGGTAGCCAATGCCCTTAGCAGATTGCCGTGCCGCTTGAACTCCATGATTTTGAAGGAGCAACCAAGTTTGCACAAAGAGATGGAAGATTTTCGAATGGAATTAGTGAGTGAAGGATTTTTGGATAGCATAGAACTTCAACCCACTTTGATCAGCCAGATCAAAGAGGCGCAGAAAGGAAATGCTAGTATTGACGGAATCAAACGCCGTATCGGTACAGGCAAAGTATCCGGATTCACCGAAGACGAAGAAGGAGTTCTGTGGTACAAAGGATGCCTTTGTGTACCAGCAGATCCTGAGTTGAAAGAAGTGATTCTGAAGGAAGCTCATGATACTCTTTATTCTATCCACCCCGGAGGTACTAAGATGTATCAAGACTTGAAAGAACAATTTTGGTGGCATAAGATGAAGAGATAAATCGGAAGCTATATCGCCAAGTGTGATATATGTCAGCGAGTAAAGGCAGGACATCAAAGACCCGCTGGATTGTTGCAACCATTGCAGATTCCGGAATGGAAATGGGATTCCTTTGGAATGGACTTTATCACCGGATTGCCTACTTCTAGTAGGGGAAATGACTCTATCTGGGTCATAGTGGACAGATTGTCCAAAGTTGCCCATTTCTTGCCCGTCAAGACCACATATCAGAGTTCGAAGCTAGTGGAGTTATACATCGCTAGAATCGTCAGTTTGCATGGAGTTCCCAAGAACATTGTATCGGGTCGAGGAACTCAGTTTACCTCGAGATTCTGGAAGAAAGTCCAAGAAGGTTTACGAACCCGCCTAGATTTCAGCACCGCTTATCACCCTCGGACCGATGGACAAACGGAGCGAGTAAACCAAATACTCGAAGATATGCTGAGAGCATGTGTGTTAGAATATGGATCTAAGTGGGAAGACTGTCTGCCGTTTGCAAAATTTTCAAACAACAACAGTTATCAAGCTAGTTTACAAATGGCCCCATTTGAATTCATGTACGGTAGGAAGTGTCGCACCCCTTTGAATTGGTCGGAAGTAGGAGAGAGTCAGATTTTCGGACCCGATATCCTACGAGAAGCAGAAGAGAAGGTTCACAAGATTCGTGAGCACCTCAAGACAGCCCAGTCCCGACAGAAGAGTTACGCCGACAAGAGACGTCGAGACCTCGCCTTCAACATAGGAGATTTTGTGTATCTGAAAGTGTCGCCTTTAAAAGGAATGCAGTGTTTCCAACTCAAAGGAAAGTTAGCCCCCAGATATATAGGCCCCTTCAAGATTCTAAACCGTCGAGGAGAAGTGTCGTATCAATTGGAACTACCCGAAGAGATGTCAGCCGTACACAATGTGTTCCATATATCATTACTTCACAAGTGCCTCGAAGTTCTAGAGAAGACTGAAGTATTCAAGAATATCGATCACCAGACCATAGAGATCAACAATGACCTGACCTATCCCAAAGTACCCATCCGTATTTTGGAAGAAGCTTTCAGAACAACAAGAACCCGAAGCATCAAGTTTCTCAAGATTCAGTGGAGCAACCACACGGAAGAGGAAGCTACCTGGGAGCGCGAAGATCACATCAGGACGGAGTTTCCCGATCTCTTCAAATCCTAGGTAATCTCTTTCGTCCTTTTCCAAATCTCGGGACGAGATTTTGTTTAAGGTGGGAAGGTTTGTAACATCCCAAAAATACTAAACTTGGATCGTCAAACTCTAATAATCAAAATTAGGGTTAACAAAAAAATTTCTATTTAAAAATATGAAAGCATGCATGTGTGTATGCATTCCAATTTGGATTCTTTTGAATTGCCTTGCTTGTGTGATTCTTTGCTTGTAAAATGATTCTTAGGTGAAATAAACATCATATAAACAATCCCCAACCTTTTCCCAAAGACAAATAAATCAAAACAAACAAAATAAGGGAATGGTCATTTGGCCAATTTAACTCCCATGCCTACTTTGGTTGTCTCTAACTTTCAAAACCTAACAGAAACTTGTTTGGATCTTTACACCCCTTGATAGTACTCATAATAGAGTACCAAGGCCCACCTTGTGATCATCCAAAAACATTTGAATGCATAGTTTAAAGGACAGTTCAAAATTGAATCTATATCATATGGGAAGATCCCACTTTTTCAAAAACCACTCAAACAAGCTCAAATTTCAAAACCCAAGCATCCACAGACTCGCCAGCACCTGTCTAGCACACCCACCAAAAATCTTTTCAAAATTCAAAACTTGAATTCATGCGGCCATTTCATCAAACACCTTGTAGATTCAAATCAAACAAAATCAAAACACTATAGTGTGCAGTGATTTGAGCCTAACTTGTTCCCTCTCTAGCTCACAACAACCTCAGTAGATCATCTAGCAAACTTAACTAAGCTCTAGCCCCACTGTAAGCTAGCCTTTGTCATCAATGGTGAACAACCCGAGTGCACCATTGTCACCCCAGTGTGGATAGAAAGCTACAAGCAGCACTAGCCTCGCCAACCTTGTCCGAGAGCAAGCTAACACCCCACCGCCACTCCCTGTCCCAGCCGTGAGCGATGCAAGCCCCTGGACCACACGCACAGACCATGCCAAGCCACCCAGCAACCATGCCGAGAGCGCGCCCCATGCACCACGCTCGACAGACGCCCACAGACCGCGCGCCGCCCTCGCCGCGAGCATACGTGATCACCACCGTCCCAGCAACCCCGCAGACACGCCCGTTCCCCGCCGCGCGGACCACGCGAGCTGTGCGGCCTTAAAATTTCCGTCGGGAACGCGCAGAGCACCATAGCGTTCCGACCAAACCGCACCGCCCCACGCCTTGCCACCACGTCGTTGAGCTTCGCCAGGGAGCACAGCACCGCCCCTAACTTTGCCCACGCCGATAGCCTTCTATGCTGTCGACCACGACGAGCTCAGCATGCGCCCGTCGTTCCCCTCTCGCCACTACAAATAAAGGGCTCCCCCTCTCAAATTCTTCACACCATTCCACTCCCCTCTCCTCACTGATCGTTCCACCCCATTCCCGGAGCAAAGCGAGCAACACATAGCCGGAATTTCACCGGAGCCCGCCGCCTCTGGAGAAGAAGGGAGCCAACGATTGGAGCCGCCCCAGGAGAAGCTGCCAGTACCAGGAGGTTCGCCGTCATCGACTTCGTCGTTCTCCCGCCTCGCCGACCCTCGCCTGAGCCCTGGTGAGCCCCCGACGACCCCCACCTGCCGCGTTAGGGTTCTGTCTCGCCGGCGCTGCCCGATGTGGACGATGAACTAGAGTCGTTGGATTAGAACTAGATCCAACGACCCATGTTGCCCCGTACTACTTCGCACCCCCTCGTTTCACTAACGCGGTGGGACAGCAACTTAACCAGCCCGCGTAAGCGCTATGTGTAGCAGGCCGGCCCGTTAACCTTTCCCGCGCAGCCCAGTTGTTTGAATTCGGATTTTTCCATTTTCATTCAAACACAGTTCTGTACCTAGTTTGAAAAATCAACCCAGCTCGAGTCAGTGAACCAAATTTAAGGAAACCAATTTTGTTAGAAAGATATTGAAATGCTTAATCCAAGCCCGTTGGATTCAAATCACTTGAATCTATAGATCTACCTTGGTAAAAACAACAAGGCAGAACCTTTTCTGCATTCAAACATTTTTCAAATTTAAACCATAATAGCTTTTGAGTTGATTCCAACTCTCAAAAATCAAATTTAATCATACCTTTCAGAATATATAAAAACATTTAGGTTTACTTACAGAAATAATGTTCAAGTAATAAAAGGATGCCACATAGGCATTTATAGTCACTTTATTTAATTGAAATAAAAGGTTAAATCTTATTAAATTGTGACACCACTTTAAATCACATTCACATGGACTGAAATATGTGGTGATGACATGTGTCAACATGATCCCATGTTTGGTTTGGAGAATATTAAATCTTAAATAGTTTTTCAATGAGTAGAAATTACTTTTCTAAAAATAAAATCATTAAGTCAAATGCTTTAAGTCTTGTAATGTTAGTGATGATGCTAGATCATCTATAGAACCCCTTTGTGTGATGATTGAAAGTAGTTAAGTATTGTTTGGTGATTGTGTACCTCGTATTTATTTATAGACGCTAGTACCGACCAAGGATACAAGGAGGAAGGAGGACACTACGAAGAAGAAGCTGAGGAGAACTTCAACCACTGCTCTGCCCAAGGCAAGCTAACACTTGCAAGATCCTCTACTTTAGCAAGCCAATACTCGCAAGCTATTAACTTAGCAAGCTTATACTGATACTGATGCAAGCAAATACTTGCTTATTACCATGCCAACCATATGCCTTAAGCATATATGATTATACCCACTTGATAAACCAATCATAGTTTTACTTACAAGCTTTCTACTTTATTTCTTTATCAAAGCTATTACTTAGAGCTTACTTAAGTGAATTTGTAGATTCTAGAAAGATAATTGAAGGTTGCATAAAGAGCATAAAACTTAGCCTAAGCTAGATAATCCTTATGTCATCCTAAGGGATGAGATTGAACTTAGTTAAACTCCACTAGTTTACCACCACTCATTAGTACTTACCCTCACTTGTAGATGCTAGTGCTAAGCATAAAACTTGATCAACTTTAGATGGGAATACTTGGTGGAAAAATGGTTATGAAAACCTTGGAATGATGGATCATTCTATTGAGATGTTTTGACATGTGTTTCCGAACACCAGATGATTTTGGTGATGCAAATGTTGAGGCATGAGCCTTAGCCCTTTATAAAACTGATGGTTGTCTGGATGCGATACCATTCCAATTTTATCGTACAACCACAATACCCGAGAATTGGGTAGGGCTTGACTGGAAACTTATATACCTTAGTATTGGTTCCCTCACGGCCAAGGTCTGAGCTGAGGCTACCTTGTAAAGATTGTCCACCTGTGCAGTACCCAAGATGACAGTTGGTCATGGTTGGGAGGCCAAACTCACAGGAGAGGTGCTTATACTAGGGCGTGTAATTGAAAGGTTAGGATTGATTATCCGCATACCGAGTATGGTGAATTCAGGATTTGCTCCTAACGGATGTATCGAATGTTGTGGTGAAAGTGTACAATCTCTGCAGAGTGTCAAACTATTCGAATAGCCGTGTCCGTGGTTATGGACAGTTGGAGTGGCCATACTGTTCCCCCGTCAGATGTTTTCAAAATGACTTGTGAAATGAATTGATATTTTGACTTGAACACAACAGAGTTGTGATATGAAATACAAGTTCCCACTTTGGTGTTATAAAACTTCAACCAGCATTCTTTGCTTCTGAACTTAGTAGAGGTAAATCTGGAT
Organism: Avena insularis; assembly: GCA_023614405.1. NCBI lineage: Eukaryota > Viridiplantae > Streptophyta > Magnoliopsida > Poales > Poaceae > Avena > Avena insularis. The sequence goes on along the minus strand of JAJUPC010000119.1, from coordinate 339,108 downwards.
TTTGCAAAACAACCCTAGAGCTTAGTGTCCTATTACAAAAAAAACCTTCACTTGTTAGTATTAGTTTGCGAGTACGTAAAGAGTACTCATGGCTTTGTCCCTGGCTATTCCCGTGGCCAGACTATGAAGAGGAGTACCAGGGTGATGGACCCCAGGAAGGTTACGACAAATAGGATCATCTCCCATCGTCAGCATTGCCTGTGACCCCGAAGATGGAGCTTCGCCTACGCTACCTTTATTATTACGTATTTCCGCTTCTTGAATTGTATTAAGAACTGGATCATGAGATCCTTATTTGTGTAAGACCTTATGTATGGTTTGTAATGGATGATGTACTGTGGTATCCAATTCTGTTATGTCTCGCAAAAATGGTAATCTTGGGATTGCGATGTATGGCATAACCAGCATCTTGGATTAAAAATCCGGGTGTTGACATTCACCAGCCACCTGGAGCGGGGGCTTGGCTTTCCAACCTCCCTCTTCTTCTGGCGTTTCTGCGCCTACTACGGAATCCAACCATCGGATCTGGGTCCGCATAGTATCGAGCAGCTCGCCATTTTTGTGGCATTCTGCGAGTGCTATCTGGGCTGCAGGCCCTACTTCCCTCTGTGGCAAGACCTATTCCACGGGAGAATCAGCCACGAAGAAACAGGCGGCCCGATGCTAGCCGCGGGCGGCTTGATGTTCCATCTGAAGTCAAAGACATCGTTCTTTGATTTGATGTTGCCCGCCAAAGCGGCAAACGAGTGGAAGAAGTACTGGTTCTACGTCACCGAGTCGACTCCAGGCGATGAAGTGGCGCTCCCAAGGTACTCCGCCGACCGGCCCGAGCTGCGTTGGCTCCAGGTCATCAAACTCCCGCTGGATCAGCGGATGGTTGTTGACGAAATGTTACAAACCATTCGCGGCCTGAAGAAGAAAGGCCTCCAGACCATCAACCTCTACAACTGCTGGCTCGGGCGGCGGCTCGTGCCCCTGGCCAGCCGTGATCATTACATGTACGAGTATACGGGTAAGGATAACCCGACGAAATCCTGCATCGTTGAGTGGAGACTCAAAGATTATACACTGGCTCTGAAGAAGATTACCCAAGCAGTGTATCTCGACACGAAGGCCAGGGTTGCGCCTTATACCGCGAGGCGCCCAGCTCCAATGGTAAGCCGTTATTCTGTTTGCACTCACAGTCGCAGTTTGTGCATTCGCGGTCGTGCTAACGTCGTTTGTTCTTGGTGCAGTTGTTTCAAGTGGTGGAAGGGTGGCTTCCACCCGCAGACGACGAGAACTCGAGCTCGTCCGCCCAGGACGGGAGCGATTCATCGCCCACCAAAGGCAACGCCGAGAGCGACGGAGGCGATGGCGACGATGGTGAAGACGACGACCCCGTGGAAGTTGCTGCCCCCACAGCTCGCAAGACTCGCAGGCAGCACCAGCGTGAACTCGAGGCCAGCAAGAGCCTCGAACTCCACGATGACGACGACAAGCTCCCTGAGCACACCTCACATCGCGAGGCCACGCCATCAAAGAATAAGAAAGCTCCGCCAAAAAAGAAGACGAAGTCGGCGAAGCCGATATCCCCGCCCCGATCTGCGAGCAGCTCCGACGCCACCAGCTCGGCTGAGGATGCAACGGCGCACGGAGGATCCCGCCGCGGCTTCATCTTCAAATAAGCCGTCAGTGTCTTAGGCACACAATGTGTTCGAGACGGGCCTCACTCGGAAGCTGGGGCTCGAACTGGAGAAACCGTCCAGCATCAGCACCGGCCTACGATTCCTTCCAGTCGCCAAGTGAGTGCTCCTCTGCCCTTTACTCGTCTGCTTGCTTTGCGTTTCAATCGGAATGTTTTATTGATAGAGCTGTTTCACAGGATTGGCGTTAAGAAGATAGGCCATCCTTCTGTGGCCAAGGTTCCGCCAGTCGCCATAGAGGTGCCAGCAGATTCCTCATGAAAAAGGAAGGGCGACGAGGTCGTTGCTCCCGCCGAAGGCATCAAAAGGGCGAAGGGCGACGATGTCGTCACGATCTCCGATGATCCGGCGGTTGCTCCGAGTGAACCTCCGACCGCAGCAGAAGCTGCTTCGAAGGCCAAAGAGGGTGTCGGGTCGCAGCATATGGTGCTTGCAGACTCAACCGATGTGGCCAAGCCGACCCCGAGTGGCGCAGCGACCGCTGCGGCGAATTTCCCTCGCTTCATGGCAAAGGCTGCCGCAACGAGTGTCTCGGTGCCGTCAAGCCAGCTTCCTGGGGCCGCCGAGACGGAGGTTGAACAGCTTCGTGGCCACACTCCGGTCGTGCTCGTGTCGGTGGATGCGATGGAGCTTCATGGCATGCTAGGCGCTGCTATCTTAGTACTTTTTATGTTGCCCAGTCCCCGAGTGCCTAGTCGCTGAGTTTCAGCGGTGGTACCGAGCCTTGAGTGCTAGGTCGCTGAGTTTCAGCGGGTGGGCACTGAGGAATTGTTTGTTGTTGACATGTAGTTTGTGCGCGAGGCTGCGGTATGGAAGTCAGAACGGCTTTGCTTAAGTGTCGCTTGGAGAAGGAGCTTGTTACCATCCAGGAGACGAACAAGGAGCTTCAAGCAGCTGCGGTCGAGGTGAAGGAGGCCCGCCAAGGCCTTGTCCCGGTTGGTGACTTGACGGCGGCTCAATCCGCTTTGAGCGTGGCCGAACAGCGAGTCGCCGACCTGGAACGTGAGCTCAAGGAAGCGAGGGCGGAAGCGAGTTCAGCGGAAGGACGAGCCAAGGCTGCCGTTACTTCTGCCGCTGAAGAGCAGAAAGTTTCTGATGCACTCGTTGCTGGGTTGCAGAATGACTTTTCTTCTCTTCAAAGTTTCATCACGGACCTCTGTCGCCCGCTAATTAGTAAACTCTCCTTCAACCAACTTCCCTCTGCACTAACTGTATTGTGATGTCGATTTTTTTGCTTACTGCTTGTTTCTGTGCTGCAGGCCGGATCACTAATAACGCGGAAGAGGCGCAGTCGTACGACGCGCGGCAATGTGTGACCACCCTGGTCGACTCAGCCGCGTTGTCAGCGACTTGCCTTCATGCATATCTTCAGGAGATATCGCCCACGGAGGTGATCCCCAGCGACCTTGTCGAGGTATGGCGCTACCTGGAGAAGGCTCCGTCGGTCGTGGAGTTCATGACACGGTCGGCCTTCCGTCGTGGGGCGACGACGGCACTCAGCCTTGGGCTCGCCCACTTCCCGGATGACTTCGACCTCGACGATGTCACGAGCGGTTACCCCTCGTCGACAGGCTTGGTGGAGATCGCCGAGGTACTGAAGCTGACGGACCGGGCCGCGGTATACTCCGATCGCGTTTGGGCAATAGGAGACCTCATCCCCTATCAGGAGACGATTGTCTCTCCCAATGATCCTGAACCGAAGCATCAGGACTTCAAGGTTGAACAGCCGTTCCGTGCGGCGATGGCGGGCGAGCTGACGACGGTGGCACGTCTGCATCAAAACCTGTGAAGTAAAAGTGTTTTTTCCGTTTGGAATTAGTATGGAATAACTATGTAACTTTCCTTGTATGTGGAACAAATTGTGCTGCTATAAAGGAATGCTCGTGTTATTTTGTCATTCGTTTTGCGATTTTGGATGTTTATTATGCGAGTCCCCGAGCGCGTCCGCCCTTTTTATGGGGTTTACCTCGTTGTTATATGTTTTGTGAACTTTTAGTGAGTTAAGGTCGACTCGCCATGGCTCGGAAAGCCAGTCGCATGGAGACTCCCAAGGATGCTCTTTACTTGACCATTTTCCCGAGCGCGAACGGGGTCGGGTTGCCGAGTCCCCGAGCGTGGTACTTGGCCGTTCTAGTCGCAGGCCCAGGGTAGGTGAGGACTAAGCGCGTCACTCCTGCCTGATCCGGAGGATCAGTCGCATGGTGAGTCCTGGGCATGCTCTCATACTTGGCGTTTTTTCCTAGCCGCTCGTATGTGACCGGGTGTCGGTCCCCGAGCGTGGTACTTGGCTGTTCGAGTCGCTGCGCCAAGGATGCGGAGGACTTGGTCGCTGTGGGGAGCGAGTGCAGTTGTCTTGGCTCAGGGGAACCAGTCGAGCTAGGCGACTCCAATGGGGCCCCGGGTTGGCGTTTTTCGTGGACGTTACGAGGCCTGAGGTTTCCCAGTGCCCTCGTACCGCACTACTTGGCCGTGTCGGTCGCTTTGCCAAAGGTTGACTTCTGTGAATAGCGTAACGCTGTTATTATGAGTGCGAGTGGCACAAGAAACGGAGAGTAGACACAATTTTGCGGCAACCGGTCTGTTTTATTTCATGGCGGGTAGGGGGTACATGTCTGGAGTTCTAAGAGTAGAACTTCCGTAAGAGGTTTACATTCCATGGCCGCTTGACGTCGAGTTTTCCGTCCCCTCGGACATCGGTGAGGTAGTAGGCGTCGTTGCCTAGGACTCGCCCGATGGCGAATGGTCCCTTCCAAGGGGGAGAGCTTGTGCATGCCCTTCTTATCCTGGATTAGGCGCGATGCAGTCGCCTTCTGGAAAGTCTTCTGCACTCGCCGGCTATGGTAGCGGCGGAGCCCTTGCTGGTAGATGGCGGTGCGGGAGCGAGCTAGGTCGCGTGCTTCGTCAAGCTGGTCGACTCCGTCTTGGCGTGCGGCTCGTTTGCGGCCTCCGTGTAGTTGACCACCCTTGGTGATTCGTGCTCGAGGTCGGTTGGCATGACTGCCTCGGCGCCGTAAACCATGAAGAAGGGGGTGAATCCTGTCGACCTGTTGACGAAGGTGCGGATGCCCAGATGATGGAGGGGAGTTCCTTGACCCTGCACCCGGCGGTGCGCTCGAGTGGGACTTGTAGCCGTGGCTTCAGGCCATGGAGGATGCTCTGATTGGCGCGTTCTGCCTAGCCATTGGACTCTGGGTGGGCGACTGAGGCGAGGTCGAGTCGGATGTGGTGCTCCTCGCAGAACTTGGCCATGGCTCCCTTGGCGAAGTTGGTGCCGTTGTCCGTGATGATGTTGTTTGGGAACCCGTAGCGATAGATGAGCTCGCGTAGGAACTTGGTGGCGGTCTTCTCGTCGCACTTGCGGACTGGCTTGGCCTCCACCCATTTTGTGAATTTGTCGACTGCGACTAGGAGGTGGGTGAAGCCGGAAGGGGCCTTCTTGAAGGGGCCTACCATGTCCATGCCCCACACGGAGAACAGCCAGGTGATGGGGATTGTCTTGAGCGCTGAGCTCGGCACGTGAGTCTGGTTGGCGTATTTCTGGCATCCGACGCACCGCTGGACAATGTCGATAGCGTCTGCATGTGCGGTGAGCCAGTAGAAGCCGTGCCACATGGCCTTTGCGACCAGAGAGCGGGCGCTGGCGTGGTGGCCGCAGTCGCCGGAGTGGATGTCTTGGAGGATTTTGCGTCCTTCAGTGGGTTGGACGCAGCGTTAGAACACGCCGGTCACGTTGCGCTTGTGGAGCTCGCCGTTGATGATGACGAAGGACTTGCAGTGGCGTACTATCATCCATGCCTCTGTTTCGTCAGCGGGTAGGGTGCCTCCCTCTAGATAAGCGATGTATGGAGCGGTCCAGTCGCTTGGCTCAGCGATTAGTGCTACCAGGGCTGCTTCTGGTTGCAACGGGATTCCGATGTCGATCTCCCTTGGGGGAGAGACGGAAGTTTTGGTGATGGTGTCGAGGAAGATGCCAGCAGGTGGTGCGAGTCAGGCCGAGCCAATGCGAGAGAGTGCGTCGGCCTCCTTGTTCTTTCGCCTGTCGATCCACTCGACGGAGTAGCCTGCGAAGTGTCCACCCAACTGGTCCGCTGCTTGGCGGTATGCCGCCATGGTGGGGGAGACGGCGTCGCAGGTGCTGACAACTTGCCCGGCGACGAGGTCGTAGTCTCCGTAGCAGCGCAGGCAATTGATGTTCATCTCCTTGGCCGCTCGCATGCCATGGAGTAGCGCCTCGTACTCGGCCATGTTGTTGTTGCAAGGGTGAAGTCAAGGTAGAGGACGTAGCGGAGCTTGTCGCCCTTCAGAGATGTCAGTACGATCCCCGCTCTTGCACCATCTGCATTCTTGGAGCCGTCGAAGTGTAGGCTCCAGTAATGGAGGTATGGCAGCTTCTCTGGCTGTTGGGCCTCCTCCCAATCGGCGAGGAAGTCTGCGAGAGCTTGCGACTTGATCTCCTTGCGTGGCTCGTACTTGATGTTGTGGACGCCGATCTCGATAGCCCACTTGGCGACTCGCCCGGTCGCCTCGCGGTTGCGGATGATGTCCTGCAACGGTGCTGAGGAGACGACCATTATTGGGTGCTCCTGGAAGTAGTGCGGCAATCGCCGCTGTGCTCTGAAGACCGCGTATACCAATTTCTGGTACTACGGGTAGCGCTGGCGCGACTCGATGAGGACTTCGCTGATGTAGTACACGGGTCGCTGCACCGGGCGCTCCTTCCCTTCCTCTGGTCGTTTGACGACCATGACGGCGCTGACGACGCGCTCGGAAGCCGCAACGTAGACCAACATGGGTTCCTTGTCGACAGGGGCGGCGAGTAGCGGTGCTGCGAGTAGCACCTCCTTGAGAGCGTGGAGCGCGTCGTCTGCCTCCTTGTCCCACTAGAAGGTGGGGTTCTTGCGCATTAGGCGATAAAGGGGCATCGCCTTTTCGCCTAGCCGGGGGATGAAGCGACTGAGAGCCGCCACTCGCCCGGCCAGCTTCTGGACGTCGTGCAGGCACTCAGGTCTGCCGAGTCGAGCGATCGTGTTGATCTTGGCGGGGTTCGTCTCGATTCCGCGCTTGGAGACGACGTATACCAGTAGTTGTCCAGTTGGTACGCCGAAGGTGCACTTTCCTAGGTTTAGCTTTATCTTGTACCTTTGCAGGTTGGCGAAGGTTTCCGCCAGGTCGGCGAGTAGATCGCCCTGGCGAGTGGATTTTACCACTACGTCATCGATGTAGACGTGGATATTGCGGCCAATTTGGCTCGCAAGGCACTCCTGCATGCACTGCTGGTAGGTCGCTCCGGCGTTTTTGAGGCCGAAGGTCATGGCAGTGTAGCAGAAGGCTCCGAATGGCGTGATGAACACCGTCTTCTCTTCGTCCTCGACGGCCATTTCATCTGGTTGTACCCAGAGTAGGCGTCGAGGAAACATAGAGCCTCAGAGCCTACGGTGGAGTCGATGATTTGGTCGATCCGCGGGAGGACGAATTGCTCCTTCGGGCAGGCGCTGTTTAAGTTAGTGTAATCGATACACATTCGCCAAGTGCCGTTTTTCTTCTCGACCAGGACCGGGTTTGCCAGCCACTTGGAGTATTTGATTGGCCGAATGAAGCCTGCAGCGAGTAGACGCTGCACCTCCTCGGCGATTGCCCGGCGGCGCTCTTCATTGAAGGGCCGCATTGACTGCTTGACAGGTCGCACTTTGGGGTCGGCGTTGAGTTTGTGCTCAGTGAGTTCCCTCAGGACACCAGGCATGTCGGATGGCTGCCATGTGAAGATGTCCCTATTCTCACGGAGGAACTCGATGAGCGCGCCTTCCTATGCTAGGCTCATGCCCGTCTCGATCGTCACCGTCTAGCTGGAGTCTCCTGGGACCAACTCGACGGTGCGGGTGTGTGTTGTTGCCTCGAAGGTGGTGGAGTTGCCACCCTCCGAGTTGGGCTTCTTGAGTATGGTGGGGTCGTCGCTGTTGACCCTGCTCGTGTACTTGGCGAGCTCCTCGGCGTAGTTGGCCTCCACCGTGATGACGGCGTCAGCGAGTTCGGCCCCTTTGGCCTCGCATTCTGCGGCCATGTCGGGGTCGCCATGGACAGTGATGATGCCGCACGGCCCAGGTAGCTTCATCGCGTTGTACGCGTAGTGGGGCGCTGCCATGAATTTGGCGAACGCCTGGCGCCCCAGGACGCAGTGGTAGGGGCTGTTGAAGGGCACCAGCTCGAAGACGATCCGCTCAGTGCGGAAGTTTGCTGGCGTGCCGAAGGTGACTGGCAGCATCACCTTGCCGATCGGGTACGCCTTCCGACCAGGGACGATGCCATGGAAGGTAGTGTAGGTCGTCTCGTCATCGACTGCGGGAGCCGCAGTCGCCTGAACGTGTCCAGGTATAGGATGTTGATGGAGCTGCCGCCGTCCATCAGCGTTTTGGGGAGCCAGTAGTCTCCCACCTTGGGCTTGACCACTAAGGAGACTCAGCCCAGATACTCGATCCGTGGCGAGTGGTCCTCGCGGCTCTAGGTGATTGGTTGCTCAGACCAGTTGAGGAACTGGGGGATGTCTATCTGAGACACCGCATTGACGGCGACGGCGCGGGCGATGACCTTCTTCTCGCGCTTCGTGTTGAAGCCTGAGAAGGTGTGGAGCGAGCCAGCGACGCTGCCGAACTTTCCGCCATTTGGTGGGTTGTTGTCGGGGTCTTCCCGCGCGCGTCGTGCCTTCTCGATCTCCTTGAGAGAGTGGCAGTCGGCGGTCGTGTGCGTGGTGGGCTTTCCTTCCCTTCTATGAAACACAGGGTTGGTTGAGAAGGGCCGTGGGATCGAACCTCTTCTTAGCCTTGTAGTTGCCACCGCCACGGCACTGTCCTCCGTTGCGGCGGAAGCTCTTGGGCTCGCACGACGCGTATCTGGCGTTGGCGACGAAGTCGACTCGCCCGTCACCGTGGTGTTTGCCGGTGAGGCAAGTGTTGCTGTAGCGTAACTCAGGTCGCCTCCCGTTGTCGTGGCCGCTCGTGCGGCGATGTCCTCCCGACTCGTCGTCGGTTTCTTGGTTTGGGTCCTCCTCCGCATACTTCTTTGAAATCTCTAGGAGGTCCAGTATGTTGTCGAGTGTTCTGTACACTCGCTTGAGCTTGGCGACCAGGGGCTCGTAGCGGCACGAGGTCTTGAAGCAGTGGATCGCGGTGTCCGGGTGGACTCCGGCCGCGTTATACCACATTTCCTGCCACTGTTGGACCCAACTGCGGGTCGACTCGCGGGGTCCCTGGACGCATCGCTCCAGGTCCTCGATGGTGGTGGTGCGGGTGTATGAGCCCTCGAAGTGCCTAACGAAGGCATCGCGCATTTCCTCCCAGGAGTCGATGCTATCCGCGGGGAGGGTGTTAATCCACTGCCTGCACGCTCCCTCCATCATCAGGGGAAGGTAGCGGGCGGGGAGTAGATCGGTGTGGCCGGCAATCCCCATCGCCATGAGGTAGGTGTCCAGCCACACGAACGGATCCTACGAGGGGTCGTACTTCTCTATTTCCTTCGGCGCTTTGAAGTTCGCCGGGTATCTTTCGCCTCGGGTCATCGGTCCGAAGCACTGGGGCCCGACTCGGCTCAGCGATCACCTTGGTTCGCCGTTGCGGCGGTTGGTGAGGGTGTGCCGCAGGTCTTCAGGCTGACGTGCGCGCCAACTCTGGTTGTTGATGATGTGGGTGCGTGCGTCGACGGGCTGCCCGTTGGCAGCGACGAAGTTGTTCGCCGACCGCGGGTCGTTGGTGGAGAGTGCCGCGTTCGCGTGTCGGTGTTGGAGCTACAGGGGCTCGGGTGGAGGGCAGTTGAGGGTATTCGCCACCATGGGGCGGCCACTCGAGGCCGCCCTACTGCCCGATGAACGCGAGTACATCCGACCCTGTGAGTTGGCGCCCGCATTTTGGTGCTCAACTGCTTTGGCGAGTAGAGCCTTGGCGTACTGGATCTGCAGGGCACCTTCGCCGGTTACTTGGGTGTTGTCGACCGCAGCTCGGCTTGCGACGACATTGTCCATTGGGGTGGAGAACAGCGGGACGCCTTTCGCATCTCGCTCTCATGAGGAGACCACGATCCTTGGTTGGTCCCTGGGGGGCGCGCGGTTGGGTGGTGGTGGGGCGTCGTTGGCCGTCGCCCCTGGTGGGGGTCGAGCGCTTCCTCCTGGCGACGCGTTCTCGCAGATCGCCCGCTCGGCCATGCGAGCCAGGTCATTCTCGTCGTCAAAGTTCAGGGCATGCCCTGGATGGTGGGGTTCAGGCGCGACCTAATTCGAAGTTGGTGATAGCGCGACAACTCCTGTGTTGTCACCTGCTCGAGGCAAAAAAAATCGCGCTCGGCTTGCTCCTTGCGGACTGCCTCCGCCAGCTTCAGGCGGAGTTCCTCGACCTCCATTGCAGTCGTGTTTGGTGGGATCGGCGTGCAGAAGGGGTCTTTCGGCAGGTCGGCGCTGGTTGCCATGTAGGTCGCGGCGTGGTGACCGGTTCCGCCGTGGAGGTCGGTGGAGTTCTCCGACCCGGAGTCGAAGTCGAAGATCCCAAGGATGGAGGGGTCCTCAAAGTCTCCGACGTTGGAGACCTGGGTGATGGAGCCTGCGGGCGATGCGGCGATGATGGATCCGGCGAGTGACGCCGGGGTCACCGAATCGGCGTCATCGTTGAGGGCCACGTCGTCCGCGGCCGCGGTGGTTTCGGCCACGTTGATGTGGGCCGAGTCGTACTCGGAGGCGAGGCGGTGAATCGTGCGGACCTGGCTCTCAGAGAGCCGGTCGCGTGGCGGCGACTCGCGGATGCGAGCCGAGACCTCCGAGGCGATGACGTCGGTGAGGCCGACGAAGAGGTTGATTGTGCCGACCGGCAGGATCACGCTATGCGTGACGGGTCGTGCCGCCGGGACGTAGCTGCTCGGCAATATCTGGAGCATCTCGCCGATCGCGATCTTGCGGCCGGTGGCGATCCACTCGTTGATGGGCAGATTGGATCTCGCCGCAGAACACCGGCCTAACCGGCCAGGCCCCATGGTGGGCGCCACTATCGTGGAAATGACCACGGCAGACGCTACAATCGGCAGCGAGTAGTAGAACATGGGGCAAGGGCGACCAGCCATCTGCGGTGCAAGATGAGGGCGGAGACACAAGGGTTTACCCAGGTTCGCCCCCACGGAGGGTAATATAAAGACCTACTCCTTCTAGATTGTATTATGGTGAGAGTACAAAGGGGCGAGCTCGACGACTAGGCGGCGAGTCGCTTGGGTGTATGATGGAACGTATACCGTGTGCGTCCCCTAGGAAGGTTTATATAGGCTCACCTCGCTAGGGTTTACATATTACAACCGAATTAGTTAAGGATTCGGAGGTTCTATGACCTAGTCCGACTGGGCCTAGCTACGCTTCTGGGCCTTCAGCATCCAGTCGCCTGAGTCCACGCCAAGTCTCGATCCAGTCGCCATCCTGCAGGCCCACTCGCTGACGGCTTGGGCCAGTTGGAAACGTCCTGCTGGGTGTACCCCGGTAGGCATATCCCCATCATCTTGAATATTTCTTGGGGTGACACGGGATGGCATCCCCAAGCTTGAGCTTTTGTCCATTCTTCATCCCATTACATCATTCTTTCTCTATACCTGCAAATTTTCCTTCATACAAAACTTCACACAATCTTCATTAGCAACATTAGTGTATTCAAAAGATAATAGACCTTTGGGTTTAGTTTCAAAACAGCAAAACTTTCACTAAAGACACAAGCTACTGTAGCAACTCCTTCAAAAATCTCAATTTCCTAAAAAGAACCCAAAAAGGAATCAATAAGAAGCAAATGCAAATACTGGCAGAAATCTGTCAAAACAGACCAGTAGGTAGAAACCGATTTTTTCGAAGACCTTCTGTTGCTCAAATCAAAAAGTGTTGAACTAACAAAACTTAGCACATACTGGGAGATTTATTCTTAAATTTTGATCTCAATCCGACTTACAGAGACTCACGGATTTTTATGGTGGAGGACAAAAATCTCTTTCAGGACAACAACTCCCCAATTCTTACTTCCCTCTCATTAGAGGTCATTCTTGGCACAAAAAACAAACAAAAAGGATAAGGAGAGGTCATTATAGAAGTAATAACTTCCAAGACTCAATAAAACTCTTGGGTTATCTCCCAACAAGTACTTTTCTTTAATGCCTTTAAGTTAGGCTTGATAGCTTGAGAAGATGCTCACATAAGAAATATGAATTGAAGTAAAAGAGAGCATCAAGAAGCAAATTTAAAACACATTTAAGTCTAACCCACTTCCTATACATAGGAATATTGTAAATAAACAAGTCATGAAAGCACAGAGCAACAAGCATAGAAAAGCAAAACAATTACAACTTCAAAATCTTCAACATAAAGAGGGGAAACTTAATATTTTTGAGATGCATAAAACCTTGTTTCCCTATCTCATAGTAACTTTCAGTAGTATCATGAATAAAATTAACAATATAACTATCACATAAAACATTCTTATCATGAGCGACATGCATAAAATGATTATTACTCTCCACATAAGTATAGTCATAATTATTAACTGTAGTGGGAGCAAATTCGACAAAATAGCTATCATTATTATTCTCATCACCATAATCATAAAATATAGGAGGCATATTGTAATCATAATTAATTTTCTCCTCAATAGTAGGTGGACTGAAAATATCATATTCATCATTGTAATCATCATATATTAGAGGTTTGGTATCATCATAAGCAATAGAATAGCTATCTTCCAAAGCTGGGGAACTAAAAAGATCATTTTCATAAAACTAGCTTCCCCAAGCTTAGACGTTTCCATAGCATTAGCAATATTGGTGTCCAAAGAATTCATACTAATAACATTGCTATTAGCATGCAAATCAAGTTCCATAGGTTTTTTAATTTTCTCTTCAAACACTTCATGTCCTAACTCAAGATAAATATTAAAGAGCTCTCTAATTGTGTTGTTGTTTTCCATTAAGCCTAACTAGTGAAAACAAGAAACAAAAAGACAAAATTGCAGAATATAAAGGAAATAACTTCGAGCACTCACACACCAAGAGGATGTGAGTACCTTTTACCTTACCTCCCCGACAACGACGCCTGAAAATAGCTTGATGTCTACGCACTTCTATTCTTGTAGACAGTTGTTGGACCTCCAACTGCAAAGGTTTGTAGAACAGCAGCAAGTTTCCCTTAAGTGGATTACCCAAGGTTTATCGAACTTAGGGAGGAAGTGGTCAAAGGTATTCCCTCTCAAGCAATCCTGCAATCAAGATACAAGAAGTCTCTTGTGTCCCCAACACACCCAATACACTTGTCAAGTGTATAGGTGCACTAGTTCGGCGAAGAGATAGTGAAATACAAGTGGTAACGGTGCCATAAAATAGCTTCTAACTTGTTGACATGGGGTAACATGTGTGAGTGAAGTAAAGACTAAAGCAAGCAAACATGTAACCGATCTAGTTGTGAATGGTGTTTCAATGTTTAGAAACAAAGCCTAGGGATCATACTTTCACTAGTGAATACTCTCTCATGTAAATATCTTCTCTTAATGATGCTACTCTTAACTACTCTCAGGTTGAACACTCTAATCCATGGTAGGGCTATAACAGCACAACTCAAAGTCCGCCTTTCCCAATCTAGATAACCCCACACTGTCACCTTGAGCGCTAGATGGTTCCAACAAACACCACAATTTCATAGAGACATCCAAATCCAAATATAACTCATGATAAATATATATGTAGTCTAGCTTAAGTGCCACAGACGGCATGCATGTTGTCACTTTCACACACGTGGGGAAAAGCATATATCTATTAAAGCACGATGAGTATTTATATAAACTCTAGCCTAAGTGCCACCATGGAGTGCACGTTGTCACTTTCACACACATGGGGAGAGCTAGATATATATTAAAGCACTTGAGTAGCAGAGTAGATCTACTTGATTACAAAGCTCATGACCACAACAAGATCATGCATAGAGAGAGAGATGAACACATAGCTACCGGTAGAGCCCTTAGCCTTGAGGAAGAACTACTCTCTCCTCATTGTGGGAATCTACAACGGTGATGAAGATGGTGGTGGAGATCGATGGAGATGGCTCCGGGGGCACTTTTCCGTCCCGGCGGGGTGCCGGAACAGAGACTTTCTGTCCCCCGAATCTCCCCTTCGATGGCGGTGGCGTAGCGGAACTTTTTCTGGAAGTATGATGGATTATCTAGGGTTTCTGCATCGGGGGCTTCTTATAGGCGAAGAGGCAAGGCTGGGAGGCGGCCGGACGGGCCACACCCTGCCCAGGCGCGGGTCCACCCTAGCCCGCGTCTGGGGGTGTGGTGGCCCTCTGGCACCTCTCTGTCTCTCCTTCTGGCTTCGTGACGCCCACGGTAAAATATTGACTTTGACTTTTGTCCCGTCCAATTCCGAGAATACTGATTTTCTGCCTTTCTGAAACCAAAAACAGAAAAAAACATGCAACTGGCAGTGTGGCATCTTGTTAATGGATTATTTCCAGAAAAGATCTAAAAACACCTCAAAGTGTAGACAAAGCAAAGCATAGTAAATACTAAACAAGCATGGAGCATCAAAAAATTATAGATACATTTCCGACGTATTACCAAGCCTTGTAAACCACGAGGTAGGAAGTCAGCTGCTGATAAGATGGCTCCTAAGGGCCCGGTTGTGCAGGGTGGACGGCTATCTGGTATCAAGAGGAAGCCATGTAAAATGTATGTGCCGAAAGGGACTACTGGGGCTGTTGTTATTAGAGACGTTCACCCTGCTCCTCGGTCTAATTATGTGGTCGAGTCTGAGCACGATGGTGCTCAACTGCTACTGGAAGGAAGAGAGAAGGAGGTTCAGAGTGAGGATTCTAATAAGAAAAGAAAGACCAGTGGTGATTCATCCAGATCGGCGGATCTTGCAGGGGCTGTGGATCAGCCCCTGCCCACACAATGAGTTTCTTATGCTGGAACTGTCGTAGCCTCGGGTCGGACACGACAGTTGGCGAGCTTCGATGGCTCGTGAAACATTTCCGGCATGCATTCCTTTTTCTTTCGGAAACAAAGATGGAGGATAAACGTGCTCAAAATTTTATGTGGTCCCTCATCTATTCTGGTTTCTTTGGAGTGAGTAACGCAGGTTTAAGTGGGGGTTTAGCCCTATTCTAGATGCAGCCATACTCCGTTCATCTTAAAGGTTTAAATTCACATAGTATGGATGTCGGCATCAAGGCTGAGAATGGGAACACATGGCGTGCAAGTTTTTTTTATGGGGAGCCAAGGAAAGAAAAGCGGCATGAATTCTGGGATTTCTTGTGTCGGCTTAAAACACAGTGGGATGGTCTTTGGATTGTCTGCGGTGAATTTAACGAGGTTCTCCAGAACAATGAGCATTTTGGCTCTAGCGATCATTCTGAGGCGTAGATGATGCAGTTTCGTGAGTGTCTCAATGATTATGGTTTAGTGGACTTGGGATTTTCTAGTCCCATTTATACATGGTCTAACAAGCAAGATTATGACAGTAATGTTTGTGTTCATCTTGATCGGGCAGTGGCTAATGGTGATTTTATGCATATGTTTGACCATTGTGACGTCGTTAATGTGATTACCACTACCTCGAATCATTTTGCCATCTCTATCAACCTGAATAAAATTCTGGTGATATTGCTCAAAGGCCTGTTCAATCGGGATTCAGATTTGAGGCAGCCTGGTTGCGCTCGCCGGAATATACACAGGTGGTGGAGCAGGCTTGGGTGGCTGATGGGCCAAGCCCCACGAGTCTATGGGCCACATGGGCTAGATTACAGGTGGTCACTAGCTCCCTGAATAAGTGGAGTGTTGAAACTTTCAGCTCTGTTCGGAAGGAAATTCAAAAGCTGGAAAGGGAGCTGAAAACCCTACGGTTGGCGCCATGGTGTGGTGAGCGATCGAAAATTGTCCGGGTGGAGAAGAAGCTTTGTGATCTTTTTGAGTATGAGGAGATTATGGCTCGGCAGCAGTCTCGGGTCGAGTGGCTCAAAGGAGATCGAAACACGGCTTTTTCCATGCTCAGGCTTCGGCACATCGTAGAGCAAATAAGATAAAATCTATTGTTAAAGATGATGGCTCTCGGTGCACTGATCTGACAGGGATCAAGAGTGAAGTGGAGACTTTTTATGAAAATATGTTCTCATCTGAACCCTGTCAATCCATTGATGTTGTTCTTGATGGTATTCAGAGCAAGGTAATGCATGATATGAACATTGATTTGTGCAAACCGTTCTCTAATGAGTAAATCAATATTTCTTTGTTCCAAATGGGGCCTATAAAGGCTACTGGCCGGGATGGATTCCGGGCCCCTTTTTATCAAACTCATTGGATTTTGTTTGAGGAAAAAATATGCAATGATGTTAGGGGTTTTCTGGAAGGTGCTGCCATTACAGAAGGATTATGTGATCCTATTATTGTGCTGATGTCGAAGGTGGCTAACCCTGATCAGTTAAAGAACTTCTTCCCCATCAGTTTGTGCAATGTCTTGTATAATATTGCCTTGAAGGTACTTGCTAATAGGCTGAAACTTATCTTGCCTGACATAATATCGGAGCATCAAAGCACCTTTGTACTGGGCAGGCTGATTACTGACAATGCACTTATTGCGTATGAGTGCTTGAACACGATTCGGAAACAACATGCCAAGCTCCCTTATTTTGCACTGAAGATAGATATGATGAAGGCCTACGATAGAGTGGAGTGGAATTATTTGGCTGGTTGTCTCGCGAAGTTGGGTTTTGCGACTCCATGGATTGCTACCGTGATGCGTTGTGTCACTAATGTGCGGTATGCAGTGCGAGTCAATGGATACGCCAAGGTGACCCGATCAGACGGTATTTATTCTTGTTGTGTACTGAAGGTGTTTCTTGTTTACTTCGTATAAAGGAAGAAATGGGGCTGCTAAAGGGGATAGGAAATGGTCGTCAGGGTCCTCCCATATCCCATTTTATTTTTGCTGACGACACTATCTTCTTTGCCCGGTGTGATCAAAAGAGTGTGACTGCTTTGGACGAAACACTCCAGTTGTATTGTGATGGCTCTGGCCAAAAAATCAACCGGGACAAGTCTAGCATTTTCTTCGGCAGTCATTGTTTGGCTGAAGTCAAGGATGCTGTTATGAACAAGATGGGAGTACATAATGAGGCTCTACAAGATACCTACCTAGGTATGCCGACTGAGGTGGGCAGATCTCCAACTGGTTCCTTTAGTTTTCTACTCGGTAGAATGTGGAAGAGGGTTAATTGTCTGTCAGACAGGCCCTTGTCACGGCGTGGCAGTGAAATCTTGTTGAAGGCGGTGATTCAGGCTATCCCTGCATATATAATGAGCTGCTTCCAAGTTCTAGTGTCCAAATGTGACTCTTTTCGGCGCCTGGTTGCCGATGAATGGCGGGGAAAAATATATGGAAAAAAGAAGATGCATTGGCGGTCTTGGGAGTGGTTGACAGCACCTAAATATTTGGGGGGTCTTGGCTTCCGTGATTTTGTGGTTTTTAATCAAGCCATGCTTGCTCGACAATGTTG
Organism: Avena insularis; assembly: GCA_023614405.1. NCBI lineage: Eukaryota > Viridiplantae > Streptophyta > Magnoliopsida > Poales > Poaceae > Avena > Avena insularis. The sequence continues at coordinate 321,885 of JAJUPC010000119.1, read as the reverse complement.
GAGACTAATTACTGATCCCTCTTCTTTGTGTGCCCGGGTTCTTAAAGGCCGATATTTCCTGAATTGTGATGTTTGGGATGCTCCAAAACCACGCTCTTCTTCATACACTTGGAGAAGTATATTATTTGGCATGGAGCTAATTAAAGAAGGGATTCATTAGGGTATTGGTAACGGACAGAAGACTGAGCTCTTATCTGACAAATGGATTCCTGGAGTTCAACTATACCATCTGAAGCCTTTGGTTCAGATTCCGGATGGTGCCACGGTCAGCTTATTGATCGATGAGGGTTTAGGCTGCTGGGACGAGGTGACTGTCCGTGCTGTCTTCGAGGAGGGCGTTGCTGAGCAGATTATGCAAGTTCCCATCAGCAGGCACGGTGGTGTTGATTTTGCATCGTGGCCACTTGCTAAAGGTGGTGAATATACTATCAAGTCAGGGTATAACCTGGCCCGCACTCGGGACTTTCTGCTGCACCGAAGTTCGACGGGGGCTGGCTTCCGTTCCGATCAAGCGGATGTGGCAAAGGGGTGGAAGAAACTGTGGGGAATCACTGCTCTAGGGAAGATGTTGATCACACTATGGAGGTTTGCCAATGACTGTCTTCCCATGGCTCATCAACTCAGGCGGCAACACATTGAATGTCAGGATGATTGTGTGTTCTGCCATCACGAGGAGAGAGTTGAGCATGTATTCTTGTTCTGTCAGTTTTCTGTTGAGGTATCTCAATATTAAAGTTTCCCTCTTTATGTTTGAAAATCTTTAAATTGCACTTATTTTTGCTTTCATTATGCTTGTTAACTTTGTGCTTTCATGACATTTGTTACAAATTCCTATGCATGAAGTGGGTTATCTTAAATGTGTTTTGGTTTGCTTCTTGATACTCTCTTTTACTTCAATTCCTATTTCTTATGTGAATGTGAGCATCTTCTCAAACTGTAAAAATGCCTACAACTTAGCATTAATGAAGAAAGTACTTGTTGGGAATAGATAACCCAAGCGTTTTCGTTGAGGTCTTGGAAGTTATTACCTGTAAAGAAGACCTTCTCCTTATATCCTTTTTGTCACTTGCTTTTTTGACGCATACAATGAATAAAGTCCGGTGGTGAAGTAAGATTTGGGAAGACTTGCTGTCCTGAAACAAGTGGATTTTGTGCTCCACATCAGCAAAAATCTGTGAAAAGACATCTCTCCCAACACACGATTTCCGGATTGAGCTGATATTTTTGCGGAATAAAATCCGCTCAGTATGTTAGCCCCAACTTTCAATTGGTTCAACCCATTTGTTATTTGAGCAAACAGAAGGTCTTTGAAAAAATCATTTCTACCATGTTGGTCTGTTTTGACAAGATTTCTTCACGACTATTATTTGCATTTGGCTGCTTATTGATTTATTTTTGGTTATTTTTTGAGGAATATTGAGATTTTGAGGTGAAATTTCACTACAGTAACTATGTGGTTTTTAGTGATTTATATTATTCTAAATAGGCGTAAACCAAAAGGTCTATTATCTTTCCAGATGCACTAATGTTGCTAATGAAGATTGTGTGTGAAGTTTTCATTTGAAGGAAAATTTGCAGGTGTAGAGGAGAGAATAATGTAATAGAGATGAAGAATGTTTTCGATGACTCAATCTCAAGATTGGGTATGCCAATCCTTTGTCCGTGTCCCCACTGAAATATTCAAGAGGTACCTTGGCGCCCAAAGCTCTTGGATATGCCCAAAGCCCCTCCCTAATCTTCATCAATAAAAATCCTGAAGTCTTTCTATACACATTCGCTTTTATTGTTTCCTGCACAATTGTGTTGTTCTGTTCTTGATTTTGGCCTGATTTTATTTTGGTTTGCTTGCCATTACTTGATTGGTTGGTTTAAACACACTTGCTTTTGGACCTCACACCTCTGTTTTTCTTGCCTAGAACACTCTACTTTCATTCTTATTGTCTTGTGAGTTTTCTCTTTCTAGCATATATTTGTATGATTTTCTTACAAGGGAGCCGTTTTTAGTTTGCCTTGATTTGTGGATCAGCCTCACCTGATCTTTATTGATATAGTCCTTTGATTGAACAAATAAGTCAATTGGTGTTAGAAAGGAGGGCTTGCATGTGATGGTACAAAGAACATTTAGCGAGCTTAAACTTATCATGTCATGCTAAGATGTTGTTTTGAAGACGCATGCTTGAGTGATTATTGCACTGTAGCAACTGACTGGTTCCAAAGAACAATTGAAATGTAATACTGTGCCTTGAACAATCATTTGTGCATTGTTTTAACATACAAAGCATATAGGCGATTGAGGATGATACTCCTTGATGCTTGTTTTCAGAGTTGACTTGGGAACCATGCAAGCTACTCACACCATGTTATGACTATGAACCGATCTCTCCTTACTGCCTCTATGATCATCTTAGGCCTTGACTTTTGTAGTACCACTCGTCTACTTTGAATTAGTAATGTTTTGTCGCGGGTTCAACCATGATATGGCGGTCTTACCTTTCACGCATTAGTTGGTTGTTCTTACTTTGAGTGGATACACAACTCTGTACCCAGAGGCTCTACTCATGCATCCAACCTCCCAATGGCCACTCATTTTAATTCCAACGCTTTCCAACATTATAAATGAACCTATTCAAAGTGCCGACGATGCAAACCATTCCGGCATATTCTTTGTTTTCATCTACCTTCCAATTAAAAAGAATCTTTTGTTATGTGGCGACTTAGTGGATTAAATGCTCGCTAAACTTGATGTTCGCACACTTATCCATATTTCCCCTTCCTTGCTAAACTTGAACCTGATATGTCATCTATATTGTATATGCTTGCGAAATTATCGTGAACAATTAGCCGAACCGTGTTATCCGCCGAGGGAAACGCAGGGTCAACATTGCACTTGTACTGTACAGGTTGATATCATGCTCTTTTGGTTTATGGATAGTAAATCGGTGTGAAATAAAGGGAGCTTGTAAATTCAATGGAGTTATCAGTATGTTGGTTAGAGAAACAGTCTGGGCGCATTAGCCTAAAGCCATGCCTAATCTTGGTGGAAAACGGCAAGCATCACCATACCGGTGCCAAATCTAAAGGCTTTCTTCTTACTAACAAAAGAGACATGTGAAAGAGGATTTAGATAAATAGCTTCATATTCTCCATAATTAAATAAGAAAATTGTATGTGCAGGGAGAATGTCTCATTATAGCAATGTCATTTTGATTATGGGATGACTCTTGTATCATGTGCAAGTGGGCACCAGATCAAGCGGTTCTATATGATACACATGTACTTACCATGACAAGAACTTACGGTACCGACTAAAGTTGAGGTAGCATGAGGGAAGCCTCCAGGTATTTCAAGGGGACATGACACTTGCCAACTTTTGCAGCACAGTCAGGCATATACTCCATAGTTTGAGACTCTTGAACCCAAAATCGCTTCATCATTCTTATGATAAGGGGCAATGAGAATTTGAAAGCTACGAAAGTATCTTAGGTAGGATACCTTGGAGCTCTTTTAAGACAGGAATTTGAAATCCCTGCGGTTCATAACCTTTGAGCAGGCTTTCTTCCTTTTATCTTCATGAGTCTCCACCTTAGACCTTGAAATCTGGGCCAATTAGGCGTATAGCACTAGTCACGAGAGCGTCAGCCGAAAGCACTTCTTAGTTTTATGTACATGCTGTCCCAAAACTTGGACAATTCACCAATATTGAAATGTTACCGCATTCTTGGTGCTATTGTATCTAGTCACTCTTATGAACACAGGGATAATCCTAAGAATTTATGTTTTGCTCTCATGAGGGACAAAGCTGCCAATGCCACTATGCCACAATATTTTCTTAATGCATGAAACAACAAACAAACGTTTTTCGATACATGTTATCACGGCTCGATCTTTGTTTCTCGCCTTTCATGTTGCATGATAGTTACTTCCTTCTTCTGTTAGAACTCGCCTCACATGATCATGTTTAGAGTTCTTTAATCCCAGCTTTCCACTTCCAAATGCAAATTGACGTCTTAGATTTTGATGGTAAGTGCCATATGCCTAAAACATATTCTTGGCATGTACTTATCCTACTAGGACATGACGAGTTAAGCCAGGGGGATGCCTGATCGTAACCGTTGAATGTAAGCATCCGAATTTTGATGTTCCATGCTTCTTGTTGAGTAACTACTTTTGCTTTGCTTTGAGCACTTTGAGGTGTTTTTATACGACAAAATTCACGTTGTACCTAACCTATTAACAAAGATGCCTGATGCGTATCGGTTTCTGTTTTCTTGGTGTGTGAGTGGTTCTAGAAAGCGTGAAAATCGTATTCTCGAATCTGGACAGGACAAAAGCTGAAGCCAGATCAATAATGAGATGGTTTACCGAGTGATTACGAATCCAGTCTGAAAGCACGGTTACGTACGGCTGGGCGATCGAAAACATCCCACAGCAGCCTTGAATGAGCCACCCAAAATTGCTTCGAAGTGCATCCATACATAGAGCCTGCCTGTTATATAAGTCTATAAGCTCCCCAATGTCACCCGAAACCCTGGCAGGCTAAAAGTATTCAAGGGCCAGCAAGCATTGATATGTACCGCCATCCATACGTCCCTAGATAGGGGGATCTAAAATCTCTATCTTAAGACTTGTCTTCACATAGGGGCCCATCATCATCAGGCCTCTTCTTGTTATGAAGTGTGAGTAGTTCCACCTTGGTCTACGGGTCCATGTAGTAGCTAGATGGTTGTATCTCCTCCTTGTGCTTTCATGTCTAGATCTTGTGAGCTCAATTCATGCTCAAGTTCTCATCTATTTGTAATGATGCATGTTGTATTTGCGGGGATCCGATGGATATTGAGATTACTATGTCAGATTGATTAATGGTTTTGTCTAATTGATTCTATCATGTCTGTGTTGTTTGTGATCTTGCATGCTCTCCGTTGTTAGTATCTATCTTTTCCAAGTAGTTGCTAGTGAATCCAAGAGGGGGTATTTATGCTCGATAGTGGGTTCATGCCTCTACTTAATCAAGGGCAGTGACAGAAATCTCTACGGTTGTAGATGTGCTGTTGCCACTAGGGAAAAAACAACGGTCTCTTGTTCATGGAACAAGTGGATTGTTTACCTTACAGACTTTGCTTAAAGGAGTTGTCTGTTGCTTGCAACTTAATACTGGAGGGGGGTCGGATGATAACCCAAAGGTGGACTTCTAGTCATAGATGCAGTTGGATGGTGGTCTATGTATCTTATTGTATTGCCGAATCGAATCTCATAGGATCTTTATGTCTAGTATTGCATTGTTATACCTTGCTTAGTCCTGTCAATTGCCCTGCTGTAATTTGTTTACCCAACATGCCATGTTTGTTTCTCTATGGAGAACACCTCTAATGAACTATGGACCCCGGTCCAATCTTTACCATTAATACATCTTCCACTGTTACTGTTTACTTGCTGCAAACCATCATCACCTTCCACACTTTGAAGTTAATCCTTTGTTACAATAACCAGTGAGATTGACAACCTCACAGTTAGCTGGGGAAAAGTCTTGAGTTTGTGTTGTGCAGGTTTCCATGTTGCTTGCAACACCTTTGAGACGTTTCCTTCCTCCTACTGGTTCGATAACCTTGGTTTCTTACTGAGGGAAAACTTGCTGATGTGCTGCATCATACCTTGCTCTTAGGGTTTCCCAACGGGGCGTCAACACGCATCAAGGCTTTCTGGCGCCGTTGCCGGGGAGGATAAGGACGTCTTCACAAGGGGAGTCCTCCTCAACCTTTCTCTTTACTTTGTTTTTAGTTTGCTTAGTTTCTTTTGCTTGGTTTTATTTGCCTCTTTTTATCAAAAATTCCAAAAAAAATAGTTTAGTTTGGTTTGCTTTCTCTTATAAAAAACACGAAAAAAGTTAGTTCCTACCCTAGTTGCTACCATGTATGGTTTTGGTCCAATCTCTGTGACACCTATGGAAAAGATCTTTAATTTCAAGCAAAAAAGTGAAGAGAGTTTCAAAGAAGCTTGGTCTAGAATCTCTGCTTTACAAAGGGAAACTGAGCCTAAGATGAGTCTTAGCTTGGTTATTAATAATTTCTACCACGGTATTGATCTTTGTTATAGATATGCTTTGGATGCTGTGGCTGAGAAAGATATTTTTCAATGTACTGAGGACGAAGCTTTTGATGCCATAAAGAAATTGATTATAATTTATAATATGCCTCGCAAGTCTGATTCCTTTTTATAGACATTTTTGCTAGGTTGAACACTCTTGAGTCTAGTACTTCTGCTTTGAACAGTTGCTATCACACACTTAGGGAGTATCATGATTATGTTCCAATAAATTCCGAGCCTTCAAAGTGGTTTCCCACATTCAAAGTCTCTATAAATAGTGCAACTTTTGATGCTCGCTGTGATATCATGTCTGAATTCTGCCTTATGCCTAAAGATATTTATGAGTCTTTGAGTCTTTGGGGACTTTCTAAAGGAGGAGAAGAAATATCTCTTACCAATAATGCAACTTTATTACCCATTGGAATAGTTGAAGGTGCGTTTACAAAAATCTCAGGGAAAATGGTGTCTACTGATTATCTTGTTATTGAATGTGTAGGCAAAAGACAAATTACACTGGGAAGATCCCTACTGAAACACCTTGGACCAATAATAGATGTGAGAAAAGGCATTATGCATTTTGCTCCTCCAGTAAGAAATCATATTTTCCCTAAAGAGAAGAATAAAGGTAAGAAAGGTAGGAGCAAGAGAGGTAATGCTTCTTCATTTGAAAATACTTGATTTCTTGCTTCTTGTGCCGAACTTAAAGGCGTTAAATAAAAATACTTGTTGGGAGATAACCCAAGAGTTTTCTTGAGTCTTAGAAGTTATTACTTCAGTAATGACCTCTCCTTATCCTTTTTGTTTGCTTTTTGTGCCAAGAATGACCTCTAATGAGAGGGAAGTAAGATTTGGGGAGTTGCTGTCCCAAAACAGATTTATGTCCTCCACCATAAAAATCCGTGAGTTGTCTCTGTAAGTCGGATTGAGCTGAAAATTTACGAATAAATCCCCCAGTATGTTAGCTAACTTTCGTGAGTTCAACGCTTTTTGATTTGAGCAACATAAGGTCTTCGAAAAAATTGGTTTCTACCTGCTAGTCTGTTTTGACAGATTTCTGCCATTATTTGCATTTGCTTCTTATTGATTCCTTTTTGGGTTCTTTTTAGGAAATTGAGATTTTTAAAGGAGTTGCTACAGTATCTTGTGTTTTTAGTAAAAGTTTTGCTGTTCTAAAGCTAAAACCAAGGGTCTATTATCTTTTGAATACACTAATGTTGCTAATGAAGATTGTGTAAAGTTTTGTATTAAGGAAAAATTTTAGGTGTGGAGAGAGAATTATGTAATGAGATGAAGAATGGACAAAAGCTCAAGCTTGGGAATGCCACCCCGGTGTCACCCCAAGGAATATCCAAGAGGTACAAGTGTCAAATCTTGGGGATGCCCAAGGCATCCCCTTCTTCATCAATAAAAAGCTCAGGTCTTTTTAGACACTTCGTTTTTGTTGTTTCATGCACTGTTGTGTTATTCTTTGAGCATCTAAGTTTTCGTTTGCTTTGCTTAGTTTGTTTAGTTTGCTTAAATAAAGTAGTTTGGACCCCCGTTCTCGCTGTGTTGTTTTGCAAATAAGTTGCTTGGTGTTGGAAAGGAATAGTAAGTTCTTGCTTGTAAGTGCAAGAGGAGCTTGCATTGACTGAGACTTAGACTTTAGAATGACATGCTAGGTTTGTTTTGACCTTAAGCTTAGTGATTATTTCTGTAGCATGTCTTGTTCCAAACAATTGGGATTGCTTAGTGTGCCTTGAAGGAATCATGCGTTGTTTTAGCATGCAAAAGCATAGTATTGTGGTATTCTCCTTTGATGCTTTGTTTGGGTTGACTTGGCACATGCTCACACCATGTTATGACTATGTAAAAGTCACCATAGACTATATGATCATTTAGTCCTTGACTTGTAGTACCACTCTATGCTTTGATTAGTAATGTTTTGTCGCTCTGCATGATTATGGCCATTATTGTTCTCTTAGTTGGTTGCTCCCAGTCTTTTGCTAGCCTCCACTTGTATGAGTAAGCTCTACTCATGCTTCCAACTCCCAAGAAACCAAGTTATTCCAAAGTGTCCACTATAAACACCTATGCATGGTGTGTTACACCATTCCAAGTATATTCTTGTTTTCAGCTATCTTCCAATTAAAAGTATTTTGTTATATGAAAACTTTGTGATTAAAGCTCTCACGAACTTGATGGCACACTTTATATTCCTTGCCCCTAATAAACTTGAACCATTGTGTCATCTATGTTGTATATGCTTGCACTTATACGTTGGAATTAGCAGAACCATGTTTTCATGGGTAACGTTTTCAACATTGCCCTTGTACTTTGTACACAGTTGATATCATGCTCTTTTGTCTATGGATGTTGCTGGTGTGAAGTAAAAATGGAGCTTGTAATTCCATGGAGTTATGTATTTTGTGTTGGAGAAATGCCTGGGCCACTAGCCTAAGCCATGCCTAATCATGGTGGAAACTTGCAACATCACCATAATGAGCAATTTGTGAAGCATCCTCAATAAAACCTATGCAAATAACAAATAAAAAGATCGCTGAGATGCTCATTGTCTGCTTGCCTTGTCATTTTGGTTATGGGAAAGCTCGTGTACCATGTGCAAGGGGTACCCCGTTGGCGGTTCTCTATGATGCACATGTACTTACTATGATAATAACTTACAGGTGACTAAAGTTGAGTAGCATGAGGTGCGGCCCTCATATTCAAGGGACATGAGATTACCAACTTATACTTTGTCAAGCATATACTCCATAGTTTGTTCACTTTAACCTTAATCACTTCAAGATGCTTATGATAGGGGCAATGAGGGATGAAAGCTAAAAAGTACCATAATTTTTGGAAGCTCTTTCTGAAACTTGAAATCCCTGCTTCCCTTTATGAAGGGCCTTTCTTCCACCATTATTGAGTCTCCACTTTCTACCTTTAGGCACCAGTTTAGAGAGCTTAGTTATCGTTCTTAGTTCTATGTGCAGTGTCCCAAAACTTATTGATTGATGCATATTGTTGATATTGCTTGTTCTTGTGCTATTTGTATCTAGTCACTCTAATGAACTTTGAAGGTGTCCTATGCATCTATTTGATACTCCAAGAAAGACAAGCTGAATGCCACTATGCTATGTTTTATGTATGTGAAACAAACAAACGTTTTTCAATGCATGTTATTCATGATCTTTGTTTGTAGCCTTTCATGTTGCATGCATAGTTACTTTGTCTTACTGTTAGAACTCCATCTTTCATGCACATGTTTAGAGTTCTTTGATCCCAGCTTTCAATGCTTTCAAATGGTTTGATATTGGTTTTGATGGTGCATGTCACCTCAAAAATTATTTTATCACTAACCTACTCAAGGAAGAGCAGGAGTTAAGCTTGGGGATGCTTGATACGTCGGAAACGTATCTATAATTTTTGATGTTCCATGCTTGTTTAGTTTCTACTTTGCTTTGCTTTGTCCACACTTTGAGGTGTTTTTATATGTTTTCTGGTACTAACCTATTAACAAGATGCCACAGTGCCAGTTGCATGTTTTCTTCTGTTTTTGGTTCCAGAAAGGCAGAAAATCAATCTTCTCGGAATTAGATGGGAAAAAAGCCAAAGTCAATATTTTGTCGGGGGGAACACGAAGCCAGAATACGAGACGGAGGAGACTCACCAGGGGGCAACACCCCTGGCCACGCAGGTGGGCCCACCCCACGCCTGGGGGGTGTAGCCGCCCTGGTGCCCCCTGCCTCGCCTCTTCGCCTATAAGAAGCCCCCAATGCCTAAACCCTAAGAACCCGATCAATATTCCTCGAAACCGTATGTAGCCGCTACCACCATCGTCCCTATATCGGGGGGATCTGAAGATCTTCCCGACACCCTGCCGAAGGGGAGATCATCCCGTAGGTCTTCTTCTTCATCATGCCAGCCTCCGGTATGAAGCGTGAGTTGTTCCACCTTGGACCACGGGTCCATGTAGTAGATAGATGGTTGTATCCCCTCCTTGTCCTTTCATGTCTAGATGTTGTGATCTCCGTTCATGATCAAGATATCATCTATTTGTAATCATGCATGTTGTGTTTGCGGGGATCCGATGGATATTGAGATTACTATGTTAGATATATTAATGGTTTTGTATTATTGATTCTATCATGTCTATGTTGTTTGTGATCTTGCATGTTCTCTGTTGTTAGTAGCTATCTTGGCCAAGTAGTTGCTAGTGACTCCAAGAGGGGGTACTTATGCTTGATAGTGGGTTCATGCCTCTACTTAATCAAGGGAAGTGAGAGAAATCTCTACGGTTGTAGATGTGTTGTTGCCACTAGGGAAAAAAACGGTCTCTTGTTCATGGAATAAGTGGATTGTTTACCTTACACACTTTGTTTAAAACAGTTGTCTGTTGCTTGCAACTTAATACTGGAGGGGGTTTGGATGATAACCCAAAGGTGGACTTCTAGTCATAGATGCAGTTGGATGGCGGTCTATGTATCTTTTTGTATTGCCCAATCAAATCTAATAGGATCTTTATGTCTAGTATTGCATTGTTATGCCTTGCTCAGTCCTGTCAATTGCCCTGCTATAATTTGTTTACCCAGTATGCCATGTTTGTTTATCTAAGGAGAACACCTCTAGTGAACTATGGACCCCGGTCCAATATTTACCATTGATACATCTTCCATTGTTCTTTGTTTTGCTGCAAACCATCATCACCTTCCACACCATATAGTTAATCCTTTGTTACTGCAACCGGTGAGATTGACAACCTCACTGTTAGTTGGGGCAAAGTCTTGAGTTTGTGTTGTGCAGGTTTCCACGTTGCTTGCAACACCTTTGAGACGTTTCCTTCCTCCTACTGGTTCGATAACCTCGGTTTCTTACTGAGGGAAAGCTTGGTGTTGTGCTGCATCATACCTTGCTCTTGGGGTTTCCCAATGGGGCGTCAACACGCATCAGCACCTGTGGTCGCACCCCAGAGTGGGCCAAGCCTGCTGCGGCTGGGGTGTGGCTGGTGGCTCCCCTCTGTCTTGTATTCTGGCTCCGTGTTCCCCACAGTAAAATATTGACTTTAGCTTTCGTCCCATCCAATTCCTAGAATATTGATTTTCTGACTTTTCTAAAACCAAAACAGAAGAAATCAGGCAACTGGCACTGTGGCAACTTGTTAATAGGTTAGTCCAGAAAAACATATAAAAACACCTCAAAGTAAAGACAAAACAAAGTAGATACTAAACAAGCATGGAACATCAAAAATTATAGATACGTTTACGACATATCAAGCATCCCCAAGCTTAACTCCTTCTCGTCCTCGAGTAGGTAAGTGATAAAAAGAATAATTTTTGAGGTGACATGCACCATGAAAATCAAGATCAAACTATTTGAAAGCATTGAAAGGTGGGATCAAAGTACTCTAAACATGAGCATGAAAGAAGAAGTTCTAACAATAAGACAAAGTAACTATTCATGCAACATGAAAGGTTACAAACAAAGATTCATGAATACCATGCATTGAAAAACATTTGTTTGTTTCACATATAGAAAACATAGCATAGTGGCATTCAGCTTGTCCCTCATGGAGTAGCAAATAGATGCATAGGACACCTTCAAAGGTCATAAGAGTGACTAGATACAAATAGTTCAAGAACAAGTAATATCAACAATATGAATTAATCAATAAGTTTTGGGACAATGCACATAGAACTAAGAATGGCAACTATACTCTCTTAATTGGTGCCTAAGGATAGAAGGTGAAGACTCAATATAATAGTGGAAGAAAGGCCCTTCATAAAGGGAAGCAGGGATTTCAAGTCCCAAAAAGAGCTTACAAAAATTATAGTACTTGTTAGCTTTCAGCTCTCATTGCCCCTATCATAAGCATCTTGAAGTGATTAAGGTTAAAGTGAACAAACTATGGAGTATATGTTTGACAAAGTTTAAGTTGGCAATCTCATGTCCCTTGAATACGAGGGCCGCTCCTCATGCTACTCAACTTTAGTTACTTGCAAGTTCTTGTTATAGTAAGTACATGTGATATCATAGAGAACCGCCAACGGGGTACCCCTTGCACATGATACAGGAGCTATCCCATAATCAAAATGACAAGGCAAGCAGACAATAAGCATCTCAGCAATCTCTTATTTACCATGGGAAAATGGTGCTTTTTTCTCTCTTTCCTCTTTTCAATATGTCTCTTTTTTTATATAAGAAGAAAGCTTCATAGATTGCTCATTATGGTGATGCTGCAAGTTTCCACCATGATTAGGCATGGCTTAGGCTAGCGGCCCAGGTGTTTCTCTAACACACATACATAACTCCATGGACTTACAAGCTCCCCTTTTATTTCACACCGACGATATCCGTAAACAAAAGAGCATGATATCAACTGGGTACAATGTACAAGTGCAATGTTGAAAGTGTTCCCCATGACAGCATGGTTCTGCTAATTCCAACGTATAAGTGCAAGCATATACAACATAGATGACACAATGGTTCAAGTTTATTAGGGACAATAAAAATGAAGTGTGCCATCAAGTTTGTGAGAGCTTTAATCACTAGTTTTTCACATAACAAAATACTTTTTAATTGGAAGGTAGATGAAAAAAAGAATATACTTGGAATGGTGTAACACACCATGCATAGGAATTTATAGTGGACACTTTGGAATAACTTGGTTTCTTGGGAGTTGGATGCATGAGTAGAGCTTAATCATACAAGTGGAGGCTAGCAAAAGACTGGGAGCGACCAACTAAGAGAGCAATGATCACCATAATCATGCAGAGCGACAAAACATTACTAATCAAAGCATAAAGTGGTACTACAAGTCAATGACTAAATGATCATAGAGGCTAGGGTGACTGGTTCATAGTCATAACATGGTGTGACCATGTGCCAAGTCAACCCAAACAAAGCATCAAAGGAGAATACCACAATACTATGCTTTTGTATGCTAAAACAACGCAAGATTCTTTCAAGGCACATTTAGCAATCCTAATTGTTTGGAACAAGTAATGCTACAGCAATAATCACTAATCATAAGGTTAAAACAAAATCTAGCATGTCATGCTAAAGTCTAAGTCACAGTCAAAGCAAGCTCCTCTTGCACTACTAAAGCAAGAACTTACTACTCCTTTCCAACACCAATCAACTTATTTGAAACAACACAACGAGAACAGGGGTCCAAACTACTTTATTCAAGCAAAATAAGCAAGCAAAAACCAAAAGTGAAAACTAAGACGCTCCAAGAACAACACAACAGTGCATGAAACAATAAAAACAAAGTGTCTAGAAAGACCTGAGATTTTTATTGATGAAGAAGGGGATGCCTTGGGCATCCCCAAGATTTGACCCTTGTACCTCTGTAATTTTTCTTAGGTGACATGGGGTGGAATCCCCAATCTTGAGCTTTTGTCCATTCTTCATCTCATTACATCATTCTTTCTCTACACCTGGAAATTTTCCTTCATTCAAAACTTCACACAATCTTCATTAGCAACATTAGGGTATTCAAAAGATAATAGACCTTTGGGTTTAGTTTCAAAACAGAAAAAATTTCACTAAAGACACAATCTACTGTAGAAATTCCCTCAAAAAGCTCAATTTCCCAAAAAGAACCCATAAAGGAATAATAAGAAGCAAATGCAAATAATGGCAGAAATCTGTCAAAACAGACCAGCAGGTCTAAACCGATTTTTTCGAAGACCTTCTGTTGCTCAAAGCACAAAGTGTTGAACTAACGAAAGTTAGCTAACATACTGGGGGATTTCTTCATAAAATATCAGATCAATACGACTTACATAGATTCCTCATGAATGTTTACGATGGAGCACAAAAATCTGTTTTGGGACAGCAATTCCCCAAATCTTACTTCCCTCTCATTAGAGGTCATTCTTGGCACAAAAAGCAAACAAAAAGGATAAAGAGAGGTCAGTACTGAAGTAATAACTTCCAATACTCAATAAAACTTTTGGGCTGTCTCCCAACAAGTACTTTTCTTTAACGCCTTTAAGTTAGGCACAAGAAGCAAGAATCAAGTATTTTCAAATGAAGAAGCATTAACATCAAACCTTGCTTTCAAAGGAGGAGCAAAAGAAAACTTCTCTCTCTTCATAGGGAAGTGTTAAATACCTTTCTTGAATGGAAATTGATATTTAATGGTGTCTTCTTTCATATCAATGATGGCACCAACAGTTCTAAGAAAAGGTCTTCCCAAAGTAATAGGACAAGAAGCATTGTATTCAACATCCAAAACATAGAAATCAATAGGGACATAAGCATTGTTAACCATAATAAGAACATCATTAACACTCCTCATGAGTTTATTCTTAGCATTATCATTTAGTGGGACATCCAAATAGCAATCTTCCAAAGGTGGAAAATCAAGCATTTCATTTTATCTTCCTAGGCATAATAGAGACACTAGAACCAAGATCACATGAAGCTTTGAGATCAAATTCATTCACTTGCATATTAATAATGGGTTCCCAACTATCTTCTACTTTCCTAGGAATAGACGCTTTGTGTTTCAACTTATCTTCCTTAATTTTAACAAGAGCATCTGTAATGTGATTGGTGAAAGCTACATGCATATCACTAGCATCAGGACTTCTAGCAAGCTTTTATAGGAACATAATCACTTCAGAAATATTGCAACCATCAACATCAAAATCAAACTTAGCATCACTAATAGTAGACATATTGGGCTTAGGCATTGTAGGAGGAGGAATAGGGAATTCTTGTGGTTTAGTGGCATCCATATTGGTGGTGGTGATAGTACACACACTATTGTTTGTAGCAATTTCAACTTCTCTTTCCCACTTAGCATAAAGCTGGGCTAACAGTCTAACATTTTCATCAATAGTAACTTGTATGGAATGAGTAGCAGCAAAGGTACTTTCTATGGTTTCAGGTTTAGCAGCCATTTTATTAATCAAAGAGGACTGTGCTTCAGACAAAGAGCAAATGTTTTTCTCAACATTTAAAAGCTTTTCTCCACAGTCTTGTTGAAAGTGGTTTATTTAATAATAAAGTCTTTGAGCATGACTTCAAGTTCAGAGGGGGCACTTCTAGTGTTGTTGTTGGAGTTCCATAGGTATTGCCATTATTAGGAGGATAAGGCATATAATTGTTGTTACTACCAAAATTATTCCTATAGGCATTGTTGTTGAAATTGTTGTTTCTAATGAAGTTCACATCAACTTGCTCTTCTTGAGCAACCAAAGAGGCTAAGGGAACATTATTAGGATCTAAAGGAGCTTTCCCATTAACAAGCATAGCCATAATAACATCAATCTTATCACTCAAAGAGGAGGTTTCTTCAATAGAATTTACCTTATTACCATGTGGAGCTCTCTCAGTGTGTCATTCAGAATAATTAACCATCATATTATCAAGGAGTTTTGCTGCAGCACCCAAGGTGGTGGTCATAAAGGTACCTCCAGCAGCTGAATCCAACAGGTTTCTTGAAGAGAAGTTCAAACCTTCATAAAAAGTCTGGATAATCATCCAAGCAGTAAGTCCATGAGTGGGACAATTCTTAACCAAAGATTTCATTCTTTCCCAAGCTTGAGCAACATGTTCATTATCAAGTTGTTTAAATTTCATAATATCACTTCTCATAGATATAATCTTAGCAGGAGGGTAGTATTTTCCAATGAAAGCATCTTTGCACTTAATCCAAGAATCAACACTATTTCTAGGCAAGGATAGCAACCATTCTTTAGCTTTTCCTCTCAAGGAGAAAGGAAACAACTTGAGCTTAATAATATCTCCATCTACATCCTTATACTTTTGCACCTAACAATTTATTGAGGTGGGCAGCAGCATCATCAGAACTAGCACCATAAAATTGCTCTCTCATCACAATATTCAACAAAGTAGGCTTAATTTCATAAAAGGTAGCATCAGGAGCAGGTGGAGCAATATGAGTGCTAAGGAAATCATTGTTGTTTGTGCTAGTGAAGTCACACAACTTAGTGTTCTCAGCAGAGTTCATTTTGGCAAAAGTGGAGTAAGCCAACAACAGTAGCAACTAGAGAAGAGACTATTTTTTGTGTTTTTTTATACGAGAAATCAAACCAAACTAAACTATTTTTTTGGAGTTTTTGATAAAAAGAGGCAAACAAAACCAAACAATAGAAACTAAGCAAAACAAAAACAAAGTAAATAGAAAGGTTGAGAAGGACTCCCCTTGTGAAGATGTCCTTAGCCTTTTCGGCAACGGCGCTAGAAAAAGGCTTGATGAGTGTGTGAACACTTCGTCGGGAGACCCCAAGAGGAAGCTATGATGATCACAACAACAAGTTTTCCCTCAGTAAGAAACCGAGGTTATCGAACTAGTAGGAGGTAGGAAACGACTCAAAGGTGTTGCTAGCAACTTGGAGACCTGCACTACACAAACTCAAGACTTTGCCCCAACTAACAGTGAGGTTGTCAATCTCACCGGTTTGCTGTAACAAAGGATTAACTATATGGTGTGGAAGGTAATAGTGGTTTGCAACAAGTAAACAGTAACAGTAACAGATGTATCAATGGTAAAGATTGGACCAGGGTCCATAGTTCACTAGAGGTGTTCTCCTTAGATAAACAAACATGGCATGCTTGGTAAACAAATTATAGCAGGGCAATTGACAGGACTGAGAAAGGCATAACAATGCAATACTGTACATTCATGATCATATGAGATTCAATTGGGAAATACAACAAGATACATAGACCGCCATCCAACTACATCTGTGACTAGAAGTCCACCTTTGGGTTATCATCCGAACCCCCTCCAGTATTAAGTTGCAAACAACAGACAACTGGTTTAACTAAAGTGTGTAAGGTAAACAATCCACTTGTTCCATGAACAAGAGACTATTGTTTTCTCCCTAGTGACAACAACACATCTACAACCTTAGAGATTTCTGTCACTTCCCTTAGATGAAATAGAGGCATGAACACACTATCGAGCATAAATACCCCCTCCTGGAGTCACTAGCAAATACTTGGCCAAGATAGCTACTAACAACAGAGAACATGCAAGATCACAAACAACACAGACATGATAGAATCAAATAAGACAAAACCACTAATCAATCTGACATAGTAATCTCAATATCCGTCGGATCCCCGCAAATACAACATGCATGATTACAAATAGATGAGATCTTGATCATGAAAGGAGCTCACAAGATCTACACATGAAAGCATAAAGGAGGATATACAACCATCTAGCTACTACATGGACCCGTAGTCCAATGTGGAACTACTCACGCTTCATACCGGAGGCTGGCATGATGAAGAAGAAAGCCTCCAGGATGATCTCCCCTCCGGCAGGGTGCCAGGAAGAGCTTCAGATCCCACTGATCTAGGGACGATGGTGGTGGCGGCTACAGACGGTTTCGTGGAATATTGATTGGATACTTAGGGGTTTCTGTATTAGGGGGTCTTTATAGGCGAAGAGGGAGGCCGAGGGGGTGCCCGAGGCGGCTACACCCCCTAGGCACGGGCCAGGCCTGGCCGCACGGCCAGGGGGTGTGACACCCTCGAGGCCCTTGAAAGGATCGTATGGGCACCTAGAGGGGGGTGAATAGGTGCTACTTCAAATTTTCTTCTTTTTCAAATTAAGGTTTGACAATAAGGTAAATTCTCTAGATAATGCAACTACGGTGAATTTACCTATATGACAATTATGCAAGAGCTACCCTAACACAAAGTAGTAACAAGTAAGTAAGGTGCGGTAAAGGATAGAAGTAACCAAAATAGTGGACACGGAGACACAAGGATTTGTTTCCCGTAGTTCCTTCTTTTTGAGGGGAAGTACGTCTACGTTTGGAGAGGGGGTGGTTTCAAACCACCAACGCCACGAAAGGCCTCCCTTGTTCTCCGATGAATATCACCCCAACGAGATCGATTCACCTTCCACTATATCGGCAACCTTCAAGCTGGAAGCCGGCACCGTTACAAGTTTGGGGCACACATCCACAACTTAATCGGAGGCTCCCAAATACAAGCAAGCTGTCAAAGCAATCAAAGACAAGCTTGTAAGAACCAAAACAAGAACTAGGGTTTCCAAGAAAACACTAGAGCAAAGGGGACCTCAAAGAAATGAGGGGGAAATGAAGATCTCTTTTGGTGAAGTAGTAGATCGGGGCCTCCTCCTTCGATTCCCCAAAGATCAAGGACTTTGGGTGGTGGGATGAGGAGATCTTGAAGATTTGGTGGCTCCAATGGGCTCCAATGGTGGTCTTTGACTTTAATGTGGCTGAGCAATTTGTCCCAAGGTAGGTGGAGGGGTATTTATACCCCTCCACGAAATATGGACGTTGGAGCCATTAATGCACCGGTAGTACCAGTACACAAGCGGTAGTACCGCTGGCAAGCGGTACTACCGGTCCAGTACCGGGCCCGGTACCGGATCTGCTTCAGTTGGTCGAGCCTTCTTCAGATTTGGACGGTATCGCCCTTGCGGTACTACCCCCAAGCGGTAGTACCGGTCGTATGACGCGGTACTACCGGTCTGGGCGGTAGTACCGGTCCCAAGTACCGCTTGGTACTGAGCAAAACAGAGAGGGTGGCTTTTCTTTAGAATGGTCCGGTACTGCCGAGCGGTACGGCCGTGTCCAAGCGGTAGTACCGCTTGTCTCAAGCGGTACTACCGGTTGGACCGGTAGTGCCGCTCCGTGGTACCGGATGGTACTGACTAAGACCCACCCTTATCAGTTTTGCACGGTTCCAACCGGTACTTGAACCGGTAGTACCGGTGTCGATAATCATGTCGATACTACCGTTTGACACATGGGTTTTTTGCAAAGGGAACAGTTATGCCAATATTTGTGTCACACCCTTATCAACCCTGTGATACACTTAGCACACAATTAAACCGATAAGTGTGTTGTTATCAAACATCAAAATCAGAGGGATAGGAAAATGCTCTTTCAATCTCCCCCTTTTGGTGTTTGATGACAATACACTTTTGCAAGATGATTTAAATAGGAAGCATATGAGATATGTAAAATAGAGACGGGGCTCCCCCTAGATGTGTAGAGACAAACCTCCCCCTCTATTTTACAAACCCAACATGGATGCACGAATATTGATACTAGCATTTGAAATCATACCTTTGCATAATAGCATGTGATGAGAAATATATAGACAATAGATAACGCATATCATCACAAGATGGATCCAATGAAATAAACCACATAGTCTCATAAGATGGGTCCATGATATAACCACTACATAACCACATAGTCTCACACATAAATAGAGGGAATTCGAAATCGAAGTTCACAAGCAATAAAAGGATCAAAATAAGAACGAGCTTGTGACTTCCCATGCAACACCCATGCCTAAAGTGCAACTTCTCCCCCTTTGGCATCAAGACGCCAAAAAGGGACAAGTGCAAGACTACCGTCCCAACGGTCAATCCTCCTCCTCCTCCTCGTCCTCAAGGTCCTCCTCGTAAGGGGGTGGGGCGCGGTGCGAGGAAGAGACATCATCGTCCCAATGGCTGTGCTGAGAGATCCACTGATCTTCGGGAGTGATGTTGTTCTCGGACCCCTCGGAGACGGTCAAACCCTGAGCAGCCATCATGTCCTTCTGCCGAGCACTGGCTTTCTTGGCATACACATGCGCCTCATACATGCGCTTCTGGTTGTCAACCTGGAAGCAAAAGATCTTCTTGAGATTGACCTCCATCCTTTTGGCCCAAGAGGGCTTAGCATTCTTGCGACGAGAGACAACATAGTCAGTGTCATGTCCACTGTCAGCATCCTTAGAGTCATCCTCATCCTCCTCACCCGCCACAACGCGAGGTTTAGCATGTGTCTTGATCTTGAGTGCCTTTGGCCTGTGCACAATGAGAGAGCGAGTGGAGAGTGTCCTAGCAATGACAGGGCACTAGGACACAATGAGGGCCATAATATAAGGAGCAAATGGTGGAACCCTCCGAGAGTGTGCAGCAGCAACCATCTCATTCCATATGAAGTCTGACACATCAAGAGGAGTGCCTGAGTCTCGGTTGAGGAAGGTGTTGAACAGCAAGTCAACAGAGAACCCATGTATCTCATCCTTGTTGCCCGCACGAGGAGCAACAGTCTCACGGAAAATGCGATGGAGAATGTCATATGTGGGGAGAAGATCCTTGATCTTGCCAGCAATCCCACGGCCCCGGATATACAAAGGTTTAAGGACATCCTTCTTGGAGGGGTGATCCCGCATGTGACAGCGAAAACCACAAGGAACGTCCCGGCCGCGATCTTCATACCCCAATATTGCAGCAAACTCCGCAAGTGTAGCTTCCTTGACAGCACCTTGAGTCATCCAGGTGATCTTCCGAGTACGGCCAGTGTGGAAATGTGCAGTGGCATAAAACTGGCAAATAAGGAGTGGATCATAGTCATACTAGAACTCCATAATGGGGAACAAGCCAAGGTGAGAGCAGATTTCCTTAGCTTCAGCAAAGTAGTCAAGATTCTTGTTAATGTGCCCCATGTCAATCCACTACTGAGGCACCACCATCTGGATATTGGTCAAAAGAACCTCATGATAAACACGCTCTTGGAAATCATCGAAGAAGAGACTGTCTTCCCTGGCCTCTCTCCGGTTGCGGGAGTATGGATTTTCAATCCGGAGAGCCCTAAACTCTGACTCAGAGATGTCTGACAGTTTCTTTGGCCCTGATGGCCCTGAGTTGAGACTTTTGGTACGCCCAGCGGAAGGGGGCGAGAGGGAAGGGCGTTGCCACGCCCAGCAGAGCGCTTGGTAACCCCCTCACGACCCCCACGACCACCTCGAGTGGCAGGCAACTTGGAACAGTGTCTTGGCTGTGGCATAACCTCTTCCTCAGACTCCGTCTCTTCCTCAACAATCTCATGGCTAGTCTTGGAATGCTTGCGTGCACCCCAAGAACCACCTGCATCTGTGAAAGCATAAGGGAGGATAGCAACGGGGTAAGGGCACAAGAATCAAGAAGCAAACGAGAGAATCCAATATGAAGCAGAAAAAATGCGGTCAGTTTGGGCCGGTACTACCGGACCTGACGACCGGTAGTACCGCTTGCAAGCAGTAGTACCGGAAAAAGTTCCGGTACTACCGGTTGAGCGGCACAAGTTCGTCAGATCTGGTGGAAACTGACTAAATTGACGGCATTAAACTGTAAATAGATGATTCTACTCGGTAACAAGGGAAGCATATGGCAGTACAACCTTTCAATATGTCAATTTCTCCACAAATCTAAGCCAAAACCTAGATCTAAGGAGAAAATCAAATGGAGAGAGAAAGGGCGGTTGTACCGGGATCCATGGCGGTGGAAAGAGGTGGGAGCCCGCCAAGAGGCCGAATCCAAGGGGGATCCGGGGAGAGGAGGGCGCGGCAGGGCTCCTGCGGCTTCAAGGTATCCGGCGGTGGCGCAGGTATAAGTGGAGGGCATGGGGACGAATGAGGCACTGAGGGGTGCCTCCCCACGCGCGCCCAATATATACCAGGAAAACACCGAATGGTAGTACCGGTTCTTTGAAGCTAGTACCGCTAAATATAGTACGGTTCCCCAACCGGTAGTACGGACATGTGATGTAGTACTGTTCTGGAGCAGTTCTTCAGAGACGACACAGGAACTAGCCAGGTCCGGTAGTACCGCTCGTACATCCGATAGTACCGGTCCCATCTGATTCCAAAGCCAGGAAACAAAGGTGATTCTTGTGCAGATAGAGAGAGGGTTTTAGTGAGGGAGTAAGGAGGCTTGGGTTAAGACAAGTGAGCTAGGAAGCACATGCACTCTAAGAATCGAGAAAAAGGAAGTTAAAAGCCAAACTAGAGTGCATGAGACTAAGAACGGTGAAGGCAATTCACAAGATGACAATCATGAGTAAAAATCAAATCAAAAATGACAAACACGAGTAAGCACATCAACCTCTCGATTGAGAGGGGGTGGTGGCCTAGGCCACCATATTTGACTATACTCGGCTTGGCACCACGAAGATATATCTTGGGTCCATTACTGAAACTCATCATTAATCTCACATATCACAAAATGATATTAAGAGGAATGATTTTGTTTACTTTGCGCATAATGGGGGGAGGGATGGTCCAATCAATTAGGACCGCACTCCCCCTATGTCCATGCCTACACCTAAACCAAATATGGGTCGAGTATTAGGTGAGAGGGCAAGAAAATCAAGTCAAGCTCCTTGAATCTACGATATTTAGTTCATTCCTCAAGTAGCAAAACATTGCTTCATCAAGTGGCTTTGTGAAGATGCCGGCAAGTTGGTCTTTGGTAGAACCATAGGATAGATCAATATCACATCGAGCAACATGATCTCTAATGAAGTGATGACGAATCTCAATATGCTTTGTCCTTGTGTGATCCACCGGGTTGTATGCAATTTTGATGGCACTTTCATTATCACATAGAAGAGGCACTTTGTCACAATGGACATAGTATTCCTTTAAAGTTTGCCTCATCCATAGCAATTGAGTGCAGCCACTAGCGGCACCAACATACTCGGCTTCGGCGGTGGAGAGAGATATACAATTTTTCTTCTTAGAAGACCAACATACCAAGGACCTACCAAGGAATTGGCAAGCCCGGATGTTGATTTTCTATCATCCTTGTCCCCCGCCCAATCCGAATCCGTGTATCCACAAAGAGCGAATGTTGAGCCTCGAGGATACCAAAGACCATAAAATGGGGTATGAACCAAATATCGAAAGATTCTCTTGACCGCCATTAAATGGCTTTCCTTAGGAGCCGCTTGATATCTTGAACACACACCTACACTCAACACAATATCGGGTCTAGATGCACAAAGGTAAAGCAACAAACCAACCATGGACTGGTATACCTTTTGATCCACATCTTTACCATTTGGATTTTGTTCTAGATGAGTCTTTGTAGCCATGGGAGTAGGAGCTCCATTTAAATCTTGCATTTTGAATCTCTTGAGCATGTCTTGAGTATACTTGGCTTGATTGAAGAATGTCCCTCCTCTAACTTGCTTGATCTCAAAACCAAGAAATACTCTCAACTCTCCCATCAAAGACATCCAGAACCTACTAGTCATAAGCTTTGAGAATTCATCATTAAAAGCTTTGTTAGATGAGACAAAGATAATATCATCAACATATATTTGGCATACAAAAAGCTCCCCATTGACCCTCTTAGTAAAAAGAGTGGGATCGATTTTCCCAACCTCAAATCCACGGTCAAACAATAAGTCTCTAAGGTGCTCATACCACGTGCATGGGGCTTGCTTGAGCCCATAGAGTGCCTTATCGAGTTTGTAGACATGGTTTGGGAAGTTGGGGTCCTCAAATCCCGGGGGTTTCTTAACATATACCAACTCATTTAATGGACCATAAAGAAATTCACTTTCTACATCCATTTGTTGCAACTTAAAGTTATGATGTGCCGCATAAGCAAGAAGGATACGGATGGACTCATGGCGAGCCACGGGCGCATAAGTCTCTCCATTATCAATGCCTTCAATTTGAGAATACCCTTGTGCAACCAATCTAGCCTTGTTCCTTACTATAATTCCATGCTCATCTTGCTTGTTCTTGAATATCCACTCTGTTCCAATAACATTGCGGCAATCCTTTGGCTTCTCAACTAATTTCCATACTTTGTTTCTCTCAAAGTTGTTGATCTCTTTATGCATAGCCTCTAACCAATCCAAATATTCAAGAGCTTCCCACACTTTCTTTGGTTCAATCATGGAGATGTGAGCTTGGTGTTCACTGAACCTCTTCAATTGTGCTCTTGTGGAAATACCTTTCCTTAGATCACCAACTACATTTTGTAGAGTGTGATCTCTTAGTTCCAACATTCTTTCCTTTCTAGCTTCGCGACGAGCGTGGATCTCCGTGTTGTTTCTTGGAGGACCCTCTTCATCATTTTGATCCTCGTCTTGACCATCAACTTGACCTTGATCATCATTGGAGTCATCCTCTACATTGGGAGGCAAAGATTGACCTTGGTCTTGATCAAGTGCACTTCTAGCATCAATTTGAGCTTGTCTCAAAGCAGCTTGTACGGATCTTCCTTGACAAATTGACTTGGCACCACTTGACAATCCGTAGAATGGACCAAGCTCCTCTTGACTGGAGTTGACACTTAGATCACCATGTTGAGGGTCCACATCTTGTCTTTGGCTTGAGTCAATGTCCTCTTCGGTGGATGGAGCATGTTGAGGTTGTGAAGATGAGGGCTCCACTTGAGTGGAGCATAGTTCTTCTCGATCCGCCATAAGGGCCTCAATGGGGCGGATATATCCCACACCCATTCTTCCTATGGCATCCTGAGGCATTTCATCATCTGCATCACAAGCATCAACACGCCCCCCTTCGGGACCATCGTATTCTTCAAAGGTCACACTACAAGATTCTATGACGGCTTCGGAGAGCTTATCATAGATTCTATAAGTGTGAGATTCGAGACCATAGCCAACAAAAATACCCTCTAATGCTTTAGACTCGAATTTAGACAAACGAACACCTTTAATGATATATAAACACTTACAACCAAACACCCAGAAGTAAGATATGTTGGGCTTGTTGCCGGTAAGTATTTCATATGGAGTCTTGTTGATTTCTTTGCGGAGGTAGAGCCGGTTTGAAGCATGGCAAGCGATGGAGATGGCTTCAGCCCAAAAGTTGTATGGAGATTTAAACTCCGCCAACATGGTCCTAGCCATCTCAATAAGAGTCCGGTTCTTCCTTTCGGCCACACCATTTTGTTGAGGGGTGTATGCAGCGGAATATTGATGTTTAATCCCCTCATCACTAAGGAAATCATTCAAGGTGTAATTCTTGAACTCGGTGTCATTGTCACTTCGTATGATCAACACGAGAACATTGTATT
This sequence comes from Avena insularis, assembly GCA_023614405.1. Classification (NCBI taxonomy): domain Eukaryota; kingdom Viridiplantae; phylum Streptophyta; class Magnoliopsida; order Poales; family Poaceae; genus Avena; species Avena insularis. Next base: position 296,984 of record JAJUPC010000119.1, on the reverse strand, counting down.
GTCGTTGAACCAAGTTGATGAAGTCGATAAATGTCTTTTGAGTCTCACTCTTCAACTTGAAGAAATAAACCCAAGATTATCTTGAAAAGTCATCAACAATCACCAAGCAATATTTCTTCCCACCAAGACTTGCATGAGATGGAGGACCAAAGAGGTCCACGTGAAGGAGCTCCAAGATCTTGGTGGACTTGATGCGGTTCTTAGGCTTATGAGGATCATCATGAATCTTCCCTAGAACACATGCCCTGCAAACACGATCTTTGGCAAAGGAAACATTTTATTTTAGTCCAAAAATATGGCCCTCCTTGTGGAGACTTTGCAAAGTTCTCATATTGACATGGGCCAGTCGGCGATGCCATAACCAACCCACATCGGCCTTTCCGAATAAGCACATCGCACTTGCAATGGCTTGCCCCGAAAACTCCACCACATACAAGTCATGTTCGACATACCCAACGAAAGCGACCTTGAGAGACTTGCTCCACATGAGGACCACAAGATCATTATGTATAAAGACGGAAAAAACCATCTTTCCAAGAGCACAGACTGAAAGTAAATTGTACCCAAGGGTCTCAACAAGCATGACGTTCACTAGAGTAATGTCGTGAGCAACCACAACTTTGCCAAAACCTATTACCTTAGACTTTGACTTGTCGGCATATGTCACGGTGATTAGATCATCATTTGGCTTTAAGTCTTTGACAATAGACAAGCTTCCGGTCATATGAATTGTGCAACCACTATCAAGCACCCACTTTGACCCTCCGGAAGCATAAGTCTACAAAAGATCAAGCTAATTTTTAGGTACCCATTTTTCAATGGGTCCTCTTTTGTTAGCAACAAGGGACCTGGGAACCCAAATAGACCAAGCAATATAACCATCATAAGGACCAACATATTGTGCATACACATCACCATAATAATCACGCATTAGAACATAGTGAGGGTTAGCACTTCCCGCGAAATCATCATGAGACATAGTTTTACCACTTGTGGTCTTACTCTCCACAATGGTCTTGTTGGTCTCTTGTGCGGGCTTGTCCTTCTTCTTCTTATTGTTCTTCTTCTTGGTTTTGGAAACAAAACCAATGCCCCCTTTATCACCACTACGCCTTTGCTTGCTCAAAAGATCATCAATGGACTTGTTGCCTTGTGGAAATGTGGCCTTAGCAAGCTCCCCCTTCAACCTAGCATTATCTTCAAGAATAGTTGTGCTACTAGATGGAATGAAGTTACTAGGTGAAGGAATATTGGCCAATTGAGTTTGAAGCGTTTCATGGGACTTTGTGAGTGACAAGAGTTCACTCTCCAAGACCTTGTGGGACTTGTTAAGCAAACTAAAGTCCTCGGCAAGTTTTTCATGAACCACACCAAACTCAATCTTGTCCTTTTTAGCCCTTTTGTATTTAGCAATAGCATGATCACGCTCTTTGATGAGTTTGTTAACAATAATGTCATTGGCCTCATCAAGCCCTTCAAGTTTTAATTCAAGTGACAACCTAGTTTCTTGTTCTTCTTCTAGAGCATTGTTCAAAGCCTCTAGCTCAATCATATGTTCATGCCCAAGTTTACACCTTACATCTAGAAGCTCTTGAGTATGTGAGAGTTGATCTAAGATGTTCCCAAAATGTAGCTTAGCATCACCTTCTAGGTTAGTCATAAACTCATCAAAGGCAATTAATTCCTTTTTAACATCAAGAGACATCTCATCATCAATTTCATCATTATCTAAGTGAGTAGAGCGGGATGATGAGGATACCTCCGTTCCTCTTGCCATAAGGCAAGTGACGTTCTTGGTGGAAGAGTTCTCATTTGGAGAATCGAAGAGTGAGAATGTCAGAGTAGAGGTGGTGGCTAGAGCAGCCATACCATGAGAAGTTTCCTCTTCCTCATCTTCATCATCTTCATTGTCGGAGGAGTATTCTTCATGAGTGATCAAGACAATTTCTCCCGACTTCTTGTTGATGGGATTCTTTTTGATGAAGGGTTTCTTGTAAGGTGCCTTGAGAGTCTTCTTCAACACAAGATTGCCACCATGATCTTCTCTCTTCTCATAGGGGCAACTTGCTACAAAGTGATAGCGATCACCACAATTGAAGCAAGTTCTCAACCTAGTGGTATTCTCTCTTTTCCCATTTGGATTGCTTCTCCGTTGCATTTCCATCTTGGCCTTGGCGGGATTCTTCCAAAAGTTCTTTGCATAGAAAGCCATATATTGTCCATGAGCAATCTTGACTTCATCGGGATGGTCCATGGAAAGCCCTTCATCACTATCATCTTCATCCCCATGGTCCACAACTTTGGCCTTCAAATCAACATTGACAACATTGCTCATACCTAGGGCACGAGCACGAGCATCTTTGGCATTTTTGGCGGCAACCTTGAAAGCGGACATCTCTTGCATAACTTCATTTGAGGTCATGAGATGGTAGTTGTGTCTTCCTTGTAAGCTCTTCAAGTCGGTGGGCTCAAAAGGCATGAGTGCACTCACATATTTCCTTTTTATCCAAGCATCATCCACATGTGAGGCCCCCACATTCCTAAAAGCGGTGGCGGTGGTCTTGAGCCTTCGGTAAATGTCTTCGTGATCTTCACCTTCTTTCATGTAGAAGCCTTCGGCTTCATTGCTTAGAGCATCATATCGGTTCCTCCTCATACTCTCATTTCCAACAAACAACACAGTGAGAGCATCCCAAGCTTCCTTGGCAATGCTAAAGTGCTCAATGTGCGGATAATCCTTTGTCCCCAAACCTTGTTGAATCATATGCAAAGCAGTGGCATTGAGTTGACTATTAATAATCTCTCTTCTTGTCAAGTTGTTTGGATCCCCAATAAAGAGTACATGCTCGATGATGTTCCAAAGTTCAATGCAAGAGTTGCGCATATGAGTTCTCATTAGTGATTGCCATTGAGCAAAAGTAGCAGATTCTTCAAGCTTAGGTGGGTCACCTCTATTGTATACATGAGGGTGAGGGATTGGAGGGTCGGGAGAGTACCATGAATCACGGTGCTCACCCTTCCCACCATCATTGTGTGTGGAGGAATTAACGTTGTCTAGTTTACCCCCCACCACCATACCCTCGGGGGATTCTAATGTATTCCCTTTAGGTAAAATGGATGGTTGATCCTCTTGAGGAGATGGGGGTGATGAGCCTTCTTTGTCTTTAAGAAGTTTCTCGAGCATCTTCTTGACTTTGTTGACCAAAGAAGATCTCAATCTTGTTTCCAAGTTTTTGAGATCTTCCATGGTCACCGGTGTCGGCTCACTACCACCATCCCCTTCGTTGCTACCCATATTCTCTTAGGCGGTAAAGCTCGAATAAAGAGCCGAGGCTCTGATACCAATTGAAAGGATCGTATGGGCACCTAGAGGGGGGGTGAATAGGTGCTACTTCAAATTTTCTTCTTTTTCAAATTAAGGTGTGACAATAAGGTAAATTCTCTAGATTATGCAACTACGGTGAATTTACCTATATGACAATTATGCAAGAGCTACCCTAACACAAAGTAGTAACAAGTAAGTAAGGTGAGGTAAAGGATAGAAGTAACCAAAATAGTGGACGCGGAGACACAATTATTTGTTTCCCGTAGTTCCTTCCTTTTGAGGGGAAGTACGTCTACGTTTGGAGATGGGGTGGTTTCAAACCACCAACGCCATGAAAGGCCTCCCTTGTTATCCGATGAATCTCACCCCAACGGGATCGATTCACCTTCCACTATATCGGCAACCTTCAAGGTGGAAGCCGGCACCGTTACAAGTCTGGGGCACACATCCACTACTTAATAGGAGGCTCCCAAATACAAGCAAGCTGTCAAAGCAATCAAAGACAAGCTTGTAAGAACCAAAACAAGAACTAGGGTTTCCAAGAAAACACTAGAGCAAAGGGGCCCTCAAAGAAATGAGGGGGAAATGAAGATCTCTTTTGGTGAAGTAGTAGATCGGGGCCTTCTCCTTCGATTCCCCAAATATCAAGGACTTTGGGTGGTGGGATGAGGAGATCTTGAAGATTTGGTGGCTCCAATGGGCTATGGTGGTCTTTGACTTTAATGTGGCTGAGCAATTTGTCCCAAGGTAGGTGGAGGGGTATTTATACCCCTCCACGAAATATGGCCATTGGATCCATTAATGCACCGGTAGTACCGGTACACAAGTGGTTGTACCGCTGGCAAGCGGTACTACCGGTCCAGTACCGGGCCCGGTACCAGATCTGCTTCAGTTGGTAGAGCCTTCTTCAGATTTGTCCGGTATCGCCCTTGCGGTACTACCCCCAAGCGGTAGTACCGGTCGTCAAGCGGTACTACCGCTTGGACACGGTCGTGCCGCTCCGTGGTACCGGATGGTACTGTCTAAGACCCACCCTTATCAGTTTTGCACGGTTCCAACCGGTACTTGAACCGGTAGTACCGGTGTCAAGCAGTAGTACCGGTCGTATTTCCGGTACTACCGTTTGACACATGGGTTTTTCGCAAAGGGAACAGTTATGCCAATATTTGTGTCACACCCTTATCAGCCCTGTGATACACTTAGCACACGATTAAACCGATAAGTGTGTTGTTATCAAACATCAAAATCAGAGGGATAGGAAAATGCTCTTTCAGCCCTCCTCCATCTCGTCTTCTGTCTCCGTGTTCCCCACGGTAAAATATTGACTTTGGCTTTTGTCCCCTCCAATTCCGAGAATATTGATTTTCTGCCTTTCTGGAACCAAAAACAGAAGAAAACAGACAACTGACACTGTGGCATATTCTTAATAGATTAGTACCAGAAAACATATAAAAACACCTCAAAGTGTATACAAAGCAAATAAAAGTAGATACTAAACAAGCATGTAACACCAAAAATTATAGATACGTTTCCGACGTATCATCTAGTGAAGTCATGCAACTTAGTATTCTTAGCAGAGTTCATTTTTGCAAAGGTGGAGCAAACCAACAGTAGCAGCAACTAGAGCAGGAACTAATATTTTTATTGTTTTTGATAAAAAAGAAAACCAAACGAAACTATTTTTTTGAAGTTTTTGATATAAAGAGGCAAATAAAACAAGGCAAAATAAACTAAGAAAAACAAACACAAAGTAAAGATAAAGGTTTTTAAGGACTCCCCTTGTGAAGACGTCCTTAGCCTCCCTGGCAACGGTGCCAAAAAACAGCTTGATGCGCTCAGATCAATGTAGAGCTTCGTTGGAAGACCCCAAGAGGAAGGTATGATGAGCACAACAGCAAGTCTTCCCTCATAAATAAACCAAGGTTATCGAACCAGTAGGAGGAAGGAAATGACTCGAAGGCGTTGCTAGCAACTTGGAAACCTGCACAACACAAACTCAAGACTTTTCCCCAACGAATAGTGAGGTTGTCAATCTCACCGGTTTGCTATAAACAAAGGATTAACTGTATGGTGTGGAAAGTAATAGTGGTTTGCAGAAAGTAAATAGGATCAATGAAAGATGTATCAATGGTAAAGATTGGACCGGGGTCCATAGTTCACTAGAGGTGTTCTCCTTAAGATAAACACACATGGCATGCTGGGTAAACAAATTATAGTAGGGCAATTGATAGGACTGAGCAAGGCAATGCAATACTAGACATTCATGATCCTATGAGATTTGATTGGGAAGTACAACAAGATACATAGACCGCCATCCAACTACATCTATGACTAGTAATCCACCTTCAGGTTATCATCCAAACCCCCTCCAGTATTAAGTTGCAAGCAACGGATAACTTCTTTAAGCAAAGTGTGTAAGGTAAACAATCCACTTGTTCCATGAACAAGGGACTGTTGTTTTCTCCCTAGTAGCAATAGCACATCTACAACCTTAGAGATTTCTGTCACTTCCCTAGATTAAATAGAGGCATGAACCCACTATCGAGCATAAATGCTCCCTCTTGGAGTCACCAGGATCTACTATGTAACACCCTCGGGTCGGTCCTATGCAAGTCTTAGCGATTCCTGTCAAACTCGCTTAGAAATGATTCAAAGGCGCCCACCAGGCACTTTCGTGCGGGTGGAAAACGAAGTAATATCATTACACAATAGTCCACGATGGAACCCACAGAACATATATATATATAACAACGACTCAAAGAGTCAAGAATACAGATATCCAGTACAAAGATCCAAATGACCTTGAAAACGATACAACGTTCGAGTACAGACAAGATGCAAATTGGGCTAAGAGCCCTGAAGAATAACCAATGGCATCCATAACCCTCCCCAGGCCAAGACGGAAGGGTAACTGTAACATCCCAGCATTTAGGAACTAACGAAGGGTGGATTTAGGAATATTAAATGTTGCATGCATTTATTTGTGAAAATGTGGGTAAAAAATTTCGCCAAATTAAAATCTTAAGTGATCAATGTTTCTTTCATCCTTTGAGATTAGGTTTAGTCTTAAAGGATGATTGTTATAAACTTTGAGATGATCTTTAAGGAGTTATGTGTTTAAAATGAATTCGAATTTCAAACTTGAGTGTTTGAATTATAATTTAAATGATTTAGATATAAGTTTTGAATCTTAAATTAATTAAGAGATAAGTATTATAACTTAAATTTTATCCAAAAACAATATTGAATATGAAACTTATTTCATATTATCAATATATAAACAAGTTACAAAGAATGTAACCTACTGAAGCCATTTTCAAACTTCACAATTTACAAAAGAATAAAAAATAAGAATATTCTTTATTAATAATAATATAATCTTTATTACAATTGAATAAAATAAAGATTACAAGAATAATAAAATAAAAATTACAAAAGAATAAGAAAATTACATTAGAATATTTACTAACTATTCTATATCTAAATCTAAACTAAATCTTCATCTTTATCTTTATACCTGCAAAACAAAGACTAAATAAAAACAAAAGAAGATTAATGTTAGTATTATTTCTCTCAGATATGTCAGTGAAATGCACCTAACAAATTCATCATTGAGAAATGTTATAAAAGGGGCAAGTTTCACCAATATGAAAGATTCCATCTCTCATAAATTCAAAGCCAGAAGTCAAATGACAGCCAAGAGGGACCAATTCACCAGCCAGGTGAAAGTAATCTGGTAATAGTAAGTTCAAAAATTCTGAACATATCCACAAGTGCATAGCAGGCACACAAGCTGGACACACACCAGCATGCATATGGTGTGCTGTCGACCTCACAAGCATAGCCCAATCTCACAAAACCACAAAGACCGTGGGGGCACTAGTGCATCACCCCACTGACACACAAGAAACGACCAGTGTAGAAAGCAGCTAAACCAAGCACCACGGCCAGCAACCACACCAACCAAGGATCAACCAAACATCACCAGGATGGTGACATAAGGAGGGGAATGGATCAGGTGGACAACAAGATCAAGCCCAAGAGCTAGGAGGAGCAGGCTAGCTCAAGAGCAAGCAAAGTAGTCCAGCAAAACCAGATCAAGAGCATCATCACCAACTTACTACACCATCATCAGATTTTGTGGTGAGTTTCATAAAATCTTCACATGATCTAATCATCTTATTCAGAGAGAAACATGTGTTGTTTTATAAAACAAAACCTCAGAAAGCACCCAAGAGGGGTGAATCCATCATAGGGATTTCTGAAACTCTAAAGTCAAACCACTAAGTACCAAGGTTCAACCAGAGCTCAGAGCAACATCCTTGCTCTGGTTGTCCAACAATATTTTACCAATCAATCATGCATATACCTATGATCTATTTCTAGGCACATCCCTAAAGGAAGGGTATCACCTTAGGAACAAATCCATAGGATCCATAACATGATCAAGCTCACTATCATTTTTCCAAGCTTTGATTCAATAAAGAATAGCTGGTACCACTACCAGGACTATATAGATGAACCAATTAGATAAGATTTGAATCCCTAAGCCTCAGACCAACATCATTGGTCTTAGGAAATTCAAATAAGAGCATCTATATTTATCTTTCAAAGCCAAGATTGCCTTAAGCATAAACTAACCAAATCCATGGTTTTGAATCAAACTTGTGTGCCATACCTGATGATGTCACAAGAACAATCCAATATGAATCAGGAAAGACAGTAAATCATCATAGATTCAGAAAATCAACTAACTAATCATTTTCCTGTAAAACAGGAATCATAACTAGGATATTCCTATAATACACTTCACTGTTTGAGATCATAATGATCTCAAACCACATGTTAATTCCCAAGCTAATAGCACTAAAACAGTAGTTTTATCTTATCATAGTTATGACCATGACTCAAATAAACAGTGGAAAACTATCAAGTCATTAGCTTAACCAAGCATGCTTTCCAAACAACTACATCATCTGAATCAGATGCAATCCCATGCATCAAATCATCTAATAAGTCACCAGAAACATCATAGATCATTCTTAGCAAACAAGCCTCAGGCCAATAAGCAATTAGCATGTGTACAGACCATCCAAACATGAATCCAATCATACAGTACATGATCAATCACATAACAGGAACCCTAAAATGGATAATCATCCTAAACGGAATCAGACCATAGACAAAGAGGAAACTGCCAGTCTCTAGCATCGAATCAACAAGAACAGAAAGCACCAAGGAAGAAGAATCAAACTCACCGTAGGTCCTCGCTGAAGAAATTGAAGAGGAAGTAGATTGGCCGACGAACCCGCGGCGACACAGGGAGCACCCAGGGGGCGCTGCAACCTGCACCGGCCACGGCGACGGCCACCACAGCATACGAATCCACCACACCACCACAGACGGGACCACGGCAACGGCGACAACACTTTTTCCTAACCTTAGGGTTCGGGAACGGGGTAAACCTGGCCACAGAGAAGCCCCAAACTCAAATCCAATTGGATAGGACGAACGAGCGTCGTCAATAACCCCTAAAGCACCACAGCGGCGGCCGAAACAGCCTACGGCAGCGAGAATCGATAGTGGCGGCATCCCCGGCCACGAGGTCGGGGTTAGAGGAGGAGAGGATAAGCTCGAGGGAGAGAGAGGCAGTGAGGAGTGGGCCGAGCTAGGCCAGGCCCTTCGGGGTTGCTCTTTTGCCTAGAATTAATGGGCCACTAGGGCCCAATAAGAATAATCAGCCCAGAAACAATTCCAGGCCTGTTTCAATAAAAAGAAAGACCAAAATACCCTTAGACTTAATAAAATTCTAGAAAATAAAATAAAATTCCAAAAATTATAAATAAAATATTTTTGGATAAAAATCCAAACTACTCAAATAAATTAAAATATAAAATTTTAGACATTTAAATTTTATTAGGAATTTTGTAAATTATATATTCCTTACTGAATTTTACAAAATTATTGAAGGGTGATAAAATTAATTAAAATTCACTTTCATCATGTATTAATATTTTAGTATTTTAGAAATATAGTAAATAAATATTTAATCACCATTTCTAATGTATAATTAGTAATTCCTAAAAGAATTATTAAATCAATAAAAGTCAAATAAAAGGGAAATAAAATAAAATAACTCAATATATGTTATAAATATTAAAAAGTAATATTTATAAATCCTTTATTACTAAAAAGGAAAATTTTGGGGTAAATGCATTACATTACTTGCATAATCATCTTTGCTTCTTTAAATATTGTCCTTACCGGGCAATAATGATGTTTTTGTAGAACTAGAAGCTCAAGGTCCAGTGCAAGCATCAGACTTCACTACCTTGCCATCACAAGGCAAGTTCATCACTTGCTCGTGTCCTTTGAAGATTCTTTATCAAAGTATTTGCAAATTGTGTGTTATCATATATGCTATAAAAGAAAGAAAATATTATTTTCATAAATAAAGAAATCATAGATATCATCCTAAGTGGTGATATAATGGAGCAATAGAACTTAGGGTTCTATTTGCAACAACGATGATCAAGTAGGGACTTAATAACCCCTGACATCAGTGATTCTAGCGCCGTATATTACGCGTTAGCCATGAGATTTGGAATGGGACAGAGAAGTCAGCTGTATCTTCTTCCTCTCGCATGAAGCCGGATGTGCAGGTCATGGCTGTTATCCTCGTAGCGTGCATATTAATTGGTAATTCATAGAGGATATGCAGCATATGGGTGGGAACCCTCATCGTCCCACGATAGTTCTGGCATCTAACGGTTTGTACAAATCATTGCCGTAATTCATTATGTGGGCATGGTGTACACCAAGGAGGCATGCGGGGTCGCAAAGGGGGCAGTGATTGGCTTAGACCAACTACTAGGCCCCACATCATGGAATTGTGGACAGGAAAGTACGCCCAGTTGTGCAACAAGGAGTTGATCTCACATGGGTAAAGTAATGCACCTCTGTAGAGTGTAAGAACTTTAACTTGTTACTTGTAACACCCTCAGAATCGGCCCTATGAAAATTTCAGTGATTCCCGCCAAACCCGCATAGAAATGATTCAAAGGTTCCCACCAGGCACTTGCGTGCGGGTGGAAAATGAAGTAATACCATTACACAATAGTCCACGATGGAACCCACAGAACAGATATATACAACAATGACTCAAAGACTCAAGAATACAGATATACAATACAAAGATCCAAATCACCTTTAAAACGATACCACGTCCGAGTACGGACAAGATGCAAATTGAGCTAAGAGCCCTGAAGAATAACCAATGGCGTCCATAACCCTGCCCAGGCCAAGCCGGAAGGGTAACCCTGCTAATGATGTCGATCTCAAAACCTGCTTAAACAAAAGGGGTGCCGATAAAGGGCAAATGAAAAAGAGAGCGGTCAGTACTGAGGCCAGTACACGGCGAGACTAGAATTCGGCGGTCCTCGCCTACATAGGTATGGTGGACTGAAGCGGCAGCGCGGCATGCACTAAACAACCTATAGAGACTCAATACAACTGGCGACTATCAGAGAGGGATAAGAAAGACCTATTCGGAACCAACCTGAAACTATCACTAAGCATACCCATCCTGGTATTTCCCCCTCGAGACCAAACGAGGAAGTCAACCGAGGAACTCACTCATATATAGATAGCATGAGTCATCCTGATATAATAAGCAATGGACAGTTTTAGTTAACCATTCTGTTGTAGTTGTAGTGCTTACTAGTCAAACACATATAGCATGAGGCATCCCAAAACCCAGCAGTTGTTGGTACTTTTATTTAGCCATTCCGTTATAATTGCAATACTTACTAGTCAGATACAATGGTGACAGAGGACAACCCAAAACCAGCAGTCGTTGGCACTTTTATTTAGCCATTCCATTATAGTGAAGCTGATTACTAGTCATTATAAAGTCAAATTTATAGCACTACTTTAGTTATAGTTGTCTATGATCGAGATACTGTGCTCCAAGTCATTCATAACCGTGGACACGGCTTTCAGAAAGTTTTACCCTGCAGGGGGGCACAAATAGCAACACACGCACGATCAACCTCGGGAAAAACCAAATAAAAACCCAACAAGGCATCACGACAGAGCAATTGCAAGATTCATATAAATTTCAGGGGGCCACCCCACTAAGCAACCCGCGACGAAGTTGGCCAGCTCCGAGACGGACCCAGAGGTTTGTGTCAATGGTCAGAACGAGGAACCCGAAAGTGTGGACTGGGCTTGTCGACATCATGAAACATTCCACATTTGTTCCTAAACAGTACAGGAGCTCCACGCGCAATCGTAAATAAAGCAGTAAAACATGGCATAAGTACAGGATAGTAATAAAGCCCCAAACTACTTTGTGGCCCCAAGAAATAAATATGACTCAAGCTCTGGCTAGGGGGATTCATGGTCCCACATGCGGATAGTGCAAATATTCAAAGAACAGGTATCAAGTACTCGGGGTCCTACGGGACACAAGTGGACGGTTAAAAACCAAATAACATCTATTGCCCACCTGTGCCTCTGCATTATTTACCTACTTAAATTTTAGTTATTAAACAATAATTAAAGCCATGATCATCTCCAACATAAAGCATAAGGCATTTCTCCAACAACTGTGGTACTTGACAACATGCAACAGCTCTTGAGCAAGTGACTATGACACGCAAGTCCAACTATCTACCAAACAACAGGTAATAGGATGTGTCCAAGGCAATATAAGGCTGCAAGGGATACCACAGGTACGAAAACTAGAGCATCACAACATAGATAGCAATAGATCAACAGGAGGAAATAAAGACTATAAAGTAAAATAGGTAGAAAGGGGGAGAATGCTTGCCTGAAAATGTTGCCAAAGGTTCATCCGAAGATCGGGTCGACACTCGCATCAACTCATCGGCCTAATCCGTGAAGAAGCAAAGCACTAGAGGAAACATCGGATGCACTATTTAATACTACGGTAAAAGATCGGGCATGATACATGTATGATGTATGGCATGGAAAGGATGCGATGCAATTAGGCAATATTAAGCAGGGGGCCGACAATTATTTAGAAGGTTCACGTTGTTTAGATACCCCACAATTTAAATGTTGTCTTAACATGGCAAAATATGGCATCGATTCGCTACGCAAATTTAAATGGATCCAATATTAGATTAGTTTTGCCCGCATATGGTCTCCATATTTAATTATAAGGTGAATCGACATAAGGTCCCCAAACACCCACAAATATGTATACAAGCATGTACAATGATATGCAACATGATATATATTACATTTACAAAATAGGGCTCAGGAAAAGGGGTCACACATGGTTCCGATGATCTTGGGTTCGGGGGTCCGACACCGGGTCGGTCTTCGGTATAGGATCGGGCTTCAAATCCATGCATTGAAGTCTTTAAGGTCTCGGCATCACCGGTCCTGTGAAGAAGATGTCTACAGGTCTTGGCCATCGGCTCCATGTCGATGATGTTCGAGTTTCGGGGGGTTCTCCGGTTCTATCTTGGTGTTTCCTCCACTAGGTGCCGGTTCACGGTGTTTGGGATCGGTGCAAACCTGGAGAAACTACCCGTATGAAGCCACAGATCAGAACAAGACATTCACAGGAACAAAGAATAATTCAGGCATCTAGCAAAAATGGCTAGATGTTGTTCATACAACAAGTACTGGGTACCGCACAAGGGCACACCCAGCTGTACACGGGTACCTGAGGGAGAGGAAAACTCAGGAGCCCCAAAAACTGAGCAGCACGTTGTTGGACTTGGTTTCCAAACTCACGAGGCGCGATGTACTGAACACCTTACAAACTGGGCTCTGCAGATAGGATGAGGCGGTGGCGGGTGACCCGTGATGGCAGGGCACCTAGCGACTTCGGGAAAAACAGCGTAGCGGCGGTGAGGGACAGAGGAGGTCGCTCCCGAGAAGGGGAAGGTCGGTCGGAGGAAAGCACGCAGGGGCCTGCGGACGACACCGGAGCTCCCGGGGCGCGCGAGAGTCATGGAGGATAGGTGCTCGCCGGCCAGAAAGAGGCGACATGGTAGAGCTCAGGGGCGAGCGTCCAGAGGATGCCGCCGCTGTAGCAAGGCGGAGGCGGGCTCGAGGACAGAGGTGGGGGCCAGCGGGGTGGCGAGGGCGAGGCCGGGGGAACAGCGGCGGGCGGCGCCTGGCGACCTTGCATGCACGACGTCGCGGCGGAGGCCGGACGTAGGCCAAGAAGGAGGGCACCGAGGAGACGGGCGGTCGACGCGCTCGGAGGAGAAGGCCACGGCGGCGGGGCGCAGGGAGCCGAGCAGCAGCCGGCGCTCACGTCGGAAGGAAAAGGAGAGGTAGACGCGGGGTGCGGCGTCTGGCCGGTGAGGGAGGAGCCATGGCGGCTCTGCTCGACCGACAGAGGGGACGGAAGCGGGAAGATGACGCAGCGGCGACGAGGTGGTGCCTGGCGAGCTGGCAGCGGGCGTCGCCGGAGGGTGGGCGGTGGCTCCGTCGAAAAGGAGGCCGTCGCTCGGTGGCAGGGCCGAGGGCTGGATCGAGAGGGGGGTGAGAGGCGAACACAGAGGAGAGATGGAAGGAAGCAGGGAAGGAGGCGTGCGGGGTGGCTTCACGTGGGGGGAAAAGCGAGGTGGGAGTCGATGTGGGACCGGGTCAACGCGGCATTGGCGGCTCGCTTCTCTGGGATCGTGAGTGGTGGTTTCGGTCAAGGCAGTAGCCATGTATGTGTGTGTGCCTAAGCGCTGGCTACTGGGTGGGAATAGGGTAGGTGGGATTCTAGGGTTTGGCTAGGGTTAGGATTAGGGTTTGGTTGGAGGTGGCCGGCTGGGCTTTTGGGCCTGGCTGGCTGCCTCCCAAAAATAATATAAACTTTTTATTTAATATTTAAAAGATGTTTGTAATTAGTTTTTAGACAAATAAAATATCCAGATAGATCTGGGGTTTGTATTTTGAAATAAAGAAGGGGAGTATTATAAAAAAACAAAATAGGATTTTGTATTATACTTTTATGACAAGGCATGCATGATAATGTCATGATGATGCATAAAACAAAAACACAACGATTTTCTAGTAGTGGATTTACCCGGGGTGCTACATTACTCCCTGTTCCGGGAAGGAGCTACGAACGCAGCAGGAAAGGAACTCCATGAAAGTTCTGGTCAACCTGTGAAGGCTGATTGTCATAGTTTTTTGGAATAAAATCAATCTTTGAAGAAAGATTTACAAAAACTGCATAATGCCAAGGATTTATAATCCGAGGTGGTAGTTAGAGCATCAAACTTCCCACCTTGCATATAATGAACTTGTTGGGTAATGCTGTTACTCATTCTTTCCTTTGATCCCTTGCTTAGACTCTGAGGATGCCGAAGACGTGCCAATGTATGCAGCCGAATGCCAAGAAGATGTGTTCTATGAGGAACCTGATCTGTCCGGGGGATTGAAGGAGTGGATGTTGGAGATATGCCCTAGAGGCAATAATAAATATGGTTATTATTATATCTTTGTATTTATGATAAATATTTACATTCATGCTATAATAGTATTAACAAGGAAACATTAATACTTGTATGATTTGTAAACTAAAATAGAGTCCCTAGTAAAGCCTCTTTACAATACTAGCTTGTTGGTTAATAAATGATTGTGGTTTCCCTATCATGAACATTGAGATGTTATTAACAACAAGATCATATCGTTAGGAGAATGATATGGTGGACATACTCCTATAGATAAGCGTAGCATAAAGATCAAGTCATTTTAATAGTTCAATTGCTATATGCTTTCTGATACATAGTAACCTAATTCCTTCGACCATGAGATCATGTTTATCACCTTCACCGGAAGGATGCTTTGATAACATCAAACACCACACCGCAACTGGGTGGCTATAAAGGTGGCATTGAGTGTTCGGAAAGTATTGGTTGAGACACATGGATCAAGAGTGGGATTTGTCCATCCATATGACGGATAGATATACTCTGGGCCCTCTCGGTGAAATGTCATCCAATTAGCTTGCAAGCATGTGACTGGCTCACAAGGGATCACATATCACGGGAACGAGAAAAGAGTACTTATCAGTAACGAGGTTGAACTAGGTATGCAGAGATACCGACGATCATAACCTCGGATAAGTAAACTATCATGAGACAAAGGGAAATTGGTATCGTATGTAAGTGGTTCATTCGATCGCAAAGTAATCGAAATATGTAGAGCCATATGAATTTCCAGATTCCTCTATTGGTTATTGTTCGGAGAAGTGTCTCGATCATGTCCGCATAATTCACGAACCGTAGGGAGACACACTTAAGGATTCAACGTTGTTTGAGTAGTTATGGAATGATGAGTAAGAGACCGAATGTTGTTCGGAGTCTCGGATGGGATCCGGGATATCACGAGGAGATCCGGAATGGTCCGGAGAATAAGATTCATATAAGGAAAGTCCTGTTTCGGGGTTGGAGAATGGTTCCGGTGTTTTCATCGGGAATGTTCTAGAAGGTTCCGGAATGTCCGGCACTCCGGAGGGAAAGGGTACATGAATGTGTCATACCAAGTTGGAATGATTGCATCATGTACTAGGTGTCATCGCTGAACAAAATAAAGGGTTTAATCAAATCCTAGTTTGAAAAGTCAAACGCCAATTTGAAAAGTCAAACGGCTATTTTGGGAAGTGGAGGGGAAGGTGGAAACCGAGTTGGGGAGGAGTTCCTCCCCTCCACCGCCGGCCCCCTTGGGAAACCGAGTTGGGGAGGGACTCCTCCGCACGCCCTCCACCTATATAAGGAGGGGCAGGTGCCCTCCCAGCACCCAACACCTCCACCGCAAATCCTAGCCCTAAGCCATGGCCTCCCTGCAGCCGGCCGCCCTAGGCAGCCGCCCTTAGCTAACCCTAGCCACCGGCCAAGCCTCCTCCTTGGTGTGTCTAAACCCTAGATCGCCGAGGAGCTCTCTCATAGTCCACCATACTCGCTCCGGCTTAAGGCGAAGCCCTGCGAGATCTCCCCTCTACTTCCGGTACCACGACGTTGTGCTACTGGAATCGCGAGGAGAGTGCTACAACCTCCGCTGCCTGCTGGAACAAGGGAGAGGAAGGTCTTCGTCGAGTATCGAATATGTGACCGACTGCGGGAGCGCTGCCAGCGTAATGTTAGGAAGGATCGTCTACGCGATCTTGAGATCGGAAAGAGTACGACTACATCACCCACGAGAATCCTCTCTCGTTAAACACTTTGGAATCTTCGAGGGTGAGTTATTCCATCGACTCGTTGCTACAATCTAGTAGATAGATCTTGGCTTGTTTGTTTGTATGTGGTAGAAAAATTTTGTTTTCCATGCTACGAAACCCTACAGTGGATTACGAAATCCGATGTGGTGTCGATGATAATGAGTCCAACTAAGTAACCCTAGTTAATAGTAACCAATGGAGCCGAGCAGCATGAACTCTATAGAATAAGCTGTTGAGCTCAACTCCTAGACAGAGTTGCTACTTTTAAATTCCGCTGAACACTTTATATTTTGGTTTGTAAGTTGGATCTTTTGGAAGTCTTGAACTTCCGGTATTGTAATAATAATAATGTGTGTTTATTTATAATATGGACCCGCAATGTTTCTGTTGTACCACTCTGAGGGATGTGATATTTACGGAACGGTGTTCTGTAGATGTCATGTCAACGACTATAGTGTACTACACATGCAGTGGTATGCTGGGTCACCGCAGTAACCCTGCTAACGACGTCGAACCCAAACCCGCTTCAACAAAAGGGGTGCCGACAAAGGCGAAAGAAAAAGAGAGCGGTCATTATTAAGGCCAGTACACGGCGAGTCTTAGAATTCGGCGGTCCTCGCCTACATAGGTATGGTAGACTGAAGCGGCAGCACAACATGCACTAAACAACCTATAGAGACTCAATTCAACTGGCGGCTATCAGAGAGGGATAAGAAAGACCAATTCGGTTTCGACCTGATACTAACACCAAACATACTCATCCTAGTATTTCCCCCTCGAGACCAAACGAGGAAGTCAACCGAGAAACTCACATAGTTGGCAATTTTATTCATTCCACTATAGTTGCAGCACTTACTAGTCAGATATAGATATCATGAGTCATCCTGATATAATAAGCAGTGGGCACTTTTAGTTAACCATTCTGTTGTAGTTGTGATACTTACTAGTCAGATACATGTACCATGAGACATTCAAAAACCCAGCAGTTGTTGGTACTTTTATTTAGCCATTCCGTTGTACTGAAGCTGATTACTAGTCATTTCAAAGTCAAATTTATAGCACTACTTTAGTTATAGTTGTCTATCATCGAGATCATGTGCTCCAAGTCGTCCATAACCGCGGACACGACTTTTAGAAAGTTTTACCCTGCAGGGGGCACAAATAGCAACACACACGCGATCAACCTCGGAAAAACCAAATGAAAACCCAACGAGGCATCACGATAAAGAAATCACAAGATTCATATAATATTTCAGGGGGCACCCCACCAAGCTACCCGCTACGAAGTTGGCCGGCTCCGAGACGGACCCAGAGGTTTGCGAGAACGGCTGTAAATGACTGGGAACCTGAAAGTGTGACTAGGCTTGTTGATACTGCGAAATCATGTCACGATCCAAAACATTATAGGCGCTCCACGCGCAATAGTAAATAAAGCAGTAAGGCATGGCATAATTATGGCATAAGTACAGGATAGTAATAAATCCCCAAACTACTTTGTGGCCCCAAGAAATAAGATATGACTCAAGATCATGCTAAGGGGATTCATGGTCCCACATGCGAATAGTGCGAATATTCAAAGAACAGGTATCAAGTACTCGGGGTCCTACGGGACACAAGTGGACGGTTAAAAACCAAATAACATTTATTGTCCACATGTGCCTCTGCATTATTTACCTACTTTCAATTTTAGTTATTAAACTGCAATTAAAGTCATGATTATCTCCAACATTAAGCATATGGCGATGCTCCAACAACTGTGGTACTTGACGACATCGAAACAACACCCGAGCAAGCAGTTGCGACTCGCAAGGCCAACTAGCTACCAAACAATAGGTAATAGGAGGTGTCCAAGGCAATATAATGGCTGCAAGAGATATCACGAGCGCGAAAACTAGAGCGTCGTAACACATATAGCAATAGATCAACAGGAGGAAATAAAGACTATAAATGTAAAATAGGTAGAAAGGGGGAGAATGCTCGCCTGAAAACATTGTCGAAGATTCATCCGAAGATCGGGTCGACTCTCGCATCAACTCATCGGCCTAATCCGTGAAGAAGCAAAGCACTAGAAGAAACACCGGATGCACTATTTAATACTACGGCAGAAGATCGAGCATGATGCATGTATGATGTATGTCATGGCAAAGATGTGATGCTATTAGGCAATTTTAAGCGGAACCAAGGTCCCGATAATTATTTAATAGGTTCATGTTGTATGGATACCCCGTAATTTAAATGTTGTCTTAACAAGGCAAAATATGTTATCGGTTCGCTACACAAATATAAATGGGACCAATATTGGACTAGATTCGCCCATATATGATCTCCATATTCAATTATTAGGTGAGTCGACAATATCCCCCAAACCACAATATGTATGCAAGCATGAAAATTTAATATGCAGCAAGTGTATATAGCATTTAATAAAATAGGGGCTCGGATTTGGGATCACACATTGAGGGGTCTCGGTGATCTTGGGGTTCACCGAGGGTTCGATGGGTTCGGTCCTCGGGATCGGTCTTTGGTGTTCTTGGTGTTCCGTGTCGGAGATGTTTGGTTTCCGTGACGGCGACCTTGGAGATCCTACTTGGGGTGTCGATGACGGACTTGAATTAGCATTAGCGATTCATCGGGTTCCTCTTCACTTGGCAATCTTTGGGAGGCAGATTTTGGGCTTTAGATGAACCCCGAACGAGCAGCTTCACTTGGCCTTAGAGATGTGTTGTTCGGTGATAGGAACATAACCAACAAATGAAGAACACATCCCTGACTTGTACTTGCAGCACCAGGCAGCGAGGCACCTTGCTGGTCAGGAACATGATATGACCAACACAGACGTGGTTGTACAGGCAATCGGCTCAAGACGAGGGAGCATCGGGGCAGGGGAAAAGGACGCCGAGGTGCAGCGAGGAGGGTGCCGTGGCGACGCGGACAGCGGACAGCGGACAACGAGGAAGGCCGGAGAGGAGCGCTGCGACACTACAGCGGCTCAGGAACAGCGCTGCAGGAGAGGGACGGCGACGGGCCTGGGAACGATGATTGGGAAGACAGAGGAGAGGGGTGGAGCTCCTCGAGACGGCAGGACGACGTCGCGCCGAGCTGGCGGCGGGCGATGCTCCGTCCACAGAGGGGCCGCGCGGTTGGGAGAAGGAGAACTAGAGGGGTGGCCTAGACGGGCTTGAGGAGGGCGGTCGGAGTCCATGGGGCGGACGAGGAGCCACGGTGGCGGGCGAGGCAGAGGGTGGCGGGCGGCTCCCTGGCGGCAGAATCAAGCGGGAGGGGGGGTCGAGCAAGGGAGAGCCCTGGCGGCGGGGCTGCTCGCAGGTGCGGCGGCGTATAGAGGGGAGGAAGCGACGTTGGCGTGCTCGGGGAGTGCAGGGCGACGACCGGAAGGAGGAGCGCTGGGCTTCCTAGCGGCGGCCATGCGGGGACAGAGACCGATGGAGGAGGTGCGTCGAGAGGGAGGGAGCGACGGGAGCGGAGTCGTGATGGTGGGCCAGGTGAACGGGATCGGGTAGGTGGGGTTGGGGTCGGTCTTGCGTGGTGTGAGGTGTCTGTGGGTGAGTTCAGAACGGCAGACAGCTGGGTGTGGCGTGTCGAGCAAGTACAATAAGTACTAGTCAGCTGGTTATAAGACTTAAACTAGTATTGTTTTGCTTAGTTAAAAAAATTGGATGAGAGAGAAGAGGTGAGAGAGAAGAGGTGGGCTCTCATGCAATAGTCAGCTCTTGCGCGTGCTCCTAGGCACTATGTGAGTATGTGAGTGGACCGTTGACATATAAAGTATTAAATCTTTAAAGGTAACTATTATACTACTTGACTATAAGCTGACTACAGATAACCTTACATCCGGCTTATCGGCTGTACTATTGGAATTGCTCTTAGATACAGGGGAAGGGTAGGGAGCGAGGTAGTTGCGTGCATGTGACACGGAGTGGCGGCGGCTGGGTGGAGGGGTGGGGTGAGATAGGTGTAGAGTGTGTCTAGGATTTTGGTTAGATGTGGGGCTAGGATTAGGTTTAGGTTTTGGTCGGATTGGGCCGGGCCAGATCTGCCGGGGTGGTAGGTGGCCTGGCTTACGGGCTGGTCTGCCTCCCCGAGTTTTAAAATAGTTGGTTTATTTAATTTGTTTTAAAATATTTTGTAAGTAGTTTACGACAAATACAAGATCCGAACAGACCGAGATTTTTATTTGAAATTTAAGAAGGGCTAGTTTAGAAAACAATAGTCTTTCGCAAAATAGTTTCAGGCAAAAATAATATGCATGATGATGTCATGATGATGTACACCAAAATACATGCGATTTTCTAGTAGTGGTTTTACCCGGGGTGCTACATACTCGGCCAAGATAGCTACTAGAAACGGAGAGCATGCAAGATCACAAACAACACAAACATTATAGAATTAATAAGACAAAATCATTAATCAATCTAACATAGTAATCTCAAATATCCATCGGATCCCCGTAAATACAACACGCATGATTACAAATAGATGATCTTGATCATGAACGGAGCTCACAAGATCTAAACATAGAAGGACAAAGGAGGAGATACAACCATCTAGCTACTACATGGACCCGTAGTCCAAGGTGGAACTACTCAAGCATTATACCGAAGGCTGACATGGTGATAAAGAAGGCCTCCGTGATGATCTCCCCTCCGGCAGGGTGGCGAGAAGAGATTCGGATCCCCCCGATCTAGGGACGATGGTGGCAGTGGCTACGGACTGTTTCGTGGAAGATTGATCGGGTACTTAGGGTTTTGGTATCGGGGGTTCTTATAGGCGAGGAGGCGAGGCAGAGGGCACCTAGGGTGGCTGCACCCCCTAGGCGCGGGCCAGGGATGTGGCCCCCTGGTGGCTCCCCTCCGTCTCGTATTCTGGTTCCGTGTTCCCACGGTAAAATATTGACTTTGGCTTTTGTCCCGTCTAATTCCGAGAATATTGATTTTTTGCCTTTTCTGAAACAAAAATAGAAAAAAAAGAATAACTGACACTATGGCAACTTGTTAATAGGTTAGTCTAGAAAAACATATAAAAAAATCTCAAAGTAAAGACAAAGCAAAATAAAGCAAAGTAGATACCAAACAAGCATAAAACATCAAAAATTATAAATTATAGATACGTTTACGACGTATCAGATACCACATATCATACCCTCACTGAGGCTAATCTAAACCAAAGAATCAGATTCAATTATAATTGATGAGCAATCCAACCGTTCTAGAAATTCCAGTCCTCAAAGAAGTACAAGAGCTTCGCCTACCACGACATTCCTTAAGAGTTTAAGCTTGGTGTCCGGCAAGAGTACTGGGGCTGTTTGCCGATCGCTGCCATTTCTGTGTCCCTGCGCGTGGGCCTACCTGGTTCCTGGTGGTATGCGGTAACCTGGTACGCGGTGTTGTGGGCCGGCCTGCGTGCGCGTCGGCTTTGAGGTGGTGTGGGTGAGCGGTGGTTTTCTTTTTGCCAACTGACGTGTGGGCCCGGTTTTGTGGGCCGTACGTGTCAGCCTCGTATAGAATTGGTTGGACTGTCTTTCTCACATCGTGTGGTACTGGTTAGGAGAATTTCATCTGGTCTTCTCCTCTTCTCTGACTGAGGCGGATCCTTGTGGGCGATTTCTGGCGCTGTTGGATTTCTTTCTGGCGACGTGGTTTTTGATGTTTATTCTGTCTGCTAGGCGGGATCTTGGTTTTGCGGGGCTATCTCGACATGGTGCGCCGGCAGGCTCTTGCGGATTGTCTGCACGGCTGCTTTGTGCGAGGTATTGTTCCTTTATTTTACATTTTCTATCTGCTATGCTTTCGTACTTTGATTTGAATTACATTGAGCCTCCTACTCATCCCCTTCTTCTGCATCGCTAGATTCTCCATGATCTCCAGCGAACATGTACAAATTGAGGGGGATGCCTGCGGGACATGGCCGGTGTTGGCGAGCTGCGAGCGGAAGCGACGACAACAAGTTCATCTGTCCGGTGTCGCTGGTCTTCAACAAGGTAAACTATCGACCTCCCTTTCGATCCCGATTTTCTGGATCGATCCCGTTATCCAACTCTCTGCGATGAAGCGTGAGTAGACAAACGGGAGAAGCAGCGTCGGCTAGGTAGCGGGATGAGCGAGGACACCAGTGGTAGGACCTTCACAGTTTTCTCACCGGCAGCCTCCAAAATGTATGAGTAGGCTCCTCTTGCACACGCTTTGATTTTTTTCTTTCTCGCTTGATTATTTGCTTGCTCGACCCTATGACAAATATTATGGGTTGTCATAGCAAACCCTGTAGCACACCAAACCACATGGGTTGACAAATATTATGGGTTGACAAATATTACCTTCCCGTCTACATCATCATGTTTGAGTGGCCAACTATGAACTTGAAGCGTGAGCATTATTGATTTCTGAATTTAGGTTCAGTTAGCATTAGTGTTTTCTGAATTTAGCTTAAGTGAGCAGTGCGCGGTGGTCATGGACATCAATGGAGCTGTCGCCGCCATTGGCAGCAAGTATGGGGCATAGACATTATCACAGATGCACTGGTTGATGCGAGAGAGGCCCCTCCAAGCGTCTCCTCTCTCACCCTTCTGGTATCCTCTCCCTCCCTTTTTCTGTAACCATATGCTTACATTTCCACTCTTTTTTCAGCAAGATATTTGGTATCCTCCCCCAATACTTCTATACAAGCTTTTAGGTCTATTGTTCAGCACATCGAGAAAAAAAGTAAGCCTTTGATTGTTTTAGCTGATGGGTTGCAAGCATGAATGTTGGCATATGTTTTCCCGTTTGTATGTACATATTTCTTTTCGAATTTCATCTGTCATGTCTAAATTCTTTTGGGTCTGTGTTCGGTGGCAGGCAGAAAGATCAACAGCACTTAGCAGTGGCGAGTACAGAACAAGAGAAGAGCGCAAGTGGTTCTTTTAGATGGAAGACGTTCGAGGCGGTTGACTGCTTTGTGGCAACAGCATCTGCGATAGTCTGTCGGTGATAATGTTCATGGTAAGTATTTTTCAAGAGGGTTATTTTGTTGTTCGTGGTGATCTAATACAAGATGTATGTGATGATCTAATTCATACTGTGCACATCATGATATTTGTACAAGCTGGGAAAAGCATCTCACCTGAAGTGGGAGTATTCAGAATGTTTTTGGCTGGGAAAAAAGTTTATCCTTTTCTTCATGGGGATGAAGCACTCAAGTGATTTATGTGAGCTTGGTAGGCCAATGAACATGGTAGTTTTGCTAGCATTAGTTCCATGATATGTTAAACTAGCAGAATAATAAATGAACCAATGAAATTGTCTGCACCATCTAGCATGTAAATACATCAAAAACGAAGTCCCGTGATGAATATTAGCACAAGCAGAGTTAGCCTGCTATAAGTTTCGCATACTACCAATTTTGCATTCAACTATCTGGTTAGTAATTTCATTTCGAAAAGGTGTATTTGAAATGTAACACAAGAGCCTAAACATTACCAAGGAAAAGGAATTAATCTTCTCTCAAAAAAAAGGAAAACCTAAGGAATCCTTTTTGTGTATTGCCACCATTAATGTCAAAGTCACCCAACGACGACGTAGAGGCCATGCGACTCATTGATACAAGGTTCATATTCCTTTCCTCTATAGTCACATGACCTTCAGATTTTGTGTCTATGTTGTCATTTCTGATTTTGCGATGTTGCTTGGTGTTGTTTGGGCTGCTCTTTTGTGTCATCTAGGTAGATAGACATGGTGTCTCTTTGGAGTGTCAATGCTGAATCCCTCTTTGTTGATTGGTTAATTGAAGTTAGTGCCAGGGAGGTTGTGTCTGCTTCGGTTATAGGATCCACATATAAAAAAAAGGCTGGTTAGCTAAGTAGTCTTTTTGGTTTCCCGATTTGTTTCCTCTTATTTGTGTGACCTGCGTGCTGATGGTTTTATCTATTGTTTTTATTATAGTTGTGCTAATACTCCCAACAAACCCCAAGCCCTAAATTTACATCAAAATAGATATTCCAAAGGTTGTTGCTCTGCATGACATTATGACAGACAATCTGCCATCTGGTGAGCCATGCATATGTGTGTTAGATATTAGTCTAGCGATGCCGTGGCGTATAGACTGCTAAGCTCTTTATGTCTAATTGAGTTTGTCAAGGAGAATCGTTGTAGTAGAGTTGTATGCTATGGATCCGCATGTGTCCTTGGTAAGTATTTTTTTTCTTAAACAATGGTTTACCGTTAAATTGAATAGGTGCTTACAGTGTGTTTTGCAAGGTAAATATTTATAGATTAAATAAGACTGATTGATGGTGGACCAACTAGAACCTTATTTGGCTACCGTGTCAACCTCAATGTAGTGTATATGCATTCTGTTTTATTTGTGATTTAGTATGCAAGTGCCAGACACTGATTGTTGCTACAGGAGAGGGCTCTATTGTCGAGCTGGTTTTCTTTGGTAATATAGCGCAAGACTTGGTCTGTAAAAGTATCATCCTGGCAGCTACACTTACAGAAACCACTGGTTTAGATGGAAGAAATTCTGTTATGGAAGTCACCACGTCACGATATTCCTTCCACAAAGACGACATCGGTTTGCAATCCCTCAAGATGTACGTTGTAGATGGCACTATCTTTTTGTGTCTATGGGTCAGCTTGATCTAATGCTTGCTGTTGCTATCAGGGAGTCCAGTAAAAAGGGTATTACTCTGCTGGCATGGTTCTAAAATAGTTATTTATTTATTATTTGTATTGTGTAATACTCAACAATGTTCACTAAAAGCAGGGCAATAAACAGGTGACAAAGGGTATGCTCACATGCAATTGATCGGGTGCTTATTTTAGGATAGCACACACCACCTACTGTTTGATTTATATCGAAACAACTGTCTTATCAGTTAACACATTTTCATCCTACGACTCTTCATTATATATATTTGTTTCAGAAACCCCTGTCAAAGAAGCTACTGGTTGAGGATATAGCTGATGAGCAGTTTATGTCATGAATATATGACCCCCGCGTTGAAAAAAGGCAACGCCTCTTTGTAGGCTTGCTTGGTTGTCGGCATTGAAGTTGTACGAGAATGCACCAGAGAACAAGACCAAAATATTTGCTACCATCAGCTTATATATACTCTACAGTTGCTGGATTCAGGGAGACCAAATGTCCGTCTAGCATCAGCGGACACATGTACAGTTGTTGGATTTGTTAGTAAGGCTGCATCACTTATGCCTGTATTGCTTTCTCACGCTTTCTTGAGGTTCCCTCTTAACATGAAAGGTATGCTACTACTATGAAAAAGCTCCGCGTCTTTTGCATGTCTCCGTGCCTTAAAAAAACTCCTTTTCAGAGGGCAATGATACAGGTCAGAGTAAAAGAAGTACTTGATAAAAAAAGTCTCTTATAAGCATCTCTTTCACCGAGCGTCTCGGTTAGATGACACACGAAACTTAGGATTACCAAAACAGTGATTCAAACTGACGTGCACATTTACGTTAAGCACCAAAACAAAACACAAAAAAATAAAAATATTACGCCCTATAATGTTGCTAAAAACACACGCAAAACCACTACATCTCCCACACGATGTCAAATGTGTGGTAAGCGACGCAGCGAAGCGCGCATGGCCATCTAGTTCAATACATTGTCAATAGTAGCTCTCGTTCATGCCACCTCTTCACCTATGTGGTTGCGTAACACAACTCTCACAGCACCTAAGCCGGTCCATGTGAAATGATGCATCAATATTTAATTTTCTAGAACCATACTCGGTTTGGCCTTGTAAAACGAGGTTGTTGAGGAACGGACGAATTATATCAAGCGTGTTTTAGCAAAAACTAGTATTAGTCGTTTTCCTTAGTACGTGATTTTCTAGTTTTTTGGAAACTCGGTTTTAGATAATCGTGTTTTACATGCTCTAACTAAACAAAGTTTTAGTTTGTTGGACAGTTATATTGGCTCACGGAAAACAAGTTCTGCCAATACACCGTATCTAAACAGTGGTTGTTTGGATAGATTATTTGGCACAAGTTTTACCTAAACTGGTTTTAGAATTTTTTTTAGAAAAACTAGTTTTAAGTTGTTGTTTTGTTAAAACTGGATTACGTGATACCCTGGACTCATGACTGATTCATACTCGGCTTACGGACAAGAGAGAGCGCAACAAAGTTGTCAAAGCGGGTGATCTCCACTGCAGAGCTTCTCCATCATGCTGGCCGACACTGCCAAATGAGCCGCATTTCCTGCTTGCGTCGACACTTTCTCGACTTTTACCCATTCCCCCACCTCGCGACCATGGAGTCTAAGGTCACCGATGCCACGAAGTCCGACCATCGAGTCCGAGGTTGAGAATGCCACATAGTCTGAACTTCCGGTGTTGCCTAACTCATGTAGTGGCTCGAGATGCTCAACTTCCTCGTTGCGTGTTCCAATGGTCCTCACCAAGGAGCCGGAGCGCCTCGACGTGTGTTCACCAAGGAGCCGAAGTGCCAACACCGAGTCACTCAGCGTGAATACCGGCCAAGCCCTCATCATCAACTTTAGCTTCCAGCTCCACTACCGGCCAGTGCGAAGACCGACCAGGCCTTGATTTGTGTTGAACTATGTTGGTCTCTTCATTTGCATATTTGTATGTTGAATTAATTGTTCATTGAACTATAGTATTTTGACATATTTGTGTGTTATAATGTGATAAAAACTGTGAATTTGGTCCTGCTAGGGACCAAAAACTGTGTGGCCTCTAGTCACGTGCACTCACATCCGATGCTGAATTGGTGGGAGTGGACGATTTGGTAGAAGAAATGCCCCCGTTGAGAGCACTGACGGACAACGTGACCTCGCCACGCCCCAGATGGATAATAAAGAACACAATTGGTGTCCACCACCCCCCCCCCCCCCACACACACACACAAATCGTTAGGATGGCCTTATCGTCGTTGCGGGTCTCACCTCCTCCCTCCTCGCGTTGTTGGACATGGCCATCTGTTGCGGGTATGCTCCTTTGCTTCAGGATATTCGCTCGTTGTCTTTTTTTTTGTTAGCGCAGTTTGCTCTTGTGTAGTTAATTTTGATTTTTTTTATCAAATTAAAAATATTATGATTTAAAAAATTGTTCCAATTTGAAAATTGTTCAAATGTGAAATGGTTCATTCAACCACTATTAATATTTTTAAAATAATGTCAAATTTGAATATGATTTAAAATTTAAAATGATTCAAATTTGAGAAATGCTTAAATTTAAGAATTGTTTGAATTTTAAAATTATTAATAAAAATTTTAAAATTTTAAAAAGTTGAATTTTAAACAAATTCTACTTATTTAGAAAAGAAAAAATAGGGAAAACAAGAAAAATGAAACGTATGTACAAAATTTAAAAGAAACCAAAAACCGAAAAAAGCAAGACCAAAATTTTTAGGAACTCCCTTAAATAGAAACCAACACTCTAATCCTTTATGAGCCTACCTGTTTATAAAATCGCTAGTTATAGAGGTACGCGTTACATCGGGTGCACCTATATACGGCTTAAAGGAGCGATTGTGCGGGAAGCCACACATCCCCACACCTCATGGGGTGGTCTGTTGAGCGATGGCCCATTAGGCTTTTGTTTTCTCTTCTTTTGCCTTTTCTTTTCTATTTTTTATATTTTTTGTTTCTTAAAATCTGTTAAAATGTCCAAATATTATTCAAAATTTTAATAGATTTGAAATCTGAATCTTTTTAGTTTTATCTGTTTGAAATCTAAAATCTGTTCAAAAAATGAAAAGTTTGAAATCTGAGAAATTTTCAATTAAATATTTTTTAAATATGAATAATTTTTTAATTTGATTTTATGTAAATCTATATAAGTTTAACTTTGAACAATTTTCAAATCAAAACGATTTTTAAATGTAAACAAATTTTAAATCTAAAAATTTTAAATTTAAAATATTTGAATAAGTTTTATAATTTGAACATTCTTAAATCCAAACAAAATTCAAAATCATAAAATTTTGTAAAAACGAAAAAGAAATCTGAAAAACAAGAAAACAGAAAAAAAAAAGAAATTAAAACAGAGGAAACCATTTGATTGTATACAAAATGCCCTTTTTGGCGACGACGCAAACTTGTGTAGTTTCTGTGGGAGAAGGCCTTTCGACATGAAGAGGCCAGCTTACAGCCCAGCCCGGCGACCCAACCTCGCACTCATAGTGCTTGCTGCCACACCATCCCACGGCCCGTAGGCCTGAACAGTCGCCTTGCCGATTCACTCCACTCGTTCGCATTGGCAGCTTTGGAATCAATTAGAAGCAAGCACGTAAGGGATCACGTTCAGCAACAGGGCCAGAGCAAGTGGGTCAACGCCGGTGCCAGGAAGTCCCAAGATTCCAGAAGAGCTCCAAGTCCTACTAGTAATTAAGATGACTAGATTTAGGGGTGCAACTTGGCGCACCATCCCGACATACTCATATTGAGCTTCACTAAAACTATAAGTGGTGTAGTAGAAATTAAAGTTTTGTTGCTATATTTGCATCAGTTAATTCAATTCTACTAAGTATGACAAATGAGTGTACTTGGGGAGTACCAAGCAAGCACATACAAGTAATAATCAAAACCAATGATCAGGCAATGGCAAGAAGATAGGGCATATAACGCTTGTGTCGCTCAGCAAGCTACTGTGCCATAGCACGGATAGAAGCACAATAGTAACCAAACACAAGCCCTACAGAAGGAGATGATGACAATCATTTTCCTGAAAGTCATTAGAAGCTAGAAAGAAATACAGACTAAGAATCACAGAAGAATATGAAACCAATAGTCTATTTATTGAGCAAGGCATTACAACATAGAACGGTCCAAAAGTAAACATTCGTGAGGGGAAGAAACATCATCAGAACTGTTGTGATAGCCATCTAGGCCATATTTACATGCTAGAGAGCAAAAGTAAGGTGCATGATCCTTAGTTCATACGGGATACACATAATTAGGAACTAAAGAACTACTAACAATTAGCAAAGAGAATAGGATTAGCATCTGATTATATGAGAAGCAAAACCCACTCAGGCGTGCGAAAACATACAAGAACAAATCTAAGAACCCACACAAAAATCACCAATGACCTTATACATGTTGATTCAGCCTTTCTTCTTCTTCGGCGTTCCATCCGCGGAAGCTGCCTAAGGTCTCATTGACTCTGACCTCTTCCTCTGATAGTATCAGAAGACCTAAACCAGTGAGTTTTCCTGGCAAGAATAGCAGGCGCCTAAAGTCTTAGGTTGAAAGGCGATGTACTATAAATATATGCATAAAAAGCAAGAGATAAACAAGCAAAAAAATCCCATGGTTCAATATTTATTTGCAGCAAAGAAAGAAAGCACCTTGTAAAACAAATAAATGATAATTCATACAATAAAGCTGCTTAGGACGCAATTTATCTACTCCCTCTGTCCGAGTTAAAAGGGCATCTATTGAAAATCATTCAATCCCAAAATCCCCTCACCTCCAAGGCACATAAGTATTTAATTTCAAAGGAAGAGCCAATCAGAGGATTAGTGAGAGCCAAATAAGCCCCAATAATCAGAGAAAGCCTAGGGTCCAGAGATTTGCTATTTATGCCCTTTAAACCGGCACGGAGGAAGTATAATCAGCAACCAAGCATTAAATGTAGTAATCAATAGACCTCTAACAATGACAGCAAAGGGGTCGGGCTGAAAGAATGGAAGCTACATATTGCAGAGAGAAAGATAGTAGCATGAAAAATTAAGATTGATATTACAGGTTGTTTAACCATATCTATGTTTCCTATAGAGTAATTAGCCTCAATCACCGTCCATAATTGCCGGACCCATAGAACTATTAATTGTTGTCTAAGCTAGGTGGAAAAGTATGCAAATTTAGTTTTCCGTACCTTCGATATGTAGTAAACGGATATCTAGGTATGAAACGGAATCAGAACCAAACTTGTTTGATGTTTTCTCTGTTGAATACCCAGCAACAGGGGCAGGAGGTGCATTTATATCAATAACTACATCCACATCAACCTAATATGGAATGAACATATGAGGAAGAAGAAACCTAACGCAAAATCGCAGGCAGATACAATTAACAGGGAAGTAACCACCTCTTCAAACTGAACCTGAGGAATCTATTTAGACTGAAACTGAGGAGCCAAGTCTGGCACAGTTTCTGACTCACGCTTGGGCGAATCGTCCGGGAACAAAGACATTTGGACAAGCGAAACATCACAGACCATTGTTCCGTCACTACTGTACAACATGCAAGAGAATGGTAAGGATGAATCAAAATAACTCGGCATGTAGAAAAACAAAAGTATGAAACTTCAGAACGCAGAAACGTACACAGGTACAATGGGTTTCACGACCGACGGTGGTGGAAGTATTGATTCAGAGCTGACCTGTTTATATAAGATAATGCAATCAGCCACATACACACCCTGACAAAACGGCCAAACATGTCTAATAAGAAAGCAAAATAAATATTAATCTTAGAAACAACAACATATGATCACTTCCTCTACCATGGAGGAGAAACAAGGCACTACTATGACATGCCATCTAAGAATAATATATATCTTACCAAATAACCTGAAATTGAAACAAACAGTAGATTGAAAAGATCAGGCATACAATCACTAACCATAGCACAAGCTGGAGGACCGTGTTTGAAGAATTAGTTTGGCCAAGAAAAAGATCTTCAGCTAGAGCTTCACCGGCAACATTTAACCCACTGCCACCAGCAGAGCTGCTGGTTGAATCGATTGTCAAGCCAGGTGATGTGGACATCCCTACTTTTGATACAACCGTTGTACCTACAACAACACACATACAAGGACCCATCACAAGATCTCGTGCCAAACAACTTAACTATCAGGTACTTTCGTTTCTTGGAACTATTCCTCACATACATGAGAATATGATGCTGCCTAAATCAGATGTATTTCTTACTCTTAGGAATGATGGACCAAGCATGGATGAGAGGGACAAGCATTGGAGCATGGCCATGCATGGAGATGGCAGCAAGCATGTGATGATCCAAGAGAAGGCCACAGATGAAGATTTCAGAACTTTGAGGCCTCCATAATGAAGAAAGAAGGCTTGGACGAAATATTCAAGATCAATACTTTACGAATTCGTCCATAGCTTAATATGGTGTTGTGACACCTTTATTTTGGGCCAGGCCCATGTAATTTTCGCAGGATTTTAATTAGCCACTTTTTAGAGTCCGTATTTGAGGGGAAAAGGACTTTTAGGGTTGGATTCGGCCACCACTTTCATGGCTGGCCGAAACCCCACCTTTTCGCCCTTAAATACTCCCCATAGTCGACCCCCTAGACTTGGATTTTGTTTAGAAATTAAGTTAGCCATAGTCGCAACTTTGCCAAGGCTCGAGCGTCGCAGAGGCCTCTTGTACTTTGCACCTATTCAGGATCCCACCTCTTCAATAAAGCTTTCCTCTTAATTCCGTAATATCTTGATTGCAATATTGGTTCTTACTTGTTCTCGATTTCAGGTAGGAATTAAGACCCTCGCTGGTCAGGCTGATCGTGTTCCATGGGATCGGTAACCTCGGAGATTGGCCTAGCGATTGCATTGGCGCCGTGCTCGCGTGTAGTCGGATCGTCAAGCCGAACTCCACCAAATCGACTATCATCATCTCATTGAAAGATCGGACACCTTTGCCCTATCAAGTGGTATCGATTTCAGGTTGCTCGGTGAGATTTTACTGTTTTGAGATTAGATCTGTTTTTACCTATAACCCACGAAAAAGCCAAAAACATGCTTAGAGTTTAGATCCATCCTATAACCAATCTCGCCTCGCATTATCTTTTCAGTTTTGCATTGTTGAATTTGTGTCTACATCGTCGCGTCGAGTTCTGGTCTTAGTGTCTCGTCCCTTAGAGTTTCGAGTTCGATCATAATAGTCACCGCCACACTCCGATCACCGCCACCATATTTCGCCACCATATACCCGCCACCATAAACCCTAATACTCCGCCACCGCCTTCCTACCGCACACGATCCGATCAGTTTTCTGGTACGAGTCCGAGTAGAGTTGTTGTTTCCTAGTTATTTCTTTTTACTTTCCTTCTTTGTTGTTTCCGTCTTCAGCTAAAGTCCGTGTCGAGCTAAGAGTTCGGTCGTAAGTCCAGAAGGAGAGCAAAAAAGTCCGAACCGCCTCAAATTTTTTTTCGGCTATACTGTTTTCGACCCGGGATCACTTTTCTCCATCGGCCGTTATAGCAACATTTTTTGGCGCTTCGCTCGAGCAAAATAAAAAAATTTCGATTTTTTTTTGGGGCTAACCTATTTTAGACCCCGTAGATCAGTTTTAGACACTCGCCATCATAGTGATTTTCCACCTCTCGGTTCGCTTTTCAGGGTGCCATATCATCATATAGTGCTTGTTGTGCCGCGTCGTGACATCGTTGGTGATCTAGGCTCGCGTCTCTAGTACGGTCTAGCCTAGGACCAGCACAGTACCGTCGTTGAGCATTCTTTCAACTTTTGCATTGCTGTTTTGATAATTGCTAACCCCCTTTTGCTAAGCCTTCCCAGAGCTCCACAGATATTCTCCACGTGCGGTGTCTCGACTCCCGGTAATCGCTCGGTTCAATCTTTGGACCCACTGATCCTCGCGGTTGCACATCGCCTTTTCCTGCTGTTTGGTAAGAACTTGTAAGAGCTTCGTATATTGCTTGACGGATTACGCGTGCCTTCCACCCTATTTCCGTAGTAT
This sequence comes from Avena insularis, assembly GCA_023614405.1. NCBI lineage: Eukaryota > Viridiplantae > Streptophyta > Magnoliopsida > Poales > Poaceae > Avena > Avena insularis. The sequence goes on along the minus strand of JAJUPC010000119.1, from coordinate 263,757 downwards.
ATACCTGTGCTTTTTAAAGGACTAACCATGACAGATACTTCGCGGAACCCTGCCACAATGACGAACGAAGAACTACATGCCCACTTCTCCGCGCTCTTGGTCAGTCGCGCTGAAGACGTGGATACACGCCTAGGGGAGTTTGACACCAAGCTCTCCAACGCCGTGGACAAGATCGATGGGCTCGAGAAATCCTTCAACGCCAAGCTTGACGCTCGGTTCAAGGAGCTTTTGAACAGATTGCCGGCACCCGCACCCACACATGGCGCACGGCGCGTTCCGATCACGGGTCGGACTACTGGTTCGGCGGCCGCCGCACCCGCTGCAGCTGACGCACCTCAGACTTCCGCCGCGGCTGCTGCGGCGTTGGGGACAGACGACGGGTACTACTATGAGCACGACGACGATGATTTTGACGAGGAGGTTGAACAACATCCACATGTACCTGCTGGATGTCCCCGACATTACCACCGCAATGCCCGACCACCGGTACGTGATGATGAGCATGTTGCTAAGCTTAAATTGAATATTCCATCTTTTGAGGGTAAATATAATCCTGATGCATATCTTACATGGGAGATGGAAGTCGAACAACGTTTTGCATGTTTAAAATATCCTGAGAATATGCGTGTTAGTGCTGCTACATGTGAATTTACTAAATTTGCTTCCCTTTGGTGGTCTGGGTATTGTCGTTTAAATCCTACTACTATTCCTAGTACTTGGACTGCTCTAAAAACTGCTATGCGTGTTCGTTTTGTACCTCCCACTTATCAACGTGATTTACTAAAGAATCTGACACGTTTAAAGCAAGGAAAAAATTCTGTAGAAGAGTATTATCAGGAATTGCAAACGGGGATGGTTCGGTGTGGTCTTGTTGAATCTAATGAACAAATGCTTGCACGTTTCTTTGGTGGATTAAACAAGGACATTCAGCACATATTAGATTATAAGGAATATAATTCTATCACTCGTTTATTTCATCTTGCTTGCAAAGCTGAACGTGAAGTGCAGGATCGCCAAACACCATGGAGGAGGACTAATAATTCTGCAGGTCGCACATCCTCTTGGACATCCCGACAATCAGCTCCTCGTGATTCGCCACCAGCTACTACCACATCCAAGGCCACCACAAGATTTCCAGCTGCTCCTCCACCATCATCCAATGCTCCTGCTCATAGTGCATCTTCTATGGCTTCCACGGGTAAGACAAAGGATATACAATGCCGCAAGTGCTGGGGTTTTGGTTATATTGAGAGACAATGCACAACACAACGTGTGATGATGGTGCGAGAAGATGGTCAATACGATTCAGCGAGTGACTTCGATGAAGATACACTAGCCCTTATTTCTGCTCGAGATGGAGACAATTCTGATGCTGATGAAGAGCCAGAGGTAATGGGAGCTGAAGTTGCTGATCAATACAAGAGCTTAATTACACAACGTGTGTTGAGTGTGCAATTGAGCAAATCTGAGCAAGATCAACGCCACAACCTGTTCCAAACACGTGGTGTTGTCAAGGCAAGAGCTATACGGATCATCATTGATGGAGGGAGTTGTAATAATCTGGCCAGTGTGGACATGGTAGAGAAGCTTGCGCTTCCAACAAGACAACGCCCACATTCATATTACATCCAATGGTTTGAGAGTTCTCGCAAGATCAAGGTAACAAGAACGATGCAGCGTGCATTTTACTATTGGTACATATTCTGATTTTGTTGATGTGATGTTGTACCTATGCAAGCTTGTTCTTTGTTACTTGGTAGACCATGGCAATTTGATAGAGAATCATTCATAATGGCAAAACTAATCACTATTCTCTTATGCATGATGGAAAGAAAATTGGTCTAAAACCTATGACTCCGAACAGATTTTAAAAGATGATCTTGCTAGAGCTAGTAGAGCTAAACTGAGGAGAAAAATAAAAGTGAGAATCAGTTGTTCTGCAGATTTTATACCACCAAAGAACACTAAATCTGATTCTACACATGCTACTGAAATTCGTTTGAAGAGTCCATGTATGCTTGCAAATAAAATTGATATTGCTGAACTCGATGTAAACAATACTCAATGTTATGCAATTGTCTGCAAAGAGGTTTTGTTTTCATTTGAGGATATGCCTCCTTTGCCACCCGTTGTTGCTAACCTTTTGCAGGAATATGAGGACGTCTTTCCCGCTGAGTTGCCACCAGGACTACCTCCTATTAGAGGAATTGAGCACCAAATTGATCTAATTCCTGGTGCCACGTTGTACCGCGCCATATAGAACCAATCCAGAGAAGACAAAGGAGATACAACGCCAAATTCAGGAACTACTCGACAGAGATCATATTCGTGAGTCCCTTAGCCCTTGTGTTGTTCCTATTATTTTGGTACCTAAGAAAGATGGTTCTTCGCGCATGTGTACTGATTGTAGAGCTATCAATAATATTACTATTCGATATCGTCATCCTATTCCACGTTTAGATGACATGCTTGATGAATTGAGTGGCTCTACCATGTTTTCTAAAGTTGATTTGCGTAGTGGTTACCACCAGATTCGTATGAAATTAGGAGATGAATGGAAAACAGCATTTAAAACTAAGTTTGGTTTATATGAGTGGTTAGTAATGCCGTTTGGTTTAACTAATGCACCTATGTTAGACCCCTCCTTTATAAAGGAAAGGATCCCTGTGATTGCAATGCTAGTCCCTGGATCAATGCTAGCATCCACAGTTTAAGATGAAGTACACAGATACAAAGGTCGTTTATTACAGTCATTCCAGAGGTAAAACATAGTCTTTTACAACTCAGGGCCAAGGCCTAATACAAGAGTTTATGGAATAAGTAAATAAACATAAGTCTTCATCTTCATGTGCCACAGGCAAGCATGTTGAGTGTAGACTCATGACTCCTATTCATCATCGGAGTAACCTGCAACATTACAAGTTCTGACCACAGAGGGTCAATACTTTGGAATAGTATTGGCAAGTGATACCTTAGCTTATTTAAAGTGGACTATAATACTATATGCATTTGGCTAAGTGGAACTTAGGCTTGCATTGCTCAAAATAGATTTTTCCTTATCATTTGAAAACACTAAGTTTTTGTTTGGCACAAAACCCCCAAGGCATCTACCAATCAAAGACTGAAGATCCTTTTAACCCTTGTTCAACCACAAGTTTTACTTAGAAATTGGGATGAGGAGATTCTTGATAGCTTCCATGTCTTGATGCTCAAATTGTCCTTTTCCAGAGACATGGCTAAGTACTTAGATTTTACACTCTGTGGAGGTGGTGCACTTTCCCCACAAGACTAGGTTTCACCAAGACAAGATCTTTCAGAAGCCTTCCCTTAGACCAACATGGACGCGTTCCAACCTATCAATCCCCTACCACCAACTGTCCATTTGGCTAAGTTATTGCAACCTATATGATCCAGGCAGAGCCCATATTGCCAAGTGGCTGCACTTGAAGCTTCTCAACATTTGACATCTCAAATCTCTTTGTTCCTGGGTGGCCATCCACAAGTGAGATACACAAGCCAAGTCCATGGCCTTGTGAACCACTCAACACAAACCATACCTTCCATTCCACCCAGGTGATTCATTCACTTAATTGTTTTATTAAACAAAACATAAGTCCACAGACTTAGAAACTTTCCATAGCATGAATATATATTCCACCCTTGTTTTCTATTAGCTAAGCTAAGCATGAAAGTAATAGGAATCTTAACTTAGGAAATTGCTACTAAGGTTTCATCTACTAGGTTTTCCCAAAGCATAATTTATACTTAACAAAATTCCATGCAAGTCCTACTTAGAAATATCACTAATGCATAGTGAAAATATTGGGACAAAAGTATGAAGCATCACTTGCCTTGGTAATGAGGAGAGTAGCACTCTTCACAGTCACAATCACTAGCAAAATCTACACAAAATTGTAGCATACAATTACACACAATTCATATACAATCAAAAATAATATGAATGCATGCATGCATGAATTTACTAAGTGGGGATTTTGAAAACTCTACCAAGCATGTGCATGTTTACAGAAACATAACAAGACACCAAATTTGCCAAAACAAACTTATTTAACCCTAAAACAAATTACTAAACTAAATCCATACTCAAAATAGCCTTAAACATGTTTCTACAAACAAAGTCATTCTAATGGTTACTATTTGTTAAACACATTGGATATTCAGAAAGTTCTTGTTTCACTGAATCCAACGGTATAAAGTTTGCAAAAATCCAACGTGGCAATCAAAAGTTATAGGCATTTGAATTTGGATCAAATTCTGATTTTTAAATCTGTTTTTAGATCTAACCCTAGCCACGCGTCGCGTTGTGATTAGCGCGTACCGATTCGCCCGGATCGAGCTCTGCAGCCGCAGGATCTAAACAGATCGCACGTTCTAGATTGCGTACCGCTTCGCCGATAAGTGAATCTATCCTAGCGCTTGGATCTAGATCCAACGGCGCGCGAGAGAGCGACCATGTCCTGGCGGCGCGCGGCGTCAGCGAGCGGCGGAGCACTCGGTATACGGCGGCGCTAGCGTTCCAGATCATCCGCGGGAGGAAGAAGGGTCATACCAGGTTCGCAGGAAGCTGCTGAAGCTCAAGGTAGCGTCGGTTTGCGAAGGGGCGTGCTGTCACGGTGATGATTCCTCGTCGGAGTTGTGCACGGCGTCGGGTGGTTGTTGTCGGAGTCATTGCCGAGGTTCCGCGTCGCCCTAACACGAGCCAGAGGGTTTAGGAGATGCGCAAGAACATGGTGAACAATCTCGTGTGAGTCAGAAGTGAAGGGGCGCACGGGACTTACGGAATTTGGTCGCCGGAGTCAAGGTGGTCGTCAGATGCTTGCGGCGTCGAGCGGAAACGGCGACCTGTGGCAGTACAGGATGAACTGGTGGGGTCAGGAGGTGCGCAAGGAGATTGCGAAGTGGCTCGAATGAATCAGAGAGGAAGGGGCGCACGGAGCTTACCGGAATCGATCGCCGGAGTGAGCTCTGTCTGCGGCGGTGTTGTGTGAGTCGTGGCACTGATGGCGTGAGGCGTAATTGAGGGGAAAATGGTCGCGGGGAGGTGGGGATCTTATAGCTAGAGGCTCGACAGGAAACGCTCGTCACATCAATGCCAATTAAGCTCGGGGTATCACTGCTGCAACGGCCAGCGGCGGAGATCGTGCGCGGATTCAGGGGGGAGACGATGCTGACATGGAGCAGCTGTCGGCCAGTGCGTGAGGTGGAGGTGGGTCATTCATCGTGACGGGTCAGCTGCGTGAGAGAGGAAAAAACCCGGGTGGGCTAGTTGGGCTCGATTCGTTCTTTGCCGTAAAGGCGCACCCCCTTTCATTTGAATGCTTCTTTTCTTTTTCTAATTCCATTTTCTGAAATGATTTTGATATGAATTCAAATCCTTTTTGAATTCAAGCAATTCTGGGGATCTTTGCAGGGTTCTGTGGTTTCAAAAACCAGTTATTTAACTAGTTACCCTGCAAGGGCTTGGTCAAGCTTGGGCTTAATACAAATAGAGACTTTGCCTCTGGTTTGCAAATGTTGATAAAACAAAATAAGGTTTTGAAATTTATTTCTAAGTTGAAAACTTTGGTCAAACTTTTACACCTAAACTTTCCAACAATGGAGGCAAGCATACAAGTTCCTAAACATTCAAGTTTCAAAGGGTGATGGCCATTTGAATTAAATCTGCTCACATGAAATCATAGCACCAAGCTTCTGTTATTCTGAAATGATTTTGAGAAAAACCCTAAATGATGAAAGATGCAAGGATGATATGAATGAGCTTTAAAATATGAATTTAGGGATGTTACAAATCTAACCCCCTTAAGATGAATCTCGCCCTCGAGATTCGGATTGGCTAGCAAATAGGTGAGGGTGGTCTTTCCGAAGATCATCTTCTCTTTCCCATGTTGCTTCCTCTTCGGAATGATGATTCCATTGCACTTTGCAAAACTTGATAGTTTTTGTCCTCGTGACTCTTTCTGCGGTCTCAAGAATCTTGACAGGCTTTTCTTCATAGGTGAGATCACTTTCTAGTTGAACTTCTTCCAAAGATATGGTATCCTTCAAAGAAGATTCTTCCATTTCCGGGTGACATTTCTTAAGCTGACTCACATGAAAAACATTATGGACTGCTAATAAAGATGTTTGGCTTCGATTTCATATGCAACTTCTCCTTGGACTTAGAATGTTGAATGGCCCAACATATCTTGGTGCCAACTTTCCTTTGACTCCAAATCTTTTCACTCCACGAAGTGGTGATACTCTAAGATAAGCTCTATCCCCAACTTCGTAGGTGACTTCTCTACGCTTAGAATCCATGCAGCTTTCTTCGGGACCAGGCTATCTTCAACCTGTCCCTAACCAATTTGACCTTTTCTTCGGCGTCTTTGATAAGATCTGGTCCAAACAAACTTCTTTCTCCCACACCATTCCATAGCAATGGGGTGGTACACTTCCTTCCGTAGAGAAACTCAAATGGTGCCATCCCAATGCTAGATTGGTAACTGTTATTGTAAGAGAACTCGGCGTAAGGCAGACTTTATCCCAACTTGCTCCATAGTCTAGGGCACATGCCCTCAACATGTCTTCAAGAATTTGATTAGTCCTTTCTGTTTGTCCATCAGTTTGAGGATGAAAAGCAGTGCTGAATTCCAACCTCGTTCCTAAAGATTCATGAAGCTGTCTCCAAAAGTGAGAAGTGAACTGAGTTCCTCATCGGACACAATACTCTTAGGCACACCGTGAAGGCATACAATTCTGCTCATGTAGATTTTGGCTAACTTGGCACTGGTATAAGTTGTCTTTACGGGTATAAAATGAGCCACTTTGGTTAGGCGATCCACTACTACCCATATGGAATCATACCCTGACCTGGTCCTTGGTAATCTGGTAATGAAATCCATACCAATATTTTCCCACTTCCATTCAGGAATAGGCAGTGGTTGAAGCAAACCTGCTGGTTTCGATGTCTGCCTTTACTCTACACACATCACACAAAGCAATGTGTTCGTGATGTCCCTTTTGAGATTGTTCCACCAAAATATTTCTTTCGTATCAATTTACATTTTGGTTTTTCCGGGTTGAATAGAATATGTAGTGTTTTGGGCTTGTTGTAGAATCAGTTTCCATAATTCGGGTCTTGTGGAACACAAATCGTTTCCGTGCCATAAAGTACCTTGTTCGTCTATATGGAAACTTTTAGCTTTCCCTTGGCTAATCCTTTCCTTAATCTCTTCGATTTCTTTATCCGTCTTTTGGGCTTCTTTAATCTTATCCAACAGAGTGGGTTGAACATCCAAAGACATAAGATGTCCTTCTGGCACAATCTCTAACCTGAGTTCCTTGAATTGCTTACACAAGTCATCTGGCAATTCACCTTTGGTAAGGCCATTTACAAACGCCTTACGACTTAGAGCATATGCTACTACATTTGCTTTACCAGGATGGTATTGCAAACTCAAGTCGTAATCCTTGATAAGTTCTAGCCATCTCCTTTGTCTCATATTGATTTCCTTCTGGGTGAAGATATACTTCAAACTCTTATGATCGGTGAATACTTCACAACGTTTTCCCAAAAGGTAATGTCTCCATGTTTTGAGTGCATGGACAACAACGGCTAACTCTAAATCATGAGTAGGATAATTTACTTCATGAGTTTTGAGTTGTCTCGAGGCATAAGCCACAACTTTTCCGCCTTGCATAAGTACGGCACCTAATCCTTGATGAGAAGCATCACAATACACTTGGAAATCCTTTTCCAAGTCTGGTAGGCACAGAACTGGTGCTAACACAAGTCTCTTCTTTAATTCTTGAAAGCTGAGTTCACAACCTTTAGACCAAGCAATATCTTTCTTTAACAATTATGTCATTGGTTTGGCAACCTTTGAAAAAATTTCTATGAATCTTCTGTAGTATCCTGCTAAACCAAGAAAACTACAAACCTCTTTTACGCTCTTAGGAGATTCCCATTCATCACATTGAAACTTTAGCAGATCAATGCTACACCATCCTTTGTCATAACGTGACCAAGAAATCCAACTTCCTCTAACCAAAACTCACACTTGCTGAATTTGGCATAAAGCTTATGTTCCCTCAGTTTCTCAAGTATCAAGCGTAGATGTCTTTCATGCTCTTCCTTGCTCTTGGAGTAGACCAAGATGTCATCGATGAAAACGACAACGAACTTGTCGAGAAATTCCATGAACACTTTGTTCATCATATTCATGAAGTATGCTGGAGCGTTGGTTAAACCAAAAGGCATCACAGTGTACTCATACAATCCATACCTTGTGGTGAATGCTGTTTTAGGTATGTCTTGCTCTCTTATCTTGAGTTGAAAATAGCACGATCAAGATCAATCTTCGAGAACACACATGCTCCTTCTAGCTGATCAAACAAGTCGTTGATTCTTGGCAAAGGATATTTGTTCTTGATGGTTACCTCGTTGAGAGAACGGTAATCTATGCATAATCTTTGAGTTCTATCTCTCTTTTCCACGAATAAAACTGGAGCTCCCCAAGATGAAGAACTTGGCTGGATGAATCCTTTCTGCAATTGTTCTCCAAGCTGTTTCTTGAGTTCCTTAAGTTCGTCAACTGACATTTTATAAGGCCTCTTTGCTCTTGGTCCAGAACCTGGTACCAAATCTATTATAAACTCTACATCTCTATCTGGTGGCATTCCCGGTAACTCTTCCGGAAACACATCCGGATACTCACACACAATTGGCACACTGTCCATGCTAACCCCCTTAAGATAATTCAGCTTACTTCCTTTAGATTTAAAATTGGACTTGAATTTTATCCTCTTACCTTCAGGGGTTGTGAGTGCAACTGTGCGATTGGCACAATCTAGTACTCCCTCATACTTAGCCATCCAATCCATTCCCAAAATCACATCCAATCCTTGGGAATTCAGGATTATTAGGTTCACTGGAAACTTATGTTTTCCAAACTCTATGACTAAATCATGACATCCTGAGTTTACTATCATTTCTCCACCAGGAGAACTTACTCTTATAGGACACCCAATGGTTTCTACCGGTAGTTCATTTCTTTCGACAAATGCTTTTGATATGAATGAATGAGATGCACCAGTGTCAAAGAGTACAAATGCTGAGATGGAATTGAGTCTGAACTTACTAGCAACAGCATCAGGCTCTTCATAGACCTCCTCCACATTGATGTGCTTAACCTGTCCTTTCTTAAAAGAATTGGGCTTGTTAGGTCCTTCAACTTTCTTTTCAGGGCACTCATTAGCATAATGCCCCAGCTTCTTGCATTTGTAGCATTCGACCTGACTGATGTCTGTTTTAGGCTGGTTTCTACTTCCACTTCCACTTCCACTATGGTGGCTCTTATGTCCACTCTTGTGATTCTTGTACTTATCATTGTCATGACTGCGATGATGCTTGTTGTCATGACGGTTGTGGTTGTGGTGCTTGTTAAATTTCCATGCTTGTGGGATCCTCGTGACACTATCATCATAGTGAGATCGTTTATGAGACGATCCCAGCTGTGCTTGTCTGAGTGTTTCCTCTTTCTACTCTCGACCTTGCTTCATTTTATTCTCCACAATAATGCCTTGTCACACAAATGATCGATAAGTTGGAACATATGCCATGAGATACTGCAGATTCAGCTCATCATTCAAGCCTTCCGAAACTTTTCCTTTCTTTTGGCATCTGTCAACCTCATCCGTGCATATCGCGCAGATTGTTGAACTCTTCAATATATTCAGCCATACTGTGGTGGCGCCGCTTCAGTTGTGAAACTCCTTCTTTTCAGCTCATCATTCCTGGTGAGATATGAGTAGTAAAGCCATCTTCAAAGATAGCCCAAGTCACCTCATCGATAGGAGTGGTGATCCGAAGTTGTCCCACCATGCGGCTGGTCCTTCCAACAGATGTGCCACGAACTGACTTTTTCAGCATCCGTGCATTACGGTCACTAAGTCTTTGTTCACTGAACGTAGCCAATCATTGGCCACCATGGGATCAGTCGTTCTCGAAAACTTAGCTGGCCTCAGACGCAGAAATCTGGTGAGCATATCAAAACCCGGAGGGTTGTTGTTGTTGTTGTTATTGTTATTGGGGTTGTTGTTGTTCTGGTTTTGGATGAACGTCGTCATCATTTGCATAATCTGTGTCTGCGCATTCATCATCTGTTGCATTTCCGGGGTAATGTTGTTGGGGTTGGGGTTGGGGTTTGCGCGACGGGGAGGCATCTGTGGTTTATTCAAGGTAAGAATGAGATACCCATAGATGTTTATGCACAATACATCACGTAAGCAAACACATAGCATGCAACATAAGGATCAAAGTTCAACAACAAGATAACAAAAGTCTCAAAGTAAAAACACACAAGTGGCAAGCCATCCACATGTCGGATGGTCCAATAATAAGTTCACAAATAACAAGTACGGTAAATAGAGATAACTGAGTAGTCAAGTCTACTCGTCAGCATCAATCTCCTCCTCGACAAAGGTAAGACCTGCGTTCTCCATTGCGGTCTTGTTCTCCTCGATGGTAGTGGTCAAGGAGTCGATCTTGGCCCTGAGTTGTAAAAGACTATGTTTTACCTCTGGAATGACTGTAATAAACGACCTTTGTATCTGTGTACTTCATCTTAAACTGTGGATGCTAGCATTGATCCAGGGACTAGCATTGCAATCACAGGGATCCTTTCCTTTATAAAGGAGGGGTCTAACAACCTAGCACTTTCATGCGATTAATGAACGAAGTTTTACGTGCTTTCATTGGACGTTTTGTGGTAGTCTACTTTGATGATATTCTGATTTATAGCAAATCTTTAGAGGATCATTTGGACCATTTACGTGCTGTTTTCAATGCTTTGCGTGATGCACGTTTGTTTGGTAACCTTGAGAAGTGCACCTTTTGCACCAATCGAGTTGCGTTTCTTGGCTATGTTGTTACATCACAGGGTATTGAAGTGGATCCAGCCAAGATTGAAGCTATTGAGAATTGGCCAGACCAAGACTGTCACACAAGAGAGGAGTTTTCTTGGCCTCGCTGGTTTTTATAGGCGCTTTGTCAAAGACTTTGATCAATTGCTCACCGGCTGAATGAGCTTACCAAGAAGGATGTGCCCTTTGTTTAGGGCGATGCACAACAACAGGCCTTCGTCATATTGAAAGATAAGCTAACACATGCTCCCTTACTCCAACTTCCTGATTTTACTAAGACTTTTGAGCTTGAATGTGATGCTAGTGGAATTGGTTTGGGAGGGGTGTTATTACAAGAGGGAAAACCTGTTGCATATTTTAGCGAGAAATTGAGTGGGGCTAGTCTGAACTATTCTACTTATGATAAAGAATTATATGCGTTGGTTCGGACATTAGAAACTTGGCAACATTATCTATGGCCTAAGGAATTTGTTATTCATTCTGATCATGAATCTTTAAAGCATATTCGTAGTCAAGCTAAGTTGAATCGTCGTCATGCAAAGTGGGTTGAATTTATTGAGTCTTTTCCTTATGTTATCAAACACAAAAAGGGTAAAGATAATATTATTGCTGATGCTTTGTCGCGCCGTTATGCTTTGTTATCTCAACTTGACTTCAAAATATTTGGATTGAAAACTATTAAGGAACAATATGTGCATGATGCTGAATTTAAAGATGTGTTGCAGAATTGTAGAGATGGTAGTGTTGGAGATATGCCCTAGAGGCAATAATAAATGTAGTTATTATTATATCTTTGTGTTTATGATAAATGTTTGCATTCATGCTATAATGGTATTAACAAGGGAAACATTAATACTTGTGTGATTTGTAAACTTAATTTAAAGTCCCTAGAAAAGCCTCTATATTATACTAGCTTGTTGGTTAATAGATGATCATGGTTTCCCTATCATGAACATTGAGATGTTATTAACAACAAGATCATATCATTAGGAGAATGATATGGTGGACATACTCCTATAGATAAGCGTAGCATAAAGATCAAGTCATTTCAATAGTTCAATTGCTATATGCTTTCTGATACATAGTAACCTAATTCCTTCGACCATGAGATCATGCATATCACCTTTACCGGATGGATGCTTTGATGTCATCAAACACAACACCGTAACAGGGTAGCTATAAAGGTGGCATTGAGTGTTCGGAAAGTATTGGTTGAGACACATGGATCAAGAGTGGGATTTGTCCATCCATATGACGGATAGATATACTCTGGGCCCTCTCGGTGAAATGTCATCCAATTAGCTTGCAAGCATGTGACTGGCTCACAAGGGATCACATATCACGGGAATGAGAAAAGAGTACTTATCGGTAACGAGGTTGAACTAGGTATGTAGAGATACCGACGATCATAACCTCGGATAAGTAAACTATCGTGAGACAAAGGGAAGTTAGTATCGTATGTAAGTGGTTCATTCGATCGCAAAGTAATCTTAGAAATATGTGGGAGCCATATGAATTTCCAGATTCCTCTATTGGTTATTGATCGGAGAAGTGTCTCGATCATGTCCGCATAATTCACGAACCGTAGGGAGACACACTTAAGGATTCGACGTTGTTTGAGTAGTTATGGAATGATGAGAAAGAGACCGAATGTTGTTCGGAGTCTCGGATGGGATCCGGGATATCACGAGGAGATCCGGAATGGTCCGGAGAATAAGATTCATATAAGGAAAGTCCCGTTTCGGAGTTGGGGAATGATTCCGGTGTTTTCATCGGGAACATTCTAGAAGGTTCCAGAATGTCCGGCACTCCGGGGGGGAGGGTACATGAATGTGTCATTACAAGTTGGAATGATTGCATCATGTACTAAGTGTCATTGCTGTCCAAAATAAAGGGTTTATTCAAATCCTAGTTTGAAAAGTCAAACGGCTAGTTTGAAAGTCAAACGGCAAGTTTTGGAAAGAGGAGGAGGAGTGGGAAACCGAGTTGGGGAGGGATTCCCTCCTCCAACCGCCGGCCCACCTCCAAGCCGAGTTGGGGAGGGACTCCCCTCCCCTTGGCCGCGCCTCCCACCTATAAAGGGAGGGGCAGGGTTGCCCCTCCTAACACACAAGTCCCTCTCCTCTAAACCTAAACCCTAGCCACAGCCTAGGGATTTCTCCCAAGCCGTCAAGTTAGAGCTTCTAATTGCTCTAGCCTCCGGTTTAGAGCCTTCTAATTGGTGTGTCTAAACCCTAGATCACCAAAGCTCTCTCATACTCCACCATAATCGCTCCGGCTTAAGGCGAAGCCCTGCGAGATCTCCCCTCTACTTCCGGTACCACGCCGTTGTCTTCTTAGGAATCGCGAGAAGAGTGCTACAACCTCCGCCTGCTGGAACAAGGGAGAGGAAGGTCTTCGTCGAAATGTAACGAACGTGTGACCGATCATGGAGCGCTGCCAAACGCAGCTTGGAAGGATCGCTCACGCGATCTTGAGATCGGAAAGAGTACGACTACATCACCCACGAGAATCCGCTCTCGTTAAACACTTTGGAACCTTCGAGGGTGAGTTATTCCATCAACTCGTTGCTACAATCTAGTAGATAGATCTTGGCTTGTTTGTTTGTATGCGGTAGAATTTCTTTTGTTTTCCATGCTACGAAACCCTACAGGTAGAACTTGGAACAAGTTCGTCTTCAATGCTGGATTTGTGTTCCGTGCTAACAAACTATGCATTCCAGATAGTTCTGTTCGTCTTTTGTTGTTACAGGAGGCGCATGGAGGAGGATTGATGGGACACTTTGGTGTCAAGAAGACGGAGGATGTTCTTGCTGCACACTTCTTTTGGCCACGTATGCGTCGAGATGTTGAGAGATTTGTGGCACGCTGCACTACTTGTCAAAAAGCTAAGTCTCGCCTTAATCCACATGGTTTATATATGCCCCTTCCTGTTCCTAGTGTTCCTTGGAAGGATATTTCTATGGACTTTGTTTTGGGATTGCCACGAACACAGAAGGGGAGGGATAGTATTTTTGTTGTTGTGGATCGGTTTTCTAAGATGGCACACTTTATTCCTTGTCATAAAACGGATGTTTGCACAAGCATATTGCTGATTTGTTCTTTCGTGAAATTGTTCGTTTGCATGGTGTGCCAAATACTATTGTTTCTGATCGTGATACTAAATTTCTTAGTCACTTTTGGAGATGTTTATGGGCTAAGTTGGGGACTAAATTGTTGTTTAGTACTACATGTCATCCCCAAACCGATGGACAAACTGAAGTAGCAAATAGAACTTTGTCTACTATGTTGCGGGCTGTTTTAAAGAAGAACTTAAAATTGTGGGAAGAGTGTTTACCTCATATAGAATTTGCTTATAATCGTTCGTTGCATTCTACCACAAAGATGTGCCCATTTGAGATTGTGTATGGTTTTGTTCCTCGTGCACCTATTGATTTATTGCCTTTACCTTCTTCAGTGCAACATAATTTGGATGCTAGACAACGCGCTGAAATGATATTAAACTTGCATAAGACTACTAAAGATAACATTGAACACATGAATGCTAAGTATAAAATTGCTGGGGATAAAGGGAGAAAGCATGTTGTGTTTGATGTTGACGATCTTGTTTGGTTACATTTGCGTAAAGATCGTTTTCCCGATTTACGCAAGTCTAAGTTAATGCCACGTGCTGCTGGTCCCTTTAAGGTGTTAGAGAAAATAAATGATAATGCATATAAACTTGAGTTGCCTGCAGACTTTGGTACGGTTAGTCCTACGTTTAACATTGCAGATTTGAAGCCTTACTTTGGTGAGGAAGATGAGATTGCGTCGAGGACGACTTCAATTCAAGAAGGGGAGCATGATGTGGACATCCCTACTTTTGATACAACCGTTGTACCTACAACAACACACATACAAGGACCCATCACAAGATCTCGTGCCAAACAACTTAACTATCAGGTACTTTCGTTTCTTGGAACTATTCCTCACATACATGAGAATATGATGCTGCCTAAATCAGATGTATTTCTTACTTTTAGGAATGATGGACCAAGCATGGATGAGAGGGACAAGCATTGGAGCATGGCCATGCATGGAGATGGCAGCAAGCATGTGATGATCCAAGAGAAGGCCACGGATGAAGATTTCAGAACTTTGAGGCCTCCATAATGAAGAAAGAAGGCTTGGACGAAATATTCAAGATCAATACTTTACGAATTCGTCTATAGCTTAATATGGTGCTGCGATACCTTTATTTTGGGCCAGGCCCATGTAATTTTCGCAGGATTTTAATTAGCCACTTTTTAGAGTCTGTATTTGAGGGGGAAAGGACTTTTAGGGTTGGATTCGGCCACCACTTCCATGGCTGGCCGAAACCCCACCTTTTCGCCCTTAAAAACTCCCCATAGTCGACCCCCTAGACGGGATTTTGTTTAGACATTAAGTTAGCCATAGTCGCAACTTCGCCAAGGCTCGAGCGTCGCAGAGGCCTCTTGTACTTCGCACCTATTCAGGATCCCACCTCTTTAATAAAGCTTTCCTCTTAATTCCGCAATATCTTGATTGCAATATTGGTTCTTACTTGTTCTCGATTCCAGGTAGGAATTAAGACCCTCGCTGGTCAGGCTGATCGTGTTCCCGCAGGATCGGTAACCTTCAGGAGATTGGTCTAGCGATTGCATTGGCGCTCGTGCTCGCACGTGTAGTCGGATCGTCAAGCCCGAACTCCACCAAATCGACTATCATCATCTCATCGAAAGATCGGACACCTTTGCCCTATCACCAGGGCTACGACCAAGGGCAGAAGATCGTGCCTGCTTCCCATGTCGCGCTTCAATCCTATGAACCTGACATAAATTTTTCTTTGGTTCTAACAAGAAGCTCTTGCTTTACATAGGAATCAGACGGTACGTCTTGGAGACGATCGAAGCAAGTTCTCATGGAGTCGACTGAGCCGTGCATGCAAACTAAATGGCCTCGTTTGTGAAAATTTCGCGTATAGGAGTTTCAGCTGCACATGCCCCTGAACAAATAAGAAACATATCACATTTCCTAAACAAAATTTTCATTTTCAAAATCCATCCTTGTCCAAAGAAAGGATTGGCCCTATAGGGGACGATGAGCTACGTGCATCGGAGTGAAAATTTTCTGGTCACCTTGCTCACTTTCTTTCAGCATAGCTACCAAAATCAGAAAGTAGTGCATTATTAATATAGAAGTTTCAGGGAACATGTTGAATGAAGACGCATAACATGCCGAAAAGGTTCTCTCCTTTGGAAAGGGAAAAAAGGGAAAATAACCATGGTAGATAAAAAACTATAAGAGAATATAGATAGCTCTAGGTTCAGGCAATCAATATGAAGATATGTAGCTCTGAATTAAACTATGAACCAACCTAACTGGATGACACGCTGAAAATTGAAGTATTCAAAATGTTGTACACACATGAAAAGGAAAAGTTTTTCCTTGAAGTTGAGTGCTATTATAATTTCTTTAAAACCTAAAAGTATGATATAAATACAACCTGTATTGCTTAAAGCATATGATCTGACGATGTCACAACATGGAGTACAAATTGATAAAATAATCAAATGCCTGACTGAAACTGCTATATGCACTCACATAAACATATAGTGGAAAGCGGTAGGTTTACCTGGATACAAAAGTGACCATTTCCATATCAGACACACCAAACTCTAGCAAAAAACTGTCAAAAGAACAATTGTAAAAAAGGAAATTACCTACTAAAATTAAATCAATAAAACAGACAAAGACGGAGAATACAACTATAATACATAGAAATTGGAAATGAAATTTCTCCAGTCAGTTACACTACATATTCAAACGTAAAGTGGCTCCAGTTCTAGGTAGGCGAATTTATTAGTGGATAAACATATGTTAAAATAGTAGAGATGCACCCTAAAGACCAGTAAACAATTAGTCTTGTCCTAGCAACATTTCAATCTTTTACATAGTAGTGTATTGTATTATTGTATGAGGGAAAAGCCTTGGAACAGCCCAACCACGACCAATAATAGTCAGAGAACATGACATTATGTCTGTTGAGATGAGTCCTCTGAAGTAATTCATCCGATAGACTAACATGGAACTTAAGTTCCAAAATTAAAAATTGTCAATGGCACTAAACTATACAAATATATCTTTTTCACTATACGAATCTCACCAAGAACTTAGTAACTGACCAGTAGTTGCAGTCGAGATGTAGAATTAATCAATAATTACATAAATCGCTCTCCAGTTCATGGAAGTTATGCACCTGAATATGAGCAAACACAATGAAAATGCGGAACCAAAGTTTAGCTGAAAGCTAGGTGAATTAGAAACCGGCAGAAATTGATTCCTTTTTTAACAGATTGTGCATGTGCACATATTCGTGATAGTATGTATGATTCATAGATCACAGAGCCCACACGGTCAAGCATACATGTAGCCCTTTGTTTCTATGAAACACAAATCTGTGTTGCATCAGAACTCAAATCCATTAGTAAAACTAAACTAACATTAGTATGAAAACAAATGTCTACATGAATGTATTTGAATTGGATGGTATTTACACTGTGGATTTGGTCTTCTTCCAATTTTCGCACAAAAATGTGAAGAAACATCTTTGAGGCAAATAAAAGGTCAGAATAAGGACTCTCCTTGTCTTTTTCTTCGCTTGTGCTTCCTTGCTAATTAAAACTGGGTGCCGCTACTCACTCTCCAGTCTAGAAACTTTGTTTATAAATGCTTCAACTTTGGTTTAAGCTTCCTGAGGCTAAGCTTATCCAATGGAACCTGTAAAATAATCCCAGTTTAAGGATAAAGAAATAGCATGTCTAGCAGCATTAGCTTCAGCCAGTTCGGAGATCAAACCCGCTCAAAGAAAGAGTGACTACCTTGGAACTGAAGAATGGATATCACATCTGTTGGAGTTCTTCAGTTTAAAGGAGTGCTACAAAATCAAACCCACATAAGCCCTTGATCTTCCAGGACAAATCCCATGCTCCCATAAAATCTTCTAAAAACAAAGCCCTGTGAAAAAGTATACGTTGCACATGACTTAAACCTCATCTGATGGCTTAGAGGGGCAAATACTAACAGTGTAGCAATAGAACATGATAACCTATGTTCATCTAACTGACTGAAATGAAACACTCCAGCATCTATAACCACAGCTGGTTCTGAAGGTTCTGGTGCTGCAGAGAGACATGCTATCTGCCTGGGAGAAAAATCCTGCTTCCTCAAAAATTGATGCCCTCTCATGGACGAGGGAGCTCATGGGGACAACATTAACACCAATGTATGTCCATAAACCTAACACAATCTCTCCTTTTAGGACGATTCCATACCAACCAAAACCTGAAATGGCTATGTCATAGCCCAAGTATGGATAAAGCCTAGGTACACATGAACAATAGTGCACTAAAATCGAATCCTAGAGTGAACCAGGCAACTGCAATTTGTAAAATGTAAGCATATTAAGCTTTACCTTTGCTTACCCGAGGGTGGAAGAACATGAGAAGGAGCACATACAAACACAAAGAAGTCCATAATGGAGGCGTAGTCCAGGGAGACGGCGAGGTAGCCCTCTTCATCGCGTGCAACAGCTGAGGAGGAACCCCATCGCGCCATTGGCTCCGGCTACCGGAAAAAGTGTATCTAGTCGTGAGTGCACCCCTGCTCGCTACCAGCTTTGGGCGGCGCAAGGAGAGGTGGCATCGGCTGCGGGCAGGGTCCAGGGCGAGCACCACGATGGTGGCCACCGGCACCGGACCGCGGGCGGGCCCAGGGCGAGCATCACAGCGTCGGCCACGCCCCTACGTGTCGTCCCTCCCGCTGGGCTGTTAGGACCCTCTCCTGTCGCTCTCCTCGTTGGGTTGACATTGGCTGGCAATGATGGGCTTGGCCCAACTCCAAGCCAGCTATAGATTGACTCTACAAATATCCAAGGAGGCACACGGAGCAGATCATCCAAGTTGGATCAGGCACAGGCACCGGCGGCTCCTCCTTCCCACCTTGGCTCTATTTCCTCTTTCCATTCCTGCTGTCCTATATGTATCAAATTGATCACCGAATCTTAGTATTATTTGATTTTCATGTGTGATTGAGTGGATTGTGTATTTGGCCCCTAACATCTGGTATCAGAGCCAGACACCACCTTCCCAAAAAAATTCTTCAATTTTTTTCACCCAGCTCCTCCCCCTCGCCATGAATCCCGAGCTCAAAGCATATCTCGATGAGCGCGAAGCCAGACTGCAGCGTGTCTTCAATGAGCATATGGCTCAACTTGATGCACTTCTCCGGCCGGCGACCACACTCTGTCCCGTCGACCATGACACCGTCAGCTGCATCACACAGACGACGAGTTCCAACATGACCCAGATCGTACTCGCGTCGGCAGGTCTGACAGAGTCCCCGTCTACGATCCCCATCGTGGAGGAGTCTCTGGTGGTCGCTCCCACTCTTGTCAACGACACTATCTCTGTGGAGACCGCCAAGTGTTCGATGGAATGTCCGAGCCATGACGCCATCGAGTGGACAAAACCTGCAGCAGGCAACGGAACCCTCAACGGCGATCCCATCAAGGGTGCTGCATCCATGGCCAAGAGCTCACCAGCGTTCACTGGTGCTGCCCCCAGTGATAGCAACGCGGTGGTGCACCTGTTTTGTTCGATGGATTGCGTGACCCAAGTCATCATTGCGCCGTCGACCATGACTCCACCCCAGCTGTGGGTATCTGAGTCGTCATCCTCACATGTTTCAGTCCAGACTTTTGGGATGAAGTGGGCTCTCTTCTTATTGTTGGGTTGTGAGCGCATGAACGTCCAGAACGTGGGCCGAGTACTATGCTAACCAAGTAGACGCTAACATCTGGTATCAGAGCTATCGATCGCCATGCCTTCCTGAGGGGCTTCTCAGGGGGATGGGATGTTAGACTGTTGTTGACCGGTGAGGCTACACGAAGTTTAGTCCCACCTCGCCTATGGGAGGAGGCCACACCCAACTTATAAGGGAGAGATTCCTTCCTCCCTTCAGTCCGGGCTTTTAGGATGGAGTGGGCTCTCTTCTTATTGTTAGGTTGTGAGCGCATGAACGTCCAACACGTGGGCCGAGTACTGGGCTAACCAAGTGGACACTAACATCTGGTATCAAAGCTAGCGATTGTCATGCCTTCCTGAGGGGCTTCTTAGGGGGATGGGATGTTAGGCTGCTGTTGACCGGTGAGGCTACACGAAGTTTAGTCCCACCTCGCCTACGGGAGGAGGCCACACCCAACTTATAAGGGAGAGATTCCTTCCTCTCTTAAGTCCGGGCTTTTGGAATGGAGTGGGCTCTCTTCTTATTATTGGGTTTTGAGCGCATGAATGTCCAGAACGTGGGCCGAGTACTGGGCTAACCAAGTGGACGCTAACATGGGCGACAAGGAGGGAGATGACATCCATCCGCCGCTTCCACGCCTGCTCCTCCACTTCCTCCATCCATGGCACCACTTCTGCCCTCCGGCCCCTCTCTCCCTGGTACAGTCATGGAGAAGAACAGGAGATGGAGTTGTGGAGGAGAAAAAGGAGCAGGAGGATCGGGAGAGAGGGACGCTCGACGGGAATATGGGAGTGACGGCGGCTCGACCAGGATTTCGAGTTGTCCGAGAGGGGATTGGAGACGGGAGAAGGGAGAGGCGGTTGGATGGTGGCGGGCCTAGCGGCTAGGGTTAGCACGGTCTGTGCGTCCGAGGCTCTGACCTCCGCGCCCACTGCCCCCGTTGATTCATCCCCTACCCAGTAAATACGCACTGAAATAAAAACAAACAAGGCTCACATGGAGGCCTGAAAATCTCTGGGCATGACACAGACGGAGGAGTGGAGCGCATGTGTGAGGAGAGCGAGGAGTGTGTGCAACAAATTGGCAATTTACTGTTACCAAGAATAAAATGGTCTTATCATAAACCAATGGTTGAGATTTTATTTCAGCACTCAATCCGAGGGTTCAGGATGTCTAATCTCTGCAGTTACCCCATGAAGAAGCATCGATAACACCTCTAGATTTCTACGGAATCTGCACATATATAGCCTCTCGTTCCCTCGACAAAAGACAAAAACGCATGAGGAAAAACCGTCACGCAGTAAAGCGACGTCGTGGAAACATGGTTCGCAATTAAGAGGTGCAACTGCAAGGCAGGCACAGCATAGCGATCTGCCAACGTAAAGTGCAGTGTACATATACGTACACGGCAGGACTGATGAGCGACCGACGACTTGAGACTGCTGACTTTCTCGAAAGCGGAAGGTAGTGGCAATGTCCAACAATCAAGAGTAACCAGCCAGCCAGAGCCTTGTACGTAGTACTTACTACTGTCCAACTCTTACAGCCAGCCAGTGGTGTCCCGTAGCTTGTGTCCCGTAGGGCGATGATGATGATGCGTATCCGCGTCGATCGATCACGTACGCCACGAGACGGCGACGCCGGCGCGAGAATCAGCCTCGTGAGTACTGTATACCACTAGTAGTATAGTATACGGAATCTACGTAAGCTTCTTGCGTTACTCCTCGGACCTTCTCCCCTTCCATGGAGCACCGCGACAAGAAGAGGATTAGGCCGCGGAAAGGAACGTCCGTCCGGCAGGGCCACCTCGCTGTCTCAGGAGGCAGAAACTTACAAGCTAGCTATAAGTGAGCACGCAGGTCTGCACACTCCTTGGTGATTTACAATCTCTTTCCCGCCGGCTGGATCCATGTTGGTTTCAGTCAGGTCCATTTCGAACTACGCATCGTTCAGACGGTCGGTAGCTCTGATGGAAACAACTGAAACTTCAATGTCTCGATCGGCATAAGATATTGGCCGCTGGCTGGCTCCAAGGTGCGTTGGTAAGATTAATTATCAGAGGAAATAATAGTACTGTAGTAATATAACACATCTCTGTAGTAGATGATAATGTCAAGAAGGGTATTATAATGCAGGACAAGTGGCATCGCAAGATGATAACGTTAAGAACGCGATTGGGATAGGAAAATGCATATCCAACATAGCTGCCATATGCATATGAGTCGTTCGTCGGTTACACGGTGCATGCATGGTAGTAATGAGTGAATTTGTAGTATTTTCTTTCAGCAATTATCTTTCACGTGCTCTCCTGATTATTGTTCAGCATATTCCTGTCTACTGATTACCCAGCGCAGTAGTTTAGTAGATATCTCTGGATCTCGGAATCTCTTTGTTTTGCTTAACAAAGTCAGAGCTCGATAATAGATTTTTCTGCAGCCTGGCCATTCAGACGTGTTCGTGTGACTCGCATTATATGTGGGCACGCAGGCCTGAAGTCCTGATCCCTTCAACTTACGATGACTTCAGACTGGATGCATCGTAGGTTTTTTTTTTTTTTGCGCAATAGACATCGTAAGTAAGTTTTTAGCCAGGCCAATTTCAGACTAGAAAGCATCGATCGATCACTGTGGCGATAGCCCTGATGAAGATCACTGAGAAACTTCAAAATACCCTCCCAAGATATGTTTGGCCGTTGGCTCCAAGGTGTTAGCAGATAATTAGAAATGCATATAGATACATGTTTGGCCGTTGACACCAAGGTGTCGGTGAGCAAGAGCGTCGGCAACACAACACATGCACGCACGCGGCCGCACATAAATTGGCAGCTGATAGTACCAGGGTAATGCATCACAGATCGATCGATGGCGTACCGAAATGATAAGTACCATTAAGAATGATCCATGCGGCCGGGACATTATAGAGCTATCATGCATATGAGTCAACCGTATGGATTCGTATTTCCTTCAAACAATTCTGCCTCACGCACTGCATGCTTATTACTGTATATACACGCAAGCTCCATGCGTACTGATTCATCGATCATATAAGTAGTTCAGTTTCTAATTTCTAGACTTTGCTCACAGCATCTCGAACAGATGAAATATAACTAACTTTTAAGGCACGAAAGATAAAAATCCAGCTTCAATATATGCCCTATTCCTACATTTTGATTCATTTTTTTTTTTGCATCACATCTTAAAACTTTGCTCCCCTGCTGCATATTTGGGGCACGAAAGCCATACTGCGGAACATTTTCCAGCGCGTGTACCCCAAATGCCAGCTCCGCGCTCCGTGCCACTTTCGTGCGTGACTGTCCCCATCGCCGTCAACCAGTGGCGGAGCTAGGGGGACCAGCAGGGCCCTGACACCCCCTGTGGCGTTCATCAGCATGAAGAATTTCTTTGCTTAAGGCTAGCTTAGAGAGAATTTTTAGAGGAGTTAACTTATTTGGCCCCCCTCCTCCTAGTTAAAATTATGAGGTTTGGCCCCCTCTGAACTGCAATCCTGCCTCCGCCACTGTCGTCGGCCAAATCCCTGCCAAATCGATCTGAGATTGTGCCACCGCCGCTTCCCGGCCGCCCTCCGGTCCTATCACGCCTCGGCTGCCTCCTCCGGTAGCTTGGGATGGTCGGCCGTGAATGTCCTTCGCCGAGCAGATTTTGGTTGGTCCTGGCCATCCGCTGCCCTCCGTTGTTTGTCTACGGGTCCACGCCACCCCGAGGAGCGTCGATTTGGTGGTCGGTAGATGTCGCGCGATTGCACGCGGCCGGCCTTTCGACTGCTCCACCGCGTGACCTCAACACCCCGGCCACCTATCACGCTACGTCAACGCAATTAAGACCCTCCTGCCGGCCTTGTTCCTCTACCGTGTAGTCAACGAAGCCACCTACCGCCACCGGCCAATGAGCTTCACCTTGCACACAAGGTGTTTGACATTTTTTCTCAAAGTTAATTTCACCATTATTTTGTAGTTTTTTATTCTAAAATTCTTTGTTGTATGATGTAGTAGTAGTTTGACACAAGTATTATTGGATTGTAAATGAGTTCATAAGTATTTGAGTTCATCTGATTATTTGGTGGAGTTTCAAGCAAACAGCCACACGTACAAGATGAGATAGTACCTTGCGAATGGTATTTATCCAAAGTGGGCTACAACTACGAAGCCTCTTCTCAAACCGCATGGTAAGAAACAATTTGATTTTCATAATACACAAGCGGTGGCTAGAAACGATGTTAAGAGAGCATTTGGAATGTTGCAACCCCAATTTGCTAATGTGAGAGGACCGACTAGATTTTGGGACCAAGAGCTATTTTGATACATCACGGACACTTGTGTGATCATGCATAACATGATCACTAAGAACAAGAATGGAAAAAATTTAGACTATGGCATGTGCGACTTGATGTGCCAACAGGTGCGGTCGCAATGAAGGGAAGACCACATCGCCCGCTTTCTTGACTCATACCATGAGATGCATTATTCCGATGTGAACGAGGATCTACAGAACGACCTCGTTGAGGAGTGGTGGTCATGGTTGGGAAACAAAACTGCTAGCTTCGATGTTGTATGTGATGTAGTCTGTATTGTATGTCATGAACTTTTAGTGTTTGTGAGTTGATTTGTGTGGAACTTGATCATGAACAATTTGTGTAAAAATTGGTGAACTATTTGTGTGATGTAATATTTAGGTAGTATTAGTATTTGTATATTATTTGTTCTTAAAATCATTTAGATATGAGTTTCATGACATTTCTGTCACATATGTTTGCAATTGTGAACATAGGGCACAAGGTGTGGGTTCCCTATTTTGTGTCATCTTAAATTTTTGCCGATGTCATATTTTGCATCATATGAAACGAGTGCCCTATATTTTTGCCCTAAAACACAAAATGGATGCCGTTGAACTGCTTTTTTTTTGAAAGGAGCATATATTAATATCAGGGAATACCAATTACACCTAGCCTCTACAACAACGCATTGCCCTAACGGCCATACAGATGCACACAGCAAAAAAAGAATTACAAAAAAAGTCCCGCTATAGTTCCTGATTCATTGAAACAATAGTATTGCCACTACCAAGACAGCACCAGAAGTCCATCTTCTTAAAAAAACGACGCCTCTAGAAGGAAACAGTGCACAAACACCGTCATCGCCTGATCAAAGATCTGGGTTTTCACCCTGAAAAAATTTCACGCTCTCAAAACAATACTTTCAACAAGGCCATTGCCAGACACAACCAATTAAGGCCAGACCCTAGGTTTTTACCCTGAAAGATAGGACCATGAGCTTCTCATATACTGTCGGCCCCGCTTGCATACCACTGCTCCAAGTCAAGAGTCATCAAGTTAATTTCTCATCACCACCCGGACTCGAACCACCATTGTAAGTCCTCAGATCTCGGCCTTCATGACATTCTCCGTCGGCACCATGGAACGAGAACATGCCCATGCTATTAACAACCAACAGAGTTTCGAAGCGCTCCCTCTGAACCCAAACGGACAGAGTAAAGATATGGGTGTGTACGACCGAATCCCACAAGATCCAGCGATCTCTCGGCATATGCGCACTATGGAGTTCGCCGACGAAGCCTTCCAAAATACGACGCTTCAGTCAGATCGATGACGATAGGCAACTGACAGATCTTCCCCTTGGCGACGGACCATCACCTTTTATTCAAGCCGAGCATGTGGAGAAGACGACAGACCAGAAAGCCATCGCAAAATGTCACCGGCGTGTTTCCGCAACATAGCCTGGCCCAGATCTAAGACCGAACTCGTGACCGCATCGGCACTTCGTCACTTGAACTGTTATCAGAGGCCATATATACATATCATTCGTTGAAGATGCTCTCAGCAAAGTCAGAGCTCCATATATACTCTTTGGACCGTCCTAACCATTCAGAGAAACGTTACCGTCGTGCTAATCTAAAACACAGTGTACGTATTCGTGTGACTCGCATGACGATATATACAATTCAGAACCGCAGATGCTCCTCGCCTTTGGAACAAGTAGGTAGCGGGCGACAGCACACGAGCGAGCGATCGGCCGCTGACCTGCCGTGCTGTAGATACTACTAGATACGTGCACCGCACACCAACGCCACCAACTTCTCAGCTCCGTCCCGATCGTTACTTCCTTCTCCACCCGCCGTTCGGTTAATAGTTTATCTGAAGTTCAAAACCAGTTTATCAAAGGACTGCTAGCTTTTAGCCATTTTATAATCACCATTCTATTTCTTATTAGCTGACCGGAACACAAAAGTTGTGGATTTGCTGAAACGTTGCCTACAATGCATCTGCTTTGTTGAAATCTTGGAACGCGCTGCGGCCCAGCATATTTTCTTGTCGTGCTCTGCATCCGGCCACATTTTTTCCACTGCAACTTTTATACTAGTAGTACATGTTCTGAATATGTCAACAAACAGCTAAGAAATCAACGCCCTTTTCTTCTTGTTCCCGGCACGCACCAAGCCGTGGCCGCATTGGCCAGCACATCCAACAGCACAACCTAGCAGCTTTGATCTAACCGAGGAAACGAGAAGCCTATCTAAATCTGATCCATATACTAGCGTTGTAGACGAAGAGAGGGGGAAAAGGGCTCGGTTCGAATCTTGTTCGTGTCCAGAAGAAACTTTCTTCTAGAAGGAGCAAAAATGATTCAGGAACATCACCCAGTCGTCACGGCCTAATAAATCCCACGCAAGTTGGAACTGGGGGGCTCTCATCTAGTCAGGCCGCACAGCCGCGGTATTGGAACGGAATCGGTCCAGCACTGGGGGAAGTAGCGAGCGATTCCGATGCAATTAATGAGTTGTGGTACAATCATCTCCCATGGACGATGGAAAAGCAGCTTAATTACGTAAGGGAGGATTCGAATAAGTCGTTGCAGATGCAACTCGCAGGAATCCTCTGTGAATGGAATCCAGATTCAGAGAATATCTATTTTTCATCCCAAGAAAAATCCTGACGAGATCTGGGGTGAATAATTTCGCTTTCGGGGGAACATCTTGCAGAATAATTTTTCGGTTGCAGGGAAGGTGGTGTCATCAATGACGAAAAGGTCAGGATTATCGGCTGTACGGAGACAGGGAGCTATCATTTCAACCATGGGCAGCGGGCATGAGTTGATTCCGTGAGCGTGGCCATTAGAGGACCACGAAAGCACGATTACGCATCTCTATCTCACTCAACTAGTCCTTGCTTGGAAGAGCAATTTGAATTAATCGTCTAGGAATTGTAGAAGGAGAAAATATAGTGTTTTTTTTTTTCATTTGTTGTTCCTAAGACACAAGTTTCTTCTTCCCGTGGAGTTGAGACGAGAAAATCCGCTGGAGTGGGTAGAGTTACAAGGCAGAGCAACTAGCTAAGCCAGATTGATGTTGGTAACAGAGCCGAGCTGGTAATAGAGCCGAGCGATGAGACATCCGTCGGACCTCGCCTAAGTGTTTAGGTTCATGGGGTGAGTCGTTGTCTAAGCGGGAGCGATGACAACAAAGTAGAGACTTTGCCAGAAACGAGGGGAAACACGGGAAAGGGCAAGAGGAGGAGGAGGAGGAGGAGGAGGAGAGGCAGTTAGTGAGAATCATTAATGAATGGGATGATCCGATGTGGATGAACACCATGACCTATAGTACAATTGTTAAATCTTCACATGATCTATACTATTATTTAATAATATATTTAGAGGTAACGATCTATACTACTAAACTATAGGTAAAAAGAAGTGAAACAAATAGATTTATATTCTTTTTAAAAATCTGTTTATGCAACATTGGATTATTCATCAAACATATTATTTATCTCTTCACGATCATTGGCCTCCCATCCAATACCTCAACCGTTGAGACCTGTTCTGCCACATCCTATCTTAGAGCCGCCAAATCAAGCTTTATCATTCAATCGTTTGACTTAAATGATCACCTCCACTCTAACTAACCACTTCCAACCCTAACTCTCATGTCAGCGAGGTCTTCCCTTCGGCTAGGCCTTGTAGCCAATGGCTTCCCACTCCATGGTTTCTCTAAACAACCTCCTCTAAACCACCACCAAATGCAAGACAATCTCTTCTATACATTTCTAATCCAGCTATAAGACATGTGTGTTCTTGTCTAACCACTACTTAACTTTCCTTTCGTTGCATTTCATACCTAATCTTGCAATCACTACCTATGAAACAACAACAACAACGGTCACAAGACAACATTGTTACGTCTCAAACATATGAAAATCTTTTTGTTGATAATATGTCTCAGCAGGTTTGTATCTTCATATAGCTAAAGTTGTTGCACTTTTCTGAATTTTTATGTTCATCTACATTACTTAACTTGTATTAATATTTATCTGTAGACGACTGCTCCTAGAATTATTGAAACAATTCCCATACCAAAATCCATCTTCCTTAATACTTCCCAGAGAGAGACATAGGTAACACAACACAAAGGACACCTACAACAACACATTGGTAGTTACTAGCAATGCAACAAGAGAAGAACAAAGCTATTGAGATGAGGATGACACATAATTTGGAACAATAATACAAAAAAAGCATGAAGAAGGTATTGTAAGAAACTTTGGGAAAGCTTTGAGCAAGAAAATAAAAGGCTGAGCTAGCGCAAGCCAGAGTACTATAAGCTTCTGCCAAAAGAGAAAAGAGAAGGGCAGAAGCAGAGCTCAACAACAAAGCATGAGCTAAGACTAAGTAGATCATAGTATAAACTAAGAAAGAGATCGGTGACTAGAGAAATAAAAAAAGTTGAAGAAAAGAAGATAGCTGAGAGTATAGAGTTGAAGCTAACACAAAAGAAGATAGCTGAAGAGAAGAAGCTAGCAGACAAGAAGATAGTCGAGGAGCAAAAGGCGACTAAAAGAGCAAAGTATTATGCAGAAAGCCGATGAGGTTGGTATCTTGCCGTTGGATTGGGATGCATATGTACCACAAGTTAGAAAGAGAGTTAACATGTTTGATGAGTTTAGGTGATGTCTGATGAATTTAGGTGTAGTTTGATGAGTTTATTTTGGTAACTATAATGCCCATGCAAAACTCACCTTAGAATGCCAAGTTCCATTATATATGTGATACCTTTGTAATGTTTGTGCAAAGCTTAACTTAAAGTACCAGGTTCAATTATCTATTTGTTCTTAAAATGCATGTGATCTATTTGTTCTTTTGCTCCCTTATATATCGTGATTCTAGAACTTGAATGTCAGGTTTGACATGGCAAATAAAAGATAATTTTAACTTCATTATAACATAGCACAACTCACCCACATCACACATCACAAAAAATTTATTCCAAAAGTCTTCATTATCAACTCATATGACAAGGTTCTACAATACATAAGGTGCTCATAGGAAGCACTACACACCTACATTGCCAAACACCAAGTAATAAACCATCTTACATAACAAGCTTCTTCATATCTTCCTGTCAACAGCCGGATTTTTATCCCAGATGCCTGTTATGCCATACATCGCAATCCCAGGATTACCATTTTTGCGAGACATAACAGATTGGTACCATAGTTCATCATCCATTACAAACCATAATAAAGATCTTACAAATAAAGGATCTCATGATCCAGTCTTAATACAATCAACGCAGCGGAATAATATAATAACGGTAGCATGGGCGAGGCTCCATCTTCATGTTCACAGGCAATGCTGACGATGGGAGATGATCCTAGTTATCGTAGACTTCCTACGGTCCATCATCCTGATAGTTCTCCTCATAATCTGGCCATAGGAATAGCCAGGAACAAAGCCATGAGTACTCTTTAAGTACTTGCAAACTATCACTAACAAGTAAAGTGGTTCAAGTAGGAATCCTAAGCTCTAGGTTGTTTTGCAAAAAGTCGGGTTTATCTCTAGCTGAGTTCAGAAGTAAAGAAAGCTAGTTTAAGGTTTTATAACACCTAAGTGGGAACTTAATTTTCATATTCACAACCCTGTTATGGTCAAATCAAAGTCATGATTCATTTTACAAGTCATTTTGAAAACAGCTGACGACGGAACAGTATGGCCACTCTAACTGTCCATAACCGCGGATGCGGCTATTCTAATAGTTTGACACTCTGCAGAGGTGGTACACTTTCACGATACATCTATCAGGAACAATCCTGAATTCACCATACTCAGTATGGGGATAATCAATCCTAACCTTTCAATTACACACCCTAGTATAGGCACCTCTTCTATGAGTTTGGTCTCCCAACCATGACCATCTATCATCTTGGGAACTGCACAGGTGGTCAATCATCACGAGGTAGCCTCAGCTCAAACTTCAGCCGCGAGGGAACCCATACTAAGATATATAAACTTTCAGTCAAGCCCTACCCAAATTCGGGTATTATGGTTATACGGTAACATTGGAATGGTATCGCATCCAAACATAACCATCAGTTTTGTAAAAGGGCTAAGGCTCATGCCTCAATATTTTCATCATCAAAATCTTCTGGTGTTCAATAATATATGTCAAAACATTTCATTAGAATGACTCATCATTCTAAGGTTTTCATAACCATTTTCACCAAGTATTTCCATTTAAAGTGATAAAGTTTTATGCTTAGAACTAGCCACTAAATTTGGGGGTAAACACTAATGAGGGTGATAATCAAGTGTGACTTATCTAGTTATAATCTCGTGCCTCAGGATGACATCAAGTTCTACCTAACTTAAGCCAAGTTTTATGCTCTTTATGCTATCTCTAATATCTTTTCAAAACTTCACAAGTCACTAAGTAAACATAACTAAGGAGCTTTGATGAAGAAATAAAATAATCAAGCTTGCAAGTAAAACTAGGATTTGGTATAATAAGGTGGTATAACCAAGGCATGCCTAATGCATTGCATACGTTATCTAGCTTTCACAGGTGCAAGTGTTAGCTTGCCTTGTGCAGTACAGTGGTTGAAGTTCTCCTCTGCTTTCTCTTCGTAGTAGTATCCTTCCTCTTCGTATCCTTGGTCGGTACTAGCGTCTATAAATAAATACGAAGTACACAATCACCAAACAATACTTAACTACTTCTATTTAGCACACAAAGGCTCACACTAGATGATCTAGCATCATCACAATCATCACATGAATTAAGGCAATAGTTTTATTTATTTTATTTTTAGAAAATTAATTTCTACTCATTAAAAAACTACTTAAGATTTAATATTCTCCAATTAAAATATAGGTCATGTTAACACATGTCATCACCACATATTTCAATACTCGGAAATGCGATTTAAAGTGGTGTCATAATTTAATAATGTTTAACCTTTTTTATTTTAATTAATTAAAGTGACTAGAAATTCCTATGGGGCATTCTTTTATTAATTGTCCATTATTACTGCAAGTAAACCTAGATATTTTATATATCCAGAAAGGTCTTATAAAATGTGATTTTTGAGAGTTGGAATCAACTCAAAAACATTTATGGCTGAATTTTGAAAAATGTTTGAATGCAGAAAAGTCTATGCCATGTTATTTTTACTATAGGTGATCTATAATTTCAAATGGTTTGAATCCAATGGGTTTGGATTAAGAAGTTCCATACCTTTCTAACAAAATTGGTTTCATGCTATTTGGTTCAGTAAAACTCTCTAAAATGAATTTTGAATCTACTGCCAGAACTGGGTTTGAAACTAAATAGATAAATCTAAATTTGAACTAACTGGGTCGCGCGGGTGACATGGTTATATCCTACGGGTACCTGACTTCAGCATACCTGGTCCAGCCCAAGGAAGGCCCACAGCAGACATACGCTGGCCCATGAAGATTTTCGGGTGGCCAAGGCCCATGACATCTTCGGATCCTTGGAGAGCAAGACTAGTCTAGACAGGAAATTCAAAGGGGTAAAACCCTAGAACCTGTAACCGACTAGGACTATGCCCGGGACCTGCCTAAGTCTATATAAAGGCCAGGAGGGCACGTCCTAGATCTCTCAACTCATACTTTCGCACACACCTCCACGCCAGATCGAATCTGCGCACCCTGTAACCTTCGGTTCCGCCGTAATCAAGAGCAGACAAGCAGGAGTAGGGTTTTCCCTCCGGGGGCCTGAACCTGGGTAAATCTCGTGTCCCCTGGTTGCTTGTCTGTTAATCGTGCCACGATCTCCAGCATCCCCATCTTCTCCAAAACCCAAGTCCATAACAATGGGCATTGACGAGTCAAAACCTCGTCAATTGGCGCCGTCTGTGGGAATCGGGGCTGCTGATTGTGCGATCGTGACGGTTCCGACCCGATCGATCTAAAACTCTGCGGCGACGGAGAATCACCTCCTCTTCGGCGCTTTTGACTTCACCGCCCACTCGCCGGCCACCATGAAGGATTTCGAGCCCGTAGGCGACGGACTCGAAATTTTGTTCGGGAGCTTCTGCTTCCAGGCGGGACAAACTGGCACCCTCCGCCTTCCTGAGCGGGTGCCCGTGCCATCAATCAGGCCCGCCTCATGGGCTCCACACCCTGTGCTGCGCACATCATCATCGACAGACGAGTTCTACGACAGCAGCAGCTGCAACTCTGATCTGTGCGATCCACCCTCGGATGAAGGGACCTACGATTCCGGATCCGAAAGCTGCGGCAGCAGCAGACCAATCTACGAATGCTACCAATGCACCGCAGTCATCCAGGAGGAGCAAACGCCCAACCCGCCGCCCAACACAAACCCCAACCCGCAGGACAGAAACGACGGAAACGGCGGGAACAGAAGAAGCCAGTCACCCCCACCCGAAGGGGAAAACAACGGCCACGTCATCCAACTTAGCAAAGAAGGATGGGTCCAAGCACGCCGTGCCATCGCAGGCGACATAGTCCTGCCTGTGGACTCCCCACGTGATCTACTGATGGCATACCACTACCTTCTCATCGAGGAGCACAAGAAGCAAGTCAAGATGCAGGAGACGCTCGACAAACGCAAGCAAGCAGCCTCCGTGTCCAGCGCGCGACGAGCTGCGCTCTCCGCCATGGCGCCTGGCTCTAGCACAAACGGAAACCAGGGAAACAAGCACCGCTCTCGGGTGGAGAACATGGATCCCAAGGAGCCGTGACGTAACCTGAACTCTCCACACATCGTTCATGGATATGGATGCCGACGGCAACATCATACCGAAGACACCGCAAGCTGCGATCATGGCAGCCACTGCGTATCTCGCGGCCCACCCACCTACGGAGGGAGACCCGAAAAGAGCCATGCATAAGTCCGCACTCACCGGACTCGGACTCGTCGGAGCCGCACTCCACGAAGATGCTCCTGCGGAGCCAAAGAAGAAAGCTCCGGCCGGTAGCGGCGAGCCCCACCCCTCATCCGAAGAGGAAGAGGAGCACGACCTTCCTCGAAGGAAGAAGAGCTCGCATCGCCATAAACGCGACTCTGACGCGAGAGGCGCTTACACGCAAAATCGACAAAGCACGTGTCAACGCGCATGCTCGTCAGAATCCGAGATGGATGAAGGCGAAGGAGAACTCTGTGAGCTCGATGCTTCAGCAGATCTGTTCGGCGAACGGATGCCATGCAATTTCAAGCTTCCTTGGATACTCCGAAGTTCAGCAACGCGCAAGATCCAAAATCCTGGCTCGGTGACCATCATCATTCGTCAAGCTTCACGGAGGCAACAAAGAAACCGCCATGCGTGCCTCCATTTGCGGTAGCGGTAGCGTAGTGCAGCTCAGCAGCCTATCATCGTGGTCCATCCGAAGTTGGGAGGAGCTAGCTTATAGCTTCATCCGAAATTTCAAGGGCACCAACAAGAGGCCCGCCTCAATCGAAGAGTTGCGAGCCTGCACTTTCGAGAACGGGGAATCTATTCGCTCGTACATATTACGGTGGTCTACCACCAAGAACTCCGTAGCACATATCTCAGGAGAGGGACATCGACGCCTTGAGAGGCGTCGTCAACGCCAAGATTTCAAGGAGGAACTTGGGCGTGTCCCAAGACACTCGACCACCTCATGGAAATTGCCAGCGGTTAGGGCGAAGATTGCATCCAGCAGCGCAATCGAGATGAAGAGGGCGACTACGGCGAAGGCGAGAACGCCAGAAGAGGAGATCGGCGTGTCACGAAGACCGCGATGGACCCGACATGGTCGCGGCTGGCTACGCCGACCGCCCGCAACGACAACAACATAACAATGGAGGATACCGCGGAGGAAATTTCCGCGACAATGACGACCAGCGATCGTGTAGCGCCGCGACGCGACAACAGACCCTCGGCATTGAAAAGCTTTGGGTCCATGCACCATCCACTTCTACATCGACAAGCAGGATGGCAAAAGAAAGCCAGCCACATGCTCAAGGGTATCGCGAGTTCGAAACTCGGCGAAAGCATGGTGCGAGATGAGGCGCAAGCCCCAACCCCTGCGTTGGTAATGCACCGCCGGAGAAATAGCACGGAGCTCCTCCACCGCCACCATTGGAGGCCCAAACCAACCCGATCGCGCAGCGCAAAACAACGCCGGGGTCGGATACCCCCACCAAAGGGAGCACTAAATATGATCCAGAAGGGACGCCCCACAAACAGGGTGCAGAAGAAAATCACCCGACAAATCAACTTGGCCATGGCAACTCCGCCAGCAATCCCTGAGTACCTCAGCGGATCGGAGTCCTACATCACATTCACTCGCGCGGATCACCCCTGCCAGATCTCTCGCCTAGGTCATGTTGCCCTGGTGCTGGAGGCGCAGATCGGAGGCTTCGAGATGAGTCGTGTCTTCATGGACGGCGGCAGCGGCATCAACCTGATGTTCGCAAGCACTCTAGAAGCAATGCGGATCCCACAATGCAGCCTGGAACAGTCAGACACAATGTTCCACGACATTGTCTCAGGGAAGGGAATATTCCCCCTGGGCAAAATAGGGCTCGACGTCATCTTCGGGAAGCCGGACAACTTTCGGCAGGAGCGACTCGAATTTGAAGTGGTGGACTGGCCGTCGCAATACCACGCCATCCTGGGGCGTGTAGCATTCGCAAGGTTCCTGGCCGTCCCACACTACGCATACCTACTACTCAAAATTCCAGGACCAAGGGGCGTCATCACGGTCCACGGGAGCTTCACCCGATCGGACCAATGCGACAGGGATTTCAACAAAATCTCCCAGTCTTTCGGCATGCAAGACGAGCTTGTAAGGCTCCGCGAGGTGACAGACAACGGGGCACCCCCAGTCACAAGGCAAAACGCACCCGACATGTCCTTCGACTCCACCGTCAACACCAAGAAAGTGCAGGTCCATCCGACAGATGCCTCCAAGACGACGCTGATCGCCAACGACCTCGGTCTGCATAGGAAGGCGCTTTCGTCAATTCCTCCGTGGCCTGGGAAATCTTCGCTGGTGTCCTGCGGACATGCCAGAGTTCGAGGAATTCGTCGAGCACGCACTCAACGTCTTTCCGGACACCAAGCGATCAAGCAGTCCATCCGAGATGCGAACCACGATCCGAAGCCATCGGCAAGGAAATCAGCAATTACGCTGCAGACTTCATCAAGGAAATCAAGGAAAGCGAGTGGCGCAAACACGGTGATGGTCCGAAGAAGAAGCGGACATCCTGCGGATGTGCGTGGACTTCACATCACTAAATAAGCATTGCCCAAGGACCACTTCCCTCTTCCACGGATCAACGGATCATCGATTGATTGCGGGTTGCGAAACTCTCCTTCCTCGGCGCCTACTCAGGCTATAACGATTCGCTCAAGGTCGAAGATCAGAGAAAAGCGGCGTTTATCACACCGTCGAGTATTCTGCTACAACACAATGCCCTTCGGGCTAAAGAACGCTGGTGCCCGCATCAGCGATGCATGCGAGCTGCCTCAAGGACCAGATCGGTCATAGCGTCCAAGTCTATGTCGACGACATAGTAATAAAAACCAAGGAGGCAAGAACACTTATCGACGATCTCCGCGAGACGTTCGACAATCTTGATTGCTACAGGATCAAGCTCAATCCCGAAAAGTGCGCCTTCGGCGTCCCATCAGGCCAGCTGCTCGGGTACTTCATCTCTCAACGAGGGATCGAGGCGAACCCGAAGAAAATCAGAGCCATCATGACGATGGAGAAGCCAAAAAACCTCAAAGGCGTCCGCGGCTCGCGGGGCTAAGCGGCGCTAAGCGGGTTCATCGGCCGCATGGCGAGAAGGCCCTACCATTCTACCGGTGCTGCGCCGGCGGAACAAGTTCGAGTGGACACGAAGCCAATGGCGCATTGAAAGCCTCAGCGGCTCCTCTCCACCTCGCCGATTTTGGTCACGCCAAAGGCGCGAGCCCCTGTTGTACATAGCAGCCACACACCGTGTGGTCGACCGTACTCGTGGTTGAAACGACCGAAGAAGGCAAGACCCACGGGGTGCGGCGTAATTACTACCTCAGCGAGGTAATCGGCACCAACAAAGCAGAGGTACCCTCACTACCAGAAGCTAGCCTACGGCGTGTTCATGACGGCTCGACGGCTGAGCCACTACTTCCAGGAGCATCAGGTGATGGTCGTCAATGAGGCACCCCTGAACAACATCCTGAATAACCCGGAGGCCACATGATGCGTGGCCCTGTGGGGCATTGAATTGTCACCTCTGGACATCGTCTATGAGAAGCGACTCGCAATCAAATCTCAAGTCCTTCCGGACTTCCTGGTACATTGGATGGATCTACAGCTGCGGACACCCGGACATGTCGCAATCATAGGCGATGCACGACGGCTCCAAGAGAGAAGCGGAGCAGGCGAGGGTCATCTTGGCGTCCCGCAAGGAGACAAGATGAAGTACATTCTCCGGATGAAATTCCGAGCCTCCAATAACGAGGCCGAATACGAAGCCCTCATCCATGGCATGAGGTTGGCAAAGATATGCGGCGCAACGCGCCTGGTCATCTATGGTGACTCCAACCTCGTGGTCCAGCAGACGATGAATGAGTGCGACGCACACGCCGAAAACATGATCGCGTACCGCGCGCTCTACAACGCACTCGAAGGAGAATTCGCGGCGAGCGAGCTTCGACCGTTGACGAGAAAGCAACGAGGAAGCCGACGGACTTCGCCAACATCGGCTCCACTTGCGCAAAGGTGCCACCAGTGTGTTCCTTGAACAGATCTGCGTGCCATCCATCAGCGAAATTCCCCAAGGATCACCCAAGAAGCGAGAACACTTTCGGGGCTACGCTACCGAAGGACACGAAGGACCGAAAACTGGACACGGTAGCCACGGTCAACCTAATGCAGGTCATGGCGGTCGAAGAAACTTGGGCGACCATACCTCCGATTCTTGATAAGCGGAGAATCGCCGACAGCGACGGATGCGGCGCATATCTCGTCGGTCAAAAGCCTTCACCATCATCAACGGCGAGCTGTACAAACACAGCATCACGGGTGTACTACAACGGTGCGTCACCGTCGACGACGGCAAAGCCATACTCCAAGACATCCATGAGGGCATCTGCGGCCACCACACAGGCAGCCGTTCCCTTGTCGCCAAAGCTCTACGAGCAGGATTCTACTGGCCAACGGCCATGAGTGACGCGAAGGACATCGTCCGAAGATGCAACAGATGTCAACGGTTCGCCGACAAACCGCACGCACCCGGGTCCGAGCTTAGACCCATACCCATAGCCTGGCCTTTTGCTCAATGGGGCCTTGACATGATCGGCAAACTGCCAAAATCCTCGAAAGGGGGACACGTCTTCCTCCTGGTTGCAGTCGACAAATTCACCAAGTGGATCGAGGCCATGCCCGTAACCAACCAGAAAGGCAAAACCGCTGTCAAATTCTTCGAGTCCATTGTCTACAGGTTCGGCATACCGCACAGCATCATCACCGACAACGGATCGAACTTCATCTCCGAAGAATTCCAGGACTTCTGCGAAGGCCTTGGGATCAACATCACGTACGCCTCAGTGGCACACCCGCAAACAAACGGGCAAGTGGAAAAAGCCAACGGCCTAATCGGCGTCGGCATCAAGAAGCGCCTCATGAGCTCACTCGAACAAAAAGCTGGAAACTGGACGAAAGAGCTACCATCTGTCCTGTGGAGCTTACGGACTACGCCAAACAGCTCCACCGGCTACACACCGTTCTTCATGGTGCACGGAGCTGAGGCCGTGCTACCAGCAATCGCCACCAGGCCCCACGAGTCGTCGCTTACATCGAAGCCGAATCCACGGCTGCACTCGAAGATGCCGTCGACACACTCGACGAAGCACGGGATATAGCAGCAGCTCGATCAACGGTGTACCAGCAGAGTCTCCGCAACTACCACAGCCGCCGGCAACGCCCAAGGTCCTTCGTCGAAGGAGACCTCGTCTTGCGACTCAAGCAAAAGCGACCGAATAAATTCGAGTCATCATGGGAAGGACCCTACGTCATCACCGAAGTCATCCCAGGTGGCGCCTATCGCCTCAAGCACGTGGAGTCTGGAGTCGCATACTCCAACCCATGGAACATCGCGCTTTCTGACGATTCTATCCGTAGCAACCTACCCCCTTTTACTTTCAATGAGGCTTTCAGCCAAGGCTATTCAGCCGAACAATGTACCTCCTCCATTACGATATAAATGAAGCTAAGTGTCTCGCCCAAAACCTTCAGTTCGCTATTCTCGCAACTTTACTACATGCTACATACGCACTCGGGGGCTCCCCCCACCTCACGATTTCATCGACTGAGGATCAAACGTGTACACCTGAGTAGCTGACAACGTCAGGCAAACGAAAAGGACACGTACTCAATCAAAGTACTGCATGCTAACAACAAACAAACCTTTACAACAAAGGGCACAACACGCCCAGCCGAAATATACAAATTTTACATCTATCTGTTTATTTTCAGGTCCTACCTATTCTGAAGAATAACCCGAGCATGCTGCTCAAACAAATCTACGACCTGTTCGACATACTGTCTTACAGCTGCGTAATACGGGCGCATGTCCCACTCACCGCCGTCCGGCCGAGGAGGTGGCCCAGCTGCCACAGCAGCCAAATCTATGTCAGGACGGTGCACCCTCACAAGAGACAAAGCAGCCTTCACTCCCGCGACGAGTTGCTGCCGCACCAACTCCTTGACATTGCTCGCACTCCGAAACTTCGACAGAAGACCCGCAAGGGTCGTCGGTACAGCATCCAAAGGAAACATGACGTGCAGCACCGAAGAAAGTGATGTCTGCACTTCGCGGAGCACCCGTGAAACTTGATAAACACGATCCTGCACCGTCGCCATAGCCATGGCGCGGTCGCGATCCATCCAGAAGAAGCCGCCGGCCTCCATGTCTTGTTGAGTCAAGCAATTGACCCGAACAGCGACACACTCTTTTTCTTCCCTCGGAGCAAGATTCGCACCTGCGACAATCGCACAGAACAAGAATAAGGGCAGCAGGCTCATCCGAAGAACTAAGCTACAACTCAAAGAAAAGAACAACTTACATTGCAGCTGCTCGGACAGCCGAACCAGCTCCGTCATCAAATACTCCTCTCTGGCTGCACCATGATCCGCCTTGGACTTCCAAACATCGGCACGACCGCGTAACCCGAGCAACTCCCTCTCCAGACTACGCACGCTATCCCGAAGGAAAGTGAGCTGCGAGGAATCATCCAACGATGGTCGCAATGGCATTGCGGATGAGGTGTCAACTGGGTCAGCACCTGAAGGAACCTATAGCAGCAGAACAAGAAAGGAACACAGACATTCAGCCAAGGATAGAGCGCAACTCAGAGGAATTCATTAAATATATAAGGCCACTACGTGGCACAAGGATGGTATTCTTCAAGATATTTACAACAAAAGTAGACTACAAACTACCCTACGTCTAGTGTGCCTAAGATGCAGGACCCTGAGTCGCCTCGGAGCCAGACTTCCTAGCTTTGGCCCATACTGTTGCATGATGCATACTGCAACTGACAAATCAATGAGCTTGGGCCCATATCACTTGCAGCGAGCAGAATAGGCAGCAAAGGCTACCTCGGATCCATCTACAGCCGTCGGCATCCGAGAGGTGATCTGGGGCAGATCCAGCTCTGCTCCAGCCGCCAAGGCCATCGCTAGCCCGACGGACGCGCCGATGCCCTTCTGCTTGCGCTTGTATGCAGCGCTTCGGTACAGAGCCTCCGCCAGAGCATCCACATCATCAAGGGCTGCGCCCTTCGGGACAAGCTCCCTGTAGAAGCGACCAAGGACCTCTTTCGCCTTGGCAATGGAGCTGACGACGGTGCTGCAGCGGTCTTCGACCGCCACAGTGGCATCATCTAGTGCTCTAGAGCACCGCGGTCGAACTCGATGCCTGCGGCATCTGAGACAAAAAATAAGAAGAAAGCATGAAGAAAATCAGCACAGAAGAAGACCCGAAGAAAAAGAAACAAGTACAAAACTAGCACTCACCCGAAAGAGCCTTGGCAGCAGCCATGAGCTTCGTTGCTACCTCTTTTTCACGAGCAGCCGCAATAGTGGCCAGCTGCTCCTCACGATCCGCGGCCTCCTGCTGCAGACGCTCCTTCGCTTCGGCAGCCTTAGTCAGCTCTAGCTCGAGACGCTCTTTCGCGCCAATGGCGGCCTCGGCCTTCTGCTCCGACTGACCAAGGATCTTCTTCAGAGCATCGACCTTACGAATAGAATCGTTATGCTCCTCTGCATTCAAAACAAACAAGTGTCAAACAACAGAACCAGGATACATAAGAGAGGCATTGAAAGACAGATGGATACCTTGAAGCTGCCGAAGGTTCGCCTCGGCCCAAAGGCGCTTGCACCAGCCGCTTGGCCTCCTGCACAAAAGGCTGAGGAAAAAGCAATAGCAGTAAGAAAGGACTTGGGGGCTACGCCCAACACAAAGGAGTAAAAACAAAATTCGCACACGAAGATACTCGGGGGCTCCCCCCGTGACATAAAATAAAGGAACTTATATGCTCTGATGGCGACTCCGAAGGCCCGCCTGCGAAATTCTGAGGCGCAACCACCTGCGCCTCCTGCACAGGAGGATTCGGAGCGGCGCCCCCCCGAAGTCGCCACCGTTTGAGGAGGAGGATACGCAATCTACGACTCCCCCATCATCTCCCGCGCACCATCACTGGAGGAGTCATGGGAGGAATGCCTGCGTACGAATCAATCAGTACAAGCGCAAAAATCATGAAGGAAAAAGGACAAAAGTACAACAAGAAAACTTACGAGCCAAGCGAGCTCAGGTCGAAGACAGGAGGAGTCCTTCGGACTCTCTTCTCCTCTTTCTTCTCTTCCTTCTTCTCCTCCTTTTTCTCTTCCTTCTTCCGCTTCGCTGGCGGGTGCGGGGCTACAGCCCGCACAGGAATGGCAGGAAGGGGAGAGGAAGAACCTCCATGACCGTCACTATGACGCTCAAGGCCCAGAGGGTTTATGGGAGTCGGAGGAGTCGAAGCATCCGAAGACTCGCTGGAGCTCCGTGCCCGCTTGCGCGTATGGTCCTCAATTGACTCGTCGGCATCCTCCGCCAGAGATCGCGCCGACGGCAGCTCGGACACGGACTCAACCACTTCATTATCCGGGGCAGCCGGAAATAATTCGGGCAATGGAGGTACCATGCCCGGCACTTTGAAGCTCTGCAAAATCAGAAGGAACTTTGTTAGCAAACAAAGGAAATAAATACACAGCCTACAAAAAGCACTATGTGCACAAATCTACACCTGCGGTACGGCCAACGCGAAGAAAATGGAGGAGTTAGCGACTTCCCCGGGATTTCTTCTCCGGCCTTGAACTTTAGTAGCGCACGAAGGGCCCTGTCAAGATCCCCCTCGGAGATTTTCTCAGCCGAAACCCTCGTTGGATCACGGCGCCCAGAATAAAGAAACATCGGGTGCGCCCTCGCTTGGAGAGGTTGCACCCGACGCTCAAGAAAAGTCCGGATGATGTCCACGCCGTTCACCTCCTTCTCCGGAATCAGCTGGAGATCCTCCACCCGACGGTAAAGGGCCTCTATCTCCGCCTTTTCACCGTCCAAGATTTGGTTTTTCCAAGACCTTTTCGGCTCAATCATTTGGGAGGGGTCAAAGGGAACAAGACCAAAATCTTGCCCGGGCACTACGGAGTCACGGATATAAAACCATCGCCTCCAAAGATCTTGGACAGATTCGGACATGGAAAAAGAAAAGAATGAAGATTGGGACTAAGGAAATGATGCAACCCCAATGGGATACACACCATCCGAACGGATTGCCTCTTCACGGAATAGAGCTTAGGAAGAGGCGAAGTCTGACTCAATGCCAAGCCAGCACTCGCAAAAAGTGACAAAACACGCAATGTGGAGAAGAGAATTGGGAGACAGATGATGAAGCTGAATCCCATAAAAGAAGAGCAGTCCACGGAGGAAATTGTGGACTGGGAAAGAGAACCCACGCATAACGAATGCGAGAAACATAACCCGATACCCAGATGGGGGACGGGGGATTACCTCATTGCCAGGAAGTTTCACGTCCTCCCTATCTTGCGGGATCAGGCCCCGCTCGCGAAGCTTGCGGAGATCGCTCTCCCGCGTCTCTGATCGCTGCCAGCCACCATCGGTGACACGGGTAGCGGCGGTGCCTTTCTGTCCTCCGGCGGCGCTGGTCCAACGGCATACGAGGACTTCTTCGACTTCCCCATTGCGCTACGGCGGCGCCGGTGGTGAAAACGCAGAAACAATGATGGAAATGTGGAAGGAAATCCCAGCGCGCAGCAAGAATCGCTCGAGAACAAGGAAGCAGTGAAAACAAGAACTGGTGCGGTGAAAACAAACCGCTGCTCTCCTCAATGATTATAACAGCGAAGACGACGCACGGCAGCCGTCCATCCAGAAGACCTAACACCAATGGTAGATCCGCCGTTACGTGTCAACATCTACGAACCTTCGTTACCACGCCGTCCACTACGCGCGGAAATCGAGGAGACGCCGTAATTATCTCCACGCCGCGCGTGACCGGTCAATTCAAAGTCAGCAAGTGGTACCCACGCTTCGTCTAGTCAAGTCATCTCTGGCGTAGCAGACGCTTGAGGTCATCGATCGTCAGCACTGACGTCATCAAAAGCTATACTAGCACCAACAACAATTCTTCGGCTCCACAGCTAAGAGTACTCACTCGAATCTTCGATTCGACTAAATACTCGGGGGCCACTCCTATCAGGAGCGCTGGCCGCGCACCCGGAAGATGAATAAAGACAAAGTATTTCTTCAAGTCCTACGTCGAGTCTACGACTCCACTACGGACTCGGGGGCTACTCCCATAGGGAGGATGAATTTAAGCATCCAAAAAATTTCGTGTCCTACGAACTTAACAACTGAACAATGCTTGATCTAAAGTCTCTGCTCGAGTCTACGACTCGAACAGACACTCGGGGGCTACTCCCATAGGGAGCGCTGGTCGCGCACCCTATGAAATCTTCGACTGCGATCTTTCGGATCAGCACGCAAAAACTTTTTGGCAACTTTGCCTCAACAAAACGACCAAATGAGCGACAATCTCCTAGGCCACCCGAAGCACCTCCGTGGTGATAAATGTTCGGATGCTGCGTCTGCGACGCAAAGATAAGACCTGCAGATATCATCTGATGGCCTGGCAACGCACATGACTGCGCTCTGCTAGTATAAATCCATGCCAACAGGCGTGATGAAAAATCCTGACAGACGCGTTGGGTACATCAATTAAAAACACTGGAATTCCACTCCTGTAAGTCCTCCGCGGCCTGAGTCGAATTACGCCAGCATATGTTCCAGGTTCAAGTTAAGGGACTCGAACCTGATGATGATCGTGTTGTTTCGTCCTAAGGCAGTTAACTGGCCCTGATCCATCGGGTGAGTCAGGCACGCGCATCAACAATCCGTACACACAAATACTGTTACTACTTAGTTGCACCCGAAGGATTAAAGAGTCCTCAACCGAATCTACAATTCGACTGATCACTCGGGGGCTACTGACATGGTTATATCCTACGGGTACCTGACTTCAGCATACCTGGTCCAGCCCAAGGAAGGCCCACAGCAGACATACGCTGGCCCATGAAGATTTTCGGGTGGCCAAGGCCCATGACGTCTTCGGATCCTTGGAGAGCAAGACTAGTGTAGATAGGAAATT
This sequence comes from Avena insularis, assembly GCA_023614405.1. Classification (NCBI taxonomy): domain Eukaryota; kingdom Viridiplantae; phylum Streptophyta; class Magnoliopsida; order Poales; family Poaceae; genus Avena; species Avena insularis. The sequence goes on along the minus strand of JAJUPC010000119.1, from coordinate 220,009 downwards.
CAAAGGGGTAAAACCCTAGAACTTGTAACCGACTAGGACTATGCCCGGGACCTGCCTAAGTCTATATAAAGGCCAGGAGGGCACGTCCTAGATCTCTCAACTCATACTTTCGCACACACCTCCACGCCAGATCGAATCTGCGCACCCTGTAACCTTCGGTTCCACCGTAATCAAGAGCAGACAAGCAGGAGTAGGGTTTTCCCTCGGGGGCACGAACACAGGTAAATCTCGTGTCCCCTGGTTGCTTGTCTGTTAACCGTGCCACGATCTCCAGCATCCCCATCTTCTCCAAAACCCAAGTCCATAACAATGGGCATTGACGAGTCGAAACCTCGTCAGCGGGAATTCTAACTGGGTCGACCCATTGCGTACAGCGCGCGCGGGCGGGTTAAGTGGTGTCCCCACGCGTCAGTGAGTCGGGGGTTGGCAAAGGGTTACGGGCTAACTACGACCGTAGGATTAAGATCAACTGCTCACGGCCATCGTCCTTGTCGAACAGAACACGACGGGCTCGAACCCTAGCGTGGCCAGTGGGGGTCTGTGGCGGCTCACCGGGGCTCAGGCGATGATCGACGATGGGGGCGAACGACGATGTCGATGACGAAAGTTCTCCTGGTATTGGCGGCTCCTCCCGGGGTGGCTCCAATCGACGGTGCCTTCTCCTCCAGCAGCGGCAGGCTTTGGCAAAATTCCGGCGAGGGAGAGCTCGCCTTGCTTCGGGAAGAGGTGGGAAGGATCAGTGAGGGGTGGGAGTAAACTGGTGTGAAGAAAATGAGCGAGGGAGGCCTCCTTTTATAGGCGAGCGAGAGAGGCCGAGCGGCATGGGCAGTGCTAAAGAATCGAATTACGGGCATGGCTGAGGCTAGGGGACGGTGCGCGATCTCCTGGCGGTCCTCAACAGCTTGATGGCGCGACAAGGGGCGGTGTAGTTTGGTCGGAACGCGCTGGTGCTCTGAGCGGCACCGACGACGTTTTTGACGATGCACAGGCGCTTCTGGTCGCGTGGCGACGAACGGGGATGTCTGGTGGTCTCCTGGGACGGTGGTGATCACGCGAGCACGCGGCGGTAAAGCGAGCCGCGGTAGCTGTCTCGACATGGCAGAGACAAACCGGGCGCGTGTGTTCTCGGTGGTCCACTGCTTGTCAAGGCTCGAGGGCTCGACAAGGGGTGGCGGTGGATGGTGGCGTGCTTCCTCCACATGGTGGCTAGGCACGACGATGGCTAGTTCTAGCTTGCCATGGTCGGCTGGCCAGGGTTGGCTCGGGCATGCACGACATGGTGCATTGGTAGGGGTCTAAGCTAGTTTAATGCACTGGTTGTCACTGGGGGAGGCAAGGGTGATCAATGGGAAATAATGTTTGACAATATTACTGCTCAAAACAGTGAAGTTTGGCAGAATTTGGTTTGTGTCTCCAAGTGTTTGATGAAATGGCCGCAAGAAATTCATATTTGAATTTTTGGATGAAACTTGGGGAGTGTACTGGGCACATACTAGGGAGTATCTGGTTGTTTGGATTTGTCAAGGTGAACTGGTTTGGTTTTGTTTTGAGAAATGGTGATCTTACCATATGAACTAGATTCAATTTTTAAATGTCATTTGAATAGGGTTGCCAAATGTTTCTGTGAGTTTGCAAGGTGGACTTAGGTTCACTTTTACTTGGTCTAGCAAGGGGTGAAAAGAATTGGATGTGTTTATGTTTGAATTCTTGGACTAGAAACACTCAAAGTGACATGGTTATACCCTACGAGTACAAAATATTAGCATACCTGGTCCAGCCTAAGGAAGGCCCACAAGAATATACACGGCATGTGCAAATTTTCGGGTGGCCCAAGCCCATGGCGTCTTTGGATCCTTGGAGAGCAAGACTAGAGTAGATAGAATATTCAAAGGGGCCAACCCTAACTTGTAACCGACTTGATCTATGACCGAGACCTGCCTATCTCTATATAAAGGCTAGAAGGGCACGACGAGGAGGGCAATTTTTCACCGCATACACACCTCCACGCCAGATTGCGTAAGTGCACCCCTGTACTTTTTGGTTCCGCCGTAATCAAGAGCAGACAAGCAGGAGTAGGGTTTCCCTCCGGGGGCCTGAACCTGGGTAAATCTCGTGTCCCCTGGTTGCTTGTCTGTTAACCGTTCCGCGATCTCCAGCACCTCCATCTTCTCCAAAACCCAAGCTCATAACAATGGGCATTGACGAGTCGGAACCTCGTCAATTGGCGCCGTCTGTGGGAACCAAAGGCGCTGATTCTGCTTTCAGGTGGGACAGACCGGCACTCTCCGCCTCCCAGAGCGTGTGCCACTGCCATCAATCAGTCCTGCTTCGTGGGCCCCGCATCCCAACATGCTACGCACGTCAATTCTAACAGATGAGTCATACGACAGCAGCAGCAGCAACTCAGATCTGTGCGGCCCCCCATCAGACAAGGGAACCTACGGTTCTGGATCCGAAAGTTGCGGCAACAGCGATCTGATCCACGGATGCTACCAGTGCGCCGTGGTCATCCAAAGCGACGTGGAACAACAACCACCAGGTTCGAGTGCCCACGTGGCACCAGTCAACCCACAAGGTGAAAACGGAGAAAACAGAAGGCAACCATCCCTCCCGCCCAACGAGGGCGATGCTACCGCCTACAATCGGATCAACCTCAACGAGGGCGGCTGGCGCCAGGCACGCGAAGCCGTAGCATCCTACCTGTGAATTATTCACGTGACCTGCTGATGGCATACCACCTCCTCATCGGCAAGCACAACAGGCAGGTGAAGCTACATGAGGAACTCGACAAACGCAAGCAAGCAGCCTCGGAGTCTAGCGCGCGGCGAGCTGCGCTCTCCACCGCTGGTGGCTCCAGCTCGCACGACAATCAAGCCAACAAGCATCGCTCTCGCACGGATAACATGGACCCCGCTGCACGTCGCGAGGTCACCCGAACCCTCAACACGTCCTTCATGGAGATGAACGTCAACGACAACGTCATACCGAAGACGCCGCAAGCTGCGATCATGGCAGCCACCACATATCTCGCGTCCCATCAACCTCCGGTGGGGGACCCGAAGAGAGCTATGCACAAGTCCGTACTAGCCGGACTCGGACTCGGACTCGTCGGAGCTGCGCTCCACAATGAGGCTCTCGCGGAGCCGAAAAAGAAAGCTGCGGTCAGATTCAACCGCATCCCCACGCCCTCATTCTACGAGGAGGAAGACGAGCACGATCTACCTCGACGACGCAAGAGTCCGAGACGTCGCAGCCGCGACTACGACGCTCAAAGCGACCTCGCTCAGCGCAAGGTCGACAAAGCACGCGCCAAACGCGCGTGCTCAACCGAATCCGAAAAGGATGACGACGGAGAACTCTGTAGAGCTCGATGCTTCAGCAGATCTGTTCGGTGAACGAGGATGCCGAGAAATTTCAAACTTCCTTCGGACACTCCGAAGTTCGACGGAACGCAGGACCCAAAAGACTGGCTCAGCGACCACCTATCGTCCGTCAAGCTGCACGGCGGAAACAAGAACACCGACAAAAATGTTGATGGTGCAAGGGCCTGACAACTTGTCGTAGAAGCTCGTCTAGTGAGCAAGATTGGCAAAAATAACCATTTGCTTATATTGTTTGTTTTGAATTTCTCTACACTTGACTCTGCTTGGAAATGATTTAGATGATGTTGTTTTCATCGTTAAACCAATCCTTGCTATTCACAACAATCAAACAAGTCCATTCAAGCATTCATCATATACACACATGTATTCATATGGATTTTAATTAACAAAAGTTTTGTTAAGCCTAAATTTGGGTGATTGGAATTTGATAACCTTGATTAATATTTTTTAGATGTTACACTTCCTAAGAAACATCAAGCATACAACAGCTAGCAGTCCTACTGCATTCTTCAGAAGAAATAATGCGTCTGTCAACAGCTCAACCATTGAGTACATTCTCTTCGTCAACATCTTCTCAATCCTAGGGCTTGTTGCTTCACTTCCTCTTTCCTAAGATGCATCTCTTCCATTCTCTCCTCTGCCCAACTGCCTCTCAGTGGATTGTTGTTGATCAAGTACTCCACATACTATAGCTCCAAGTGTCAAAAGTAGTAGCCATGTTATCAACGAAGAGCAACAAACATCAAAATACTGAAATTTGTCTGAAATAGTGCCAAATTTAAACTAAAATTCATAATAAAACCCCCAGACACGTTACAATTTCTGGACATACCCCATGCCTCTTACACTTGTAGAACACACATCCGCCATGCTCCTTCGTCTCGGTGCAGTACTTCTTGACGCGAAGGGGACGAAGGGGCCCCGACAATGGAGTGGAGACCGGATGGAACTGGACGCAAACATACTGGTGACCAACGACAAGCTACATCGGTGGCTCCAGAAGAGCTGCGGTGGAAGACAAGCTCTGGCGAGAGCAGTTGATTTCGGGCTAGGGTTAGGGTTCGACGTACAAAGAGAAGGGGAATTGTTCCACGAGGACACAAATACAGAAAAACTATTTATTTTGCAAAAAAAAACTATCAAACCCCACAATTAGCAAATAGCGACCAACTAACCCTGCTAGTGGGTCCGTTTCTTCGCCACGTGAGCACAAACACTGTGATACGTGGTAATAGTTGATGGGCCTCTCCACACTATGTAGTGACGGTATTGTGCTTATTCAATTTCAAATATACGTGACAACATTTGCAAAAAAAAAAACGCCGACAGAGCAACCAGGGTGATAAGCCTTTTTGTCAAATCTTCCTAAATATGAAAACTTCAACCAAATATGACCTCTCTTTGAAACTAATTCGGAACTTGATTCTTGGGGTTGGCGCCATTTTAAATGGAGCCGAAGTTGTACATATCTACGCTAACACATCAGAAAACCGAACCGAAAGAGATCGGCTCTATTTAAAACAACGCCGACGTCAGCTCCATGTTATGCCGACCTCTCTAGGTTACCCATTGTCGTCACGTGTTGACGCTGACCTATATAACTTTGGTTCGGTTTAAAATGACGCCGACTCTAGGGGTTACATTTCGAATTAGTTTCGGATATTGATCACACATGGAATTAATTTCGCAAAAAAATCAGATTTGCCAAAAAAAAAAATACCAATGCATTGTACTCGAAGAAAAAAAGTCGCAATATGGCGGGTCATGCACTCATGCTGTTCCGAACTGTTGGGATAAACTCTAGGACCAACTGATTGATGCCAATACCTACACGATATCATCGACGAGCTGGCCAACGAAGATTCAGATCATGAAACATGGAAAGATAAGATCCACCGCATCTGTGCACTGAATGCTCGCATGTTGTACCGTTGTACATTGGGTCACGTGTGCGCTGGCGTTACGAAACCACACCTCAGCTTTTCTTCCCTGAACCGGCACCTTTTCGGTCCCGTTCCGTACCTCACGTGCGCCCCACCTCGTAGTTTCTGTCCTCGTGACTCTTGCGGCTATAAACTACGGTTGTATTCTGAAAGATTCTGCCGTGATTCTCCGGAGTGAGAAAAGTTAATGAAAGCAAGTAAATAAGGCAATAATTTATGTGCACAATAATTTTGGTACTTTTTGGATCTATATTATTTGACTCAAATTTGTCTAGGTGTATCTAACTCTAAAACTTGATTAAATACATTCGTATTTACTTCCTGTGACCCGCATTAGTTGACTCAAAATTTTCTAGATTCAAGCACTAAAATATGTCTAGATATATTTAAATTGAAACAAATTCAAATCAATTAAAATGGTCTGAAAGAGTAGATAAATCTAAGAAATGATATCGATCGGAGGGAGCAGGAGAAAAAGATGGCTGGCCCGGCTCCGCTGAGATTCCAGGAATCTGCACCCCATGCTGGTGGGGCATGGAGGTAGAGGGCGGGAGGGGTGGCCAGCATTATTGGGCAGCATGATGTGCGATCAAATCCAGCGAATTTTCAAATAAATTTTATTTCGCTTTGGGCTCCTCTCCAAAGCTTTACCCCTATGCTCGGAACTCATAATAAAATTGGCCAATACCCACCGATAAAGCTGCCGTCCGCGATACATATTGTTTCTCCCGCAACAAATCGCTTCGGACCGATTGCGTCCCAGCCCTCCCGCTGACGGCGGGCCCGTTCTCGTCCGGTCCCGCTTGTCATCGTGAACGGCGGCACGGGCGGGTGAGGGCGCCGCAGCGTCAGCGCGCACCTACCCCCGTCGTGTCGATCCCATCAAAACAACCAGAAATATTTTATCCCCGGAACTAACCAAAGCCACGGCACCACGCAGATACACGAAAAGAGATAGTACTACAGTAAGTACTTTTTTTAAGGGAAAAAGAGATTAGTACTCTACGGTACAATACAACAACAGTTGAATATCATTCGCAAAAAAAAAACAGTTGAATATCTTTTTTTTGCGGGGAGAAATTGAATAGCCTTTTTGGTTTCGGAAACTGAAAAGATTAGCACGTATAGCTGCGGCAATGTACACGTATACGTTTTTTTTGGGAACGGTTTCTACACGAATACGTACGGGCTCATGCGACGCCAACAACTTGCTTCCTAGCTTGGGTCGACGCCGCTATATAGCTGCCCTCCCCGATCTCCCCTTGGCCTCGCACCAGCACAACCCCCTTCCCTGCTCGCCCTCCCTCAGTCCCCCACGCACGCCATGGCGCTCCTCACCGATCTCCTCAACCTCGACCTCACCGACTCGACCGAGAAGATCATCGCCGAGTACATATGGTACGGCCCTCCCGCGCCCGCTTTTACTCCCGCCGCTCCTTCCCTTCTTTGGGATCTTCTGTTATTCTTCATGCCGTATTGGCCGCCGCCGGGAGCGCGTGGACCTGTTCATGGCGACTGGTTCGTCGAGAGATCGTTCGGGGGATGGGGTTTTCTTGATGCTAAATTCGGGGGATCGTCCGACGGAGGCGACTCCGTTGTTGTTGTTGTTGTAGCTTGCGTAGATTCGTGTGAGCGGGCGGCTGTGCTCGTGCGGTGGACACCTTTTCCCTCTCTTCCGCTCTCATCGTGGAGGGAAGAAAAAGGTGTTTTGCCGTGTGACAGAGAAGGTTTTTGGTGGCGATTTACTCCCAGTTATAGATATGCCGATGTGCTTAAGGGGAGGATCGTACGAGACTGGTACCATATACCAGTACGACTCCTCGGGTTTTTGTCCTGTTGGGAAGAGGATCTCTGAAGTGGCAGACTCTGCTGTCTGCCACCGCCTTCCTGGTCCTCCCCTGCGTAACATGGCCACGGTCTGATGTTTTGATTCTATCTCCTCATCGGGCGATCCATCCAATTAATTTCTCGTCCTCGTGTGTCTCCAAACATTTGATCGATCTCCGGCATGTCATTTTTATCATACTTATTACTGTGCTGGGTAAAAACTGCAGTAAAACCATGGTGGTAGATAGATAAGTCAAAATTTTGTTTGGATTCTTTCTGGTATTAATCACGTATCCTCTCTCTCTCTTTTTAATTACAGGATCGGTGGATCTGGCATGGATCTCAGGAGCAAGGCCAGGGTAAGATAAAGATTCCCCCAGCACAGCAAGGATCCTATGATCTTCCTTTTCATGTCTTATCACCTTTCTGCTAGTTATCTACTGAGCTGTTCTTGTGCTTATATCAGAGGTTGCGAGATCCTTTTTCGCTAACTGTACATACTGTTATGGTTGGTTGGTGCAGACCCTCCCCGGTCCGGTCACCGATCCCAGCAAGCTACCCAAGTGGAACTACGACGGCTCCAGCACAGGCCAGGCCCCCGGCGAGGACAGTGAGGTCATCCTATAGTAAGTGCCACTCTCCAAGAGTCCAGACTTACCGTTGTGAATTGTAACTTTGTTTTTCATGTTTTTTACCTGGATCCATGGAGTAATTTTTTCTTCCCTTGGGGTATGTGCCATCTTGCAGCCCACAGGCTATCTTCAAGGATCCATTCAGGAGGGGAAACAACATCCTTGTGAGTGACCACTCTTTACATGTAGCAGTAGTACCATGCAAGTGATCTGTACCTGTAGCTGTAGTTGTTTGTCACTGCAGTTGACTGATCTGAATCTTCAGGTTAACTATTCATGTCGCCAGTACCATTAACAGGGGAAATCACCTTGAATCTTCTCTGATGTAGAAATTTAATTGTTATTAGTATTTTGATTCGCCATATTTAGCTGTACTATTACCTATTTCTGTCACAAAATTCATAAAGTCTAGACCGCACAAAAAAACAGATACTCCTCTTTGGTCATTAGGCGTGCTTGTCTGGTCTACCTAACTACAGTGAAGGAATCCAATGGTCGTTTTGTCAACATCCTTAATTATAATAATCGAGATCCCCTTTACTAAATTCGAACAACTTGCAGGTCATGTGCGATTGCTACACCCCAGCTGGAGAGCCAATCCCTACCAACAAGAGAAATGCCGCTGCTAAGATCTTTAGCAACCCCGCTGTTGCGGCCGAGGAGCCATGGTATATAATATACGTTGTATTTGATTAATAGTTGTCGCAATACTAAAGAGTCGTCTCAACTGTTTTGTGATGATAATCGAGGTTTATCATATGCGTAGTATTTGATAATCGTCACAATACATAAAGAGTCATCTAACTGTTTTGTGATGATAATTGATTCACTGATTGCATGCTGTTTGATGATAGGTACGGCATTGAGCAGGAGTACACCCTCCTGCAGAAGGATATCAACTGGCCTCTTGGCTGGCCCGTTGGTGGGTTCCCCGGTCCTCAGGTACATCTCATTTCTACGTTTGAATGATTGAATTTTCTATGTTGAAGTGTAACCTAACTAATCTCAACTTTATGTGTGTGCAGGGTCCTTACTACTGCAGTATTGGTGCTGAGAAGTCGTTTGGCCGTGACATTGTTGACTCGCACTACAAGGCTTGCCTCTTTGCCGGCATCAACATCAGTGGCATCAACGGCGAGGTCATGCCAGGGCAGGTGAATACTAGTACTTCAATACATTATCATCTTCTGTACCTTGAAAAATTATTACTGTCTTATTTGACCACAGTAAAATTTTGGTTGGCTTTCAGTGGGAGTTCCAAGTTGGCCCAAGCATCGGCATTTCTGCTGGTGACCAAGTGTGGGTTGCTCGCTACATTCTCGAGGTATAACATATTTACTATTCAATCAGGAAGATGATCTGGATTAGTCATGTGATCTTATTCTGGTCATATTCCTTGTGATGAGTGTTATCTCAAGCAGCATTAGTTTACAGTTACCACTACTGTGATTATTAAGTGGCAACTCTCTCTCCTTTTCTTCAGAGGATCACTGAGATCGCCGGAGTCGTCGTCACATTCGACCCGAAGCCCATCCCAGGAGACTGGAACGGTGCCGGTGCTCACACCAACTACAGGTAAGATGAAGATGCAGCAACAGTCTGAAGTGCCCTTTTGTTCATCTGACCGTGCTACTTTGCTGATCGCTGCTGTGCTGCATTTCAGCACCGAGTCGATGAGGAAGGACGGTGGGTTCGCGGTCATCGTGGCCGCTGTCGAGAAGCTCAAGCTGAGGCACAAGGAGCACATCGCCGCCTACGGCGAGGGCAACGAACGCCGCCTCACCGGCAAGCACGAGACCGCCGACATCCACACCTTCAGCTGGGTAAGCACGCTGCCTTGCATTCTTGTTCTGAATGACCTGAACCCATCTCGCATTACAAGTGTGATGATTCTGAAAATCTGCCTTGGCTGTGCAGGGTGTCGCCAACCGTGGCGCGTCGATTCGCGTGGGCCGCGAGACGGAGCAGAACGGCAAGGGCTACTTCGAGGACCGCCGGCCGGCGTCCAACATGGACCCCTACGTCGTGACCGCCATGATTGCCGACACCACCCTCCTGTGGAAGCCCTGAAGTGCCCTCGACCGGGCACAGCTCGCCGTGTGATCGTATCAGTGGGTTTGCTGGTGGTGGCCATTTGCAGGGTCTGGCGATCGCCTCCTTGGTTCTGTGGACAAGATTCTTCCAAGATTTCCTTTCCAGTTTGGTTGCATACTAGTCCCCGTTTAGTTAGGTCTGGTCTCCTCTCGTCTTTGGGTGGTGGGTGGCAAGAGGCGTGTCGGAACATTGCTATTGTTTTCCCTTGCTGCCGTCTGGTCGTCGTGTGTAATCAATTGATAATAAACATGGTCCGTACCGCAATATAGCTGTCTCATGTTACGGATGGACGGATGGTGTTGGCCTAGCTTGGTGATTATTATCTTTAGGTGGGTGCTTTATTGCTACTGATGCAACTTTGTTGAGGGGTTGCTGCGCTTCCAGTGGTCGTGGAAGAAACTTAGCTGACGCTGAATTATTAGTGCCCAACGAGTGGGAGGCGACATCGCAATGAGTGTGCGGGTGACATCTTTCCTCAACCCAGGACGAATGCCTACCACAAACTGGAAATATAATCTTATAAGAGTACTCATCTTGTAATCTACCCGCTGCTCGAACCCCTGTGTTCTTTTGGGCAAAAAGAGGGAAGAAGAATGACTAAAACCTGCATATAAAATAGGACACCAACATGAGATCGGACGGCCGCGCTTCGGGGGATGAAGTTTCAGCTATCACTTCGGGGAATGCCGTGGTGTTCGAATCGCATCACTTGGGGCCCAAAATATAGACACGACTAAAAATTATTAGGGCACATATTAAGGATAGGGCATCTTTTGGACCATGTTCTTAATTTCTCATGCCCTGAAAGCAGTTTTTTTACACCAAATTTGTTTATCTCATCTGGAGATGCTCTGGGAGACTCTTGAGTTATCTCCATTTTGCCAAAAAAGCGAACGGGACATAGATAAAGAACAAGGGAAGATAGTGCTCAGCTGATAAGGGAGGGGATGGGAGTGTGTTCCGGAAAAGCCATGGCAACATGCTCGTCGCATAGCAGAGAGAATCAATCAACCAGAGATTGTGATAAGCTTGCACGTTCCTGATCTCGTTACAGTGCACGCGCTTTTCGCACTCAAACAAAGTCGATGTCCCACAACTCCCAACTAGAGTCTAGAATCCTGTGAGTGACTCCCCTCATTCCTGGCCGTCCATGCACACCACTCCTACTTTACTTGTCACGACACACAAGTAGTACTAGTAGGTCGCTAGGCCCCAGTTAATCATCGAATGGAACAGTGGTATGCAGTTCACATCACTCCTTGGCCCAACCACTCCTGGACACCGATGCCATTATCGTGCGCTTCTGTCGTTGATGTACAGGCTCCTCGCCAGACGTAACGACGGCAGTTATTTATAGGCGCTGCGCGGAAGGCTGACCGGTGGCAGCCTACGCCATCAGTGGCGACGAGACGGCACACTCACTCACTATGCTCGCCTGCGTTTTTGCGTCGGCATTGATGGCAAAGGAGCGGGAAGCTGCCCGCATTCACGGGCGAATGGGCTATTTAACCATGCACCGTCTGTGCCGCACTCCACACCTCTCCCATCGCAACCCTAGCAGCAGCAGCCGCCGCCGCCACCACCAAAGATATAGACGCTGTCCTGACTGAAGAGGAGCAAGAACGACCATGAGGCGTCTGGCTCTAGCAGCCAGCGCTCTCGGTTGCCGGCCTTCCTCCACGACATATCCTTGTCGCCTTCACCGTCGCCGGAGGAGTTTCGGGGCCGTCCCGTGGGGGATTACCCGCTGCCACGGGACCGCCGCACACGGCGGTATCACCGCATCGTAGAGTGCGAGCGCCAGTGGAGGGAAGGTCGCGACATCTAACACACGAATGTCTCCCTTCCCATCGGCTGACACCTCAACGGGGACCGTGTCCCGGTGCTGCCCGTGCCCAAGCCGGGAAAAGGGCTGGAGGAGGAGATCCGTCGCCAGATCTCTAACCTTCCACGGTCCCAACGGTGGGAGAGTGGCTACCGCAGCGAGGACTACTGGGTAAAGTTCCTCGAGTGGGAGCACAAGGAGCGGCGTGCCATCACTATCCGCCATGACCTGCAGCCGTGGGAGATCTACCCGTCCCCGACATCGACTCGGACGACGAGGGCGTCTTCAACCACTCCGACGCCGAGTTTTTAGCGTGAACGATTTAAGTTTAAATCTTGAAAAAAATACCTCGGCTAGGCCGGACAAATGTGTTGTGCCGCCCGAGCGCGGTTCAATCAGACAGACCGGAACCAAACCCAAAAACGAACGCGCACTGAACCAAACAGGCAGAGCCCTTAGCCAGTACTCGTGTCGCTTTTCATCGCGTCTTGACATGAAATGGCCGGTCAACCTGTTGTTGCTTGGTCTATCACGGCACAGCAAAGATGTCCTTGTGTTCGAGCTTTCTGACTGCACGCGTCTCGGAGTGTCGTTGATTCCGGCGTCCCAGCACGGCCGCTTGGTCAAAATACACCGCGAAACTGCGGCCCAAGCGGCGAACCGAAGGCCAGCCATCCTTTGGCCTGCCGGAAAGGTATCGTTAGTCCAAGTCCAACACTGCAGCAAATGCAGCATGAAGCACGGTCGCCACGAATGAAAGCAACGGCAGATCAGCGAGCGACACTTGGTGCACCGAAAAGCTAACAGATCAGTGGCCTTAATAATCACTCTCTTGCAGCGTGCCCAGTTTGCAGTATAGTACTCCGTACTACAGTAGAGTGGTTCTATATTGTGGTTTGGTAGTAGTAGACTATAGGAGGAGGAGGAGGAGGAGGAGGAGGAGGAGGAGGAGGAGAGCATTGTATATGGCAGCTTTTTTGCAGATCTGGTCAGAGAGATGCCAATGGGGATTGTTTGAGGTTAAGATAATCGCCCAGATAGAGAGCTCCTCAAGCGACCGTGCTGGGGGACAACAAGTCGCGGGATCCGACGCTGTATTCTGCAACTCTATTCGGCGCTGATGCCAATGCCACCCAACACGTATGAAAATCGGCGAGAGGGTTGTTGGGTGGACAAACATCACTCGTCTGCTCGTGCAATTTGGAGTCTTTTAAGGTTATAAGATAATAATCGCCCAGATAGAGAGAGCTCTTCAAGCAACCAACCGTACGTGCTGGGGGACAACAAGTCGCGGGATCCGACGCTATATTTCTGCAACTCTGTTCGGCGCCGATGCCATGCCACCGGACGCGTATGGAAAATCGGCGAGAGGGTTGTTGGGTGGAGAAACATCGCCTGCGCCCGCCTGCTCGTGCAATTTGAAATCTTATTAGCAGGTGGACGGCTGGACGCAATGTATAGTAAGTATATCTACATCGTGTTTTATTGAATGTGCGTATAGATTGACTACACGAGCATGCAAGATTGCGACCAAGGCTAGGACAATTAAGGTTTGAAGATTATTCAGTTAAATGCAACTTGTGACTGTCTATTTTCGAGAGAAAAGGAAACTGGTGGTTGATGCCTGAATATTCCAAGACTAGCTGGCTACTAGCAGCGCAGGCCTGCGGCTGAGTAGGTGATGCGGCAGATGACAAAGATGTAATCAACATCAGTACATCATCATGAACATCCATAAACAGAAGCAGGGTGCTCTCCGACAACAATTATTAATCGTAAATATTCTCCTACTGTATTGTTTTCAATCATCACAACACAAGCAGCTAAACTTGTCTGCTTCGGACAAGTGGACGAACCGGCCTAAGTAATAATAACAGGCAACAGGACATACATCTTCAGACACAGAATACGCTCTTCTTACAGACTACTACCACTGTGCAGGTAACAAGAGCAGCGTCAGGTGCTCTACCAAGCTAGAACCTACAGGAAACCTTCGGTGCCATGGCCAGCACGAGCTTCTTTGTATAACTGCATCGCCTCCTCCATCACCTGGGCTCGCGATAACAGCTCGGCTCGTTTCTGACTCGAAGGGTGAGTGGAGAGGTAATTTTTCAGTGCCGATTGCTTGCCCGCGAGCTTTCCTAGCTTCTCGTAGACGGTAGGAGCTACGCATGGGTCAAAACCAGCAGAAGCTTGTAGCATGAGTCCAATGTGATCTGCTTCTATCTCCATCCTACACAGGTATAGCTTTGTCAGAAGAGCTTCTAACAAGAAATACTTGCATATAGTCTACTTGACAATGATGAGATAACAAGGTCAAAAACTGCAGTAAAACACACGAGCAACTCTAGTGACATAGACAAAAGATAGCACTGTCCCTAGAAATAAGTAAACTCACTAGTATTAAAACAGCTTACGAAAAACAAAGACACACATGGAAGTGCTATCGCAAATCTGTGGATCCAGATTGGACAAGGAAGATAGGCATACAGTCAGCTATTCAATCAACAGAGTAAATAGTCACAGCAAAAGTGACAGATCAGATCACCGGATGGAGCAATAGCTAGTCCATGTTTCAGGAGATGACTTCAGTTACTTTCCATCTTGTTTCAAGACAACTGCTAACTTCCTAGAGCTACACATCCTAGCTCCTACGATGAACGTTTCAGGTGCACTAGGCAGAAGCACTCGATATAGGCTAAACAGTCAATATTCCATTATAGTCGAGTGTGCATTTTAAAACCGTATTTTTTCTTGAAATGGTTGACAGAGTATTTTATTTCAAACAAACATACACAAGATTTGAATATTATGAATGTGTTCAAGCAGACAGAACTAATTTTCCCCTTAATTTCAGGAAAATAATTGATTCAAAGTTTTACTTCTGTGAAAATTTCCCCAATTTAGTCAGCTCTGGGAACTTTCAAAGTTTCCCATCGCTGAAGATCCTAACTGACCAGTGACCACCGCATACACAAAGATTTGAATATTATGAATGTGTTCGAACAGATAGAACTAATTTCCCCCTTAATTTCAGACAAACATTGATTCAAAGTTTTACTTCTGTGAAAAATTCCCCAATTTAGTCACAGCTCTGGGAACTTTCAAAGCTTCCCATCACTGAAGATCCTAACTGACCAGTTACCACTGCTTCATACTGGAACAACAAGCACTTGTCAAGGGGACTGATTATACCGTCAGTCAATAGTGCAAACTTACCACCTTAAATGGTAAAAGGCTTGAGCATCTCAAATATATACTACCCCATCCTCAGAATGAAAGATTTCCACATGCACGTTGTAAAAGGAATCTTATGCATAAATCTGATAGAAAATCGACAGACAACCGTATTTTCACGCACTGTAAATGATACTGCATTCATTATGGGATTCTAATAATGTACAAGAAGGACATCATCCTTGTCAACTTCGGTAGGAGGTGCAATAGATGAAAGCCTATTTCGAGAGAGAGGAGGTGCAATAGATTTACAAGAAGGATATCATATTATCATTCTAGTCAATTTGGTGTTTGGCGATCAATTCCATGACCGGGCTTCGGTACATATGACATATGCCATTGTAAATCTCAGTCTAGTTCATTCGAATAGTTAATAAGTCCATCAAAATGGACTCTGCCAGCTACTGGAAAGAAGTGAGTACAGACAACTAGATGTCTCTCCAATGTCCAATTTCTTGTTGGGCACAAGAATTAACAGTAACAATCTCATCTGCAGCACCATCAAGCGCCATGGGTTTTATTATTTGAAGTGCCACCACTGCTAGTTAGTCCCTATAAATAGTATGTGCCTCAAAGGTGCCTCTGAATAACCTAAATTTTAAATATCCTCTTTCTATCCATGAAAGGATATGATAAAATATCTTGACACTTCATGAAGTTGCAAACCTGGACTACAGGCATATACTTCTTTAGAGCATCTGCCAATTCAAACGGCAATTGATACTATTAATAGATTTTGACATAAGTTGGATGTCGGTGACAATGTTGAGACTTGCCAAACCAATTTGTTGGCTTTTACCAGAGTTTACAGCATTTCATTTCAGTCACATATACAGCTTATCATGTGTAGAATGTGAATAACCGCAATTCCATTAACAATGTTCTATTGGTGACAAGAATTAACAGTAATAATCTCATCCATAGGACCATCAAGCGCCACAAGTTTTAGTACTTCAAATATTAGCACTGTTAGTCTCTAGCGAAATTAAATAGTATTAATAGATTTTGACATAAGTTGGATGTCGGTGACAATGTTGAGACTTGCCAAACCAATTTGTTGGCTTGTACCAGATTTTACAGCATTTCATTTCAGTCACATATACAGCTTATCATGTGTAGAATGTGAATAACCGCAATTCCATTAACAATGTTCTATTGGTGACAAGAATTAACAGTAATAATCTCATCCATAGGACCATCAAGCGCCACAAGTTTCTCTAGCGCAATTAAATAGTATGTGCCAAAAGATGCCTCTCCATGAACGGATATGATCTAATATCTTGAGAAAATCCCTGGCTTCATGAAGTTACAAACCTGGATTACAGGCATGTATTTCTTCCTAGCATCTGCCAAGTCAAATGACAATGCTACTAGTTGAAGTCTAAATAGTTTTCGATACAACATCACCGTCGGTGACAATGACTGTTTAGTTGTTAATCTGGACAAAGATCACTTTACCTAGATAGATTCTGACTGATCTGTGGTACACTGAGCTGAAATGATAGGGCAGCTCAAATTAGTTTAGGGTGGCCTCAGGGAGGCGCTTGAAGCAAGATTCATATAAATTATAGCACAACGACATATCTAGACAAAAAGCCTAATTGGTGCCAATTTATTGTGTTTTGCCAGATGTGGGAGCATCTCATTTCAGTCATATATGCAACTAATCACATGTATTATATTAGTGTATAATGTAAATACCGTAGTTTCATGAACAATGTGAAATGCAGAAATGAATACCTTCGTGAGAAGGGCAGCCTGAGAAGCAAATTTGACATTGCACTAATCAAGTCTGGCATGTAAATAAACTGTAGGACGACGATCTGCAGGATAGTAAACCACATGCCCTTGGTGATCATCTCTGGCAAGTGCCTTGCAATAGCGTGCCCAATCTAAACCATAGATGTACCAATGTCAGTTCAAATCCACCGTAAAACCACCTGAAATTACAAATGAGCACATAATCCACTTAGTAAACCTACCTCATGCGAAAGCACCGTCGCAATCTCAGCATCTGTCTTGAAATGGTCGAGCAATCCAGTGAAGACAACAATCTTACCACCGGGCAAGCACATTGCATTGATGAGCTTATCTCTGACAACGATGACCTCCCAATTGAGCTCATTGAGATGCTTTGTCTGCGGCTGCGCTCCCCGTGCTTTCCCCCGTTTCCGGCTCTCGGCGACCCACCTGTCATCGAGAAGCTCGTCGTTCCGCTGAGCCGCCGCGGCCGTGCTCGCGTCCTTGTCAGGCGAAACGTGGTGCATCACATCCTCGGCCTCCATGTCGCGGGTCTTGATAGCGAGGTCGGAGGAGATGTCACCGTAGGAGGCGTCGTTGAAGTCGTCGCTGCGGCGGTCGGCGAGGCCGCGGTGGAGAGCGCGGACGATCTCGGAGGCGATGAGGCGGACGCGGACGCTTTCCGGGTGGAGCGGGGGCAGGATCTTGGAGGCGAGCTCCTTCTTGAGATCGGCGAACTGGGACTCGCCGAGCTGGCGCTCGAGCTGGGGCGAGACGAGGACGAAATGGGTGCGGTTGGTGTAGGGCACCGTCTCGAGGTTGCCGAAGTAGACGACGACCGCCGCGCCGCCGGAGATGAGGACCACCGCGGTGACCTTCCGCCGGTCGTGGTACCACCGCCCCCCGCTGCGGCGCCGGGTGAAGTGGATGGCCTGCGGGCGGCGCGAGGAGGTGAAGTAGTACCGGGGAGGCGGCGCCTGCGCCGGCGGCGGTCGACATACGGCGGCAGGCTCGTGGCGGAGGAGCCCTCGGCTGGACGAGCGGATGACCCCAGGGAGACGCGGGGAGGCGTGGTAGTGCCGCGCCGTTGGCAACCCTGCCGCCGGCGGAGGCGGCGGCGGGTGCGGCCGGCCGGCGGGATTGTAGCGGAGGAGCCGGGAGAGGGAGGAGCGCGAGTTCTTCAGGTAGTTCATGCCGTTTTAATTTTTCGCTATTTTTGTTGGATTTTGGGGAGACTACAGACTAGAGATGCTTGCTGGATTTTGGGGTTTGCCAGATGGCATGGAGGAGGAAGAGCGGTGTTGTGTTGTGTCGCTCGCCGCTCGCTGAGACGTCTCTAGGCGACGCCGCTTTCGGTCGTTACAGTTGGGCCTCCCTTAAAAAGGGAGTTGGGCCTAGACGAGTAGAGACCTCTCTAGGCGACGCTCGCTGAGACGTCTCTGTTGAAACAACCCCTGCCAACTGGCCGGTCCCGAAGCTGTTCCACATCGGAGAAGAAGATTAGGAGAAGGCACACACAGTACACAAGTAAATGCCACAGGAAACAAAAGGAAACTTTATTGAAAACTCTCTCGGTAAACTCCCGTACACAGATTGTTCCTCTATTTATAGGCTAAAGGGGGATACGATACCTATATGAGCCAACCCTAGCCTGGTAGAGGCCACACCGAGTGGGCCTCTACCGGCCCAGTTTCCCAACACTCCCCCTAGGTATCTTATCTGTATAACCATGGCTTAAAACCCAGTGGAAAAAATATGGAGAAATGCACACGGTATACTTCTTGCTATGTTGCACGAATTGCCTCATTAAAAACCTCATGTGAGAAACTTTATAAAAAACTCACTAAGGAAAAAAGAGTACAATTCACTTAACTATAAAGTTAAGCACTCAATCATCGGGATCAAGATTTCTGCGATGAGTTTGTGAAGATTCTCCCCCTGAACCTTGCATCTCCCTAAGTCTCATCATGCCGATCCCTCGGACACTCTCGAAAGAAGACGCTGGCAATGACTTAGTGAACAAATCAGCGAGATTTTCACACGACTTAGTATGCAAGAGTTTCACTTCGTTCATCTTTTGCAACTCATGTGCATAGAAGAACTTGGGGTTTATATGCTTTGTGAGATTGCTCTTCACGTAACCCGTCGGGACTTGTGCAACACAAGCGGCATTATCTTCATAGATAATTGTTGGGGTTTGTACTGTTGATCCACATGACATCCGGATGTGATGACTACTCGTCAAGCCATACACATTCTCGTGATGCTTCATATAATGCTATGATTTTCAGTGGTTCGTCAAGTCGACACAAGAGTTTGCTTAGACGATTTCGAAATTGCGTTCCACCACAAAGGAAAACATATCGATCAGTGACTTGGATGTATCGGGCGAAAGGTACCCAACATCTGCATAGCCTACAACATAGGTCTTGGTTCTTTGGTAAAACAAGTCAAGGTCCTTTATCCCTTGTATGTACCTAAAGATGTCCTTAACGCCTTTCAATGCCTCTTGGTAGGCTCAGAATAACTTGCAAGCAAATTGTGGCCGAATGCAATATCCGCCGTGTACAATTTTGAGGTATATAAGTCATAAGCGCATTTAAGTAGAAATTCGGTCCCAATTTCCTCCCCCTCTTATTTAGGCCCGAACGGGTCCTTGTCTTGCTGCAAAGACCTTCCGACCATCGGGGTCTTAGAAGGATATGCCTTTTCAAACCTAAATCGTTCCAACACCTTCTGAGTGTAGGCCGACTGGTGAACTAGAATCCCAGCAGGGAAATGCTTAAGTTGCAGACCGAGGCAGAACTTGGTTTTGCCTAAGTCTTTCATCTTGAATTCCGACATCAGGTAGGAACTCGCTTCCTCAATATCGTCAGGTGTACCGATTATATTTAAATCGTCCACGTACACCGAGATAATACAGAAATCATCCTGGGATCTCCGTATAAAAACACATGGGCAATATTCATTGCTCGCGTAGCCCTTCTGATGAAGGAAATCGCTTAAACGATTATACCACATTCTACCTGACTGTTTTAGTCCATACAATGACTTCTTAAGCTGAACACTGTATAAGCTCCTGTTTGCTCTATCCTGGTTCGGGACAGGGATACCTTCTGGTACTTTCATGTATATGTTCGAATCCAAGTTACCATATAGGTAAGCGATGACAACATCCATTAGTTTTATTTTTAAGTCCATGTTTACTGCCATTGAGATCAAGTATCTAAAGGTAATTCCATCCATGACTGGGGAGTAAGTTTCCTCAAAGTCGACACACGTGTTGAGTGAAACCTTGAGCAACGAGCCTTGCTTTGTACCTTACTACTTCATTATTCTCGTTTATCTTTCGAACAAAAACCCACTTATGGCCAACAGGGCGAATGTGGGAGGAGTTAGACAAACAGGTCCAAATACCTCTCTTTTGTTTAACGATAATAATTCAGCGGTAATTGCCTTCTACCAATCTTTCCAATCCGACCTTTTCTTGCAATCAGCGAGCGTGTTAGGCTCAGGGTCAAGATCTATGATTGAGGCAATTTTCTTGGCAAAATTAACGTCGACATTTGCCATGGCTCGGTTGTATGACTCGCCCGAATTAACATAGTTAATGGTCATTTCGTCATGGAGTGCATCAGGCACATCCTCTTGCTCCACCGGATTTCCCAATCCAGGAGCTAGGTCCTTTAGCTTTCCCGCTCCGATGTGTGCGCACACAACTTCGCTGGGTATTTCCGATATAGGAAAGTTCAAGTCCAGAATTTCGTGCACTGAAATATCCGTTACTGCTGTGTCTCAATGGCTCCCCTCAACAGGCATCGTAATAAATCTCTCTTATCCTTTTTCTTCGGGCGTCCCCGGGTACTTGGGATTTGAGAAACCGGAATCCGCGTCCTCTTAGGCCTTGGAGCAGGAGCGGGTATACCATCATTTTTCTTTGGTATTTCAACCATTTCCGGTGCATTGCGTGCATGCATATGCGACTTTGTCACAGTCTTTAAATCACTAAAATGATCGGGCAGTTGATTCGCTAGGGAGTGCAAATCTAATATCTTTTGGACTTCTCTATTAGTCTCAACAGTGCGCGGGTCATGAGCTTGGATCCCGTGGATTTCCACGTGATTTCTCGACTTTTGTCATCCAGGGGTTGATTACCTCCCCCCAAAGTCGGGAAAAGATCCTCGTCAAAAATGCGATCGACAAAAGCGGGCCGTGTGTGGTCACTGTCAAGGGGTCCAAGAACCTGATTATGGACATAGTCTCATAACCAACGTATATCCCCGACTTACAGAGCGGTCCCATTGCTGATCGCTGGAGTGGTGGTATAGGTACATATACCTGGCAGCCGAACCTACGTAGGTGGGAAATTTTCGGTGCCGACCCTTGCGCAAGTTGGATGGGAGAGTGGATGTTGTAGGCCGATGGTCGAAAGTTGATGAGATTAGCGGCGTGTAACACCGCGTGTCCCCAACATGTAGTTGGTAAATTACAACCCTGAAGGAGTGGTCTGGCAATGAATTTAATTCTTTTAATCAATGCCTCCGCAAGTCCATTTTGAGTGTGGACATGCGGTACAGAGTGCTCAAGTTTGATTCCAGTTGCCATGCAATAATCATTGAATGCCTTTAAAGTAAATTCTCCGGCATTGTCCATTCGAATAGACTTTAAACGATAATCAGGGAATTTATTCCTTATTTGTATGATTTGGGAGATCAACTTTGCAAAAGCATGGTTCCTTGTTGACAGCAGGCAAACATTGGACCATTTAGAGGAAGCATCGATGAGCACCATGAAGTATCAAAGCGGCCACGAGAGGGCTGAATTGGACCACATATATCCCCTTGAATGCGCTCCAAGAATCGGGAGTTCATCCTTCACCTTTAGGGGACGGTCTAATGATCAATTTCCCGAAGCGCATGCGAACCTACGAAATCATCGGGATTTGGGAAATTTTTCACATTAACATTATGACCGTTCGAGTTGTTAATTATATTTCGCATCATCTTAAGACCGGGGTGGCCTAACCTATCATGCCAAAGGCAGAATAGTTCGGAGCTTCTAAAGACAGTCTTAAGGGTAGTGTAAATAGGTGGTGCTACTATCTTAGTGTAGTACAGCCCAGTAGCTAATGAAGGGAGTCATTCGACAACATGTTTACCATTTTCGTCGCGCTTGATAATGAGTAGGAACTCCTTTCCATTCTCATCATCATCGGTTTCGACATGAAAACCATTTGCGCGGATGTCTCTAAAACTTAAGAGAGTACGAGTGGACTCCGGATACAACAATGCCTCTTCAATGATCAGAGTTGTTCCATTTGGGAGTATGATAGTTGCTCTTCCGGAGCCAACTACATTTGGACCGCAGCCGGCGATCGTCATTATGTTACCAGGGTTTTTGGTAATGGACTCAAAATACTTTGTTTCTCTCAAGATGGTATTGGTGGTGCCGCTATCAGCAAGGCACGTTTCCTCCATTTGGGCGCCACACGCATTCTAAAATATAGTGCCTAATTAATATAATGAAGCGAGAAAGTGGCTACATCAAGTAAGTAAGACACATAGACATTTCAGAACATCACATAATCAAATAATGGAATAAATGTCATCCAATCGCCGAAAATAAGTGTTATGCTCTCATAGAGTTTACAACCATATCGAAAAAAAATTGTATCTGATTATTGCGGAAAAAGGAATCATCTCAACAAAAAGGAGCTCAGGTGGATTCTGCAAAGAAACCACCAAGCTCAGCTAGTATCTCAAGGTCAGTGGGCTTCTCTTCGTTGGCCATCATCATGGACAAGAGGCCTAGCTGAGGCGGCGGGGGCACAACGTGCTCAACCTCCATGGACACAGCGGCGTCCGTGGGGACCGCCGAGGGTGCTGCCACTTGTGCTACGTCCTGCGCCACTACGTGCTGACGTTACACTGCAGCGCCGCTCCGGGCGCCAGTGGTGCCTCAACCTGGACAAGATGCGCCTCGGGCGCCTTCTTGTTGGCCTTGAACGCGTCCACGACGTGTTTAGGGGCCAAACACTGCCTGAAGAAGTGAGTCTTGGAGCCACAGCGGAAGCAGTCCTGGGGCCTCGCCTCCCCTTGCCATATGCGTTGCTTGGCTGGGTTGGAGGAGTTGGGGCCCTTCTTGCCCTTCTTGCCTCTCTTCTTGTGGATGGGCTTGCGCACCTTGTAGGCACCAGCATTAGCCTCATGACTTGGGCCCCCTGCGAAGGGTTGCGCGGAGAAGTTCTTTTTCAGAACATTATCCTGCGCCTCGGCCACCTGGAGAGCATCAATAAGTGCTGCATATTCCGTGAATCCTTCCTGGCGAAAGTTTCGCGAGGACTGGATGTTGTCCGGATGGAATGTGGAGAGGGTTTTGTCTATCTTCTGCTGATCAGTGGTACTGGTCCCACACAGCTGAAGAATAGTACAAATCCGGTGCAACCTGGAGTTGTACTCTCCCACCGTCTTGAAGTCCGTAAACCTCAGACGTATCCAATCTGCCTTCGCCTATGGCTGAATGGTGTACTTCAGCCTAGAGAACCGTTTGTTGAGGGCGGTCCAAAGGGCAGAAGCACTCCGTTCTGCCATGTACTCATTCTTGAGAGTCTCACACATGTGATGGCGGAGGAAGTGCAGGGCTTTGGCGTTATCCGTCGGGATGGTTTTGCTGGGGGCCGTCGGGGTCCCCTCAATCAACGCATCCTTGATGCATCGGCCCTCAAAGACGATCTCAACGTCCGAGGCCCAAGTCAGGTAGTTAAGCCCATCCTGGGTCAACTCCGGGAACTCGCGGCTGACGATTCTGGTCATCTGCAATTTATGCAAAGTGTGTAAGATTACAGCAGGTAATCGGTTGCATAAATGCGATAATCGATACAATAATTCAAATATGATGGCGTTCCAAAATTTAATTTAAAAACGGTACAAGCTATCTATGAGATACAAAGTATTAACAACATGCGGTAATTAATAACTATAGTAAAACATAGTGCAAAAGCTTGTTTAAAATCGGCCAAAAACAGAGCCGAAACGGTCCAACAGCCCGCGATCGCGTGCTACCAAACGGCCCAGCTACCCTTGTCTCTGTGCGGCCGGTCCGCTCCAGACCGTCCCTGCCCGCTAAGCGGGGGAACGGAGCTAGCAGAGCTAGCTCGGCCGAAGCGGCAGTGGGCGAACCAGCGCGCATTGGCGTGGCGAAGCGGCGAAGGTCGCAGACGAACGAAATATATAAAAAACGGTCCAAAAAAAAGATGGACTACACGTGCGGGCCAACCGCCTGGCCCACCCTTAACTGTAGCTGCTGCATGCACGCGGGCGGCCGCATGACGGCAGCGTCTGGCAACACGCTGGCGGCCAGATGCGGCGCCATCTGTGGCGCCAGCGCCTGTGGCGGCGGCCAGCCATACAGCAAGGCGCGACGCTGGGAAAGCGGGCGGTGGCGGCAGCTGGCGGAATAGCTGGCGGTAGCGCGTCGGCGCAGCGCCCATGGCGCGGCAGCGGCGATAAAGCGGGCGGCGCGAACAGCAAGGCGAAGCGCGAAGCGCGGCGCGGCCAGCAGCGCTGAAGGCCTTGGCGAGCCAATTGCAGCGTGGCGGCGGCGGCCAGCGAAGCGGGGCCAGCGGCGGCGCAGCAGCCAGCGTGGCAGTGGCGCCACATGCCTTGGCGGCAGCGTTGCGAGCCAGCGTGGCACGCATGGCGCCAGCGCATGAGCGAAAGCGGGCGGCGGTGGCGGCGGCCAGGCGGCCGGGCGAGGTCTGCGGCGTGCGTGTGTACGCGAGAGCAGCCATGGCCACGAGCAGATAATGCTCAAAAAAAGGAAAAACTAGCTCGATCTAAAAACGGTCAAGATCAGCCCGATCTGCTAAGAAAAAATCCAGATCGACACAACAGGTGCACGCATCGACGGTATAGTCAACAAATTTCTACTCCGGGAGTGATTAGATCGACATTGGTCGGCGACAGCAGGTCAGCTTGACTCCCGGAAAGAAAAATCCGCACCTAAGATGGGATCTGATCTAAGATCTGAACTCAAATCTTGAAAGGAAAACGCGAGACGAATCCATTTTTGCGGTCAGATTTGTGTTACCTTCAACGAAAGCCTGCATGATGCAGGTTCGACGGTGGCTTCGCGGAGGCTCGACGGAGCGACACGTGCTGATAACGTGTTGGAACACCCCCTGCCGACTGGCCGGTCCCGAGGCTCAGTACACAAGTAGATGACACAGAGAACAAAAGGGAACTTTATTGAAAACTCTCTCGGTAAACTCCCGTACACAGATTGTTCCTCTATTTATAGGCTAAAGGGGGATACGATACCCACATGAGCCAACCCTAACCTGGTAGAGGCCACACCGAGTGGGCCTCTACCGGCCCAGTTTCCCAACAGTCTCTAGGCGACGCCGCTTTCGGTAGTTGCCGCTTGCTCGGGGTTGAAACTTCCCAGCCCGAGTCTTCCGGAAATGCTATTTACCGCCAGTAGACGGCGCAGGCGGCTAGCGCCGCACAGGATGGAAGCCCCTTTGGGTCGGCCCAGTTCTCGAGGATTTACCTTTTATGTTTTCTTTTCCTTTTTTCTTTTTTCTTTTTTCTTTTTTTTGTTTCTTTTTTGTTTTTTTGTTTCGTTTTTTGTTTATGTTTTTAGTGACACCTTTTCTTAAAGACGTTCATTATTTTTAAAAAAAATATTATGTTTTACTAAATTTGGGTTTATGAATTTTAAAATTGGTTCATGACTTTTTTGAATTGGGTTTATTCTTTTGAATTTTTGTTTATGTATTGAAATTTTTGGTTCATGATTTTGAAATTGGTTCATGTTTTTCTAAATTGGTGTATGATTTTTAAAATTGGTTCATGACTTTTATGAAATTGATTCATAATTTTCAAATATTTGTTCATGTTTTTTGAATTATATTTTTGATTTTTTTCATGATATTAAAAAACTTCAGGAGTATTCAAAAGTATGCACAGTTATTAAATTATAATTATAGAGAATGTTCAGAGTTTAAATAAAAATATGAAAAAAATAAATAGAAAAAGAAAGAATAAAAAAAGAAAGAATAAAAAAGAATTCTCCTGACCTGGATGGCCCACTTACACCACGCCTTCGGGCGGCGCGCGCCGAAGCGGCGTATAGCAACTTCCCGAGTCTTCTTCTAACACATGTACTCCCTCCGTTTTAAAATATAAGATATTTTATATTTATGAAAAGAATATGTCTAGACATCTTTTAGTACGTAAATTCAGAATAAACCTCTTTGAACCTACATACAAAAATATATCTAGATACATTATCTTTACAAACTAAAACATCTTATAAATTAAAATAAAGGGAGTATCTCGTTAGCTTGTTAAATCCCGCGCAAGTTATTTGATTTTGTCTAAATTTACATAATTCTTTCGATTCATTTTTTTGCGAAATTCCACCTATTGATTAATAATCATCAACAATGGTACAAAAAACCCTAAAAGTAATAAAAATTACAAATAGGTCATTGAACCACCTAGCGGTGACTACATATACTAACATGAGTCGGAGACACGCCGCCGTCCTCGCCCGTCCATCATCAGTCAGGTAAAGCTTGTCGTAGTAGAACTTGTTGTAGTAGACGAACGGAAAGTCGTCTTGCTAAGGCCTCGAAGACCAACGTACCAGAAAAGCAACCATCGCCAAAGATGACAATCGTAGACCAGAAAAGACTGACCTCAAACCACACCAAATAATACGAAAAACGACCAGATTCTAAAAGATTCATCGGACACATGACTCCACGCGCTCTCCACCGGTGCTAGCCGCACCAGCGAAACGAGAATAGGAAGGAAAGGACCTTATTCTAATTTGAGGATGTTGCCGTTGACTCATCATCCTGAAAAAGACACCGAAAATAGTCTAAACAACGAGCGTGAACCTTTCCGCTGGCGAGAGGTCGTGGTCCGCCATATCTCCAAAGCACCAAGGCTACCGGAGATAAAGCGGACCAGCGAGGTCGCCGACGAGAAGGACGAAACCCTAGATGAGGTCTACAAAGATGCCACCTCTCTCTTGTCTTGAATGGTGTACCCTTCCTCCGGCTCATATTAATGACCTTAGTTTTGTGTAGATACGAATACACCTTGTCTAAATACTTAACTAGATACATACAAATCTAGATAAAATTAAGATTATTAATAAAAACAAGAGAAAAAATATCTAAATATAAAATATATCTAGATATATTTGAATTAGACAATCTAAATCATTATTTTAGGACAAAGAGTACAATTGTACGAAAACACGGTCACGACCAAGGTACAGAGCTAAGAGACATACGACAACCGATAGCAGGGTTTAGCAGGCATATTTAGCAGAATACGTGGGCCACCAACCGTGCACAGCAAGCGTGATGGTATCGTTGGCCACTGCACACTGCTATATAAGAGCAAGTACAATAGTGGTTGTATAGCCAGTCTAGATGGTAATTTTGTCTATGTGAAGGAGTGAGACATATAAAAAGAGAGGAGTGGACTTTTATGTAGGTTGTGTTTGGTCGGCCGCACGGCTGTTTCCGTACTAGGCTGGAAGAAATAAGCCTGTCTGAAGAATCACACGGTGGGCAACTCACATCGCATGTGTCTTAAAGCTAGCACCCGAAAAGTTGGCATGTTAGGAACGTCAAAATCGGGCTTTTTGCGGGACATACCCTAGGGAGCCAAAAGAGGGCACGCGGCTGCACGCGGGGAGAAGAATGGGAAACCACGCGATGCATTGAGAACGCACGCCATAAATCCCCTCATCTCTCTCTCACCACTCTCACTCTCTCCCCATTCACAACCGCTCCTTCCTCCCGTCTCACCGTTGACAGTTTCTCTCCTGCTGGAAGATCGAAGACCACCGCGGGAACAACAGACAGAGATAGATCTAAGCGAGAACTGCGCTTCTCCTAGCTACAGAAACATCATGGTTTTTTTGCTTTTTTTATAATGAGCACTGTAAACTATCCGCTCCAAAAAGGATAGTTGATCAAACTGAAACCAACGTCAAGTATGAGTTATTAATTTCAAATCCATCTGCTACTGCGACTGTTTCTTTTTCTTCCCCGGGAAACCCAAAGCTCCAAACTTGCAGCAATGGCGGTATGTCCTCGAATCACCAACTCTCTAAGCTTTTAGTAGCGCAAATCTATCTGTTACCGTCTGATTCTCCGAGTATGAGCGACATGCGCAGTCGATTTATACCGATTTGTGCTATTTTTGGTCGATTTGATGAGTTAGGGTCTTTTCTTTCCTTGTTATGCCTTCATAAGCACTAGATCTACCAATACCGATGTATGCAGATTTTTGGATTTGGGGTTTCGTGGACATTGAAAATTGGAGATTACTTCACTATTCATGTTTTTCTTATAGGCTGATGATTACTTTGCATTCTGTGGCCAAGATCCCTTCATAGCATGCCGGTTATGATTGATCTTGGACACACAATGCCTAATATGAGGCACAATTTGTGGGATTTTCGATTTGAAGCGATGATCCTATCGAACCTATCGAACCTGGTTCTGCCATCTATTCAAGCTGATGAAACTTGGTTTGGTAGGATTATCGCTTCATGTCGTAAATGCTGTGAACCATGATGCAAATGTTGTAAATGCTGTCAGCCCATCTTGTGCACTGAGTACAATTCATTCATAGAGCTGATGCTGTAGGACCGGATGGTATGCACAACTTAATTGGTTGTGCACGTCCTCTAGTTCCCTGTAACACCATCTATACCTTGTTTGTGCTAGTTATTATGAAGCTAGGCGTTGGTGTGGTCATTGTGTTTTGCTTCCTTGGGCCGATGATTACTAAGTAGCACAATGACATGCAAGGGGATCCTCTTCATGAACAAACTTGTGTGATAACCAAAATCATTTTTCATTTATGTTGCTGATGAGGAGAATCTCTTTGAATTTGTGCCATTGCATATGAGGCCATGTTGATTGTTCATGTATGATCACCAAAATGAATGTGCTTACACGTGTTGATTCTTTTTGTAGTGCTCGAAGATGTTGATCAGAGGTGCTCTCCCCACCAATGGAGGAGCATGCTCCAGGGATGCTGGTGAGGGTAGTGCCTCCAAGAGGGCCAACGATGGTGGTGAGGGTAGTAGCGCCAAGAGGCCGAGGGGCAGGCCTCTAAAGATTGGGCACTTCGACGACCAGGTAGGTCCAATCCATTTTTCCAAGGTGATCTTGGCACCTGGATTAGACCTGCTACCAATCCCTGATGGCTTTAGGACTTTCCTCGGCACTATGCCGAGGACGATCGTGCTCAAGACAAACACCGGATGCAGCTGGATGGTGAAGCTCCGGGATGTCAGCGACAGGATTTGCCTTGACTAGGGGTGGGATGGCTTCGCCATTTCCCACCAAATCAAGATCGGGTACTTCATGACCTTCAAGATGCTAAAGGGTGACCTGTTCAAGGTCACCATCTTTGACTACACCATGGCTGAAGTGATGAAGAAGTGTCTGGAGCATGATCTAGCACTTGCCATGATTGACCTTTGAACTTTTCTGTGAACTTTGTCTGTCTTCATTTGTTGTGAACTTCTTTGTATGCCATGTGGTTGCCTTGCTACAATGGTTATTGAAAGGACTATGTTTTCCCTTGCTATTTTGGTAATGATGACAATCCCACTTGTGATCTAACAGTGTGCTTTAGTTTCAGGTTAATTGTTTTTGATAGAGCTTATGGAGTGTGTGGATGATATTCTTGGGATCTCGTGAATACGACGTTCTTTAATTTTTCTCTTTCTCTCATTTTATTGTTTTAGATCGCCGTACTATCAAGAGGGGGTCCACCTCGGAAGGCTATGGGGAATCATCTGTTCTTGCACAAACCATAGTTGCACCGCCACAACCATCCTATTCATCAGCGAGAGAGCGAGTATCTAATCTGTTGGTGCAGTTTTTGTCTGATCGAAACTTCCGGACAAGCGCTGGAAGTTTCGCTCAGGGTTCTCTGTGGGATGGATCTGGGATTATTTCCGGTCCAACTTCCAGCGGAAGTTTCGGTCAGAGTTTAAAACCTACTATATTGTAGTGTTCTATTTGACGGAACTTCCACCGGAAGTAGCACCGGAAGTTCCGGTCACAGGAACTTCCTTTGATTTTTCCGCTGAGACCCTGGGCGGAACTTCTGCCCAGGCACCGAAACTTCTGGTCGGGCATTTTTTGTGACCCAGTTGTTCGGCCCCTAGTTCTGATCCAAGTTCCGCTCAGGTTCAGAATACTTCTGTTTGCAAGTGTTCTATTTGACGAAGCCTGGCCCAGAACTTGCTCCGAAAGTTTCAACGGAACTTCCGGTCATTCTGATCGGAACTTCTGGTCAAGCTTTGGAGCGTGCGTCAACGGTCTTCGTACCGTTGAAGAAGCGTTGGGCGGAACTTCCGTTCCCTCATAAAACTTCCGATGAGGTTGCAAACTGTCCAACAGTTCAGTTTGGAGGGGGCCTATTTAAGGCGCCCTCCTTCTTCCTCCTACCTAACTCTTCAATTTTATCTCTCCTCCATTAATACTAGATCTTCACCTCACTAGATCTCTCTCCCTTGCCACTCAAATCACTTGATCTTTTGAGAGTTGGGGGAGGTGGCCTAGATCTACACTTCCACCAAAGAAGATTTGATTCCCCCACCTATCCTTTATGGATCTTGTTACTCTTGGGTTTCTTGGAACCCTAGACGGTGTAGGGCATCCTCAGAGCTAAGGACATGTGTTGTAAAGCTCTATGGTGTCGTTGAGGGCATCCAACTGAGTTGTGGATCTTCCCACTCAACCTTGTTGTAAAGGTTTCGGTTGGCTCCTTCAAGGTCACCGGTTAGTGGATTGTGAGGCCTCCTTTGTGAGGGAGCTCACCGGAGAAGAAGGTGAGGCCTTTGTGACATGGATATGTCCTACGGGTACCCGATGTTAGCCTACCTGGTCCAGCTCGACGGAAGGCCCACTCGACGACCTGCCAAGGTCCAGGACGCCTATGACGTTTCGACTGATATAAAGCCCATATGGACACGGACTCCCAAGCGCATAAGACGAGGAAATCTCAAGACTAGAGTTTGAATACAACTTGTAACCAAATCGTATTGCCACCCGAGACCTAGCCTCCCCATATATAAAGTCTAGGAGGGTCCAACGAGGAGGACACGATACGTACGCAATAGACAAATCTACAGGTCTAGACAACTCCTCACCGCATACACACCCCCATGCCAGATTGCATCTGCGTACCCCTGTACCTTTTGGTTTTGCCGTAATCAAGAGCAGACAAGCAGAAGTAGGGTTTTTCCTCCGGGGGCCTAAACCTGGGTAAATCTCATGTCCCCTGGTTGCTTGTGTGTTAACCGTTCCATGATCTCCAGCATCCCTATCTTTTCCAAAACCCAAGCTCATAACAATGGGCATTGACGAGTCGAAACCTCGTCAATTGGCGCCGTCCGTGGGAATTGGGGGCGCTGATTGTGAGGTTGCGACGGTCCGATCACCGGCAATCTACGATTCATCGGCTCCTTCGGAGCAGGTCTGTTTCGCTCCCTCATCGTCCACAATGGACAGATCCCATCCGGTTGATTCGTCAGCATCGACATGCTCAACTTATTCATCGACAAATCTGCTACGTCACATCTGATCTTCGTCATGATCACGTGGCCGACTTGCCATCAGTGTGTTTTATAGTAATTAAGCGGCGGCACGTTCGTGAAAACACGAGAGATCAGTAGCTGTTTTGTGGAAAGCTAAATCAACTCAGGGATCGCTTCCAGATATAAAGGAATCAAGTCCCGTGCTCCATCATGTGACATCGTCGCATGCAGACGTGATACGGAGAAGCTACATCAAAAGTCCAATCGGTTATTGTCTACATGAGGCGGCCATATTCTTTCTTGATCACACAAGCATATGGTTCTACCAGGCATATACGCATCAGATCAATCCAAACAAAAAGCAATCTGAACCAGTCAACCTCCACCGTCAGAAGCAGCAAGACCCACGACCAAAATTGAAGTCACCTGGAACAACACGTGCAAGCTGTACTCGTGCGAATCTGCAATTCTAAATCAGCAATGAAGCAAAACAAAATCCTGATCGGATTAATTTCCTAAGAAGGAGAAAGGGCCATCCGAGAGATTCTATATCACGTATGGCAAAAGGAGTCTTGTTGCACGAGGCAATTCTACCTCCGTTTATGAACATGCAAGTGAGCCAGCTAGCAGGCATCAATTTTCCGGCGAGGACAAAAAATCATCGCGTCGACTCTACGGCCAGAAGTTGCGTCGCTGTCGTCATGTCGACTCCGTGTCCACGACGCGACTCCATCAACCTCGAATACATATCCACCATAGGTCTAGGTGACCCGCTGCCGCATTGGCTTTCGAACGCCGCCTCGACCACATCAACTCCATGCTCGGGGGCTGCGCCCACTTGTCCACATGACTCGCGACCATCCACCTGTTGCGGTTTTCGACTGCGACGACCCGATGTGATCTTCGATTGCGGCGACCAGTCGCACCGGCTTCAGCGACCGTGAATCGGGGGCTCCTTCGACTCCGACGATCCTCTACGATCTTCGGCTCCAACGACTTGGGGGCTCCCTCCGCTTCGGCGACCAGTCGCGGCCTTCGGCTCCAGCAACACGCTGTGGTCTTCAGCCCTAGTAAACTGTGTGGCCTTCGGCTATGGTGACCTGCTGCAATCTTCGAATACGATGACCCGCTGAAGTGTTCGGATGTGACGACCCAGTGTGGTCTTCGATTGTGACAATTTTTGGCTGCGGCGACCCGCTACTGCATCGACTCCGTCCACGACAACTACCATAAAGCTAAGTTTCCCTCTACTTAGAGCTAATTTCCTTTTTTAAAACTCGCACTCGAAACACTCGGGGGCTGCACCCTCTTCGAGTAACCTAATGTGCCATCGGCTCCATGCACTCGAGCATCTCGAACACGATAGGCCGAGTAGCTGATTCTGCCTGATCGTCGAATCCTTGAACTCCGAGTGCCTCGGCAAGGTACTGAGACTAAGGGTAATCAGGCTAACGAAAAGGTCTAGCATATAGTGCAACAATGTTGACTCGATCGGCACCAGAATCTTACTGTACAAGCCAAAAGGCAAATATTTCTTTATAAGATACAAATACTTCACAATTTTTTGTGTTTTCTGCAGCTTATAAGGACGCCGACTGCATCGAGTTATTCCATCAGATCCTTTAACAGGAGTCGACAAAACAACTGGCTACGCCATACACCCAAGACCTAAGTCGAATCCCTCTTCGGATGGTTGTATCACCCGATGCTACACAGACACAGCGCTGGCCGTGCACCCGATAGAAGCAACGGCGTCGACTTCATCCGGAACATCGAGTCCTTCTGGCTAAACGTCTCGCGACTCCGCTACGTTGACTACTGGCTCCTTATGTGTGAGACGCTGACTCGATGCACTTCCGGGTCAGTGGTTTCTCCTCGCATGAGTCTCCACTCGAGTCTACGACTCGACTAGACACTCGGGGGCTACTCCTATCAGGAGCGCTGGTAGCGCACCCGATGTACTTCCGGGTTAGCGATACGCCCGCGAGATTATCTATTACAACTGCACGATACAAGACTCGAGTCTCTGCCCGAGTCTACGACTCCGCCAGACACTCGGGGGCTACTGCAAGCTGGAGCGCTGGTCGCGCACACAGAAGATCTTCGAGTGGCACACTTCGATTCCTCACTCGAATTAATGATTCAACTGAGGACTCGGGGGCTACTCCCATAGAGAGCGCTGGTCGCGCATTCGAAAAAAATGAAGGCATTCAGGGCATCTGTAAGGTCATCCGAAGAACTTTCGGATCGCCATAACCCGCAATTGACGACTATAAGTTTTTGCTCGATTCTACGACTCAAACAGACACTCGGGGGCTACTCCCATAGGGAGCGCTGGTCGCGCACCCTATAGTCCATTGTGTTGACTACTTCCATAATGATGACTCCTCTACAACAACTGAACAAACTTAGCTGACCCGATGAACTTTTGGGTGAAGTGCTTCGCACTCGATACAACTTTCGGCTCCAACATGTCAATGCAAGGTTGAAGACAACTAAGTCTCCACCCGAATCTACGTTTCGGATGGACACTCGGGGGCTACTGACATGGATATGCCCTACGGGTACCCAATGTTAGCCTACCTGGTCCAGCTCGACGGAAGGCCCACTCGACGACCTGCCAAGGTCCAGGACGCCTATGATGTTTCGACTGATATGAAGCCCATATGGAAACGTACTCCCAAGCGCATAAGACTAGGAAAGCTCAAGACTAGAGTTTGAATACAACTTGTAACCAAATCGTATTGCCACCCGAGACCTAGCCTCCCCATATATAAAGGCTAGGAGGGTCTAACAAGGAGGACACACTACGTACGCAATAGACAGATCTACAGATCTAGACAACTCCTCACCGCATACACACCCCCACGCCAGATTGCATCTGGGCATCCCTGTATCTTTCGGTTCCGCCGTAATCAAGAGAAGACAAGCACGAGTAGGGTTTTCCCTCCGGGGGCCTGAACCTGGGTAAATCTCGTGTCTCCTAGTTGCTTATCTGTTAACCGTTCCGAGATATCCAGCATCCCCATCTTCTCCAAAATCCAAGCTCATAACAATGGGCATTGACGAGTCGAAACCTCGTCACTTTGTGGCGCTCGGGTGACCTTGTGTGTCCCCGACACCTCTCCAACATAGACATAGCTTCCTTGGAAGCGAACTACGGGAATTACATCTCTGTGTCCCCGCTCAGGTTATCTCGTTCCTTACCTTTACTACTTGCTCTTTACTGCTCTTGTGCTTGTTGTTAGTTCTCTAGCATATAGGTTGTTCACCTAGTTGCATATCTAGAGAACTTATCTTATTGCCAAGCCTAAAATTGAGTAACTAATTAAAAATTGGTAGCGCCTATTCACCCCCCTCTATTCAATTCAAAGTCGGTACTTTCAATTGGTATCAAAGCCAAGGCTCTTATTTCGGGATTTACCGCCTAAGAGATGATGGCCGAGGAAGGGAGTAGTGAAAATGACCACTCCAAGAACTTGGCCACCATGGACGACCTCAAGCTATTGGAGTCATCCATGATGTTTAAGTTTGAGGAAATGATGACTATTTTGTAGTCTCTCAAGCCAAACCCCATGGTTCCTCTTGTCACACCCTAAACCACCAAGCTTCCTCCCACGGTTCCGTGACCGCCCCCGGGGTGAATCCCGCGGTCATCACCACTCAATTGGGACTTGGTTTTTTTTGCTCAAACAGCTACCAAGGTTCCAAGCAAGAACATCGAGGGGCTCGAAGACTCAACTTCCAAAGAGGAAAGTGGAGGAAAGGACTACTCGGCGGTTCCCCCACCGCTGAAGTATACTCCGGATCCATCCATTCACATGCCATACATCATTACTCAAGGAGCACCACCTATGTTAGATACTTCAAATTTCGCCAATTGGCAATATCTAATGCGCTCACATATTTTCAGCTCTTCTATTGAGTTAATGAGGATTGTGGAGGATGAGTTCTCTCCATATGACCCAAAGAAGTTGACTCGAGGTTAAGTGGTGGACAAGCAACTCAATGCCATGGCTTTGGGCATGATTCAAAAGGCTTTAACTCTGATACGTCAGAAACGTATCTATAATTTTTGATGTTCCATGCTTGTTTAGTATCTACTTTGCTTTGCTTTGTCTACACTTTGAGGTGTTTTTATATGTTTTTTGGTACTAACCTATTAACAAGATGCCACAATGCCAGTTGCATTTTCTCTTCTGTTTTTGGTTCCAGAAAGGCAAAAAATCAATATTCTCGGAATTGGACGGGACAAAAGCCAAAGTTAATATTTTATCGTGGGGAACACGGAGCCAGAGTACGCGACGGAGGGAAGGCACCAGGGGGCCACACCCACTGGCGGCGTGCGCTAGCCCTAGACACACCTGGGGGAGGGTGTGACCACCCTGGCCGCCCCTGCCTCACCTCTTTGCCTATAAAGACTCCCCGATGCATAAACCCTAAGTACCCGATCCATATTCCACGAAACTGTCTGTAGCCGCCGCCACCATCGTCCCTAGATCGGGGGGATCTGAAGCTCTTCCCGGCACCCTGCCGGAGGGGAGATCATCCTGGAGGCCTTCTTCTTCATCATGCCAGCCTCCAGTATGAAGCGTGAGTAGTTCCACCTTGGACTACAGATCCATGTAGTAGCTAGATGGTTGTATCTCCTCCTTTGTGCTATCATTTTTAGATCTTGTGAGCTCCGTTCATGATCAAGATCATCTATTTGTAATCATGCATGTTGTGTTTGCGGGGATCCGATGGATATTGAGATTACTATGTCAGATTGATTATTGGTTTTGTCTTATTGATTCTATCATGTCTATGTTGTTTGAGATCTTGCATGCTCTCCGTTTCTAGTAGCTATCTTGGCCAAGTAGATGCTACTGACTCCAAGAGGGGGTATTTATGCTAGATAGTGGGTTCATGCCTCTATTTAATCTAAGGGAAGTGAAATAAATCTCTAAGGTTGTAGATGTGATGTTGCCACTAGGGATAAAACAACGGTCTCTTGTTCATGGAACAAGTGGATTGTTTACCTTACACACTTGCTTAAAGCAGTTATCTGTTGCTTGCAACTTAATACTAGAGGGGGTTCGAATGATAACCTAAAGGTGGATTTATAGTCATAGATGCAGTTGGATGGCAGTCTAAGTATCTTGTTGTGTTGCCCAATCGAATCTCATAGGATCATGAATGTCTAGTATTGCATTGTTATGCCTTGCTCAGTCCTATCAGTTGCCCTACTGTAGTTTGTTTACCCAGCATGCCATGTTTGTTTATCTAAGGAGAACACCTCTAGTGAACTATGGACCCCGGTGCAATCTTTACCATTGATACATCTTCCACTGTTCCTGTTTACTTTCTGCAAACCACTATCACCTTCCACACCATATAGTTAATCCTTTGTTATAGCAACCGGTGAGATTTACAACCTCACTGTTCGTTGGGGCAAAGTCTTTAGTTTATGTTGTGCAGGTCTCCAAGTTTCTAGCAACACCTTTGAGATGGTTCCTTCCTCCTACTGGTTCGATAACCTCGGTTTCTTACTGAGGGAAGACTTGCTGCTGTGCTCATCACACCTTGCTCTTGGGGTCTCCCAACAAAGCGCTACCACGCGCCATCAACAAGTTTTCTAGCGTCGTTGCCGGGGACTAAAAGAAGAAGAAACTCCCACGTCAACAACACACCAGCACAAGTTTTCTGGCACCATTGCCGGGGAGGCTAAGGACTTCTTCACAAGGGGAGTCCTTCTCAACATTTCTCTTTACTTTTTTTTGTTTTGCTTAGTTTCTTTTGCTTGCTTTTGTTTTCCTCTTTTTATCAAAAACTCCAAAAAAATTAGTTTAGTTTGGTTTGCTTTCTATTATCAAAAACACAAAAAAATTAGTTCCTACTCTAGTTGCTACCATGTCTGGTTTTTGTCAAATCCCTGTGTCACCTATGGAAAGGATCTTTACTTTCAAGCAAGGAAGTGAAGAGAGTTTCAAAGAAGCTTGGTCTAGAATCTCTGCTTTACAAAGGGAAACTGAGCCTAAGATGAGTCTTATCTTGGTAATTAATAGTTTCTACAACGGTATTGCTCTTTGTTATAGATATGCTTTGGATGCTATAGCTGAGAAAGATATTTTTCGATGTACTGAGGATGAAGCTTTAGATATGCCTAGCAAGTCTGATTCTTCTTTTATAGACATTTATGCTAGGTTGAACACTCTTGAGTCCAGTACTGCTGCTTTGAACGGTTGCTATCACACACTTAGAGAGCACCATGGTTATGTTCCAATAAACTCTAAGACATCAAAATGGTTTCCTACAATAAAAGTTTCTATAAATAGTGAAACTTTTGATGCTCGCTGTGATATCATTTCTGAATTTTGCCTTATGACTAAAGATATCTATGAGTCTTTGAGTCTTTGGGGACTTTATAAAGGAGGAGAAGAAATATCTCTTACCAATAATGCAACTTTATTACCCATTGGAATAGATGAAGGTGTATTTACAAAAATCTCGGGGAAAATGGTGTCTACTGATTATCTTGTTATTGAATGTGTAAGAAAAGGACAAATTACACTTGGAAGATCCCTGCTGAAACACCTTGGAGAAATAATAGATGTGGGAAAAAGCATTATGCATTTTGCTTCTCCAATAAGCAATCACATATTCCCTAAAGAGAAGAAGAAAGGTAAGAAAGGTAGGAGCAAGAGAGTTGATGTTAATGCTTCTTCATTAGAAAATACTTGATTCTTGCTTCTTGTGCCTAACTTAAAGGTGTTAAAGAAAAGTACTTGTTGAGAGATAACCCAAGAGTTTTCTTGAGTCTTGGAAGTTATTACTTCAGTAATGACCTCTTCTTATCCTTTTTGTTTGCTTTTTGTGCTAAGAATGACCTCTAATGAGAGAAAAGTAAGATTTGGGGAGTTGCTGTCCCGAAACAGATTTCTATCCTCCACCGTAAAAATTCGTGAGGAGTATCTATTAGTCAGATTGAGATGATGTTTTGTGAATAAATCCCCAAATATGTTAGCTAACTTTCGTTAGTTCAACACTTTTTGATTTTATCAACAGAAGATCTTTGAAAAAATCGGTTTCTACCTACTGGTCTGTTTTGACAGATTTCTGCCATTATTTGCATTTGCTTCTTATTGATTCCTTTTTGGGTTCTTTTTGGAAAATTGAGATTTTGAGGGAATTGCTATAGTAGCTTGTGTTTTTAGTGAAAGTTTTTCTATTCTAAGCTAAACCGAAGGGTCTATTATCTTTTGAATACACTAATGTTGCTAATGAAGATTGTGTGAAGGAAAATTTTCAGGTGTAGAGAGAGAATGATGTAATGAGATGAAGAATGGACAAAAGCTCAAGCTTGGGGATGAAACCCGTGTCACCCCAAGAAATATTTGAGAGGTATAAGCGTCAAAGCTTGGGGATGCCAAAGGCATCCCCCTCTTCATCAATAAAAAGCTCAGGTCTTTCTAGACACTTCGTTTTTATTGTTTCATGCACTGTTGTGTTGTTCTTGGAGCATCTTAGTTTTCATTTGGTTTTCTTAGTTTGCTTGAATAAATTAGTTTGGACCCCGTTATCGCTGTGTTGTTTCAAATAAGTTGATTGGTGTTGGAGAGGAGTAGAAAGTTCTTGCTTGAGTAGTACAAGAGGAGCTTGCTTTGACTATGACTTAGACTTTAGCATGTCATGCTAGATGTTGTTTTGACCTTATGTTTACTGATTATTGCTATAGCATGACTTGTTCCAAACAATTGGTATTTCTTAGTGTGCCTTGAAAGAATCATGCATTGTTTTAGCATACAAAAGCATAGTATTGTGGCATTCTCCTTTGATGCTTTGTTTGGATTGACTTGGCACATTCTCATACCATGTTATGACTATGAACAAGTCACCGTAGCCTTTATGATCATTTAGTCCTTGACTTGTAGTACCACTTTACGCTTTGATTAGTAATGTTTTTTCGCTCTGCATGATTATGGCCGTTATTGCTCTCTTAGTTGGTCGCTCCTAGTCTTTTGCTAGCCTCCACTTGTATGAGTAATTTCTACTCATGCATCCAACTCCCAAGAAGCCAAGTTATTCCAAAGTGTCCACTATAAATTCCTATGCATGGTGTGTTACACCATTCCAAGTATATTTTTGTTTTCATCTATCTTCCAATTAAAATGTATTTTTTTATGTGAAAACTTAGTGATTAAAGCTCTCACGAACTTGATGGCACACTTTATTTTTCTTGCCCCTAATAAACTTGAACCATTGTGTCATCTATGTTGTATATGCTTGCACTTATACGTTGGAATTAGCAGAACCGTGCTGTCACGGGGAACGCTTTCAACATTGCACTTGTACTTTGTACACAGTTGATATCATGCTATTTTATCTATGGATGTCGTCGGTGTGAAATGAAAGGGGAGCTTGTAAGTCCATGGAGTTATGTATATGTGTTAGAGAAATTCCTGGGCCGCTAGCCTAAGCCATGCCTAATCATGGTGGAAACTTGCAGCATCACCATAATGACATCTATGAAGCATTCTCTTATAAAAATAGAGATAGAAAAAAGAGATTGAGAAAAAGAAAAAAATATGAGAAAAGAGGAAAGAGAGAAAAAAGCACCATATTCCCATGGTAAATAAGAAGAATGCTGAGATGCTCATTGTCTTCTTGCCTTGTCATTTTGATTATGGGATAACTCATGTATCATGTGCAAGGGGTACCCCGTTGGCGATTCTCTATGATACACATGTACTTACTATGACAAGAACTTGCAAGTAACTAAACTTGAGTAGCATGAGGAGCGGCCCTCGTATTCAAGGGACATGAGATTGCCAACTTATACTTTTTCAAGCATATACTCCATAGTTTGTTCACTTTAACCTTAATCACTTCAAGATGCTTATGATAGGGGCAATGGGAGCTGAAAGCTAACAAGTACCATAATTTTTGGAAGCTCTTTTTGAAACTTGAAATCCCTGCTTCCCTTTATGAAGGGCCTTTCTTCCACCATTATATTGAGTCTCCACCTTCTATCCTTAGACTCCAGTTAAGAGAGCATAGTTGCCATTCTTAGTTCTATGTGCATTGTCCCAAAACTTATTGATTGCTGCATATTGTTGATATTACTTGTTCTTGTGCTATTTGTATCTAGTCACTCTTATGAACTTTGAAGGTGTCCTATGCATCTATTTGCTACTCCATGAGGGACAAGTTGACTGCCACTATGCCATGTTTTCTGTATGTCAAACAAACAAACGTTTTTCAATGCATGTTATTCATGATCTTTGTTTGTAACCTTTCATGTTGAATGCTTAGTTATTTTGTCTTACAGTTAGAACTCCATCTTTCATGCTCATGTTTAGAGTTCTTTGATCCTAGCTTTCAATGCTTGCAAATGGTTTGATCTTGATTTTGATGGTGCATGTCACCTCAAAAATTGTTCTTTTTATCACTTACCTACTCGAGGACGAGCAGGAGTTAACCTTGGGGATGCTTGATACGTCAAAAATGTATCTATAATTTTTGATGTTCCATGCTTGTTTAGTATCTACTTTGCTTTGCTTTGTCTACACTTTGAGATGTTTTTATATGTTTTCTGATACTACCCTATTAACAAGAT
Source organism: Avena insularis (assembly GCA_023614405.1). Taxonomy (NCBI): domain Eukaryota; kingdom Viridiplantae; phylum Streptophyta; class Magnoliopsida; order Poales; family Poaceae; genus Avena; species Avena insularis. The sequence goes on along the minus strand of JAJUPC010000119.1, from coordinate 179,141 downwards.
GCCACAGTGCCAGTTGCCTGTTTTCTTCTGTTTTTGGAGAAAGGCAGAAAATCAATATTCTCGGAATTGGACGGGACAAAAGCCAAACTCAATATTATACCGTGGGGAACACGGATCTAGAGTACGAGACGGAGGGGAGGAACCAGGGGGCCACACCCCCTGGCGGCGCAGGCTAGCCCTAGCCGCGCCTGGGGGAGGGGGTGACCACCCTGGCCGCCCCTGCCTCGCCTCTTCGCCTATAAAGACCCCCGATGCATAAACCCTAAGTACCCGATCAATATTCCACGAAACCGTCTGTAGCCACCGCCACCATCGTCCCTAGATTGGGGGGATCTGAAGCTCTTCTCGGCACCCTGCCGGAGGAGAGATCATCCTAGAGGCCTTCTTCTTCATCATGCCAGCCTCCGGTATGAAGCGTGAGTAGTTCCACCTTGGACTACGGGTCCATGTAGTAGATAGATGGTTGTATCTCCTCCTTTGTGCTATCATGTTTAGATCTTGTGAGCTCCGTTCATAATAAAGATCATCTATTTGTAATCATGCATGTTGTGTTTGCGGGGATCCGATGGATATTGAGATTACTATGTAAGATTGATTATTGGTTTTGTCTTATTGATTCTATCATGTCTGTGTTGTTTGAGATCTTGCATGCTCTCCGTTTCTAGTAGCTATCTTGGCCAAGTAGATTCTAGTGACTCCAAGAGGGGGTATTTATGCTAGATAGTGGGTTCATGCCTCTTTTTAATCTAAGGGAAGTGAAATAAATCTCTAAGGTTGTCGATGTGCTATTGCCACTAGGGAGAAAACAACAGTCTCTTGTTCATGGAACAAGTGGATTGTTTACCTTACACACTTTGCTTAAAGCAGTTATCTATTGCTTGCAACTTAAGACTAGAGGGGGTTCAGATGATAACCTGAAGGTGGATTTCTAGTCATAGATGCAGTTGGATGGCAGTCTATGTATCTTGTTATGTTGCCCAATCGAATATCATGGGATCATGAGTGTCTAGTATTGCATTGTTATGCCTTGCTCAGTCCTGTCAATTGCCCTGCTGTAATTTGTTTACCCAGCATGCCATGTTTGTTTATCTAAGGAGAACACCTCTAGTGAACTATGGACCCCGGTCCAATCTTTACCATTGATACATCTTCCACTGTTCATGTTTACTTTCTGCAAACCACTATCACCTTCCACACCATACAATTAATCCTTTGTTATAACAACCGATGAGATTGACAACCTCACTATTCATTGGGGCAAAGTATTGAGTTTGTGTTGTACAGGTCTCCAAGTTGCTAGCAACACCTTTGAGACGTTTCCTTCCTCCTACTGGTTCGATAACCTCGGTTTCTTACTGAGGGAAGACTTGCTGCTGTGCTCATCACACCTTGCTTGGGGTCTCCCAACGAAGCGCTACCACGCACCATCAGACTCCCAAGTACTTTGCTCACATTCACCAATTCAACACCGCCAAGGAAGCATAGGATCAACTCACCGAACTGTTTGTTGGGAATGCAAGCATTCAAAGCTCCAAGTTTGATAAAGTCAACAATGAGTGCAATGGTTTGGCTATGCAATATGATAAGACCCCCGAAGACATGTATAGGCGGCTCAAGGTCCTTTGTTGCACTATGTGGGATCTTGGTGCCACCTATGTTGATGACAAGTTCATGAAGAGGAAGTTCATTCAAGCTCTCCTTCCATTTGAAGAACAAAAGCTCAACTCCATTAAGGGAAGAACCAACTTTCACCTAATGACCTCCCAACAAGTCTTGAGTGAAGTGATTGCCATGACCATTGCCAAGAAGAACGCGGAGTCCGCCCGTGCTATAGGATCGACAAAAGTGAATCTTGCATTGAAGGCCAAGGCTATTGAAGTTGATTGTAACATCCCAAAAATATTAAACAAGATTATCAAGTTCTAATCACCCAAGTTTAGGGTTAACAAAAACTTTTATTATTAAAATTAATATGAATGCATGTGTGTGTGATTAATGCATGAATGATTGCTTTGCCATGTTTGATTTATATGAATGTTAAGGATTGGTTTAAAGATGAAAACAATATCATCTAGATCATTTCCAAGCAGAATCAAATGAAGAGAAAATCAAATATAAGAAATATAAGCAAATGGTCATTTTGTCCAAACTTGTTCACTAGACCACTTTGGGTGTTCCTAGTCAAGGATTTCTAGCAGAAACAAATCCAATTCTTTTCACCCCTTGCTAAACCAAGTAACAATGAACCCAAGCGCACCTTACAAACCAACAGAAACAAATTCCAAATCTATTTAAAGGACAATTCAAAATTTAATCAAGTGTAGGTACTAAGATGGCCATTTCTCAAAAACCAACCAAACCACTTCACCTTAGCAAACCCAAGCGAACTCAAACTACCAAGCTTATGATCCAAAAATTCAAACCTTGAATTCATGCGGCCATTTCATCAAACACCTGGTGAACACAGATCAAACTTGCCTAACTTCTACTGTGGTGAGCAGTGATTGATCAAACCATTGCCCCCATTTCACTCCCCTTGTCACCCCCAGTGCCCGGCAATGCATTGAAGAAGCTACCCCTCTACCATTTGCACCAGTGTTGCGCCACCCAAGCCGCCATTGCCAGTCGACCATGGACATCACGCAGGAGGCAGCCCCGCGCCCGTCCATGATGTCTAGGAGACAGGCCACCTTCCATCGCCACTCCCTGTCCACCCCTCGAGCGCAGCCAAGCCGTGGACCACCAGAAAACCGCCGTGCCCATTTATCTGTCACCATTCCGAGAGTGCCACAGCCGACACGCGCGCACATGCCATGCCTCGCCGTGTGTACCTGCACTCTCCATGACCCTAGCTACTTCCCAGACACGATCGTTTGCCGCCGCGCGACACGAAGCCCCTGTACGCCGTCTCGAACACTGCCATTCCCGCGTAGAGCACCGACCCGTCCGGACCATCCTCGACCGCCCCATGCCGCGCCTTGAAGCTAGTGATGATCAACATGATACACCCACCATCCTACGCCAGCATCCATGCCATTAGCCCTCTGTATCATCGTCACCGACGATCCTAGACCATCCCGCTCGGTCCCCATCGTCGGTGTATAAATAGAGGCCACCCCGCCTCAATTCTTGACACCATCTTACTCCCCTCTCTCTCTCTCTCAGAACCACCCCTGGCCCTTCCCCGGAGCAAGGCGAGCACCAGCCCGTCGGAATTTGGCCGGAGTCCGCCATTGCAGAGGAAGAGAGGAGCCGTTGATTGGAGCCACCCTAGGAGCTGCTGCGACCACCGTTCGAACCTCCATCATTGACAACGTCGTTCGCCCCATCGCCTACCCTAGATGGAGCCCAGGTGAGCCACCGCGTACCCCCACTTTCGCCGTTAGGGTTCAGTCTCGCCGGAGCTATCCGCCGGAGACGACGAACGACGGTCGTAGATCTTAGTCTAATCGTAGGGCTTAGATTGAAATGTACCGCTTTGGTTAGAATGAGCCGCTGATGCATGGAACCCCCTGTCAGCGCAGCTCGTCTTGTGATGTAGTTAGGCTGGCCCAAGATCATTCCGCCGTGTAGCCTGAGATTCAAACAATCTTTTTCCATTTTATTCAAATCCTAGTTCTGTCAGTAGATTAAAAAATCAATTCAAAGAGATGTACTAACCAAATGACTTGATTCCAATTTTGCTAGAAAGGTATTGAAAATATCAATCCAAGCCCGTTGGATTCAAACCATTTGAAATTATGGACCACCTATAGTAAAAATAACAAGACAGAGACGTTTCCACATTCAAACATTTTTAAAAAATCAACCATAAATGATTTTGAGTTGATTCCAACTCTCAAAAATCACATTTGACAAGATCTATCTGAATATGTAAAAATATTTAGGTTTACATGCAATGATCTTGGACTAGTACTAAAAGAATGCCCCATAGGCATTTCTAGTCACTTTAATTATATAAAATAGTAATTTTAAACTTTATAAAATATGACCACCACTTTAAATCACATTTCCAAGTATTAGAATATGTGGTGATGACATGTGTCAACATGATCCCATATTTTAATTGGATAATATTATATCTTAAGTAGTTTTCAATGAGTAGAAATTACTTTTCTAAAATAAAATAAAAAGGACTAGGTCTTTATGCTAGATCATCTAGTGTGAACCCTTGTGTGCTAAGTAAGGTAGTTAAGTATTTTTTGGTGATTATGTACCTCGTATTTATTTATATACGCTAGTACCAACCAAGGCTACGAGGAGGAGTACTACGAAGAAGAAAACTTCAACCACTGCACCAATCAAGGCAAGCTAATACTTGCAAGCCCAACACTACAAGTTAACTATGTAAGATAGAACTTTGCATGCTAATTATGCAAGATAACCTATGGAAGATGCATTAGGCATGCTTTGGTTATGCAACCTTGATTATACCAAATCCCAGTTTTACTTGCAAGCTTTATTATTTTATTTTTACCAAAGTTTTTTATTACTTTTAGTTAGTGCTTTGTGAGTTTTGGAAAAATAGTGTAGTGTAAGACCCCACCTTTATAAAGGTAAATGTCCCTGTGATTGCAATGCTAGTCCCTGGATCAAATGCTAGCATCCACAATTTAATATGAAGTACACAGAAACAAAGGTCATTATTACATCATCATTCCAGAGATAACATAGTCTTTTACAACTCCATAGCCATAGGCTAGTACGAGAGTTTAACTTAACAATATAAATAAAAGTCTTCATCTTCATGTGCCACAGGCAAGCATGTTGAGTGTAGACTCATAACCCTAATCCTCATCAGAGTAACCTGCAACATCACAAGTTACAGCCACAGTGGGTCAATACATTGGAATAGTATTGGCAAGTGATACCTTAGTAGAATAATAGTATCTAGCTTCTACATGAATTTGGCTAAGTGTAGCTTAGGCTTGCTTTGCTCAAAATGTTGGAATTATTCCCTAGAGGCAATAATAAAGATGTTATTATTATAATTCTTGTTCATGATAAAGTTTATATTCCATGCTAGAATTGTATTAAGCGGAAACTTTAATACTTGTGTGGTTTGTGAACAACACCATGTCCCTAGTATGCCTCTGTGGACTAGCTCATTGATTAATGATGGTTAAGGTTTCCTAACAATAGACATGAGTTGTCGATTAATAATGAGATCATATCATTGGGAGAATGATATGATGGACAGATCCAAACTAAGCGGAGAAATTAGATCGTGTCATCGTGTTCATCTTTGCAAAGCTTTTCTTATGTCAAATATTGTATTCCTTAGACCATGAGATAATACAAGTCCCTGGTATCGGAAGAAAGCTTTGAGGTCATCAAACGTCATCCTATGAGAGGGTGATCATAAAGGTGTCTCTCAGGTGATCGGAAAGTACCTGTTGGGTTGTATGTATCGAGATGGGATTTGTCCCTCCCAAGTCGAAGAGATATACTTTGGGCCCACTCGGTAATCGATATCAACACCGCTTGCAAGCATGTGGTTAAGGAGTTAATCACAAAGTGATATCAGATTACGGAACGAGTAAAGTACTTGCTGTGAACGAGATTGAACTAGGTATGATGGTGCCGACGATCAAATCTCGGGCAAGTAAAATATCGCGAGAAGAAGGGAATATATATATGGGATTGATTGAATCCTGGCATCGTGGTTCATCCGATATGATCATCGATGAATGTGTGGGAGTCAATATGGGTTTCGAGACCCCACTGTTGATTTTTGATAGAAGATCATGTCTGCATGTTCTCGAACCCGAAGGGTCACACACTTAACGTGTCTCGATGCTAGGATAGATTGGATAATTGGTTTATGAGTTTTTGTTCGGAGTCTCGGATGGGATCCGGGACATCACGAGAGGTTCCGGAATGGTCCGGAGAATAAGATTCATAGAAGGCAATGCAGTTTTTGGAGTTCGGAATTGTTTCGGGTTAATCGGTATTGTACCGGAAGCTTCTAGAACCTTTTGGAGGGGGACCAATGTGGCCCCACCTGCCGGGAGGGGGCATGGGCCTATGAGGGAGTGCCCTGGCCGCATTGGGCCAGGGTCACAAGGCCCTATAGGGCCCAGCCGGCCAGATCTAGGGCAAACCCTAGGAAAGCTTCTAGAAGGGAGGGGGAAACTTGCCCCCCACTCTTCCCTCCTTGGCCGCCGGCCTAGGCTTGGGGGAGGGGCTAGGGTTGGCGCCCACCCCTCTATATAAAGAGGGCTGGGGGCGCACCACCGCCTGCACCTCCTCCTCAAGCCCTAGCCGCCCTGCTGCCCTCCTCTCTCTCTCCCTCCCGACTGCACGTAGGCGAAGCCCTGCTGCAGAAACTCTCCACCACTTGCACCGCGCCGTACAGATCCAATCCGTCTCTCCACCATACTTGCTGGACCAAGGAAGGAGGAGACGCCGAGGTGCCCCACGTGTGCATCTCTCGGAGGCATCGCCACTTGCGGTGTTAGATCGGAGCGGATCGCGAGGAGGAGAAGCGAGTACGACTACATCAACCATGTTCCGACGAACGTTCCGCTATGCGAATCTTCAAGGGTATGAAGATCTCATCTAATCTATATAGTTGTTTGCATCTCCTAGATTAGATCTTGGCTTTCCCGTTCGCATCCGTAATTTTTTTTTGATTTACTATGCTACAAAACCCTTCACAAAATAGGTTTTACCTATCAGTTGAAATCACTAGGTTTTTGTTTGGCAAAAACTCCCAAGGAACCACCAATAGACATTGGTGAACCTTCACCCTTGTTCAACCACAAGTTTTTAACTTAGAAATTGGGATGAGGAGATTCTCGATAGCTTCCATGTCTTGATGCTCAAATTGTCCATTTCCGGGGACACGACTAAGTAGTTAGATTCTTCCTTCTGTAGAGGTGGTTCAATTTCCCCACAAGACTTGACTTTCATCAAGATAGGACCTTTAAGAATCCTTCCCTTAGACCAAAATGGACGCGTTCCAAACCTATCACCCCCTACCACCAACTGTCCATTTGGCTAAGTTATTGCAACCTATATGATCCAGGCAGAGCCCATAATGCCATGTGGCTGCACTAGAAGCTTCTTAACATATGGCATCTCAAATCCCTTTGTTCCTGGGTGGCTTTCCACAAGTGTGATACACAAGGTAGACCATAGATATGGTCCTTGTGTAACCACTCAACATAACCCAAACAACCATTCCACCCAGGTGTTTCATTCACTTAGTTGTTTTATTAAGGAAAACACAAGTCAAAGACTTAGCAATATTTTCCATAGCATATGTATATAAACCACCCTTGGTTGCTACTAGCTAGGCTAAGCATGGCAATAGAAAGTATCTTAACTTAGAGAAAATTCTAACAATTCTACAACTACTAGGATTTCCCAAGCATTACATATAGATACTTAGCAAAAATATCATGCATGCCCTATACAAAATATTTCTAATGCATAGTCAAAATATTGGGAAACAAATATGAAGCATCACTTTCCATGGTAGTTGGGGGAGTAACAACAATCCTCACAGTCACAATCACCACTAGCACCAAAATCTACACATAAAATGATAGCACCAAATTCATATTCCAAATAATCAATTAAAAATATATATGAATGCATGCAAATGTTATGTGATGATTTTTCTAAACTAAACAAGACAAGTAAAACAGTAATGATCAATAAACTAAACATTTATACACCAAATAAACTTTATTTGGCCTTTAAAACATTTTCCAAATAATTTTTATACACAAAATATGCCTACAAATGTCTCTGCATAAAATTCTATTTTAACAGAAACAAATTACAAAACCAAGCCCATAGATGTGTAGGATTTATTTTTGTGATTCCAATTGTATATTATTTGTTTTTTGGATAAACAGAACAAAAGTTATTGAATTTACAAGTTTAAACATTCAAAAATCATTTCTGGAATTTTAAACAGACAGGCTAGGCCACGTGGAATGATTCTATTGGCTGATACCAATTCACACGGATCGATCAACAAGAGCCGCACGATCTATATGAAATCGCACGGGCCAGATCTACTCGTGCCCCTTCGTTAAGTGATCTACTCCTACGCGCTAGATCTAGATCCAACGGCTGCTGAGCACGCAACCAAGGATGGGCGGTGCAAATGGGCACTAGCGGCGGCGACGCTACTGGCGGCGATGGTACGGCGATTCTAGCAAGGGCTGGGGGTGGTGATGTTGCTTACCAGACTCGCACGTGCACGAGGAGGCTCAACGTGGTCGCGGTTGGAAGGGGGAAGTGCTGTAGCGGTGGCTAGGGCTCGCGGAGTCGCAAGCGTGTCGGGTTCTTGCAGACGAAGATGTTGTCGATGTTCTGATTCGCCCTAGAACAAACCAGGGGCATCAGTAGTTGCGCAAGTACATGGCGAACCTAGTCGTATGCAAGAGGGGTCAAGGGACGCTCAGTAATTACCGTGATTGCTCGACGGAATTGAGCGGCGGCTCGGTTGTTTGCGGGAGTGAACGGAGACGGCGACCTGGTTCACGAGCAGGCAAACAAATGGCATCATAAGGTGCACAAGGACATGCTGGTCACACTCGTTTGAAGTAGAGGCACAGGGCGGTCAGGACTCACCGTAATCGATCGCCGGAGGTCGTCGGACAGCGGCGGTGTGGTGCGAAATACGGGCAACCTGGTGGCGGAGCGAGTGAGTTGAGTGAGGGGAAATGGCCGTGGGGTGCAGGGGTTTAAGTAGGCGGCAGCACGACAAGAAACGCCTACGGATTCAAGGCCAATTACACCACGCCATTAACGACAAGAACGACAGCGGTGACGCGGTCTGCGGGCGAGATTTGGGGAAGAAGGCTGAGGTGGTAGTGGGGTCGCGCTGTCAGCGAGGGGGTGTGCGCGGGAGGGGTGAGAAACAAAGAGGAGAGGGAGTCCCGGGTGGGCTGGCTATTGGGCTGGTTCTGCTGCTGGGCCGAAAGGCTGGCGCAGGCCTGTTCTGTTTTCTTTTCTCCTTTTCTATTTCTATTTTGATTTTCTGAAATCCTTTTCAAATGTTTTTCAAATGAGTTTGATTTCAAACTTTCTCTGGATTTTTGTAAAGTGAACCATGCACATATTTGAGTATAAAACATTGATGTTCACTCAAAAATACATTGGTCCATTGAAAATAAAATAAAACCATGCTTTGCCTATTTATTTATATAAGGCATTAAAAATGGTTTTAATTTAGATTCTTTGTTTTGAAAACTTGAGTAAGCTTTGAAATCGGCATTCAAACATTTTCTGGTTGAAACAAAGTATTCTCATATTTGAGAGTAGAAAAATAAAGCCATTGCCTTTCCTACATAAAATAATAGGCAATAATTTGCTGCTGTTTTGAAATTTTATTTGAAATTGATCCTAAATGCTTATGAATGCATGAATGATATGCAAACTTTATAAATCATGATTTTTGGGATGTTATAATCTAACCCCCTTAAGGTGAATCTCGCCCTCGAGATTTGGATTGGCTAGAAAATAGGTGAGGGTGGTCTTTCCGAAGATCATCTTCTTTTTCCCATGTTGCTTCTTCCTCGGAGTGATGGTTCCACTGAACTTTGCAGAATTTGATAGTCTTTGTCCGAGTAACTCTTTCTGCAGTCTCAAGAATCTTGATAGGTTTTTCCTCATAAGTGAGATCACTCTCCAATTGGACCTCCTCCAAAGGTATAGTATCCTTCAAAGAAGTCTCCTCCATCTCCGGATGGCATTTCTTTAGCTGACTTACGTGAAATGCATTGTGAACGACAGATAATGATTCAGGCAATTCAATCTCATATGCTACTTCTCTCTTACGGCTCATAACCTTGAATGGTCCAACATATCTTGGGGCCAATTTTCCTTTGACTCCAAACCTTTTCACTCCACGAAGTGGTGATACTCTAAGATAAGCTCTATCACCCACCTCATAGGTGACTTCTCTACGCTTTGGATCTACGTAGCTCTTTTGTCGGGACTGTGCTATCTTCAATCTGTCCATCACCAACTTGACTTTATCTTCAGCTTTCTTTCTCCAACACCAGTCCATAGCAATGGTGTAGTACACTTTCTCCCATAGAGGAATTCAAACGGTGCCATCTCAATACTAGCCTGATAGCTGTTGTTGTAAGAAAATTCTGCTTAAGGCAGACTTTCATCCCAACTAGCTCCATAATCTAGGGCACATGCCCTCAACATATCCTCTAAAATCTGGTTGGTATGTAACATCCTAGCATTTAGGAACCTAACGAAGGGTAGATTTAGGATTATGTATTGTTGCATGCATCTATTTGTAAAAAGGTGGGTAAAATTTTCGCCAAATAAAACCTTAAGTGATCAATGTTTCTTTCTTACTTTAAGATTAGGTTTAGACTTAAAGGAGGATTGTTATAAACTTTGATGTGATCTTAAAAGAATTATGTGTGTTTTGAAATGGGTTTGAATTTAAAAACTTAAGTGTTTGAATAATAATTTAGATATAAGATTTGAATCTTAAATTAATTAAGATATAGGTAGTATAACTTAAACCTCAAAACAATATAAATTATGAAATTCATTTTTATATTATAAAGACATAAACAAGTTACACCAGAATAAAGAATAAGAATGTTCTTTATTAATAATAATATAATCTTTATTACAATTGAATAAAATAAAGATTACAAGAATTATAAAAGAAAAATTACAAAGGACTAAGAAAATTACATCTACTAACTATCCTATATCTAAAACCTATACTAAATCTTCATCTTTATCTTTGAACATGCAAAACAAAGATTAAACAGAAATAAAACAAGATTAGTGTTAGTATATATTTCTCTCAGATATGTCAGTGAGGTGCACTTGACAATCTCATCATTGAGAAACGTTAAGGAGGGGCAAGTTTCACCAATATGAAAGATTTCATCTTTCATAAATTCCCAGCTAGAATGCAAATGACAGCCAAAAGGGACCAATTCACCAGCCAAGGTAAAAGTATATTGGTAATAGTAAGTTCAAATTTTCTGAACCTATCCATATGTGCATAGCAGGCACACAGGCTGCACACACACAAGCATGCAAAGGGTGTGCTGTCAACTTCACAAGCACAGCCAGATCAAACAAAACCAGAGCACAACCGTGAGGAAGCACCTCAGTGCATCACCAGACCACACCACACCACAGCACAGCCAGGGTGAACAACAAGTAAACCAAGAACAGTAGCCAAACCAACCACCTAGATTAACCCAAACATCACCCGGATGGTGACATAAGGAGAGGGATGAATCTGGTGGACAACAAGGTCAAGCCCAGGAGCTAGGAGGAGCAGGCAAACTCAAGAGCAAGCTCAGGAGCCAGAAAAAGTAGATCAAGATCATCAGCAATCTACTACACCAACACCAAATTTTGTGGTGAGCCTCATAAAACCATCACATGATTTCATCATATTATCTAAACCAAAGCATGTGTTGTTTTATGAAGTAATCTCTCAATACTCACCCAGAGGAGGTGAATCTATCCTAGAGATTTCAAGTATAAGATAAGAAATCAAGCTCAACCACAAACACTGAACACTCAGACCAACATCATTGGGTTCAGTGTTACTTTTGCAACTTAGATCATTCATTTGATCTCATCAGATTAGGGCACATCTCTCAAAAGGAGTAGCACCTCTAATCCTATAAGTTTCAAACAAATTATTGCCCAACTAACTAGGAATTACATCCTAGAGCCTCAGACCAACATCATAGGCAAGATAAGAAAGCTTCCATATCATCTTATCAGTTTTAATCACAAGCATAATCAAGCTAAGCCCAGAAATAAGAACTCAATCACTTGTGTGCCAGAATACACTGGTATCGACAAGTTCTTAATGAGCTAAAACCAATCTTTACTTAGCTTTCATAGATAAAAAAGGGACAACCACTACATATCATTTTCCTGAAGCCAAGTGCCAGGAATCAACCTTAAATTCATTTATACATCCACAGAAATCATTGCAAGCAATGATTTGATTCAGTGAGTATAATTTTAGACAAGCCAACAGTATAATTGCAATAAGCAACTACTGTCAGTATAAGCAATCTGACAGTAGAATAAACTCTTAGATCAACAACATAATTCAATCAAGGATTTCATTGATACACTAGCATGGATCATGGTGGATTACCACTAGAATCAATCTGCTAGGAAATTAGCAGCAACAAAGCTACTATTAATCATCAATCACAGCAAACAATCTTTTCCCATGAGCAAATATGATCAACACTAGATTTAAAGCATCATAGATATGATCAAAAGGGGGTGATGAACCCTAATCAGAGCAAGAACCCTAATCTAGAGATTAACCCAATCAGCATATAATCACTTGGCATGAGAAGCCACTAGGTACACACAAAGAGAATCAGGACAATATCATGAACAAGGATCACACAGACCACTTACCCGAGGTCCTCTCTGTCGAATCGAAGAGGAAGTAGTGTGGCCGACAAACCGCTGCGGCACAGGGAGCACCCAGAAAGGCGCTGCAACCTACACCTACCACGACGGCGGCCGCAGCAGCACACGAGCCAGCACACCACCGCAGGCGGGATCGCGGCGGCAGTACATTTTCCTAACCCTAGGGTTCGGGAATGGGGTGGACCTGGCCACGGGGAAGCCCTAGAGTCAAATCCAAGTGGACAAAATGAACGAGCATCGTCGACAACCCCAAATCGCACCATGATTTGCCGGAGCAATTTGACGGCGGCATGACGAATTACCACGGGATCGAGTCATAGGAGGAGGAGATGAGGTCGAGGGAGAGAAGGAGGCAGAGTGGGCTGGGTGGGCCAAAACCCTTCAGGGTAGTCATTTGACCCTGCCCTATTGGGCCACCTTGGCCCAATAAGCACAAGGGGCCAACCCAAGTTATTTAATAAATCTTTTGATCAATTGGAAAAGACCAAAATACCCCTAACATCAATAAAATTATAGAAAATAAAATAATAGTCCAAAAATTATAAATAAAATATTTTTGGATTCACAATAATCCATTCTATCCAAATAAAATAAGATATCAAATTTTGGACATTCAAATTTTTATAAGAATTTTGTAATATAAATATTCCTTATGGAATTTTACAAAATTATTGAAAGGTGATAAATATAAATAAAAATCACTTTCATTATTTATTAATATTGTAGTATTTTTGAAAAATACTAAATAAATATTTAGCAATAAAATTAAGGTATAATTAATAATTCCTAAAGGAATTATTAAATCAATAAAAGTCAAATAAAGGGAATAAAATAACTCAATACATGTTATAAATATATTTATAAATCCCTTATTACTCAAAAGGGATTTTTTTGGGATAAATGAATATAAATTTAATTAATGCATTACATTACTTGCATAATCATTTTGCTTCTTTAAATATTGTCCTTACCGGGCAATAATGATATTTTTGTAGAACTAGAAGCTCAAGGTCCAGTGCAAGCATCAGACTTCACTACCTTGCCATCACAAGGCAAGTTCATCACTTGCTCATGTCCTTTGAAGAGTCTTTATCAAAGTATTTGCAAATTGTGTGTTATCATATGTGCTATAAAAGAAAGAAAATATTATCTTCATAAACAAATAAATCATAGATATCATCCTAAGTGGTGATATAATGGAGCAATAGAACTTAGAGTTCTAATTGCAACAATGATGATCAAATAGGGACTTAATAACCCCTGACATCAGTGATTCTAGCGCCGTATATTACGCGTTAGCCATGAGATTTGGAATGGGACAGAGAAGTCAGCGGTATCTTCTTCCTCTCGCATGAAGCCGGATGTGCAGGTCATGGCTGTTATCCTCGTAGCATGCATATTAATTGGTAATTCATAGAGGATATGCAGCATATGGGTGGGAACCCTCAACGTCCCACGATAGTTCTGGCATCTAACGGTTTCTACAAACCATTGCTGTAATTCATTATGTGGGCATGGTGTACACCAAGGAGGCATGCGGGGTCGCGAAGGGGGTAGTGATTGGCTTGGACCAACTATTGGGCCCCACATCATGGAATTGTGGACAGGAAAGTACGCCCGGTTGTCAAGGAGTTGATCTCTCATGGGTAAAGTAACGCACCTCTGCAGAGTGTAAGAACTGTAACTTGTTACTCCCTGTTCCGGGAAGGAGCTACGAACGCAGCAGGAAAGGAACTCCATGAAAGTTCTAGTCAACCTATGAAGGCTGATTGTCATAGTCTTTCAGAATAAAATCAATCTTTGAAGAAAGATTTACAAAAACTGCATAGTGCCAAGGATTTATAATCCGATGTGGTAGTTAGAGCATCAAACTTCCCACCTTGCATATAATCAAATTGTTGGGTAACGCTGTTACTCATTCTTTCCTTTGATCCCTTTCTTAGACTCTGAGGATCCTGAAGACGTGCCAATGTTGAAGGGATACGGGTAGGCTACACTAGCGCAAATCAAAATTTTCTACCACGTATACCAGGATTACTGTTGTCATAGATCACGGGATTACCACTAGACGCGTAGTTGTGGAATTGATGAAGCGCGTCGAGGCAGTGCAGACATTCCACGTCTTCTCCTTGTCCTCGTCCCACGAGCAGCTCCCCTTGCGCGGCTCGTCCAAGCGCTACAGATGCAGCACCTCCGAGGTATCGACACATATAGGGTGGAAGCGTCAGACGCCGGACTGCTTGGTCCGCGCGCGCGACACAGGCGTGAGGAGTGGCGGCTGGGAATGATCTGAGGTCTAAGGTCTAACCCTAGTCAGCTTGCCCCACCCTCTCTTATATAGGCGTCCCTAGTGGGCTTCTACATTAGCAGCCCATTAGTACCCTAAGCCTGGTCTAATTCGGATCCAATCCTCATTAGGCTTCCAGCCCCTTAAGTGTGTGACCCTATAGGTTCATATACGTATAGACATGACACGAATACACTTATTCTGTCAATAGTTGGTAGCGGCCTCTAGCAAGATGTGCCAACTCCTAAACGCATACAAAGATCATATCAGACGAACCATCACAAGGTTTAGTACATGTCTTTCCCTTTGCCTCACGATATTTGGTCTAGCTCCAAGCTGACCTCCCTTTCTCGATACTGCGATTTGGAATCCCTTTACTAGGTTAACTCTTAACCTTATGTAGCACGGCCATGCATTTCTAGATCCGATCACTTGAGGGGCCCAGAGATATCTCTCTCAAGTAGAGAGGGGAAAATCCCATCTTGATTGACCATGCCTTGCAGCATGCTTCAGGACAAACCCGAAAGCTACCTTTATAACTACCCAGTTACGATGCAGTGTTTGATAGCCCCAAAGTAGGTCGATCCACATCTCAAGTACATGCGACAATTCTCAGGTCTAAGGACAAAACGTACACGATGTGTAGAGAGAGAGCTGCAACTAATTTCCAGTCTCAGGTTGGGTCAGTCCAACCCCATGTTCATAACATGTGTCCACATCATTGGTTTGACATCTCCATGTCTATGACTTGCGAAACATAGTCATCAACCAATCGATGTTCTAGTCTAATATTCACGTGTGTCCTCACATGAACTCCGACTAGGGACAACTCTTAAATAACCATACAAGTAAAGAGTTTCACAAACAATTCACATAATTGCCAATCAATACAAGTTGCCTGATATGGATATTCAAGGAACATTACAATAACTCATGGATACATATGAAATATCATCATCTCTATGATTTCCTCTAGGGCATATTTCCTTCAGTCTCCCACTTGCACTAGAGTCAATCTAAAATGTATCTAATACCAATTGATCTTGTGTGCGCTTCATGCGCATGCGGCGGGAGAGGCTTAGTCAAGGGATCAACAACATTTGAGTCCGTATGAATTTTTCATATCATGACACTACCATCCTCAACGAACTCTCGAATCTGATGGTAACGCATGCGAATATGTTTGTTCTTCTGGTGCTGTCTAGGTTCCTTGGTCTGTGCAATAGCACCATTGTTGTCACAATAGACGTCCAAGGGATTGGACGCGCCCTGAACCACACCGAGAGCGATCAGGAAATTCCTAATCCAAACAACTTCCTTTACGGCCTCCGAGGCAACAATATATTCAGCTTCTGTTGAAGAGGAGGTCACCGTATCTTGCTTGGAACTTTTCCAGCTCACAGCACCACCATTCATGACAAACACATAACCTGATTGCGATTTCGAATCATCTGAGTCGTTAAGGTAACTCGCATCTGTGTAACCCCTTACACTGAGTTCATCCTCACCTCCATAAACTAGGAACACATCCTTTGTCCTTTTCAAGTACTTAAGGATGTTCTTTATAGCTGTCCAGTCACCTTCACCTGGATCATCCTGGTATCTGCTCGTAACACTTAGAGCATAGGAAACATCTGGGCGAGTACATATCATTGCATACATGATGGATCCAATATCCGAAGAATATGGAACCCTGCTCATGCGCTCACGCTCATCAGTAGTCGAAGGACACTGAGTCTTGCTGAGTTTTATGCCATGAGACATGGGCAAGAACCCCTTCTTAGCCTCTTCCATATTGAACCGTTTCAACACTTTGTCAATGTATGTATTCGGGCTTAATCCAATTAGCCTCCTTGATCTATCTCTATAGATCTTGATGCCCAGAATATATGCCGCTTCTCCCAAGTCCTTCATTGAAAAACTATTTTTCAATGAGGTCTTAACAAACTCGAGCATAGGAATGTGTAAGATCCCTCCTTTATAAAGGAAAATGATCCCTGTGATTGCAATGCTAGTCCCTGGATCATTTCTAGCATCCACAATTTAAGATGAAGTAGAAAGATACAAAGGTCATTTATTACAGCCATTCCAGAGATAAACATAGTCTTTAAAACTCCAAGGCCATAGGCCTAATACAAGAGTTTGAATAAGTAAATAAATAAAAGTCTTCATCTTCATGTGCCACAGGCAAACATGTTGAGTGTGGACTCATGACTCCTAATCCTCATTAGAGTAACCTACAACATCACAAGTTACAGCCACAGTGGGTCAATACTTTGGAATAGTATTGGAAAGTGATACCTTAGTATATTTTAAGTGGACTAGATACTATATGCAAATTTGTCTAAGTGTAGCTTGGCTTGCTTTGCTCAAAATAGGTTTTGCCTATTAGTTGAAATCACTAAGTTTTTCTTTGTCAAATTTTTTCCCAAGGAACCACCAATAGACATTGAGGTCCTTCACCCTTGTTCACCCACAAGTTTTACTTTAGAAATTGGGATGATGAGATTCTTGATAGCTTCCATGTCTTGATGCTCAAGTTGTCCATTACCATGGACTTGGCTAAGTACTTAGATTTTTCCATCTGCAGAGGTTGTGCACTTTCCCCACCAGACTTGGTTTCACCAAGACAGGACCTTTCAGAAGCCTTCCCTTAGACCAAATGGACGCGCTCCAACCTATCATTCCCACTACCACCAACTGTCCAATTGGCTAAGTTCTAGCAACCTATGTGGTCCAGGCAGAGCCCATATTGCCAAGTGGTTGCACTATAAGCTTCTCAACACTTGGCCTCTAAAATCTCTTTGTTCCTGGGTGGCTTTCCACAAGTGAGATACACAAGGTAAACCATAGCCATGGGCCTTGTGTAACCACTCAACCAAAACCACCAATCAAGTCCCTTTCCACCTAGGTGATTCATTGACTTAGTTGTTTTATTAAGCAAAACAAAAGTCCAAGGACTTAGAAATATTTTCATCATAGCATGTATATTTCACCAACCCTTGTTTGCTACTAGCTAGGCTAAGCATGGCATAGATAGTAACTTAACTTAGAAATTTCCTAGCAATTCTACAACTACTTAGGATTTCCCATCTTGGCATTAGGTAAAATATTAACATGCAAGACTTAGCAAAATATTTCTAATGCTTAGTATAAAAATTAGGGATGGAAATATTCATGAAGTACCACTTGCTTTGGTAGTTGGGAGAGTAGCACTCCTCACAATCACAATCACTAGCACCAAAATCTACACATAGAAATATAGCCACAATCACATACAAAACATATACAATCAAAAATATATATGCATGCATGCAAAATGCTAAGTGATGATTTTTTTAAAACTCAATCAAGCAAGTGCATAGTACTGAATCCTAAACAAGTCAAAAACTTGTCAAACCAAATTTATTTAACACTAAAAACAATTCCTAAACAATTCATATACTCAAATAATCCCTACACAAGTTTCTGCAAATAAAACCTTTTAAACAGAAGCTAAACATTAAACACATTGCATATTTAGAAAGGGCTTGTTCTCCTGATTCCAACGGTATAAAATTTGTCAAATTATAACGTGGGGATCAAAAGCTATAGCCAAATCAAATTTGAATATAAATCAGATTCAAATTCTGTTTTAAACCTAACTCACTGCCACGCGTCTTAATCTTACTGGCCGATACCGCTTCGCGTCGGATCGAGCTTCCGCGCCGTAGGATCAACTTAGATCCAACGCGCCATATCTAAAGAAAACGATTCGTCCTCGTTCTAATCTAATCCCTACGATGCAGATCTAACGGCTGATGTTGCTTTGACCAAAGTCGAGCGGCGCTAGCGGCGGCGACTGGCGGCGGCGCCTCTGTCAGTGGCGGAGCTGGTGTTCTAGGTCGCGCGGGAGAGGGAGAAGGGTATCAGAAGATGCACGAGGTCATGCTGGACACACTCGTTTGAATCAGAGGCACAGGGGCGGTCAGGACTCACCGGAATTTGCTGCCGGAGATGCTCAGTACCGCGGTGGCGCAAGTTCGATTGTGGACAGCCTAGCGGCGCTCTGCGGTTGGTGAGTGAGGGGAAAGGAGCGGAGTGGAGAGAGGATCTTATAGCCGGAGCTGGGTGTGGAGTTACTCGTGGAATCAATGGGAATCAACGCGGCAAAGGATCGCGGCGAAATGTAACGGCGTGATTGACGAAGACGACGACGTGGTCACGGGTCCACTTGTCAGCGAATAGAACAGAGAGGGAGTGGGGTCCGGGCGTCAGCGACTCTATGGGTGCGTCTGCGCATGAGAGAGAGGGGGACCCGGGTGGGCTAGCTGGGCTGGATCTGTTGATGGGCTCAAACCCTGGCGCTGGCCTTTTTCCTTTTCTTTATTCCTTTTCTATTTCTGATTTGATTTTCTGGAATGATTTTCAAATGATTTCAAACTCAAAATGAATTCAAATCTTTTCAGGAATTTTGTAGGGTGCAACATTCATATTTCTAGGCATAGAAACATGTGGTGTCTCTGTTCAAGCTTGGTTCTTTTGAATAAACAAAATAAACAGTGCTATAGCACTTGATTTGGAAATGTTTTTGAAAATGGTTTTGAAACCATATTTATTTTGTATATTTTTTTCCAAACTCCACACTCAATCCAATCAACAAGGAAGCAAACAAACTTGGTTTAAAACACTTATGCTCTCAAATGAGGATGGTCATTTGATTTAAGTTTGCTCACATAAAATGATATCACTATGTGCTTCTGTTTTCTTGAAAATGGTTTGAAAATGATCTCAAAACTATATGCATGCATGAATGATATGCAATCTTTGAAATCATGATTTTAGGGATGTTACAGAATGTCATTTCCAATCAGCAATATGTCATCTACATATAAGATTAGAAATACCAGCGCTCTCCCACTTTCCTTCTTGTAAACACAAGGTTCTTTTTCGTTTTTGATGAAGCCAAACTCCTTTACAACTTCATAAAATCGAGTATTACAACTCCGAGATACTTTCTTTAGCCCATAAATGGACTTCAGAAGTTTGCATGCCTTTCCAGCATTGTTTGGATCGACAAAACCTTCGGGCTGCATCATATACACGTCCTTAGTTAGGATTCCATTTAGGAAAGCCGTCTTGACATCCATCTGCCATATTTCATAGTCGAAATGTGCAGCAATGGCTAGAATTATCCGTATAGATTTAAGCATCGCTATTTAAGTAGAAAGTCTCGTCAGTAGTCAACTCCTTGAACTTGTCGAAAACCTTTTGCAACAAGTCGAGCTTTATGGATGCGAACATTTCCATCCATATCAATCTTCTTCTTATAGATCCATTTGCACTCGATGGCTTTAAAACCATCAGGCAGGTCAACCAAGTTCCAAACTTGATTGTACCCCATGGACTCTATCTCGGATCTCATGGCGATCAGCCATTTCTCAGAGTCTGGGTCCACCATCGCTTCTGCATAGGTCGCAGGCTCATCATTTTCTAACAATAATAATTCCGCTCATGGAGCCTTGCCGACCGTGGTTGTGGTGCTTCGCTGCCTCGGTTCCTCAACTTGTTCGCTACAATAGCATCACCAGAGAAGCATCCCAACTGGCTCATCTTGAACTTCTTCAAGTCGCACCGACCTTCCACTTGTTCCCTTTGTGAAACTCTTTCTCTAGGAAAACACCGCTGACGACAAACACTTTGCCCTCCTCGGTTGTAGAAGTAATACCCTAAGGTTTCCCTCGGATATCCCACGAAAATGCACTTATCTGATTTGGGTGTTAGCTTGTCCGACTGAAGTCGCTTGACAAATGCATCACAACCCCAAATCTTTAGAAAAGACAAACTGGGATTCTTTCCAGTCCACATCTCATATGGTGTCTTAACTACGGATTTAGATGGTACCCTATTAAGTGTGAAGGCTGCCATTTCTAGAGCGTAACCCCAAAATGATAATGGTAAATTCGACTGGCTCATCATAGATCGAACCATGTCCAACAAAGTTCGATTATGCCATTCAGAGACCCTGTTTCTTTGAGGCGTTCCGGGCGGCGTAAGTTGTGGAACAATTCCGCAACTCTTAAGATGATCGCTAAATTCGTGACTCAAATATTCACCTCCACGATCAGATCACAAGGCCTTTATTTTCTTGCCACGTTGATTCTCTACTTCACTCTGAAACTCCTTGAACTTTTCAAAAGTTTCAGACTTATGCCTCATCAAGTAGACATAACCATATCTACTAAAATAATTAGTGAAAGTAATGAAGTAGTGATATCCTCCTCTGGCTGTCGTGCTCATTGGTCCACACACATCAGTTTGTATGAGTTCCAACAAGTCTGTCGCTCTCTCGGGTAAACCCGAAAAAGGCGACTTGGTCATCTTTCCAAGTAAACAAGCCTGACATGTCTCGTATGATTCAAAATCAAACAAAGTTAGAATACCATCACCATGGAGCTTCTTCATGCACTTTTCACTTATATTCCCCAAAGGATAATGCCATAAATAGGTAGGACTCAAATCATTAGGCCGAAGCCTTTTAGCACTAACATTGTAAACAAATGCATCATCAAGATTTAAAATAAATAACCCATTCACAATGGGAGCATTAGCCATAAACATATCTTTCTTAGAGATTACACAACCATTGTTTGCACTCGTGAATGAATAACCATCCCTCATCAAACATGAAGGTGATAAAATGTTTCGACCCATACTTGGAATGTAATAACAATTATTTAACTCCATAATAAATCCTGAAGGAAGGTGAAGTTGCATGACGCCATTTAACAATGCAAAGAACCCTTGCTTTATTTCCGACGCGAAAATCCACTTCGCCTTTCTGCACTTCTCTAGTCCTTGTTAGCCCCTGCATCGAATTGCAAATATGAGCAACCGATCCGGTATCAAATACCCAAGAGTTAACATAGTAATCAGCGAGAAGAATGTCCACAACATTTACAACAAGCGTACCTGAGTTGGAAGTACTCTTACTTCCACTCTTCTTCAAAGAAGCCTGGTACTTGCTGCAATTTCTCTTCCAGTGGCCATGTTCATGACAAAAGAAGCACTCAGTGTCTTCTACAGGTCTAGCCTTTTGCTTGGGTGCAGACTTAAGGATCGTATCCTTAGCCTTGCCCTTCTTCTTCCAAGAAGTACCCTTTTTCTTGAAGCTAGGCTTGTTCTGCACAACCATCACATGGCTATGCCCTGCACACTTCTTCATGTCACTTTCTGCTGTTTTAAGCATCCCACATAATTCATTAAGGCCCTTCTCCACTCCATGCATATGGTAGTTTGAAATGAACTGCCCATAGCTGGATGGAAGAGACGCCAAAATAAAGTCAGTGGACAACTCTTGGCCTAGTGGAAAACCAAGCTTTTCCAAAGTCTTACTGTAACTGTCAACACCCGGGTTTTTAATCCCAGATGCCTGTTATGCCATACATCGCAATCCCAGGATTACCATTTTTGCGAGACATAACAGAATTGGATACCACAGTACATCATCCATTACAAACGATACATAAGTTCTTACACAAATAGGGATCTCATGATCCAGTTCTTAATACAACTTCAAGCAGCGGAATACGTAATAATAACGATAGCATAGGCGAAGCTCCATCTTCGGGGTCACATGCAATGCTGACGATGGGAGATGATCCTAGTTGTCGTAACCTTCCTAGGGTCCATCCTCCAGGTACTCCTCTTCATAGTATGGCCATGGGAATAGCCAGGGACAAAGCCATGAGTACTCTTTAAGTACTCGCAAACTAGTACTAGCAGGTAAAGGTTTTTTTTGGATAATAGGACACTAGGCTCTAGGGTTGTTTTGCAAAGGCCAGATTTATCTCTACTACTTTTTATGAAAGCACTAATGCTAGTTGAAGTTTTATAACACCTAAAGGGGGAACTTGTATTTCATATCACAACCCTGTTGTGGCCAAGTCAAAGTCTCACTTCATTTCACAAGTCATTTTGAAAAGTCTGACGGGGGAACAGTATGGCCACTCCAACTGTCCATAATCATGACGCGCTATTCAATAGTTTGACACTCTGTGGAGATTGTACACTTTCACCACAACATTCGATACATCCATCAGGAACAAATCCTGAATTCACCATACTCAGTATGCGGATAATCAATCCTAACCTTTCAATTACACGCCCTAGTATAAGCACCTCTCCTGTGAGTTTGGCCTCCCAACCATGACCAACTGTCATCTTGGGTACTGCACAGGTGGACAATCTTCACAAGGTAGCCTCATCTCAGACCTTGGCCGTGAGGGAACTAATACTAAGGTATATAAGTTTCCAGTCAAGCCCTACCCAATCTTCAGGTATTGTGGTTGTACGATAAAATTGGAATGGTATCGCATCTAGACAACCATCAGTTTTATAAAGGTCTAAGGCTCATGCCTCAACATTTTCATCACCAAAATCATCCGGTGTTCGGAAACACATGTCCAAAACATTTCAATAGAATGATCCATCATTCCATGGTTTTCATAACCATTTTTCCACCAAGTATTCCCATCTAAAGTTGATCAAGTTTTATGCTTAACACTAGCATCTACAAGTGGGGGTGAGTACTAATGAGGGGTGGTAAACTAGTGGAGTTTCAACTAAGCTCAATCTCATGCCTTGGGATGACATCAAGATTATCTAGTTTAGGACAAATTTTATGCTCTTTATGCAACCTTCACATATCTTTCTAGTATCTACCAATCTCTTCAGTAAACTCTAAGTAAGCTTTGATAAAGAAATAAAGTAAGAAGCTTGCAAGTAAAACTATGATTGGTTTATCAAGTGGGTATGATCACATATGCTTAAGGCATATAGTAGGCATGGTAGCAAGTAGTGGTTTGTGGCATCAGTAGGGTATCTTGCAAGGGTTAGCTTGCATTGGTCCACTTCGTTAATAAAGCTTGCAAGTATTGGCTTGCATAGGTATAGTATCAGCTTGCCTTGTGTAGAGCAGTGGTTGAAGTTCTCCTCGGCTTCTTCTTCGTAGTATCCTCCTTCCTCCTCGTATCCTTGGTCGGTACTAGCGTCTATAAATAAATACGATGTACACAATCACCAAACAATACTTAACTACTTGCAATCATCACACACAAGGATCCTATAGATGATCTAGCATCATCACTAGATTTGGGTTTGGTTTAATTCTTTTTAATTTTAGAAAAGTAATTTCTACTCATTGAAAAACTACTTAAGATTTAATATTCTCCAAACAAAACATGGGATCATGTTGACACATGTCATCACCACATATTTTAGTCCATGGGAATGTGATTTAAAGTGGTAGTACAATTTAATAAGGTTTTACCCTTTTATTTTAATTAATTAGAATGGCTAGAAATGCCTATGTAGTATTCTTTTATTACTTGAACCATATTTCTGTAAGTAACCCTATATATTTTTATATATTCTGAAAGGTATGGTTAAATGTGATTTTTGAGAGTTGGAATCAACTCAAAAGCTATTATGGTTTAACTTTGAAAAATGTTTGAATGCAGAAAAGCTTCTGCCTTGTTATTTTTACCAAGGATGATCTACATATCCAAATGACTTGAATCCAACGGGCTTGGATTCAGCATTCCCAGACCTTTCCAACAAAATTGGTTTCATTCAAATTGGTGCACTGAATCGACCTGGGTTGATTTTTGAAAATGGGTACAGAAGTGTGTTTGAATTTAAAAAGAAAAAGGTTTAATTTGAATAACTCGGCTGCGCGGGAAAAGTTACTGGGCCGGCCTGCTAAGCGCCTCCCTGGCTGTTTAAGTGGGTGTCCCCACTGCCGGTGACACAGGGGGTGCGGCGGCAAACGTGGGATGTTCGATCTGATTCTAATCCAACGGCTGGGAGTCATCGTTGACGTTGAGCAACGCCGGCGAGACAGAAACCTAGCACGGCAGGTGGGGGTCGCTGGGGTCTCACCGGGGTGCTGGCGAGGGTCGGCGAGGCGGGCGAACGACGAAGTCGACAACGGCGAATCTCCTGGTACCGGTGGCTTCTCCTGGGGCGGCTCCAATCGCTGGCTCCCTTCTTCTCCAGAGGCGGCGGGCTCCGGTGAAATTCCGACGAGGTGGTGCTCGCCTTGCTCCGGGAACGGTGTGGCACGATCAGTGAGGAGAGGGGAGTAGAATGGTGTGAAGAATTCGACTGGGGGTGGCCTCTATTTATAGTCGAGCGAGGGGACCGACGGGGCGCATGGTGAGCTCGTCGGGGGCGGTGGTACAGACGGCTATCGGCATGGGCGAAGGTAGGGGACGGTGCGGTGCTTCCTGGTGATGCTCAAAGACATGGTTTCTAGGCGTGGGGCGGTGCGGGTTGGTCGGAACGCGGCGGTGCTCTGCGCGTGCCCGACGGAGAACTTAATGGCGCACAGCGCGCGTGGTCCGCGCGGCGGCTAACGAGCGTGTCTGCGGGGTTGCTGGGATGGTGGGGATCAAGTATTCACGCGGCGAGGCGTCGGTCGGCGTGGCGCACGGGCGTGCTCTCGGCATGGTTCTTTGGCGAGGTTGGCATGGTTCTTCTGGCGTGGTCCAAAGGCTGGCAACGTTCAAGCGGTGGACGGGAGTGGCGGTGGGGTGTTGGCTTGCTCCATACATCTTGGCTAGGCTTGTTTCTCCTACTAGCTTGCTGTCTCCTCTGTGGTGGCATGGTTAGCTTCGGCTGTTCACCATTGATGACAATGCCAAGCTTACAGTGGTGCTAGTGCTTAGTTTAGCTTGCTAGATGATCTACTGAGATGGTTGTGAGCTAAAGAGGGAACAAGTTAGGCTCCAATCACTGCTCACTATAGTGTTTAGATTTTGTTTGATTTGTGTCTGCAACCTGTTTGATGAAATGGCCGCAAGAACTCAAGTTTTAAATTTTGAAAAGATTTTTGATGGGTGTGCTAGGTTGGTGCTGGTGAGTCTGCAGATGCTTGGGTTTTGAAAGTTGAGCTTGTTTGAGTGGTTTTTGAAAAAGTGGGATCTTCCCATATGATATAGATTCAATTTTGAATTGCCATTTAAACTATGCATTTGAAAGTTTCTGGATGATCACAAAGTGGGCCTTGATACTTTGTTATGAGTACATTCAAGGGGTGCAAATATCAAGAAAAGTTTTTGTTAGGTTTTGAAAGTTTGAGACAGCCAAAGTAGGCATGGGAGTTAAATTGGTCAAAATGACCATTCCCTTAATATATTTGTTTTGATTTACTTGTCTTTATGAAAAGTGTGGGAAATGTTTTAGATGATGTTTATTTCACCTAAGAAACATTTTACAAGTAATGAAACAATCAAACAAGGTGGTTCCAAAGAATTTCAAAATCCATGCATACACATATGCATGCTTTCAAAATTTTATTTAGCAAAGTTTTTGTTAACCCTAAATGTTGATGACTAGTGTTTTATGATCCAACCTTAGTATTTTTGGGATGTTACAAACCTTCCCCCCTTAAACAAAATCTCATCCCGAGATTTGAAAAAGGATGAAAAGATTACCTAGGACTTGAAGAGATCGGGAAACTCCATCCTGATGTGATCTTCGCGCTCCCAGGTAGCTTCCTCTTCTGTGTGGTTGCTCCACTGAATCTTGAGAAACTTGATGCTTCGGGTTCGGGTAGTTCGAAAAGCTTCTTCCAAAATGCGGATGGGTACTTCGGGATAGGTCAGGTCATCGTTGATCTCTATAGTCCGGTGGTCGATATTTTTGAACACTTCCGTCTTCTCTGGAACTTCGAGACACTTGCGAAGTAACGAGATATGGAACACGTTGTGGACGGCTGACATTTCTTCAGGTAGTTCCAATTGATACGACACTTCTCCTCGACGGTTCAGAATCTTGAAAGGTCCGATATATCTGGGGGCTAACTTTCCTTTGAGTTGGAAACGCTGCATTCCCTTCAATCGCGACACTTTCAGATAAACAAAATCTCCTATGTTGAAGGCGAGCTCTCGACGTCTCTTGTCGGCGTAACTCTTCTGTCTGGATTGGGCGGTCTTGAGGTGCTCACGAATCTTGTGAACCTTCTCTTCTGCTTCTCGTAGGATGTCCGTCCAAAATCGACTCTCTCCTACTTCCGACCAGTTCAAAGGGGTGCGACACTTTCTTCCGTACATGAACTCAAATGGGGCCATTTGCAAACTGGCTTGGTAACTGTTATTATAGGAAAATTCTGCAAACGACAGACTGTCTTCCCACTTGGATCCATATTCTAACACACATGCTCTAAGCATATCTTCGAGTATTTGATTTACTCGCTCCGTTTGTCCATCGGTCTAAGGGTGATACGCGGTACTGAAATCTAGGCGGGCTCCTAAACCTTCTTGAACTTTCTTCCAGAATCTCGAGGTAAACTGAGTTCCTCGATCCGATACAATGTTCTTGGGGACTCCATGCAAACTAACGATTCTAGCAATGTACAACTCCGCTAGCTTCGAACTCTGATAGGTGGTTTTGACGGGCAAGAAATGGGCGACTTTGGACAATCTGTCCACTATGACCCAAATAGAGTCATTTCCCCTACCAGAAGTAGGCAGTCCAGTGATAAAGTCCATTCCTACAGAATCCCATTTCCATTCCGGAATCTGCAATGGTTGCAACAATCCAGCGGGTCTTTGATGTGCTGCCTTGACTTGCTGACATATATCACACTTGGCGATATAGCTTCCGATTTCTTGCTTCATCTTATGCCACCAAAATTATTCTTTCAAATCTTGATACATCTTAGTTCCTCCGGGATGGATAGAATAAAGAGTATCATGAGCCTCCTTCAAAATAACTTCTTTCAACTCAGAATCTGCTGGTACACAAAGGCGTCCTTTGTACCACAGAACTCCTTCTTCGTCTTCGGTGAATCCGGGTACCTTGCCTGTATCGATACGACGCTTGATTCCGTTGATACTAGCATTTCCTTTCTGCGCCTCTTTGATGTGGCTGATCAAAGTGGCTAAAGTTCTATACTAGCCAAAAATCCTTCACTTACTAATTCCATTCGAAAATCTTCCATCTCTTTGTGGAAACTTGGTTGCTCCTTGAAAATCATGGAGTTCAAGCGGCACGGCAATCTGCTAAGGGCATCGGCTACCACATTGGCTTTACCAGGGTGATAGTGAATGTCTAGATCGTAATCCTTGATTAGCTCAATCCATCTTCTCAGCCGCATATTCATATCCTTCTGAGTGAATATATATTTCAGACTCTTGTGATCCGTATAAATCTCACAACGATTTCCCATCAGGTAATGTCTCCATGTTTTCAGGGCTAGAACTATGTCTGCGAGTTCGAGGTCATGGGTTGGGTAATTTTGCTCATGTTGTTTCAATTGTTGAGATAGATAGGATATAACTTTGCCTTCTTGCATTAGCACATATCCGAGACCGATCTTGGATGCTTCACAATACACATCGAAGGGCTTTGAGATATCCGGCATGATCAAGATTGGGGCTGAAATCAATCTCCTCTTGAGTTCTTGAAAACTCGCTTCACACTTGTCGGTCCATTCAAACTTCTTGTCCTTCTTCAGCAATTGGGTCATGGGTCTGGCGATACTCAAGAATCCTTCTACAAACTTGCGGTAATATCCCGCCAATCCGAGAAATGCACGAACTTGGATTTGAGTGGTCGGGGCTTGCCAATCTTCTACATCTTTCACTTTGGCAGGGTCAACGGCAATTCCTCCGGCTGATACAATGTGACCGAGGAATCCTACCTCCTGTATCCAGAATTCACATTTGCTAAACTTGGCATACAACTTATGCTCTCTAAGGGTTCCAAGAATGGTCCTTAGGTGTAGCTCATGTTCTTCTTCTGATTTGGAATAAATCAGAATGTCATCGATGAAAACAACGACAAAATTATCCAGGAAGTCCATAAAAATCTTATTCATGAGGTTCATGAAATAAGCGGGGGCATTGGTTAATCCAAAAGACATGACTGTATACTCGTATAATCCATATCTGGTGGTAAAGGCAGTCTTTGGAATATCCTCTGCACGAATCTTGTGTTGATGATAACCAGTTCTAAGATCAATCTTAGAAAACACTTTGGCACCGGTCAACTGATCAAACAAATCTTATATCTTGGGCAAGGGGTACTTGTTCTTGATGGTGACATCATTCAACTTCCGATAATCCGTACACAAGCGGTTACCTCCATCTTTCTTGTCCACAAACAAGACAGGTGATCTCCATGGTGACGCACTTGGTTGAATCAATCCAATTTCCAGCATGGCATCCAGTTGCTTCTTCAGTTCTTCTAACTCCGATGGGTTCATACTATAGGGTCTCTGGGCTATGGGTCCGGTTCCAGGGATTAGTTCGATGATGAACTCGATATCCCGATCTAGGGGCATACCGGGCAAAACATCTGGAAATACATCGGGGTATTCAAAGACTATCCGGACTTGGTCAATGGTAGGTTGGGACATACTCTTGTTGCATTTGAATTGACGAGGTAAGGTTTCAGATATATGCTCGACTGATATTCCGGCTGTACTGGTCATGGTGATGGCTTTCTTGGCACAGTCAATCAATCCTTTATGTTTGGACATCCAATCCATTCCTAGTACTACTTCCAAACCTTTAGTTCCGAGTACTATCAGATTAGCATAAAAATCTATGCCATGGATTCGGATAGGGACGGCTTTGCAAATTTGCCTAGCCTTGGTGGTTGATCCGGGAATTTGCACAATCATTACATGCATCAATTTGGTTGGTTGAATTTTACTAGTGCATGCAAATTCTTCGGTGACAAATGAATGCGATGCACCAGAATCAAACAACACTCTTGCAAGTACTGAATTAACAGAAAACATACCCAGCACGACGTCTGGCGCTTCCTGAGCTTCTTCAGCATGCATGAGAAAAAGACGCCCATTGCGGTTGAGCGAATTCCCTGGGGCAAACCTTCTTTCGGGCTGAACACGACGCTGCTGCCGAGCTGGGACATTGGCATTGGGTGCTGTAGCATTCTTATTGTTTGGGCACTCGTTGGAATAGTGGCCTTTATTTCCATAGTCATAACAAGTCACTTGCGACTTGTCCTTGGCTGCGACATACACATCATTGCTTCCAGTCCTCGGGGCAGTGTTGGGGTTGGTGGCAGCATTGTTGGTGTTGAACTTGGGTGGGGCACGGGTGAAATTTCTAGAGTTGCCGGGGTTGTTGTGATTTCCTCCGGGTCTAGGGTTTCCACGGTTGGGATAGGTGGGACGGGTCATCGGGGGTCTGTTGGTTCTTGGGGCAAATCCTAGAGATGGGTTGGGGCGATACTTTGGGGTCTGATGGGTTCCTGGCTGATGCATCATATGACACTTGCGGTTCTCATTGGCTTGGTTGATCTTTCCTTCCATCTGAATGGCAGAGTCGACAAGGGCTTCAATATCCGCAAAGGGGATATTGACTAACACTATCTGCATCTCGTCATGCAGACCATTCAGGAATCTTTCTTTCTTCTTGGCTTCAGTGTCGATCTCATCCGGGGCATACCTAGCTAATGACAAAAAATTGTCACGGTATTCCACTATAGTCATCCTTCCTTGCTTCAGCTCTCTGAACTCGTCTCTCATTCTCTTGATCAAACCCGGTGGCACATGGGTTCTGCTGAACTTGACCTTGAATTCCTCCCAGGTCATCATCTGGCCTCCGGTCATTGCACGAACACTGTTCCACCATGCCCTGGCATCTCCGGCTAGATAGTGGGTGGCGAACAGAACTTTCTCGTTAGCTTCCACTCCGGCGACTTCTAGGTTGTTTTCCATGGTTTGCAGCCAATCATCGGCGTCTAGAGGCTCTTCTGATTTAGTGAAAACAGGTGGGTTGGTATTCTGGAAATTCTTGAGCTTAGATCCATGGTTGTCCGGATTTCCATGGCCTTGGTTGTTGTGGGCAAGCTGGGCTATCTGCTGAAGGGTGGCTAGATTGGCTTGACGTTCTGCTCTTTCAGCTTCGCGGTCAGAAGTTAACATTTGCAGGATCTGCAACATCGGGTCCTAGGATGAACCACTTCCTCCGCGTGGCATCTGAAGATT
Source organism: Avena insularis (assembly GCA_023614405.1). Taxonomy (NCBI): domain Eukaryota; kingdom Viridiplantae; phylum Streptophyta; class Magnoliopsida; order Poales; family Poaceae; genus Avena; species Avena insularis. The sequence goes on along the minus strand of JAJUPC010000119.1, from coordinate 148,425 downwards.
GAGATAGATCATGAGATAATAGGGAAATTTCTAAGGTTCTGGGACTTTGAAAAGTTTGTAAGGTTTGACTCAGATTTTTCTAGCAACTTGATTTTCATTCATTCATAGCACACGATACAACACACACCACAACAAATAAAAACAGATGGTTTGAAGAACCATTTTGAGAACTACGATACAGTGGTACCGAATACTACTCACTACGCTAGTGCTCAAGTGCTACTACTCCTTGGAACCTGTGGCCTCAACATCCTCATCATATCGATGAAGGCGAAATCATCCTCATCGGTGAAGAAGTCCATGGCCTGATCCTCTAGAAAATCATCATCATCGCTGAGATAGGAGTAGGGGTCTCCACGAAGATGCTCTCCTGCATTCTCCCTTTACTCCAACTGCATGTCTCTCTCGTGGATGGTATCTTCCAAAGATGAGATGCGGTGGCGGAGACGGGAAATAATGCGCTCCTTCTTGTCGAGCTAACGGCGGCGAGACTTGCGATCCTTTGCTAGCATGACGATGGTCTGGTCCTTCGTCTTGATTATGGCAGACTTATGGTTGGAGTAGTCATGGCAGTTGTCTAACTCCTGCTTACAATCATACATCATGAAGCTAAGGTGGTCTAATTGAGTCTTCAGCTCGGGGTGGTATGGGGCTTCCAGTGGTTGTCCATTTGCATCACGCCTTGGGCAAAACTCAAAGCGAGTACCCTTGATCTGATTGATGCTCTGCCCACACAGACAAGAAAGAGCTTCCTGCATGGCCCTGGCAAGTCCATCGAGCCAGTTGTTCTCTCTTAAGGTAAACTGAATTCCCTCCGTAGTGGGAGGTTCAATCTTTCCTCTGAGACTTGCAACAATTAGCCACTGCAGATCTTCTCCTCCTTGATCATTGAGCTGAGCTCAAGAACTCAAAGTGACGCTCTAGAAGTTCCGAAAGCTGGTCCAAATCCCTCTCAAAGATAAGGTCTCCTCCATTCCCCAACTGATAAAACTTGCTGTACTTCACGTCCATCTATAAGAATAGAGGATGAGTAGGTTAGCAGAGTGATCAAGTGTGTCAAAATTTTAGGTATTTTGCAAGAGATTTTGAGGAACATGAATTTTTATGAAAGAATCAAAGAGATAAGAATGAGAATAAGTTTTTGTAAATATTTGTTTTCTTTGGTTTTGAAACTAAGTTTTTGGTTCAAACGTCCAGTCTAACTAGGGTCTCCTATGGTCAGGATGGCTCTGATACCAACTTGTCAACACCCGGGTTTTTAATCCCAGATGCCTGTTATGCCATACATCGCAATCCCAAGATTACCATTTTTGCGAGACATAATAGAATTGGATACCACAGTACATCATCCATTACAAATGGTACATAAGTTCTTACACAAATAGGGATCTCATGATCCAGTTCTTAATACAACTTCAAGCAGCGGAATACGTAATAATAACGGTAGCGTAGGCGAAGCTCCATCTTCGGGGTCACAGGCAATGCTGACGATGGGAGATTATCCTAGTTGTCGTAACCTTCCGGGGGTCCATCCTCCAGGTACTCCTCTTCATAGTCTGGCCATGGGAATAGCCAGGGACAAAGCCATGGTACTCTTTAAGTACTCGCAAACTAGTACTAGCAGGTAAAGGTTTTTTTTGGATAATAGGACACTAGGCTCTAGGGTTGTTTTGCAAAGGCCAGATTTATCTCTACTACTTTTTATGAAAGCACTAATGCTAGTTGAAGTTTTATAACACCTAAAGGTGGAACTTGTATTTCATATCACAACCCTGTTGTGGTCAAGTCAAAGTCTCACTTCATTTCACAAGTCATTTTGAAAAGTCTGACGGGGGAACAGTATGGCCACTAATCTGTCCATAATCATGACGCGGCTATTCGAATAGTTTGACACTCTGTGGAGATTGTACACTTTCACCACAACATTCGATACATCCGTCAGGAACAAATCCTGAATTCACCATACTCAGTATGCGGATAATCAATCCTAACCTTTCAATTACACGCCCTAGTATAAGCACCTCTCCTGTGAGTTTGGCCTCCCAACCATGACCAACTGTCATCTTGGGTACTGCACAGGTGGACAATCTTCACAAGGTAGCCTCATCTCAGACCTTGGCCGTGAGGGAACTAATACTAAGGTATATAAGTTTCCAGTCAAGCCCTACCCAATCTTCAGGTATTGTGGTTGTACGATAAAATTGGAATGGTATCGCATCCAGACAACCATCAGTTTTATAAAGGGCTAAGGCTCATGCCTCAACATTTTCATCACCAAAATCATCCGGTGTTCGGAAACACATGTCCAAAACATTTCAATAGAATGATCCATCATTCCAAGGTTTTCATAACCATTTTTCCACCAAGTATTCCCATCTTAAGTTGATCAAGTTTTATGCTTAGCACTAGCATCTACAAGTGGGGGTGAGTACTAATGAGGGGTGGTAAACTAGTGGAGTTTCAACTAAGCTTAATCTCATGCCTTGGGATGATATCAAGATTATCTAGTTTAGGCCAAATTTTATGCTCTTTATGCAACCTTCACATATCTTTCTAGTATCTACCAATCTCTTAAGTAAACTCTAAGTAATCTTTGATAAAGAAATAAAGTAAGAAGCTTGCAAGTAAAACTAGGATTGGTTTATCAAGTGGGTATGATCACATATGCTTAAGGCATATAGTAGGCATGGTAGCAAGTAGTGGTTTGTGGCATCAGTAGGGTATCTTGTAAGGGTTAGCTTGCATTAGTCCACTTCGTTAATAAAGCTTGCAAGTATTATCTTGCATAGGTATAGTATTAGCTTGCCTTGTGCAGAGCAGTGGTTGAAGTTCTCCTCGGCTTCTTCTTCGTAGTATCCTCCTTCCTCCTCATATCCTTGGTCGGTACTAGCGTCTATAAATAAATACGATGTACACAATCACCAAACAATACTTAACTACTTGCAATCATCACACACAAGGGTCCTATAGATGATCTAGCATCATCACTAACATTACAAGATTTGGGTTTGGTTTAATTCTTTTTAATTTTAGAAAAGTAATTTCTACTCATTGAAAAACTACTTAAGATTTAATATTCTCCAAACCAAACATGGGATCATGTTGACACATGTCATCACCACATATTTTAGTCCATGGGAATGTGATTTAAAGTGGTGTCACAATTTAATAAGGTTTTACCCTTTTATTTTAATTAATTAGAATGGCTAGAAATGCCTATGTAGTATTCTTTTATTACTTGAACCATATTTCTGTAAGTAACCCTATATATTTTTATATATTCTGAAAGGTATGGTTAAATGTGATTTTTGAGAGTTGGAATCAACTCAAAAGCTATTATGGTTTAACTTTGAAAAATGTTTAAATGCAGAAAAGCTTCTGCCTTGTTATTTTTACCAAGGATGATCTACAGATCCAAATGACTTGAATCCAACGGGCTTGGATTCAGCATTCCCAGACCTTTCCAACAAAATTGGTTTCATTCAAATTGGTGCACTGAATCGACCTGGGTTGATTTTTGAAAATGGGTACAGAAGTGTGTTTGAATTTAAAAAGAAAAAGGTTTCATTTGAATAACTGGGCTGCGCGGGAAAAGTTACTGGGCCGGCCTGCTAAGCGCACCGCTCCCGCGGGCTGTTTAAGTGAGTGTCCCCACTCGTCAGTGACACAGGGGGGTGCGAAGCGGTACGGGGCAACGTGGGACGTTCGATCTGATTCTAATCCAATGGCTGGGAGTCATCGTCGACGTTGAGCAACGCCGACGAGACAGAAACCTAGCGCGGCAGGTGGGGGTCGCTGGGGGCTCATCGGGGTGCTGGCGAGGGTCGGCGAGGCGGGCGAACGACGAAGTCGACGACGGCGAATCTCCTGATACCGGTGGCTTCTCCTGGGGCGGCTCCAATCGCTGGCTCCCTTCTTCTCCAGAGGCGGCGGGCTCCAGTGAAATTCCGACGAGGTGGGGCTCGCCTTGCTCGAACGGGAACGATGTGGCAGTGAGGAGAGGGGAGTAGAATGGTGTGAAGAATTTGACTGGGGGTGGCCTCTATTTATAGTCGAGCGAGGGGACCGACGGGGCGCATGGTGAGCTCGTCGGGGGAGGTGGTACAGACGGCTATTGGCATGGGCGAAGGTAGGGGACGGTGCGGTGCTTCCTGGTGATGCTCAACGACATGGTTTCGAGGCGTGGGGCGGTGCGGCTTGGTCGGAACGCGGCGGTGCTCTGCGCGTGCCCGACAGAGAACTTAATGGCGCACAGCGCGCGTGGTCCGCGCGGCGGCGAACAAGCGTGTCTGCGGGGTTGCTGGGATGGTGCTGATCAAGTATGCACGCGGCGAGGGCGGCGCGTCTGTGGGCGCTTACGGGCATGCTCGGCATGGTTCTTTGGCGAGGTTGGCATGGTTCTTGCGCGTGGTCCAGTGGCTGGCAACGTTCGAGCGGTGGACAGGGAGTGGCGGTGGGGTGTTGGCTTGCTCCCAGACATGCTGGCTAGGCTTGTTTCTCCTCCTAGCTTGCTGTCTCCATTGGGGTGGCATGGTTAGCTTCGGCTGTTCACCATTGATGACAATGCCAAGCTTATAGTGGTGCTAGTGCTTAGTTTAGCTTGCTAGATGATCTACTGAGATGGTTGTGAGCTAAAGAGGGAACAAGTTAGGCTCCAATCACTGCTCACTATAGTGTTTAGATTTTGTTTGATTTGTGTCTGCAACCTGTTTGATGAAATGGCCGCAAGAACTCAAGTTTTAAATTTTGAAAAGATTTTTGGTGGTGTGCTAGGTTGGTGCTGGTGAGTCTGCAGATGCTTGGGTTTTGAAAGTTGAGCTTGTTTGAGTGGTTTTTGAAAAAGTGGGATCTTCCCATATGATATAGATTCAATTTTGAATTGCCATTTAAACTATGCATTTGAAAGTTTCTAGATGATCACAAAATTGGGCCTTGATACTTTGTTATGAGTACATTCAAGGGGTGCAAAGATCCAGAAAAGTTTCTATTAGGTTTTGAAAGTTTGAGACAGCCAAAGTAGGCATGGGAGTTAAATTGGTCAAAATGACCATTCCCTTAATATATTTGTTTTGATTTACTTGTCTTTATGAAAAGTGTGGGAAATGTTTTAGATGATGTTTATTTCACCTAAGAAACATTTTACAAGCAATGAAACAATCAAACAAGGTGGTTCCAAAGAATTTCAAAATCCATGCATTCACATATGCATGCTTTCAAAATTTTATTTAGCAAAGTTTTTGTTAACCCTAAATGTTGATGACTAGTGTTTGATGATCCAAGCTTAGTATTTTTGGGATGTTACAGTAACCAACCATTTTGATCCTCAAACTTCTTTTGGAGTTCAGGTTCCATGCATGCAAGCATAAGACAACTAACCTCAAGATAATCATCACATGCTCTCTTGTAGGCGTTCTTTAGGGCAGCAGATGCATTATCAGCAGGTTCATCGGGGATTGGGGTATCCAGAACCGTTTCCTTTTTTGTCAGACCTGAGAACAATTCTCAGGTTACGGACCCAGTCCGAATAGTTTGTTCCATTTAGTTTATCTTTGTCAAGAATCGAACGCAAAGAGAAAGGTGATGTAGTGTTCGGTGCCATTGATCTACAACAGAAAATATGCAAAATACTAAGCCATGTAACCATGAAAGAGTAAAACATATTAAACAATTTAATAGCATATACTCCCACTTAAATCAATATCCCTCTATTGATACTAAGTGATTCAAGATCCACAATTAACAAGTCGACTAGTGAGCTTTAGCATCACTGCTAGAAGACAAGGTAAATCGGTAAGCAACACTTGCTAATCATATCACATATGACTCTTGTTGTTGGGTGACATCTCTATGTCAAAACTAGGTGCCCAACCTTTATGCCCCAAGGTCCTTAACTGTTAAGATGACCTTGTCAAGTTCACCAACCCTTATGCGTATAGGTATCCGATACAAACCCATCCAGCCAAGGAAAACCGCGGCACCCTAATTTCATAGGCCCACCAATGATTGTATAGGGCATATGATGGTGCAAGGTTTGGTTGGGAGGGCATGGTTTAACTTAAACTTTGTGAGGGATCGTTCTACTTCTATCATCTAAGCATGCATAGTAGTAAAACGCATAAGAATAACATTCACATAGATGTGACACAGTATGGCCCATTTTCTCATGGTGATCTCCATCGCCATAGAACCTGTCCACCATGATGATCTCCATCTTCATGTTCCATGTGAACCATCCTCCAAGTGATGAGTCCTCAAAGAACTAATACAAGCTATTACTCCTAACAGCTAGTAATCAAAATTACATAGTATTGGGAACATCACAAGTTGGCACGCAGGCCATTACAATAAATGACAACACATATGGCTCCAGCCGTGTTGCCCTACTCACGACACGCAGGTCATGCAAATTTTCATACATGTATCACATACATATATGGGCCATACTGATCACATACATCCTGCAAAAAACAAGTTATGCATAGAATCGCATTCTACCGGATCATGTGACATCGCAACACCTAGTTACCTTAACGAGATACAAAAGGGGCTACGATTAAGGGGGGTCTCCCCCTGCGGGGTTCGAAGGGGCAGCGCCCCTCGTGGTATCTTCACAATTTTCTTTAAGGATTTTGATCGACAAATCAAATTTATCATAAACCGACTCCTGTCCCGATTCAATCAAACTCCTTTGATCACGGTACATCGATTTTAGATCTAGGTTCCGATTCGATCAATCATATTGATCTTCACGTGATTCAACAGGATTTATGTGTCACTGTCTACCCCGATGGCAGAAAGCGACCGGTAAGTCGTTTGAGAACCTTAGAATCACGATCACGGAAAGCAAGATCATAGATCAATCCTGAACCACCGCCATATAAACGATCACATCATTCATATCAATCTGCATATCACCATATGCAAACATCCCGAACCTATAACTGAACAGCATCGGCTCTGATACCACTGAAGGGATACGGGTAGGCTACACTAGCGCAAATCAAAATTTTCTACCGCGTATACCAGGATTACTGTTGTCATAGATCACGGGATTACCACTAGACGCACAGTTGCAGAATTGATGAAGCGCGTCGAGGCAGTGCAGACGTTCCACGTCTTCTCCTTGTCCTCGTCCCACGAGCAGCTCCCCTTGCGCGGCTCGTCCAAGCGCTACAGATGCAGCACCTCCGAGGTATCCACACGTACAGGGTGGAAGCGTCAGACGCCGGACTGCTAGGTCATGGCAGCTGACTGCGTGAGGAGTGGCGGCTGAGAATGATCTAAGGTCTAAGGTCTAACCCTGGTCAGCTCGCCCCACCCTCTCTTATATAGGCGTCCCTAGTGGGCTTCTACATTAGCAGCCCATTAGTACCCTAAGCCTGGTCTAATTCGGATCCAATCCTCATTAGGCTTCCAGCCCCTTAAGTGTGTGACCCTATAGGTTCATATACGTATAGACATGACACGAATACACTTATTCTGTCAATAGTTGGTAGCGGCCTCTAGCAAGACGTGCCAACTCCTAAACGCATACAAAGATCATATCGGACGAACCATCACAAGGTTTAGTACATGTCTTTCCCTTTGCCTCATGATATTTGGTCTAGCTCCAAGCTGACCTCCCTTTCTCGATACTGCGATTCGGAATCCCTTTACTAGGTTAACTCTTAACCTTGTGTAGCACGGCCATGCATTTCTGGATCCGATCACTCGAGGGGCCCAGAGATATCTCTCTCAAGTAGAGAGGGGCAAATCCCATCTTGATTGACCATGCCTTGTAGCATGCTTCAGGACAAACGCGAAAGCTACCTTTATAACTACCCAGTTACGATGCAGTGTTTGATAGCCCCAAAGTAGGTCGATCCACATCTCAAGTACATGCGACAATTCTCAGGTCTAAGGACAAAACGTACACGATGTGTAGAGAGAGAGCTGCAACTAATTGCCAGTCTCAGGTTGGGTCAGTCCAACCCCATGTTCATAACATGTGTCCACATCATTGGTTTGACATCTCCATATCTATGACTTGCGAAACATAGTCATCAACCAATCGATGTGCTAGTCTAATATTCACGTGTGTCCTCACATGAACTCCGACTAGGGACAACTCTTAAATAACCATACAAGTAAAGAGTTTCACAAACAATTCACATAATTACCAATCAATACAAGTTGCCTAATATGGATATTCAAGGAACATTACAATAACTCATGGATACATATGAAATATCATCATCTCTATGATTGCCTCTAGGGCATATTTCCTTCAAATGTATGCAGCCGAATGCCAAGAAGACGTGCTCTACGAGGAACCTGATCTATCCGTAGGAGTTGAAGGCGTGGACTACGAGATCCGCTACGGTGTCGATGAGAACGAGTCCACTTAAGGGTCTAGTTAGTAGTAACTAACAGAGCCGAGCAGCATGAACTCTATAAAATAAGCTGTTGAGCCCCACTCCTTGTCGGAGTTGTTACTTTTAAATTTCCGCTGAACATCTTATATTTTGGTTTGTAAGTTGGATCTTTTGGAAGTCTTGAACTTCCGGTATTGTAATAATAATAATATGTGTACCTTTGTAATATGGACCTGCAATGTTTCTGTTGTACCACTCTGAGGGATGTGATATTTACGGAACGGTGTTCTGTGGATGTCATGTCAACGACTATAGTGTACTACACATGCAGTGGTATGCTGGCTCACCGCAGTTGGTATCAGAGCAAATTGCTTTGACCTTAGGTTGGAGACCTAGTTAAGGGTATTACCTGTAGGAGATTTGGCAACGATAAAGAATTCTCTAAAAGTAATATAATGGGTATTCAAATGAGAATATTCCGTTATATTTTCTAGTGCGATAATTCTTTGTTATGATGCAATATATTATTGGATACTAATCAAAATTATTTTTCTGATATACAGAGATATGGTACCAAAGTTTCCAAAATAGACTTTGGTAAGGAAAGAGGAGACTCTTGATGATTATCAAGGATCATTTACAAACCAACTTCGTCAACTTCTAAAGCTCTTTCATTGTCCAACTAGAATCCCAGTGAACACTATCACTTATCTTGATGGCCGGATGTTATCCAAGTATCGTGTGAGTATCCAACTTCCAGAGAAGCTTGAACTATACCACGATCTACCCATAGGAGAAGGTAGGAGTCATTTAGCAGCCTATCATGTTGCTGTTGTGGAGGCAATAGCTAATATCTGGGAGCAGAAAACCAAGGAGCTAGAAGGTAGCACATTTTCTATGATACCTCATGATTCTATAGACTCAGAGCCTATACCGGATCATCTTAATTTGGTTAAGAAGCATCCTAAGTTAGCTTCCAAGTTTATGGATAGATACTAGACACTCATTGCGTCTTTTTATAAGACTCATCAAGTGATTGTTGAAGACAAAAATGACATGTTAGAGGATCTAACTGATCCGGAAAGGAGGAAGCAGTTAGCATCCCAGTTAGAGAAAGAAGCAAGTAGCAGTGCAACACCTATCTTTAAGGATATACCTATAGATCCGGAATCTTTTACATCATATCCTTACTCACCAAGACCTGAACCTACACATGATCCTACTATAGATATGCGGTATGCAGTACCACAGGGCTCAGAGGATGGTTCTGACTCGGAACTTCCTATTGAGAACTTATGAACACTAGATGTCCACAGATGGTTCTGACAGAAATGTTGGACAGTCTAGTTGGATGGGTGCAAGGATGAATCCTAATAACAGAAGTAGAAATACCATGTTAATAGATGATCAGGATGAAGAAGAAGATCCTGAGGAAAGAGTGTTTGAATCATCAACATCTTCTCAAAGCCCAGGGAATATACATTATCCAGTATTCAATTATCTTGTCCACGAGAGCACCTGGGGAGCAGCAGGATCTGCGTATCCTGGTGACAACTCTAGAGATGAAGCTCAGGAGATGCAGGCTGGAGATAATGTTGAATATGTTTCTGAAGACTTTTCATGATGGAGGAGTCGATGCACTCAGGTTGAGTAATGACTCAAGTCCCGATACTTGATGTAATATGTTCCTTCTGGAAGGCCATTTGTTCCACAAACTGTGCGACGGTCAACACGTCATCACGGTTGGACCTCAGGCATGTATGATGAGCGTAGTTACTATTAGAAAGTGACAACTAGATAGTAGTATCAAGTATTGTGTATTGTACTCTAGAAATAAGGTAGTTTTGTAAAATACCAATATGGTATATGTTGTAAAGACTTTGTATCATTATGATATTATGTAAATATGTAAAATGCATATTTGGATTTTCTTTGGATCTTTATTGTGTGACTAGTTCTGTGCATAAAGTCGAGCTCAGAACACATGTGCATGATGTAATTATGAGTATTCGCTTTATGATGCAGGACTAGGGGGTCATGGATACGGGGGTAGAAATGGAAACTGAGCAGCAGGGGATGGAGCGTGAGGCCAAGGAAAAGGCCGATGCCGATACAGTAAATCAAGGAGCATTACCACCACCACCAATGAGGCCGTTAATGGAGCAGAACTTTATGCAATGTATGCAAATGATGCAAGAGACCCAGAACAAGTTCATGGAAGAATTGCTGGGGAGAGCAAATCACAGGGCACCTGAAGGTGAAGGAGTGAGTTTATCTGATTTTCAGAATGCAAGACCATTACCTTTTGCATCAGCTCCTGAACCAATGGATGCAGAAGACTGGCTAGCAGATATAGAGAGGAAGCTGAAAACTGTAGGTTGCAATGATGAGCAAAAATTGAGGTATGCAACTCATCTGCTGACCGAACCTGCAGCATCATGGTGGGAAAATCAATTAGCTATGCAACCACCAGGAAGGGAGTTTACCTAGGAGGAGTTTAAGCAGAGATTCCGTGAATATCATGTTCCGGAAAGCGTCATGGAGTTGAAGCGGAGAGAATTTGAGGAGCTTCAGCAAGGATATACTAGTGTCATGAAGTACATCCGGGAGTTTAGCCAACTGCCTCGTTATGCTGAGGAGGATGTTAACACTGAAGAGAAGAGGAAGAAACGTTTCTTGCGTGGATTAAATGTGTTTGTGAAGATGCAGCTAAGGTTAGACAATAAGAAAAATTATCAGCAGTTGTTGGATGCAGCCATTACTTTTGAAGATGATTACAAGAATGTCCAAGAGGACCGGAGGAAGAGAGCCAAGAAGGAAACCAAGAGAATTTAGGCAAGCAAACCTAAACCTAACCTAGAGTTCAAACCCCGGAATAGGAATTATGGCAACAACAACAATAATAATAACAAGGGCAATGGTGGAAATCAATCTAATCCGAGAAGGAATGTTATCTGTAACAACTGTGGAATTCCAGGGCATTTCCAGAGGGAGTGCAAAAAGCCTGTTGTGATCTTTTACGGTTGTGGTCAGAAGGGGCATATCAAGCTGGATTGTCCGAGCAAACCACCGGGAGGATGGCCTACCAAGGGAGGAGGACAAGCCAGTGGAGGAAATGGACAGCCCAATAAAGGAGGAAACAATGGCAAGAACAATAATGGCAAGAGAAACCGACCTACCGGAAAAATGAACTGTGCAACCCTCGAGGAGGTGGATAATTCGGAGCATGCAGTAATAGGTACGCTCAATATCCTTACCAATCCCGGCAAAGTTCTATTTGATACTGGTGCAACTACTTCATTCATTTCTGAAGAATTCTGTGATAAGTTCGGGATTAGAAGGGCAACGTTAGAACGTCCTATGACCGTAGTTACGGCAGGAGGGAATGTGATTGTACGCCACATAAAACAAGATCAGGTTATCTCGATCTGTGGTTGTACATATTTCGCAGACCTTTATGTGATTCCTTTGAAGGGAATTGCAGTAGTGCTAGGGATGGATTGGATGATGGAACATGGAGCTCAGATTAATTGTGAGGAGAAAACTGTCTCAATCAAAACTCCAAGTGGAGCAAGGATAGTTTACCAGGCAGATAAACACAGTCATATCATGGTGGATCTGCAGTAGAATTCAATGAAGGAATTTAAATTAGAAGAAATTCCTGTAGTTAATGAATTCCAAGATGTTTTACCAACAGAATTACCAGGAATGCCACTAGACCGGGAGATAAAGTTCACCATTGACCTAATACCTGGTACATCACCAATAGCTCAGGCACCATATAAAATGGGACCCAAGGAGTTGAAAGAACTCAAGGAGCAAATTGATGAGTTAGCAAGAAAAGGATTTATATAGGAATGTGTATCTCCATGGGGAACACCAGTAATTTTGGTGGATAAGAGATATGGTGGAAGACGGATGTGTGGTGATTATAGAAATCTGAACAACGTGACGATCAAGAACAAGTATCCTTTACCAAGAATTCAAGATTTATTTGATCAAGTGAAAGGAGTTGGAGTATTTTCAAAGATCGATTTAAGATCTGGATACCATCAAATAAAAATCAAGCCGGAAGATGTTCCAAACAACATTTGTCTCAAGATATGGACACCATGAGTATCTGGTGGTACCATTTGTTTTGACCAATGCACCAGCAATATTCATGAATCTGATGAACAAGATCTTCATACCATATTTGGATAAGTTTGTCATCGTCTTTATTGATGATATTCTGATATATTCCAAGGATAAGGAAGAGCATGCTGACCATTTGAGAATAGCATTGCAGACTTTAAGAGAACATAAGCTTTATGCTAAGTTCAGTAAATGTGAGTTCTGGTTAGATGAGGTGGAATTCCTCGGTCTAAGATCCCTCCCTTTATAAAGATAAGGATCCCTGTGATTGCAATGCTAGTCCCTGGATCAATGCTAGCATCCACAGTTTAAGATGAAGTACACAGAAACAAAGGTCATTATTACATATCATTCCAGAGACAAACATAGTCTTTTACAAACTCCATGGCCATAGGCCTAATACAAGAGTTCAAATATATAATAAGATAAATAAGTCTTCATCTTCATGTGCCACAGGCAAGCATGTTGAGTGTAGACTCATAACCCCTAATCACCATCAGAATAACCTGCAACATCACAAGTTACAGCCACGGTGGGTCAATACATTGGAATAGCATTGGCAAGTGATACCTTAGTAGAATATTAATAGTCTAGATACTATATGCATTTTGGCCAAGTGTAGCTTAGGCTTGCTTTGCTCAAAATAGGTTTTGCCTATTAGTTGAAAACACTAAGTTTTTCTTTGATAAAACTTTCCCAAGGAAACACCAATAGAAATTGGTGTACCTTCACCCTTGTTCAACCACAAGTTTTTACTTACAAATTGGGATTAGGAGATTCTTGATATCTTCCATGTCTTGATGCTCAAGTTTTCCAATACCGGGGACATGGCTAAGTACTTAGATTCTTCCATCTGCAGAGGTTGTGCACTTTCCCCACAAGACTTGATTTTCACCAAGACAGGACCTTTCAGAAGCCTTCCCTTAGACCAAATGGACGTGTTCCAAACTATCATACCACTACCACCAACTGTCCAAATGGCTAAGTTATTGCAACCTATGTGATCCAGGTAGAGCCCATATTGCCATGTGGCTGCACTAGAAGCTTCTTAACATATGGCATCTCAAATCCCTTTGTTCCTGGGTGGATTTCCACAAGTGAGATACACAAGGTAAACCATAGACATGGGCCTTGTGTAACCACTCAACACAAACCATTCTTTCCATTCCACCCAGGTGTTTCATTCACTTAGTTGTTTTATTAAGCAAAACACAAGTCCAAAGACTTAGAAATATTTTCTCATAACATGAATATATAACCACCCTTGGTTGCTACTAGCTAGGCTAAGCATGGCATTGATAAGCATCTTAACTTAGAAATTTCTAGCAATTCTACAACTACTAGGATTTCCCAAGTATAGCATATAGATCAAATTATTCATGCAAGTCCTATGCAAAATATTTCTAGTGCATAGTTGAAAAAGATAGGAATAAAATCATGAAGCACCACTTGCCTTGGTAGTTTGGGGAGTAGAAACAATCTTCACAATCACAATCACTATTTGCACCAAAATCTACACATAAAATAATGGCACCAAAATCATATACAAAATATACAAGCAAAAATATATGAATGCATGCAAAATGCCATGTGATGATTTCCTACACCAAACAAGACAAGTATACAGTACTGAATCATAAAAAAGTTCAAAACATGCCAAATAAACTTTATTTGAACAACAAAACATTTTTCAAACAATTACTATACACAAAATATGCCTACAAATGTTTCTGTAAAAACAACCATTTTTACAGAGGCAAAACATTAAACACATTGCATAAATGGTAAGAATTTTCTCTCCTGATTCCAATGATATAAAATTTGTCAAATTTGAACGTGTGGATCAAAAGTTATGATTTTTTCAAGTTTAAACATCTAATAGATCTAAATTCTGTTTTTAAAACAAAGGACTGGCCACGCGGCACTCTCTGATTGGTTGGTACCGATTCGCGTGGATCGACTAACGTGGACCGCTAGATCTAACTTAAATCGCACGGCCATATCTGTTCTGTACCCCTTCGTTTAAGTGATCTATCTAACACGTTGGATCAAGATCCAACGGTTCGCGATCAAGCGACCAAAGCCTGGCGGCGCTAGTGGCGGCGAGTGGCAGCGGTGGCTCTGTCAGAGACGTTGCCGACGATCTAGGTCGCACGGAAGAGGGAGAGGTGGCTTACCGAGTTTGCTGTGTGCTGCTGATGCTCAAGGTAGGCTTCGTTGGCGAAGGGGCGCACCGTGGATATCGCTGGAGCTCGTCGGAGTTGTGCGCGGCGTCGGGTGGTTGCAGACGTCGATGTTGCCGAGGTTCTGGGTCGTCCTAGCACGAACAAGATGTATCAGGGGATGCGCAAGGTCATGGGGAGCAAGATAGTTTCAAGGAGAAGACAAGGGGCGCTCGATTCCTATCGTGATTTCTCACCGGAGTTGAAGAAGGCGTCGGGCACTTGCGGTGGTTGTCGAATCCGTCGATCTAGGTCACGAGCAGACAAAGCAAACGCATGACGTGAGTCGCGTGGTCAAGGGAAGCATGCTAGCATGAACGAGACAAAGTGGGGTGGACGGAGCTTACCGGAATCGCCCGTCGGAGTGGCTCAGTACAGCGGCGGTGCAAGCAAGATTGTGGGCAACCTTGTGGCGGAAATGGTGCGCAGAGTGAGGGGAAACGAGCGGAGAGGGGAGGGGGTTAAGTAGCCGAGGCTGGACGGGGGAGTTACTCGATGAATCAACGGAATTAACTCACGAATTCATCGACAGTGACTGGGGGAGGAAACGGCCAGAGTTGATTGCGCGGGTTGAAGAGACGACTGACAAGTGGGGCGCGGTTGCCAGCGAGAGAGAGAGAGAGGGGGAGTGGGTCCAGGCAGTCAGCGACTGAGGGGTTGGGTTTCTGGGTGCGAAACGTTTTCCTCGCGGGAGAGGGCTGCTGGGCTAAATGGGCTAAGTGGCTGGGTTGGGCCAGATTGGTTGGTCTGCTCTATTTTTTCTCCTTTATTCCTTTTTCTTTTTCGGATTGGATTTCTGGTTTGAATTTGAAAGCTTAAATCAAATCTGTTTCAAATGAAACTTTCTCCAAACAAAAGTTTGCTGGTTCTTGTCTCCTAGGAGGTGTAACACAACTGTTCACACTTGAGGGAAAATCAAAAAGGGTTTGGAAAAGAATTTAAACAAGCCTTAGTTAAATACTTATAAATAGTGAAGAAATGGTTTTAAAATCATAATTTGTTTTTGAAACCTTTACCAAACCTTAGAAGCATCACTCAAGCTCAAGCTCATCATTACTGATCAAAGTAGTATCTTTCTTATTAGAAGGTGGCAATAAGACCATAGCTTGCTTACATAAAATAATGAGCATCAGATGCTCCTATTTTTGAAATGGCTTTGAAAAGGAACCCTAAATGATCATGGATGCATGGATGATATGCAGAGTTTTGAAACATGATTTTAGGGATGTTACAAATCTAACCCCCTTAAGGTGAATCTCGCCCTCGAGATTCAGATTGGCTAGCAAATAGGTGAGGGTGGTCTTTCCGAAGATCATCTTCTCTTTCCCATGTTGCTTCTTCTTTGGAATGATGGTTCCATTGAACTTTGCAGAATTTGATAGTCTTAGTACGAGTAACTCTTTCTGCAGTCTCAAGAATCTTGATAGGTTTTTCCTCATAAGTGAGATCACTTTCAATTGTACCTCCTCTAAAGGTATAGTATCCTTCAATGAAGTCTCTTCCATCTCTGGATGGCATTTCTTAAGCTGACTCACATGAAACACATTGTGAACGGCAGACAATGATTCTGGCAATTCAATCTCATAAGCTACTTCTCCTTTACGCCTCAGGATCTTGAATGGTCCAACATATCTTGGGGCCAATTTTCCTTTGACTCCAAATCTCTTCACTCCACGGAGTGGTGACACTCTAAGATAAGCTCTATCACCCACTTCATAGGTGACTTCCCTACGCTTAGGATCTGTGTAGCTCTTCTGTCAGGATTGTGCTACCTTCAATCTATCCTTAACTAGCTTGACTTTCTCTTCAGCCTCTTTGATTGGTTCTGGTCCGAACAAACTTCTTTCTCCCACACCATTCCATAGCAATAGGGTGGTACACTTTCTCCCATAGAGAAATTCAAATGGTGCCATCTCAATACTGGCTTGATAGCTATTATTGTAAGAGAATTCTGCATAAGGCAGACTTTCATCCCAACTAGCTCCATAGTCTAGGGCACATGCCCTCAACATATCTTCAAGTATCTGATTGGTCCTTTCTGTTTGTCCATCATGCGAGGATGAAAGCGATTTGAATTCCAACCTCGTTCCCAATGACTCATGTAGCTGCCTCCAAAAATGAGAAGTGAATTGAGTTCCCCTATCAGACACAATACTCTTGGGTACTCCATGTAGACACACAATTCTACTCATATAGATCTTGGATAACTTAGCACTTGTATAGGTTTTCTTCACGGGTATGAAATGAGCCACTTTAGTTAGGCGATCCACTACTACCCAAATAGAATCATATCCTGAACTGGTCCTTGGCAATCCGGTGATGAAATCCATGCCAATCTTGTCCCACTTCCAATCAGGAATAGGTAGTGGTTGTAGCAATCCCGCTGGTTTCTGATGTTCCGCTTTCACTCTGCTACATACATCACACAAAGCAATATGTTCGGCGATGTCCTTCTTGAGATTATTACACCAAAATCTTTCCTTCATATCCATGTACATTTTGGTGTTCCCGGATGAATGGAATATGGTGAGTTATGTGCTTCTTGTAATATCAGTTTCCGAAGCTCCGGATCTTGTGGAACACAGATACGTTTTCCATACCATAAAGTACCCTGTTTGTCTTCATGGAATCCTTTGGCTTTTTCTTTGCCAACCTTTTCCTTGATCTCTTCAATTTCCTTGTCTGTCTTTTGGACTTCTTTGATTTTGTCCAACAGAGTTGGTTGAACATCCAAAGTCATGAGATGTCCTTCAGGCACAATCTCTAATCTGAGATCTCTAAATTGGGCACACAGATCATCTGGCAACTCTCCCTTAGTAAGGCCATTTAAAAATACCTTACGGCTTAGAGCATCTGCTACAACATTTGCTTTACCGGGGTGGTATTGCAAACTCAAGTCATAGTCCTTGATGAGTTCTAGCCATCTTCTTTGTCTCATGTTGATTTCTTTCTGGGTGAAGATATACTTCAAACTTTTGTGATCTATGAACACTTCACATCGTTTTCCCAAAAGGTAATGTCTCCATGTTTTGAGTGCATGGACAAGAGAGGCTAACTCTAGATCATGAGTGGGGTAATTTACCTCATGAGTTTTGAGTTGTCTCGAGGCATAAGCCACAACTTTCCCTTCTTGCATTAGCACTGCACCTAATCCATGATGAGACGCATCACAATACACATGGAAATCCTTCTCCAAATCTGGCAGACATAAGACTGGTGCTGTCACTAGTCTCTTCTTCAATTCTTGGAAACTGAGTTCACATCGTTCAGACCAAGCAAATTTCTTGTCTTTCTTTAGCAACTCTGTCATAGGCTTAGCTACCTTGGAGAAATTCTCAATAAATCTTCTGTAGTATCCTGCCAAGCCAAGAAAACTGCGAACTTCTTTTACTGACTTAGGAGATTCCCATTCAGTTACAACTGACACTTTAGCAGGGTCAACTGCTACACCATCTCCTGACACAATGTGTCCAAGAAATCCAACTTCATTTAACCAAAATTCACACTTGCTGAATTTGGCATACAGCTTATGCTCTCTAAGCTTCTCTAGTATCAAACGTAAATGTCCTTCATGCTCTTCCTTGCTCTTGGAGTAGATCAATATGTCATTGATGAAAACGACAACAAACTTGTCAGGGAACTCCATGAACACTTTTTTCATCATATTCATGAAGTATACTGGTGCGTTGGTCAATCCAAATGGCATCTCGGTATACTCGTACAATCCATACCTAGTGGTGAAAGCTGTCTTAGGTATGTCTTGTTCCCTTATCTTAAGCTAAAAATAACCTGATCGTAGATCAATCTTTGAGAACACACATGCTCCTTCTAACTGATCAAACAAGTCATTGATTCTAGGCAAAGGGTACTTATTCTTGATAGTCACCTCATTGAGTGAACGGTAATCTATGCATAACCTTTGACTTCTATCCTTCTTTTCCACAAACAAAATTGGTGCTCCCCAAGATGAAGAACTTGGTTGGATAAAACCTCTCTGCAACTATTCTCCAAGTTGTTTCTTGAGTTCTTTCAACTCATCAACAGACATCTTGTATGGTCTCTTTGCTATTGGTCCAGATCCTGGTAGCAAATCGATCAAAAATTCCACATCTCTATCTGGTGGCATTCCCGGCAATTCTTCCGGAAACACATCTGGATATTCACACACAATAGGCACACTGTCTGTGCTAACCCCCTTAAGAGAATTTAGCTTACTCCTTTTCGCTTCAAAGTTGGTCTTGAATCTGATCCTTTTGTTTTCTGGAGTTGTGAGTGAGACCGTATGGTTGGCACAATCTATCACTCCCTTGTGCTTAGTCATCCAGTCCATTCTGAAAATGACATCTAATCCTTGGGAGTTTAGGATTATCAGATTAACGGGAAACTTATACTTCCCAAACTCTATGACTAGATCATGACATCCTGAGTTCACTATCATTTCTCCGCCAGGAGAACTTACTTTTATAGGACACCCAATAGTTTCTACCGGTAGTTCATTTCTTTCAACAAATGCTCTTGATATGAATGAATGAGATGCACCAGTATCAAAGAGAACAAATGCTGGAACAGAATTGAGTTTGAACTTACTAGCAACAGCATCAGGTTCCTCATAGATTTCCTCCACATTGATGTGGTTGAATTGTCCCTTTTGGAAAGGTTTGGGCTTGTTGGGTCCTTCAACTTTCTTTTCTGGGCATTCATTTGCATAATTCCCCATCTTCTTGCACTTGAAACATTCAACCTGACTAAGATCCTTCTTGATAGGCTGGCTTCCACTTCCACTTCCATTGTGGTGGCTCTTATATCCACTCTTGTGATTCTTGTACTTGTCATTGTCATGACTACGGTGATGCTTGTTGTCATGATGACGGTTGTGGTTGTGGTGGTTGTTGTACTTTACATGCTTGTGGGATCCAAAACTCCCACTATCATCAAAATGGGAACGCCTGTGAGATGATCCAGAGCTGTGCTTATCAGAGTTGTGCTTTCTCTTTCTGCTTTCAACCTGTTTCATCTTACTCTCCAAGATGGCAGCCTTGTCAGAAAGAGACTGGTAAGTGGGGACATAGGCCACAGATAGCTGCAGGTTCAGTTCATTGTTCAGTCCTTCGAGAAACTTCTCTCTCCTCTTAGCATCAGTGTCAACTTCATCCGGTGCATAACGGGCCAGATTGTTGAACTCCTCAATATACTCTGCCACGCTGCGGTGGCGCTGCTTCAAGTTATGAAATTCGTTCTTCTTCAAACTCATCACTCCGGATCAGATGTGAGAAGTACGGAAACTATCTTCAAAGATAGCCCATGTCACATCCGCAATGGGAGTGGTGATTTGGAAGTTATCCCACCATGTAGCTGCGGGTCCTTCCAACAAGTGTGCTGCAAATCTGACCTTCTCTTCATCAGTATAACCAACAGTTACCAAATCCTTGTTCACCGAGCGTAGCCAATCATTGGCCACCATGGGATCAGTAGTTCTTGAGAACTTTGCTGGCCTCAGTCTTAAGAACCTGGTAAGCATGTCAAAACCTGGTGGATTATTCTGATTGTTGTTGTTGTTGTTATTATTATTGTTGTTGTTGTTATTGTTGTTGTTCTGATTCTGTATGCACGTGGTCATCATCTGCATCAGCTGCGTCTGAGCTGTCATCATCTGCTGCATCTCAGGGGTGATATTGTTGTTGTTAGGGTTGGGGATGGCACGTCGGGGAGGCATCTGTGGTTTTCAATAAGGATAAGAATGAGATACCCATAGATGCTAACATGCACAATACATCACATAACAATCACCAAACATGCATTATAAAAAGTTCAACAGCATAGACAACAAGTTTTGAAAAGTAAACACCCAAATAGCAAGCCATCCACATGTTGGATGGTCATTGTGACTGAATAATCAAAAGCATGGTAAATAAATGGTAAATGAGTAGTCATCACCACTCCTCTGCATCAACCTCCTCATCAACAAGTGTAAGACCTGCAATCTCCATAGCGGTCTTGTATTCCTCGACATTGGTGGTCAAGGCCTCTACTTTGGCTTTGAGAGCCCTCTTCTGTGAACGAAGTCTCTCAATCACACCTTGCTGATGCTCGAGCTCAAAGTCCTTGGCCTCCAGTTCTGTAGTCATGTCTCGAACCCTCTTGTTCCTGTCTTGGACTCTCTTCTCTTGACTCTTGAACTTTCTATCCCGACTCTCAAACTTGGCCTCCATTTCCTTGACTATCTCATCTTGCTCCGCGAAGAGCTTGTCCTTCTCACGAAGCTACACCTGGAGTTCGTCATTGCTAAGCATGACGTTGGTCCTATCAGTGTCTAGGTGCCTAATAAGAACCTCTAAGTCCTGGAGGTACAGACGAATCGGCTCTGCTATCTCTCTAGCAGTATCCTCGAAGTCAATGGCCTCACCATCCTCGTCACATCTACCGAAGGCGTGAAAGTGAGTACCTCTAACCTCCCGAGAGTGTCTCCCTAACAAGCGTCCAAGCAAATCCTGCATGACTACCTCTAGGCCTCTCTCCTTGTCATCATGCATGAGCTTGAAGGTGATGGCCTCCGTGGCTGGCTCAGTCTGGCGTCCTGGCTGAGTAACCTTGAAGCCCCAAAGGTACTTCCTCTCGAACTTGGTGAGGGGAAGCATCATGATGGTAGGAAGTGGGAGATTGAGCACACTAGTGAGCTCAAGAAGACGAGTGCCAAAACGAGTTCCCTTGAACTCTTCAGCTGTGCTGATAGTAACATTAGGCATCTATTTTGTAAGATAGAAAAAGTTAGAATCACATACATAGAGATGAATCACAAGACAAGACATTACATGCATATCTTTGACAATCAGAACACTCAAGTCATGTCATACACAAATCTATTACAAGCATCCAAGGTTCAAATTATTTTAAACAACATTTTTGGTAAATATAAAGATAAGTGTGGTGGTCCAACTAACGAAATACGTTACAATCCCATCTCACTTGCCAAGTTGGCTAACAGGGCATCCCTAGAGGCAATCTGTCTACCCAGATCACATGACTCCATTGCTAAGTCTATGATGTCCTCCCTTAAACTTTGGTTGGTAGCCTCTAACTCTTGGGTATGCTTATTTTCTTCCCTAAGGTCATTTTGGGTGTTGAGCATTCTGCACTTGATTCTATCACCAAGCTCTTTGATGGCCTTCCAAGCTGCATCCCTTGTTGAATCAAAGAATGTGGTGTGCATCACTGAGTTGGTGACAATGCAGAATCCTGATTCCTTGTGGTTGTCTTCCTTGTTTTTATACAAGTGAAGTTGCACCCACCAATATTCAACTCCTTCATCCATCACAGGAAAACCTTTGTACACAGCTGCACCATGTATTCCCATGGCAACCATGAGGTCCTTGAGAGCCTTGGGGAATTCTGTCTCACACTCCAAAGTCATAGTCATGAGTGGTCCCTTCCTCACGGCTTCGTTGATTGAGTTCATCTACAAATAGAGATGAGAAAAGTTTACGAGAAGAAAAAGACAAGTGTGGAGGTTATTGAAAATTTTCCTTAGTGGTTTCCAATCCTAGGGTCATAATCCTACAGGCAACACAGTGCTCTGATACCATCTATAAGATCCCTCCCTTTATAAAGGTAAGGATCCCTGTGATTACAATGCTAGTCCCTGGATCAATGCTAGCATCCACAGTTTAAGATGAAGTACACAGAAACAAAGGTCATTATTACATATCATTCCAGAGACAAACATAGTCTTTTACAAACTCCATGGCCACAGGCCTAATACAAGAGTTCAAATATATAATAAGATAAATAAGTCTTCATCTTCATGTGCCACATGCAAGCATGTTGAGTGTAGACTCATAACCCCTAATCACCATCAGAATAACCTGCAACATCACAAGTTACATCCATAGTGGGTCAATACATTGGAATAGTATTGGCAAGTGATACCTTAGTAGAATATTAATAGTCTAGATACTATATGCATTTTGGCCAAGTGTAGATTAGGCTTGCTTTGCTCAAAATAGGTTTTGCCTATTAGTTGAAAACACTAAGTTTTTCTTTGATAAAACTTTCCCAAGGAAACACCAATAGAAATTGGTGTACCTTCACCCTTGTTCAACCACAAGTTTTTACTTAGAAATTGGGATGAGGAGATTCTTGATAGCTTCCATGTCTTGATGCTCAAGTTGTCCAATACTAGGAACATGGCTAAGTACTTAGATTCTTCCATCTGCAGAGGTTGTGCATTTTCCCCACAAGACTTGATTTTCACCAAGACAGGACCTTTTAGAAGCCTTCCCTTAGACCAAATGGACGCGTTCCAACCTATCATCCCACTACCACCAACTGTCCAAATGGCTAAGTTATTGCAACCTATGTGATCCAGGCAGAGCCCATATTGCCATGTGGCTGCACTAGAGGCTTCTTAACATATGGCATCTCAAATCCCTTTGTTCCTAGGTGGATTTCCACAAGTGAGATACACAAGGTAAACCATAGACATGGGCCTTGTGTAACCACTCAACACAAACCATTCTTTCCATTCCACCCAGGTGTTTCATTCACTTAGTTGTTTTATTAAGCAAAACACAAGTCCAAAGACTTAGAAATATTTTCTCATAGAAAGAATATATAACCACCCTTGGTTGCTACTAGCTAGGCTAAGCATGGCATTGATAAGCATCTTAACTTAGAAATTTCTAGCAATTCTACAACTACTAGGATTTCCCAAGTATAGCATATAGATCAAATTATTCATGCAAGTCCTATGCAAAATATTTCTAGTGCATAGTTGGAAAAGAAAGGAATAAAATCATGAAGCACCACTTGCCTTGGTAGTTTGGGGAGTAGCAACAATATTCACAATCACAATCACTATTTGCACCAAAATCTACACATAAAATAATGGCACCAAAATCACATACAAAATATATACAAGAAAAAATATATGAATGCATGCAAAATTCCATGTGATGATTTCCTACACCAAACAAGACAAGTATACAGTACTGAATCATAAACAAGTTCAAAACATGCCAAATACCCTTTATTTGAACAACAAAACATTTTTCAAACAATTACTATACACAAAATATGCCTACAAATGTTTCTGTAAAAATAACCATTTTTACAGAGGCAAAACATTAAACACATTGCATAAATGGGAAGGATTTTCTCTCCCGATTCCAATGATATAAAATTTGTCAAATTTGAACATGTGGATCAAATTATGAATTTTTCAAGTTTAAACATCTAATAGATCTAAATTCTGTTTTTAAAACAAAGGACTAGCCACACGGCGCTCTTTGATTGGTTGGTACCGATTCGCGCGGATCGACTAACGTGGACCGCCAGATCTAACTTAAATCGCACGACCAGATCTGTTCCGTACCACTTCGTTTAAGTGATCTATCTAACACATTGGATCTAGATCCAACAGTTCGCGATCAAGCGACCAAAGCCTGGCGGCGCTAGCGGCGTCGAGTGGCAGCGGAGGCTCTGTCAGAGACGTTGGCAACGATCTAGGTCGCGTGAAAGAGGGAGAGGTGGCTTACCGAGTTCGCCGTGTGCTGCTGATGCTCAAGGTAGGCTTCGTTGGCGAAGGGGCGCACCGTGGATATCGCTGGAGCTCGTCGGAGTTGTGCGCGGCGTCGGGTGGTTGCAGACGTCGATGTTGCCGAGGTTCTGGGTCGTCCTAGCACGAACAAGATGTATCAGGGGATGCGCAAGGTCATGGGGAGCAAGATAGTTTCAAGGAGAAGACAAGGGGCGCTCGATTCCTATCGTGATTTCTCACCGGAGTTGAAGAAGGCGTCGGGCACTTGCGGTGGTTGTCGAATCCGTCGATCTAGGTCACGAGCAGACAAAGCAAACGCATGACGTGAGTCGCGTGGTCAAGGGAAGCATGCTAGCGTGAACGAGACAGAGTGGGGTGGACGGAGCTTACCGGAATCGCCCGCCAGAGTGGCTCAGTACAGCGGCGGTGCAAGAAAGATTGTGGGCAGCCTGGTGGCGGAAATGGTGCGCCGAGTGAGGGGAAACGAGCGGAGAGGGGAGGGGGTTAAGTAGCCGAGGCTGGCCGGGGGAGTTACTCGATGAATCAACGGAATTAACTCGCGAATTCATCGGGAGTGACTAGGGAAGGAAACGGCCGGAGTTGATTGCGCGGGTTGAAGAGACGACTGACAAGTGGGGCGCGGTTGCCAGCGAGAGAGAGAGAGAGAGAGAGAGAGAGAGAGAGAGAGAGAGAGAGAGAGAGAGAGAGATGGGGAGTGGGTCCAGGCAGTCAGCGACTGAGGGGGTGGGTTTCTAGGTGCGAAACGTTTTCCTCGTGGGAGAGGCTGCTGGGCTAAATGGGCTAAGTGGCTGGGTTGGGCCAGATTGGTTGGTCTGCTCTATTTTTTCTCCTTTATTCCTTTTTCTTTTTCTGATTGGATTTCTGGTTTGAATTTGAAAGCTCAAATCAAATCTGTTTCAAATGAAACTTTCTCCAAACAAAAGTTTGTTGATTCTTGTCTCCTAGGAGGTGTAACACAACTGTTCACACTTGAGGGAAAATCAAAAAGGGTTTGGAAAAGAATTTAAACAAGCCTTAGTTAAATACTTATAAATAGTGAAGAAATGGTTTTTAAATCATAATTTGTTTTTGAAACCTTGACCAAACCTTAGAAGCATCACTCAAGCTCAAGCTCATCATTACTGATCAAAATAGTATCTTTCTTATTAGAAGGTGGCAATAAGACCATAGCTTGCTTACATAAAATAATGAGCATCAGATGCTCCTGTTTTTGAAATGGCTTTGAAAAGGAACCCTAAATGATCATGGATGCATGGATGATATGCAGAGTTTTGAAACATGATTTTAGGGATGTTACACTCGGTCATGTGATTAGTAAAGATGGGATTGCTGTGAATCCATCTAAAGTTCAGTTGGTACTAGAGTGGACTACACCAACCAATGTGAAACAAATTTGAGGTTTCCTAGGAATGGCTGGTTATTATCGGAGATTCATTGAAGGTTTCTCCAAAATAGCCGGACCAATGACCAAATTATTAAGGAAGAATACACCATTTAAGTGGGATGAGAAGTGTGAAGCAAGTTTCCAAGAGTTGAAAACGAGATTAACCACAGCTCCAATCTTAGCAGTTCCTGAAACAGGGAAGGATTTCACCGTATACTGTGATGCATCTAAAGAAGGTTTGGGTTGTGTATTAATGCAAGATCGGAAAGTAATTTCTTATGGTTCAAGATAATTGAAACCACATGAAGTCAACTATCCAACTCATGATTTAGAGTTAGAAGCAGTAGTTTTTGCACTAAAAGGATGGAGGCATTTTCTTTATGGAGCCAGATGTGAGTTATACACTGACCATAAAAGTCTCAAATATTTATTCACTCAAAAGGAATTGAACATGAGACAGAAGCGTTGGTTGGAATTAATCAAGGATTATGATCTAACAATCAATTACACCCCAGGAAAAGCAAATGTTGTAGCAGATGCTTTAAGCAGAAAGAGTGCAGATATTCAGCCTAACAACAGAGAGTTACCAAAAGAGTTACAAATGGACTTGGAAAGATTAGAACTTCAATTCGT
This sequence comes from Avena insularis, assembly GCA_023614405.1. Taxonomy (NCBI): domain Eukaryota; kingdom Viridiplantae; phylum Streptophyta; class Magnoliopsida; order Poales; family Poaceae; genus Avena; species Avena insularis. The sequence goes on along the minus strand of JAJUPC010000119.1, from coordinate 122,145 downwards.
CAGGACAGAGGTTCTTGGAGGATTGGCGACTATGCAGGTAGTTGCAGAACATGACAGTGATCTTAAGCAAGAAATTTTTAGACGTCAAGAAGAAGACCCTTTTATTGCGGAGGAAATTCGGAGGATATCTCAAGGGCAAAAATCAGTTTTTCGCTTTGGAGATTATGGATCTTTATGGTTCCAGGATCGTTTATGCGTTCCAGATGTGACTGAGATCAGAAATGTCATACTCAAAGAAGCACATGCTACCCCATATTCTATACATCCAGGGAGTACTAAGATGTATATGGATTTGAAAGAACTATTTTGGTGGAATAACATGAAAAGATATATTGCTAAATATATATCTGAATGCCATACTTGTCAAAGGGTGAAAGCTGAACATCAAAATCCAGCAGGACCATTACAACCCTTAGAAATTCCTGAATGGAAATGGGAGGAAATAGGCATGGATTTTATCACAGGATTACCTATGACACCAAAAAAGAAGGATATGGTATGGGTAATAGTGGACAGACTCACTAATAGTGCACATTTTATTCCAGTGAATCAAAAAGATAATGGCAAGAAGTTAGTTGAAGTATATGTCAAAGAGATAGTAAGTAAGCTTGGAGTACCCAAAAAGATCATAACTGATAGGGGATCAGTGTTTACTTCAGCATTTTGGAAGCAATTGCATGAAGCACTTGGTTCAAAGTTAGATTTCAGCACAGCATATCATCCTGAGACAGGAGGTCAACCTGAAAGAACAAATCAAATACTAGAAGACATGTTGAGGTATTGTGCACTAGATTTTGGAGGAACATGGGAGGATCACCTACCATTGGCAAAATTTTCTTATAACAATAGCTATCAGAGTAGTCTGAAGGCAGCTCCATATGAGGTTCTATATGGAAGGAAGTGTAGATCACCAATATGTTGGTATGAACCTGGAAGCAGCAAAGAATTTGCGCCAGAGTATATCAAGGAGAGACAAGACATCATTGATAAGATCAGGGATAGACTAAAAATAGCCCAGAGCAGGCAGAAAAGTTATGCGGATCAAAGCCGAAGATCATGGCATCCAGAAGTAGGAGATATGGTCTATTTGAAAGTAAGTCCAATGAAAGGAGTAAAAAGGTTCGGAGTTAAAGGGAAATTAAGTCCAAGATATATCGGACCATTCAAGATACTGAGCGAAAACAGAACTACAGCTTATGCTTTAGAGTTACCATCAAGACTGGCTCAAGTGCATAATGTTTTTTATGTGTCACAACTTCGCAAATGTTTGAAAGTTCCAGAGGATGCAATAACACATCAAGAGATAGAACTACAAGCAGACCTGACTTATATTGAAAATCCCTGCAAGATTCTGGAAGAAAATTGGAAAATATTGAGGAATAGGGCAATCGAATATTGCAAGGTACAATGGGAACATCACCCTGAAAGGGAAGCCACATGGGAGAAGGAAGAGGATTTAAGAAAAACTTATCCATAACTATTCAGGTATATCTCCACAAACTTCAGGACGAAGTTTAATTTAAGGGGGGAAGTCTGTAACATCCCAGCATTTAGGAACCTAACGAAGGGTAGATTATGATTATGTATTGTTGCATGCATCTATTTGTAAAAAGGTGGGTAAATTTTTTGCCAAATAAAACCTTAAGTGATCAATGTTTCTTTCTTACTTTAAGATTAGGTTTAGACTTAAAGGAGGATTGTTATAAACTTTGATGTGATCTTAAAAGAATTATGTGTGTTTTGAAATGGGTTTGAATTTAAAAACTTAAGTGTTTGAATAATAATTTAAATGATTTAGATATAAGATTTGAATCTTAAATTAATTAAGACATAGGTAGTATAACTTAAATCTCAAAACAATAGAAATTATGAAATTCATTTTCATATTATAAAGACATAAACAAGTTACAACAGAATAAAGAATAAGAATATTCTTTATTAATAATAATATAATCTTTATTACAATTGAATAAAATAAAGATTACAAGAATTATAAAAGAAAAATTACAAAGGACTAAGAAAATTACATCTACTAACTATCCTATATCTAAAACCTATACTAAATCTTCATCTTTATCTTTGAACCTGCAAAACAAAGATTAAACAGAAATAAAAAAAGATTAGTGTTAGTATATATTTCTCTCAGATATGTCAGTGAGGTGCACTTGACAATCTCATCATTGAGAAATGTTAAGGAGGGGCAAGTTTCACCAATATGAAAGATTTCATCTTTCATAAATTCCTAGCCAGAATGCAAATGACAGCCAAAAGGGACCAATTCACCAGCCAAGGTAAAAGTAGATTGGTAATAGTAAGTTCAAATTTTCTGAACCTATCCATATGTGTATAGCAGGCACACAAGCTGCACACACACAAGCATGCAAAGGGTGTGCTGTCGACTTCAAAAGCCCAGCCAGATCAAACAAAACTAGAGCACAGCCGTGGGGAAGCACCTCAGTGCATCACCACACCACACCACACCACACCACAGCACAGCCAGGGTGAACAACAAGTAAACCAAGAATAGCAGCCAAACCAACCACCCAGATTAACCCAAACATCACCAGGATGGTGACATAAGGAGAGGGATGAATCTGGTGGACAACAATGTCAAGCCCAGGAGCTAGGAGGAGCAGGAAAACTCAAGAGCAAGCTCAGTAGCCAGCAAAAGTAGATCAAGATCATCAGCAATCTACTACACCAACACCCAATTTTGTGGTGAGCCTCATAAAACCATCACATGATTTCATCATATTATCTAAACCAAAGCATGTGTTGTTTTATGAAGTAATCTCTCAATACTCACCCAGAGGAGGTGAATCTATCCTAGAGATTTCAAGTATAAGATAAGAAACCAAGCTCAACCACAAACACTGAACACTCAGACCAACATCATTGGGTTCAATGTTACTTTTGCAACTTAGATCATTCATTTGATCTCATCAGATCAGGGCACATCTCTCAAAAGGAGTAGCACCTCTAATCCTATAAGTTTCAAACAAACTATTGCCCAACTAACTAGGAATTACATCCTAGAGCCTCAGACCAACATCATAGGAAAGATAAGAAAGCTTCCATATGATCTTATCAGTTTTAATCACAAGCATAATCAAGCTAAGCCCAGAAATAAAAACTCAATCACTTGTGTGCCAGAATACACTGGTATCACAAGGACAAGTTCTTAATGAGCTAAAACCAATCTTTACTTAGCTTTCATAGATAAAAAGGGACAACCACTACATATCATTTTCCTGAAGCCAAGTGCCAGGAATCAACCTTAAATTCATTTATACATCCACAGAAATCATTGCAAGCAATGATTTGATTCAGTGAGTATAATTGCAATAAGCAACTACTGTCAGTATAAGTAATCTGACAGTAGAATAAACTCTTAGATCAACAACATAATTAAATCAAGGATTTCATTGATACACTAGCATGGATCATGGTGGATTACCACTAGAATCAATCTGACAAGAAATTAGCAGCAACAAAGCTACTATTAATCATCAATCACAGCAAACAATCTTTTCCCATGAGCAAATATGATCAACACTAGATTTAAAGCATCATAGATATGATCAACAGGGGGTGATGAACCCTAATCAGAGCAAGAACCCTAATCCGGAGATTAACCCAATCAGCATATAATCACTTGACATGAGAAGCCACTAGGTACACACAAAGAGAATCAGGACAATATCATGAACAAGGACCACAGAGACAACTTATCCGAGGTCCTCTCTAACGAATCGAAGAGGAAGCAGTGTAACGAATCACAAGTGACAGGAGCACCTAGAAGGGCGCTACAACTGCACACTAACGGCAATGGCCAGCAGAACACGAGCCAGACACACCACCAGCGGGATCGTGGCAAGAAGACTTTTCCCAACCCTAGGGTTCGGGAATGGGGTGGACCTGGCCATGGGGAAGCCCCAGAGTCAAATCCAAGTGGACAGAACAAACGAGCATCGTCGACAACCCCAACTCGCACCACGACGACGGCCAGAACGGCCGACGGCGGCAGGGAACGACGGTGGCGGCATAGCCAGCCACGGGATCGAGTCAGAGGAGGAGGAGATGAGGTCGAGGAAGAGAAGGAGGCAGAGTGGCCTGGGTGGGCCAAAACCCTTCGGGGTAGTCATTTGACCCTTCCCTATTGGGCCACCTTGGCCAATAAGCCCAAGGGGCCAGCCCATGTTATTTAATAATTATTTTGATCAATTGGAAAAGACCAAAATACCCCTGACCTCAATAAAATTATAGAAAATAAAATAATAGTCAAAAAATTATAATTAAAATATTTTTGGATTCAAAATAATCCATTTTGTCCAAATAAAATAAGATATCAAATTTTGGACATTCAAAATTTTATAAGAATTTTGTAATTTAAATATTCCTTATGGAATTTTACAAAATTATTGAAAGGTGATAAAAATAAATAAAAATCACTTTCATTATTTATTAATATTACAGTATTTTTGAAAAATACTAAATAAATATTTAGCAATAAAATTAAGGTATAATTAATAATTCCTAAATGAATTACTAAATCAATAAAAGTCAAATAAAGGGAAATAAAATAAAATAACTCAATACATGTTATAAATATATTTATAAATCCCTTATTACTCAAAAGGGAATTTTTTGGGATAAATGCATATAAATTTAATTAATGCATTACATTACTTGCATAATCATTTTGCTTCTTTAAATATTGTCCTTACCAGGCAATAATGATATTTTTGTAGAACTAGAAGCTCAAGGTCCAGTGCAAGCATCAGACTTCACTACCTTGCCATCACAAGGCAAGTTCATCACTTGCTCATGTCCTTTGAAGATTCTTTATCAAAGTATTTGCAAATTGTGTGTTATCATATGTGCTATAAAAGAAAGAAAATATTATATTCATAAACAAAGAATTCATAGATATCATCCTAAGTGGTGATATAATGGAGCAATAGAACTTAGAGTTCTAATTGCAACAATGATGATCAAATAGGGACTTAATAACCCCTGACATCAGTGATTCTAGCGCCGTATATTATGTGTTAGCCATGAGATTTGGAATGGGACAGAGAAGTCAGCGGTATCTTCTTCCTCTCGCATGAAGCCGGATGTGCAGGTCGTGGCTGTTATCCTCGTAGCGTGCATATTAATTGGTAATTCGTAGAGGATATGCAGCATATGGGTGGGAACCCTCAACGTCCCACGATAGTTCTGGCATCTAACGATTTGTACAAACCATTGCCGTAATTCATTATGTGGGCATGGTGTACACCAAGGAGGCATGCAGGGTCACGAAGGGGGCAGTGATTGGCTTGGACCAACTACTGGGCCCCACATCATGGAATTGTGTACGGGAAAGTACGCCCGGTTGTGCAACAAGGAGTTGATCTCTCATGGGTAAAGTAACGCACCTCTGCAGAGTGTAAGAACTGTAACTTGTTACTCCCTGTTCCGGGAAGGAGCTACGAACGCGGCAGGAAAGGAACTCCATGAAAGTTCTAGTCAACCTGTGAAGGCTGATTGTCATAGTCTTTCAGAATAAAATCAATCTTTGAAGAAAGATTTACAAAAAATGCATAGTGCCAAGGATTTATAATCCGAGGTGGTAGTTAGAGCATCAAACTTCCCACCTTGCATATAATGAACTTGTTGGGTAACGCTGTTACTCATTCTTTCCTTTGATCCCTTGCTTAGACACTGAGGATCCCGAAGACGTGCCAATGTATGCAGCCGAATGCCAAGAAGACGTGCTCTACGAGGAACCTGATCTATCCGGAGGAGTTGAAGGCGTGGACTACGAGATCCGCTATGGTGTCGATGAGAACGAGTCCACTTAAGGGTCTAGTTAGTAGTAACTAACGGAGCCGAGCAGCATGAACTCTATAAAATAAGCTGTTGAGCCCCACTCCTAGTCAGAGTTGTTACTTTTAAATTTCCGCTGAACATCTTATATTTTGGTTTGTAAGTTGGATCTTTTGGAAGTCTTGAACTTCCGGTATTGTAATAATAATAATGTGTGTACCTTTGTAATATGGACCCGCAATGTTTCTGTTGTACCACTCTGAGGGATGTGATATTTACGGAACTGTGTTCTGTGGATGTCATGTCAACGACTATAGTGTACTACACATGCAGTGGTATGCTGGGTCACCGCATTGGTCCTTTCTGTCTGTCCATCAGTCTGGGGATGAAAAGCACTGCTGAATTCCAATCTCGTTCCCAATGACACGCGCAGTTGCCTCAAAAAATGGGAAGTTAATTGAGTTCCCCTATCAGACACAATACCCTTGGGTACTCCATGCAGTCACACAATCCTATTCATATAAATCTTGGCTAACTTAGCACTTGTATAGGTTGTATTTACGGGTATGAAATGAGCCACTTTAGTTAGGCGATCTACTATGACCCAAATAGAATAATATCATGATCTAGTCCCTGGCAGTCCAGTGATGAAATCCATGCCAATCTTGTCCCACTTCCAATCGGGAATAGGTAGTGGTTGTAACAATCCTGCTAGTTTCTGATGTTCCACTTTCACTCTACTACATACATCACATAAAGAAATATGTTCGGCGATGTCTTTCTTGAGATTATTCCACCAAAATCTTTCCTTCACATCCATGTACATTTTGGTGTTACCCGGATGAATGGAATACAGTGAGATGTGTGCTTCCTATAAAATCAGTTTCCGAAGCTCCGGATCTTGCGGAATGCAGATACGTTTTCCATACCATAAAGTACCATGTTCGTCTTCATGGAATCCTTTGGCTTTTCCCTTACAAATCTTTTCCTTAATCTCTTCAATTTCTTTGTCTATCTTTTGGGCTTCCTTGATTTTATCCAACAAGGTGGGTTGAACATTCAATGACATGAGATGTCCTTCAGGTACTATCTCCAATCTGAGATCTTTGAAATGGGCACACAAATCATCTGGCAATTCTCCCTTAGTAAGGCCATTTACATAAACCTTACGGCTTAATGCATCCGCTACAACATTTGCTTTACCGGGGTGGTATTGCAAACTCAACTCATAGTCCTTGATGAGTTCCAGGCATCTTCTTTGTCTCATGTTGATTTCTTTCTGAGTGAAGATATACTTCAAACTTTTGTGATCTGTGAACACTTCACATCGCTTTCCCAAAAGATAATGTCTCCATATTTTGAGTGCATGGACAACAGAGGCTAACTCCAAATCATGAGTAGGATAATTCACTTCATCAATTTTGAGTTGTCTCGAGGCATACACCATAACTTTCCCTTCTTGCATCAAAACTACACCTAAACCTTGGTGAGATGCATCACAATAAACTTGGAAATCCTTCTCCAAATCTGGCAGACATAAGACTGGTGCTGTCACTAGTCTCTTCTTCAACTCTTGGAAACCGAGTTCACATCCTTCAGTCCAATCGAATTTCTTGTCTTTCTTTAGTAACTCCGTCATTGGCTTAGCTACCTTTGAGAAATTCTCAATGAATCTTATATAGTATCCTGCCAAGCCAAGGAAACTACAAACTTCTTTTACTAACATATGAGATTCCCATTCAGTTACAGCTGACACTTTTGCGGGATCAACTGCTACACCATCTCCTGATACAATGTGTCCAAGCAATCCAACCTCATTCAGCCAGAATTCACACTTGCTGAATTTGGCATACAACTTATGCTCCCTGAGCTTCTCAAGTATCAATCACAAATGTTTTTCATGCTCTTCATTTCTCTTGGAGTAGATCAAAATGTCATCGATGAAAACGACAACGAACTTGTTAAGAAATTCCATGAACACCTTATTCATCATATTCATGAAGTAGGCTGGTGCATTTGTCAAACCAAATGGCATCACGGTGTACTCATACAATCCATACCTAGTGGTGAAAGCAGTCTTAGGTATGTCTTGTTCCCTTATCTTTAGCTGAAAGTAGCCTGACCGGAGATCAATCTTTGAGAACACACGGGCTCCTTCTAACTGATCAAACAAGCCATTGATTCTGGGTAAAGGATACTTGTTCTTGATAGTCACCTCATTGAGTGAACGATAATCTATGCATAACCTTTGACTTCTATCTTTCTTTTCAATAAACAAAACTAGTGCACCCCAAGATGAAGAACTTGGTTGAATAAATCCTTTCTGTAACTGTTCTCCAAGTTGTTTCTTGAGTTCCTTCAACTCATCAACTGACATCTTGTAAGGTCTCTTTGCTATTGGTCCTGATCCTGGCAGTAACTCAATCAGAAACTCAACATCTCTATCCGGTGGCATTCCTGGCAACTCTTCCGGAAAGACAACCGGATAGTCCCTCACAATTAGCACACTGTCTATGCTAACCCCCTTAAGAGAATTTAACTTACTCCCTTTCGATTCAAAGTTAGACTTTAATCTAATTCTTTTATTATCCGGGGTTGTGAGTGTGACAGTATGGTTGGCACAGTCTAGAACTCCCTTGTACTTAGTCATCCAATCCATTCCCAAAATGACATCCAATCCTTGGGAATTTAGGATTATCAAATTAACGGGAAACTTATACTTCCCAAATTCTATCACTAGGTCATGACATCCCCAGTTCACTATCATTTCTCCACCAGGAGAACTTACTTTTATAGGACACCCAATAGTTTCAACTAGAAGTCCATTTCTATCAACAAATGCTCTTGATATGAATGAATGCGATGCGCCAGTATCAAAAATAACAAGTGCTGGAATATAATTGAGTTTGAACTTACCAGCCACATCATCAGGTTCCTCATATATTTCTTCCACATTGATGTGGTTCACTTGTCCCTTTTAGAAGGGATTGGGCTTGTTGGCACCTTTGACTTTCTTTTCTGGGCACTCATTAGCATAGTGCCCCATCTTCTTACACTTGAAGCATTCAATCTGACTGAGAGCTTTCTTGACAGGCTGACTTCCACTGCCACTTCCACCTCCACTGTGGTGGCTCTTGTGTCCACTCTTGTGGTTCTTATACTTGTCATTATCATGACTGCGGTGATGCTTGTTGTCATGATGACGGTTGTGTTTGTGGTGGTTGTTGTACTTTCCATGTTTGTGGGATCCAGAACTCCCACTATCATCATGATGGGAACGCTTGTGAGATGATCCCGAGCTGTGCTTATCAAAGCTGTGCTTCCTTTTCCTGCTCTCAACCTGTTTCATCTTGTTCTCCAAGATGGTAGCCTTGTCACAAAGTGATTGGTAGGTTGGGACATAGGCAACAAACAACTGCAGATTCCATTCATCATTTAATCCTTTGAGGAATTTCTCCTTCCTCTTGGCATATGTATCAACTTCATCCGGTGCGTAACGCTCCAGATTGTTGAATTCCTCAATATACTCAGCCACACTACAGTGACGTTGTTTCAGGTTGTGGAACTCCTTCTTCTTCAAATTCATCACTCCGGATGAGATGTGAGCTGTACGGAATCCATCGTCAAAGATAGCCCAAGTCACATACTCAAGGGGAGTGGTGATCTGAAAGTTGTCCCACCAAGTTGCTATTGGCCCTTCTAGAAGATGTGCTACAAATCTGAACGTAGCCAATCATTGGCCACCATTGGATCAGTGGTTCCCGAGAACTTTGCAGGCCTCAGTCTTAGAAATCTGGTGAGCATGTCAAATCCTGGCGGATTATTCTGGTTGTTGTTGTTATTCTGGTTCTGGTTCTGCATGAAGGTTGTCATCATCTGCATCAGTTGAGCTTGTGTTGTCATCAACTGTTGCATCTCGGGAGTGACATTGTTGTTGTTGTTGTTGTTTTGGTTGGGGTTGGCACGTCGAGGAGGCATCTGTGGTTTTAATAAGGATAAGAATGAGATACCCATAGATGTTTAACATGCACAATACATCACATAGACAATCATAATAACCAAACATCAAAATAACATAGAGTTTGAACGTCATAAACAACAAGTTTTGGAAAAAGCAAACACACCATAGCAAGCCACCCACATGTTGGATGGTCATTGCGACTCAATAAACAAGGTACGGTAGATGAAAGATAATAGAGTAGTCTACACTACTCCTCAGCATCAATCTCCACATCAACGAGGGTAAGACCTGCATTCTCCATGGCGGTCTTATACTCATCAACGCTAGCAGTTAAGGCCTCAATCTTGGCCCTAAGAGCCCTCTTCTGTGAGCGAAGCCTCTCGATCACTCCCTGCTGGTGCTCAAGCTCGAAATCCTTGGCCTCTAACTCTTCCTTCATCTCCCGGATCTTTTTGTTCCTGTCCTGGACTCTTTTATCCTGGCTCTTGAACTTCTTGTCCTGGCTTTCAAACTTGGCCTCCATTTCCTTCACAATATCGCCTTGCTCCGTGAAGAGCTTGTCCTTCTCTCGGAGCTGAACCTGGAGCTCGTCATTGCTAAGCATGACGTTGGTCCTATCAGTATCAAGGTGTCTAATAAGACCCTCTAGGTCCTCAAGGTACAGACGAATCAGCTCCATCGTCTCTCTAGCAGCATCCTCATAGTCTACAGCCTCACCCTCCTTGTTGCGTCTCCCGAAGGGGTGAAAGTAAAGACCTCTAAGCTCGGTGGAGTGTCTCCCTACCAGGCGCCTAAGTAACTCTTGCATGACTACATCTAGGCCTTTCTCCTTGTCGTCATGCATCAGCTTGAAGGTGATAGCCTTCGTGGGTGGCTCTGTCTGGCGTCCCAGCTGTGTGACTCTGAAGCCCCATAGGTCCTTCCTCTCAAACTTGGTGAGCTGGAGTGTCATGATGCTAGGAAGTGGTAGGTTGAGCACACTAGTGAGCTCAATGAGACGAGTACCAAAGCGAGTTCCCTTGAACTCCTCGGCCGTGCTGATAACAACATTAGGCATCTATTTTTATAAGATAGAGGAAAGTTAGGATCAACACAAGTAGAGAAAATCACTAGACAAAAACATCACAAGCACATCTTTTAGCAACATACACACAAGTCATGGCATACACAAATCCATTACAACATCAAATGTTCAACATGACTTAGAAATTTTTTTGGAAGTAAAAACGATAAGTGTGGTGGTCCAACTAACGAAGTACATTACAACTCTCACTCACTGGACAAAATATCTATCAGGGCATCCTTAGTAGCCATCTGTCTATCTTGTTCATAAGACTCCCATATTAGGCCTATGATGTCTCCCCTTAGTTGTTGGTTGGTAGTCTCTAATTCTTGGGTATGTTTCTTTTCTTCTCTAAGGTCATTTTGGGTGTTGATCATTCTGCATTGAGTCTATCACCAAGTTCCTTGATGGCATTCCAAGCTGCATTTCTTTCAGAGTCAAAGAATGTTGTGTGCATTTCAGAGTTGGTGACCATGCAAAATCCTGACTCCTTGTGGTTGTCTTCCTTGTTTTTTTACAAGTGAAGTTTCACCCACCAATACTCTTCTCCTTCATCCATCACAGGGAATCCCTTGTACACAGCTGCACCATGTATCCCCATGGTAACCATAAGGTTCTTGAGTGCCTTGGGAAATTCAGTCTCACACTCCAAGGTCATGGTCATGAGTGGTCCCTTCCTCACGGCTTCGTTGATGGAGTTCATCTACAAATAGAGATGAGAAAGAAGATTAGAAAAGTTTACGAGAAGAAAAATACAAGTGTGGAAATTTTTCAAAGTGTTGAAATTTTTTCCTTAGTGGTTCCTTAGGGTCATAATCTTACAGGCAACACAGTGCTCTGATACCATCTGTAAGACCCCACCTTTATAAAGGTAAAGGTCCTTGTGATTGCAATGCTAGCCACTAAATCAAATTCTAGCATCCACAATTTAAGATGAAGTACACAGAAACAAAGGTCATTATTACATCGTCATTCCAGAGATAACATAGTCTTTTACAACTCAATAGCCATAGGCTAGTACAAGAGTTTAACTTAACAATATAAATAAAAGTCTTCATCTTCATGTGCCACAGGAAAGCATGTTGAGTGTAGACTCATAACCCTAATCCTCATCAGAGTAACCTGCAACCTCACAAGTTACAGCCACAGTGAGTCAATACATTAGAATAGTATTGGCAAGTGATACCTTAGTAGAATAATAGTATCTAGCTTCTACATGAATTTGGATAAGTGTAGCTTAGGCTTGCTTTGCTCAAAATAGGTTTTACCTATTAGTTGAAATCACTAGGTTTTTGTTTGGCAAAAACTCCCAAGGAACCACCAATAGACATTGGTGAACCTTCACCCTTGTTCAACCACAAGTTTTTAACTTAGAAATTGGGATGAGGAGATTCTCGATAGCTTCCATGTCTTCATGCTCAAATTGTCCATTTCCGGGGACACGGCTAAGTACTTAGATTCTTCCTTATACAGAGGTGGTGCACTTTCCCCACAAGACTTGACTTTCATCAAGACAGGACCTTTCAAAAGCCTTCCCTTAGACCAAAATGGACGCGTTCCAAACCTATCACCCCCTACCACCAACTGTCCATTTGGCTAAGTTATTGCAACCTATATGATCCAGGAAAAGCCCATAATGCCATGTGGCTGCACTAGAAGCTTCTTAACATATGGCATATCAAATCCCTTTGTTCCTGGGTGGCTTTCCACAAGTGTGATACACAAGGTAGACCATAGATATGGGCCTTGTGTAACCACTCAACATAACCTAAAAAACCATTGCACCCTGGTGTTTCATTCACTTAGTTGTTTTATTAAGCAAAACACAAGTCAAAGACTTAGCAATATTTTCCATAACATATGTATATAAACCACCCTTGATTGCTACTAGCTAGGCTAAGCATGGCAATAGCAAGTATCTTAACTTAGAGAAAATTCTAAGAATTCTACAACTACTAGGATTTCCCAAGCATTGCATATAGATACTTAGCAAAAATTATCATGCATGCCCTATACAAAATATTTCTAATGCATAGTCAAAATATTAGGAAAAAATATGAAGAACCACTTTCCTTGGTAGTTGGGGGAGTAACAACAATCCTCACGGTCACAATCACCACTAGCACCAAAATCTACACATAAAATGATAGCACCAAATTCATATTCCAAATAATCAAGCAAAAATATATATGAATGCATGCAAATGCTATGTGATGATTTTCTAAACTAAACAAGACAAGTAAAACAGTACTGATCAATAAACTAAACATTTATACACCAAATAAACTTTATTTGGCCTTTAAAACATTTTCCAAATAATTTTTATACACAAAATATGCCTACAAATGTCTCTGCATAAAATTCTATTTTAACAGAAACAAATTACAAAACCAAGCCCATAGATGTGTAGGATTTATTTTTGTGATTCCAATTGTATATTATTTGTATTTTTGGATAAACGGAACAAAAGTTATTGAATTTACAAGTTTAAACATTCAAAAATCATTTCTGGAATTTTAAACAGACAGGCTAGGCCACGTGGAATGATTCTATTGGCTGATACCGATTCGCACGGATCGATCAAGGATGGGCGGTGCAAATGGGCACTAGCAGCGGTGGCGCTACTGGTGGAGATGGTCCGGCGATTCTAGCGAGGGCTAGGGGTGGTGATGTTGCTTACCAGACTCGCACGTGCACGAGGAAGCTCAACGTAGTCGCAGTTGGGACAGGGGCTATAAGATCCCTCCTTTGTAAAGGAAAGGATCCCTGTGATTGCAATGCTAGTCCCTGGATCAATGCTAGCATCCACATTTAAGATGAAGTACACAGAAACAAAGGTCATTATTACATATCATTCCAGAGACAAACATAGTCTTTTACAAACTCCATGGCCACATGCCTAATACAAGAGTTCAAATTATAATAAGATAAATAAGTCTTCATCTTCATGTGCCACAGGCAAGCATGTTGAGTGTAGACTCATGACTCCTAATCATCATCAGAATATCCTGCAACATCACAAGTTACAGCCACAGTGGGTCAATACATTGGAATAGTATTGGCAAGTGATACCTTAGTATAATATTGGTGGACTAAATACTATATGCATTTTGGCTAAGTGTAGCTTAGGCTTGCTTTGATCAAAATAGGTTTTGCCTATCAGTTGAAAACACTAAGTTTTTATTTGTCAAAAACTTTTCCCAAGGAACCACCAATAGACATTGGGGTCCTTCACCCTTGTTCAACCACAAGTTTTACTTAGAAATTGGGATGAGGAGATTCTTGATATCTTCCATGTCTTGATGCTCAAGTTGTCCATTACCATGGACATGGCTAAGTACTTAGATTCTTCCATCTGCAGAGGTTGTGCACTTTCCCCACAAGACTTGATTTTCACCAAGACAGGACCTTTCAGAAGCCTTCCCTTAGACCAAATGGACGCGTTCCAACCTATCATCCCACTACCACCAACTGTCCAAATGGCTAAGTTATTGCAACCTATGTGATCCAGGCAGAGCCCATATTGCCAAGTGGCTGCACTAGAAGCTTCTTAACATTTGGCCTCTCAAATCCCTTTGTTCCTGGGTGGCTTTCCACAAGTGAGATACACAAGGTAAACCATAGAAATGGCCCTTGTGTAACCACTCAACATAAACCATTCCTTCCATTCCACCCAGGTGTTTCATTCATTTAGTTGTTTTATTAAGCAAAAACATAGTCCAAAGACTTAGAAATATTTATTCATAGCATGAATATATATAACCACCCTTGGTTGCTACTAGCTAGGCTAAGCATGGCATAGATAAGAATCTTAACTTAGAAATTTCTAGCAATTCTACAACTACTAGGATTTCCCAAGCATAGCATATAAATTAAAATATATCCATGCAAGACTAGCAAAATATTTCTAATGCATACTTGAAAAACATAGGGATAAAATCATGAAGCACCACTTGCTTTGGTAGTTTGGAGAGTATCTACAATCCTCACAATCACAATCACTATTTGCACCAAAATCTACACATAAAATGATAACACCAAATTACAACCAAAATATATACAAGCAAAAATATATGGATGCATGCAATATTATGTGTGATGATTTTCTATAATCAACAAGGCAAGTGCACAGTACTGGTTCATAAACAAGTTCAAAACTTGCCAAACAACCTTTATTTGAACATTAAAACTTTTCTTAAATAATTAATATACACAAAATAGGCCTACACATGTTTCTATAAAAATAACCATTTTAACAGAAACAAAACATTAAACACATTGCATATATGGAAAGGGCTTTCTCTCCTGATTCCATTGATATAAAATTTGTTAAATTTGGACGTGGGAATCAAAAGTTATGAATTTATCAAGTTTAAACATCTAATAGATACAAAATCTGATTTTAAATCAAAGAACTGGCCACTTGGCGGCTTCGATTGACGATACCGCTTCACACGGATCACGCCGCTACCGTTGCTTGGATCTAACTAAACATGCGGCTCAGATCTAAACTTACCTCTTCGTCACAGATCTAATCTTACACGTTAGATCTAAATCCTACGGCCACAATCTAATTGACCACGAGCTTCAGGCGCTTGATAACGGTGGCGTCTCTGTCAGAGTTGCTGCTGGCGTTCTAGGTCGCGCGGGAGAGGGAGAAGGGGCTTACCATGCTCGCCGTGTGCTGCTGATGCTCAAGGTGGGCTTCGTTGGCAAAGGGGCGCGCAGAGGTGGTCGCTGGAGCTCGTCGGAGTCGTGCACGGCGTCGGGTCCTTGCAGACGAAGTTGTTGCCGATGCTCTGGACCTTCCTAGTACCAACCAAAGGCATCAGTAGCTGCGCAAGGACAAGGTGAACCTAGTCGTATGCGAGAGGGGTCAAGGGGCGCTCAGTGCTTACCGCAATCGATCACCGGAGAGGAAGAAAGCATCGGGCACTTGCGGTCGTCGTCGTTGGCGAGTCTCCAGACGGTCCTAGCATGCACCAATAGGATGAGAAGATGCACATGGATGTTGTGATCAGTCTAGAAAACTTAGACGGCAAGGCGTGAGGTCGTCGGAGCTGCGGCGGTGTGGGCAAGACTACGGACAGCCTCGTGGCGTGGAGAGGAAATTGAGTGAGGGGAAATGTCCGTGGTGGCGAGGTGATTAAGTAGCCAGGAGGGGCGAGGAAATCACGCGGTGGTTCAATGCCAATTAAGCGAGGATTCAATCGCGGCGTTTCTGGAGGAAACGGTGGTGGCGACGGGGTCTGCGCGCGCGGGGGTGGAGAAGAAGGTGCTGACCTGGCTCGGGCCCAGTCGCGATGTGTGAGGGCAGAGCGGTGTGGTGAGAGAAGGGTAAAACCCGGGTGGGCTGGTTGTTGGGCTGGTTTTGCTGTTGGGCCAAAAGCCTGGCGCCAGCCTTTTTCCTTTTCTCTATTCTTTTTCTTTTTCTGAATGAATTTCCAGGAACCTTTTTCAAATGATTTCAAAAGCTATTTGAATTCAAACCTTTTCAGGATTTTTGTAGAGTGCAACATTCATATTTCTAGGCATAAAAACATGTGGTCTCTCTGTACAAGCTTGGTTCTTTTGATCAAATAAAATAAACAGTGACAAAGCACTTGGTTGATCAAGTTTTGTAAAATGGTTTTAAAATCCATATTTGTTTTGTAAATTTTGGTTTAAGCACTAGCAATCAAGCAATACAATCTAAGAGTAACAAGGTTTGATTTATGAACAACAATCTCTCATTGGAGAGTAGCATTCGATTTAATGATGATCACATAAAATAATGAGCTCATATGCTCCTATTTTTGAATTGATTTTTGAAATGAAACTCTACATGATCATGGATGCATGAGTTTTGAAACATGATTTTAGGGATGTTACAAATCTAACCCCCTTAAGGTGAATCTCGCCCTCGAGATTTGGATTGGCTAGCAAATAGGTGAGGGTGGTCTTTCCGAAGATCATCTTCTCTTTCCCAAGTTGCTTCTTCTTCGGAATGGTGGTTCCACTAAACTTTGTAGAATTTGATAGTTTTAGTTCGAGTAACTCTTTCTACAGTCTCAAGAATCTTGATTGGTTTCTCCTCATAAGTGAGACCACTCTACAATTGAACCTCTTCCAAAGGTATAGTATCCTTTAAAGAAGTCTCTTCCATTTCTGGATGGCATTTCTTAAGCTGACTCACATGAAACACATTATGAACTGCTGACAAAGACTCTGGCAATTCAATCTCATAAGCAACTTCTCCTTTACGACTCAGAATCTTGAATGGTCCAACATATCTTGGGGCCAATTTACCTTTGACACCAAACCTTTTCACTCCACGGAGTGGTGACACTCTAAGATAAGCTCTATCACCAACTTCATAGGTGACTTCTCTACGCTTAGGATCTGCGTAGCTTTTCTGTCGGGAATGTGCTATTTTCAATCTGTCTTTAACCAACTTGACTTTTTCTTCAGCTTCTTTGATTAGTTCTGGCCCGAACAAACTTCTTTCTCCCACACCATTCCATAGCAATGGGGTGGTACACTTTCTCCCATATAGAAACTCAAATGGTGCCATCTCAATACTGGCTTGATAGCTGTTATTATAAGAAAATTCTGTGTAAGGCAGACTTTCATCCCAACTGGCTCCATAGTCTAGAGCACACGCTCTCAACATATCTTCAAGAATCTGATTAGTCCTTTCTGTTTGTCCATCAGTTTGAGGATGAAATGCAGTGCTGAATTCCAACCTCGTTCCCAATGACTCATGTAGTTGTCTCCAAAAATGAGAATTGAATTGAGTTCCCCTATCAGACACAATACTCTTGGGTACTCCATGTAGACACACAATTCTACTCATATATATCTTGGCCAACTTAACACTAGTGTAGGTTGTCTTCACGGGTATGAAATGAGCCACTTTAGTTAGGCGATCCACTACTACCCAAATAGAATCATATCCTGACCTGGTCCTTCGTGATCCGGTAATGAAATCCATACCAATCTTCCCACTTCCAATCAGGAATAGGTAGTGGTTGAAGCAATCCTGCTGGTTTTTGATGTTCCGCTTTCACTCTACTACATACATCACACAAAGCAATATGTTCGGCGATGTCCTTCTTGAGATTATTCCACCAGAATCTTTCCTTCATATCCATGTACATTTTGGTGTTACCCGGATGGATGGAATAGGGTGAGTTGTGTGCTTCTTGTAAAATCAGTTTCCGAAGCTCCGGATCTTGTGGAACACAGATACGTTTTCCATGCCATAAAGTACCCTGTTCGTCTTCATGGAATCCTTTGGCTTTTCCCTTGCCAATCTTTTCCTTAATCTCTTCAATTTCCTTATTAGTCTTCTAGGCTTCTTTAATCTTGTCCAATAGAGTAGGTTGAACATCCAAGGTCATGAGATGTCCTTCAGGCACAATCTCCAATCTGAGGTGTCTAAATTGGGCACACAGATCATCTGGCAATTCTCCCTTAGTAAGGCCATTCACAAAAACCTTACGGCTTAGAGCATCCGCTACAACATTTGCTTTACCGAGGTGGTATTGCAAACTCAAGTCATAATCCTTTATGAGTTCTAGCCATCTTCTTTGTCTCATGTTAATTTCTTTCTGGGTGAAGATATACTTCAAACTTTTGTGATCTGTGAACACTTCACATCGCTTTCCCAAAAGATAATGTCTCCATGTTTTGAGTGCATGGACAACAGAGTCTAACTCTAAATCATGAGTAGGGTAGTTCACTTCATGAGTTTTGAGTTGTCTCGAGGCATAAGCCACAAACCTTTCCTTCTTGCATAAGTACTGCACCTAAACCATGATGAGATGCATCACAATACACTTGGAAGTCTTTCTCCAAATCTGGCAAACACAAGACTGGTGCTGTCACTAGCCTCTTCTTCAATTCTTGAAAGCTGAGTTCACAACCTTCAGACCAAGCAAATTTCTTGTCTTTCTTTAGCAATTATGTCATAGGCTTAGCTACCTTGGAGAAATTCTCAATGAACCTTCTGTAGTAACCTACTAAGCCAAGGAAACTACGAACCTCTTTTACTGACTTGGGAGATTCCCATTCAGTTACAGCTGAAACTTTAGCAGGATCAACTGCTACATCATCTCCTGACACAACGTGTCCAAGAAAACCAACTTCGTTTAACCAAAATTCACACTTGCTGAATTTGGCATATAGCTTATGTTCTCTAAGCTTCTCAAGTATCAAACGTAAATGTCCTTCATGTTCTTCTTTGCTCTTGGAGTAGATCAAAATGTCATCGATGAAAACAACAACAAACTTATCAAGGAATTCCATGAACACCTTGTTCATCATATTCATGAAGTATGCTGGTGCATTGGTCAAACCAAATGGCATCACGGTATATTCATACAATCCATACCTTGTGGTGAAAGCTGTCTTAGGTATGTCTTGTTCTCTTATCTTGAGCTGGAAATAACCTGACCGGAGATCAATCTTTGAGAACACACAAGCTCCTTCTAACTGATCAAACAAGTCATTGATTCTAGGCAAAGGGTACTTGTTCTTGATAGTCACCTCATTGAGTGAACGGTAATCTATGCATAACCTTTGACTCCTATCTTTTTTTTCCACAAACAAAACTGGTGCTCCCCAAGATGAAGAACTTGGTTGGATAAATCCTTTTTGTAATTGTTCTCCAAGTTGTTTCTTGAGTTCTTTCAACTCATCCACTGACATCTTGTATGGTCTCTTTGCTATAGGTCCAGATCCTGGTAGCAAATCAATAAGAAACTCCACATCTCTATCAGGTGGCATTCCCGGTAATTCTTCTGGAAACAAATCCGGAAATTCACACACAATAGGCACACTGTCCATGCCAACCCCCTTAAGAGAATTTAGCTTACTCCTTTTTGATTCAAAGTTGGTTTTGAATCTGATTCTTTTGTTTTCTGGAGTTGTGAGTGAGACAGTATGGTTTGCACAATCTATCACTCCCTTGTGCTTAGTCATCCAGTCCATTCCCAAAATAACATCCAATCCTTGGGAATTTAGGATTATCAGGTTAACAGGAAACTTATACTTCCCAAACTCTATGACTAGATCATGACATCCCGAATTTACTATCATTTCTCCGCCAGGAGAACTTAATTTTATAGGACACCCAATAGTTTCTACCGGTAGTTCATTTCTTTCAACAAACGCTCTTGATATGAATGAATGAGATGCACCAGTATCAAAGAGAACAAATGCTGGAACAGAATTGAGTTTGAACTTACCAGCAACAGCATTACGCTCCTCATAAATTTCCTCCACATTGATGTGGTTCACTTGTCCCTTTTGAAAAGGGTTGGGCTTGTTGGGTCCTTCAACTTTCTTTTCTGGGCATTCATTTGCATAATGCCCCATCTTCTTGCACTTGAAACACTCAACCTGACTAAGATCCTTCTTGACAGGCTGGCTTCCACTGCCACTTCCACTGTGGTGGCTCTTATATCCACCTTTGTGATTCTTGTACTTGTCATTGTCATGACTACGGTGACTCTTGTTGTCATGATGACGGTTGTGGTTGTGGTGCTTGTTGAATTTCCCATGCTTGTGGGATCCGGAATTCCCACTGTCATCATAATGGGAACGCTTGTGAGACGATCCCGAGTTGTGCTTGTCAGAGTGCTTCCTCTTCCTGCTTTCCACTTGTTTCATTTTGCTCTCCAAAATAGCAGCCTTGTCACAAAGAGACTGGTATGTGGGAACATAGGCCACAGCTAACTGCAGGTTCAGTTCATCATTCAACCCTTCAAGAAACTTTTCCTTCCTCTTAGCATCAGTGTCAACTTCATCCGGTGCATATCGCGCCAGATTGTTGAACTCCTCAATATATTCAGCCACGCTGCGGTGGCGCTGCTTCAGGTTATGGAACTCCTTATTTTTCAAACTCATCACTCCGGATGAGATGTGAGCAGTACGGAAACCATATTCGAAGATAGCCCATGTCACATCTGCAATGGGATTGGTGATCTGGAAGTTATCCCACCAAGTAGCTGCTGGTCCTTCCAACAAGTGTGCTCCAAACCTGACTTTCTCTTCATCAGTACAACCAACTGTTACCAAGTCCTTGTTCACTGAGCGTAGCCAATCATTGGCCACCATAGGATCAGTAGTTCCTGAGAACTTTGTTGGCCTCAGTCTCAAGAACCTGGTAAGCATGTCAAAACCCGATGGGTTGTTCTGATTGTTGTTATTGTTATTGTTGTTATTGTTATTGTTGTTCTGATTCTGGATGAACGTAGTCATCATTTGCATCAGCTGAGTCTGAGCTGTCATCATTTTCTGCATCTTCGGGGTGATGTTGTTGTTTTTGGGGTTGGGATTGGCACGTCGGGGAGGCATCTGTGGTTTGTTCAATAGAGATAAGAATGAGATACCCATAGATGCTAACATGCACAATACATCACATAAACAATCACCAAACATGCATCACAATAGTCAAAGTTCAACAACAAAAGATAACAAGTTTGCGAAGTAAACATACCAATAGCAAGCCATCCACATGTTGAATGGTCATTGCGACTCAATAATCAAAGACATGATAAATAAGGTAAATGAGCAGTCATCACTACTCCTCGGCATCAACCTCCTCCTCAACAAATGTAAGACCTGCATTCTCCATAGCGGTCTTGTATTCCTCGACATTGGTGGTTAAGGTCTCTACTTTGGCTTTGAGAGCCCTCTTTTGAGAACGAAGCCTCTCAATCACAGTCTGCTGATGCTCGAGCTCGAAGTCCTTGGCCTCCAGTTCTGCAGTCATGTCTCGAACCCTCTTGTTCCTGTCTTGGACTCGCTTCTCTTGACTCTTGACTTTCTGTCCTGACTCTCGAATTTGGCCTCCATCTCCTTGACTATCTCATCTTGCTCCGCGAAGAGCTTGTCCTTCTCGCGAAGCTACACCTGGAGTTCGTCATTGCTGAGCATGACATTGGTCCTATCAGTGTCCACGTGCCTAAGAAGAACCTCTAAGTCCTGGAGGTATAGACGAATCGGCTCTGCTGTCTCCCTCGAAGTGTCCTCGAAGTCGATGGCCTCACCATCCTCATCACGTCTATCGAAGGCGTGGAAGTGAGTACCTCTAACCTGTCGAGAGTGTCTCCCTAACAGACGTCCAATCAAGTCCTGCATGACTACCTCTAGGCTTCTCTCCTTATCATCATGCATGAGCTTGAAGATGATTGCCTCCGTGGTAGGCTCAGTCTGGCGTCCGGGCTGATTGACCTTGAAGCCCCAAAGGTCTTTCCTCTCAAACTTGGTGAGGGGAAGCACCATGATGGTAGGAAGAGGGAGATTGAGCAAACTAGTGAGCTCAATAATACGAGGGCCAAAACGATTCCCCTTGAACTCGTCAACCGTGCTGATAGTAACATTAGGCATCTATTTAATAAGATAGAAAAAGTTAGAATCAACACAATTTAAGACAAGTCACAAGACAAGGCATCACATGCATAACTTTGGAAATCAAAACACACAAGTCATGGCATACATGGATTCATTACAACAACCAAGGTTCAACTTATTTTAAACAACATTTGGAAAATAAAATGATAAGTGTGGTGGTCCAACTAACGAAGTACGTTACAATCCCATCTCACTTGCCAAGTTGGCTAACAGGGCATCCCTAGAGGCAATCTGTTAGTCTGGATCACAAGACTCCATTGCTAGGTCTATGATGTCCTTCCTTAGGCTTTGGTTGGTAGCCTCTAACTCTTGGGTATGCTTCTTTTCTTTGCTAAGGTCATTCTGGGTGTTAAGCATTCTGCACTTGATTCTGTCACCAAGTTCTTTGATGGCTCTCCAAGCTGCATCCCTTGCTGAATCAAAGAATGTGGTGTGCATCATTGTGTTGGTGACCATGCAGAATCCTGAGTCCTCGTGGTTGTCTTCCTTGTTTTTATACAAGTGAAGTTGCACCCACCAGTACTCAACTCCTTCATCCATCACAGGAAAACCTTTGTACACAGCTGCACCACGTATTCCCATGGAAACCATGAGGTCCTTGAGAGCCTTTGGGAATTCTGTCTCACATTCCAAAGTCATAGTCATGAGTGGTCCCTTCTTCACGGCTTCGTTGATGGAGTTCATCTACAAATAGAGATGAGAAAGAAGATTAGAAAAGTTTACGAGAAGAAAAGACAAGTGTGGAAGTTGTTGAAATTTTTTCCTTAGTGGTTTCCAATCCTAGGGGCATAATCCTACAGGAAACACAGTGCTCTGATACCATCTGTAATATCCCTCCTTTGTAAAGGAAAGGATCCCTGTGATTGCAATGCTAGTCCCTGGATCAATGCTAGCATCCACAGTTTAAGATGAAGTACACAGAAACAAAGGTCATTATTACATATCATTCCAGAGACAAACATAGTCTTTTACAAACTCCATGGCCACAGGCCTAATACAAGATTTCAAATTATAATAAGATAAATAAGTCTTCATCTTCATGTGCCACAGGCAAGCATGTTGAGTGTAGACTCATGACTCCTAATCATCATCAGAATATCCTGCAACATCACAAGTTACAGCCACAGTGGGTCAATACATTGGAATAGTATTGGCAAGTGATACCTTAGTATAATATTGGTGGACTAAATACTATATGCATTTTGGCTAAGTGTAGCTTAGGCTTGCTTTGATCAAAATAGGTTTTGCCTATCAGTTGAAAACACTAAGTTTTTATTTGTCAAAAACTTTTCCCAAGGAACCACCAATAGACATTGGGGTCCTTCACCCTTGTTCAACCACAAGTTTTACTTAGAAATTGGGATGAGGAGATTCTTGATATCTTCCATGTCTTGATGCTCAAGTTGTCCATTACCATGGACATGGCTAAGTACTTAGATTCTTCCATCTGCAGAGGTTGTGCACTTTCCCCACAAGACTTGATTTTCACCAAGACAGGACCTTTTAGAAGCCTTCCCTTAGACCAAATGGACGCGTTCCAACCTATCATCCCACTACCACCAACTGTCCAAATGGCTAAGTTATTGCAACCTATGTGATCCAGGCAGAGCCCATATTGCCAAGTGGCTTCACTAGAAGCCTCTTAACATTTGGCCTCTCAAATCCCTTTGTTCCTGGGTGGCTTTCCACAAGTGAGATACACAAGGTAAACCATAGAAATGGGCCTTGTGTAACCACTCAACATAAACCATTCCTTCCATTCCACCCAGGTGTTTCATTCACTTAGTTGTTTTATTAAGCAAAAACATAATCCAAAGACTTAGAAATATTTATTCATAGCATGAATATATATAACCACCCTTGGTTGCTACTAGCTAGGCTAAGCATGGCATAGATAAGCATCTTAACTTAGAAATTTCTAGCAATTCTACAACTACTAGGATTTCCCAAGTATAGGATATAAATTAAAATATATCCATGCAAGACTAGCAAAATATTTCTAATGCATAGTTGAAAAACATAGGGATAAAATCATGAAGCACCACTTTCCTTGGTAGTTTGGAGAGTAGCTACAATCCTCACAATCACAATCACTATTTGCACCAAAATCTACACATAAAATGATAACACCAAATTACAACCAAAATATATACAAGCAAAAATATATGGATGCATGCAATATGATGTGTGATGATTTTCTATACTCAACAAGACAAGTGCACAGTACTGGTTCATAAAATAGTTCAAAACTTGCCAAACAACCTTTATTTGAACATTAAAACTTTTCTTAAATAATTAATATACACAAAATAGGCCTACACATGTTTCTGTAAAAATAACCATTCTAAAAGAAACAAAACATTAAACACATTGCATATATGGAAAGGGCTTTCTCTCCTGATTCCATTGATATAAAATTTGTTAAATTTGGACGTGGGAATCAAAAGTTATGAATTTATCAAGTTTAAACATCTAATAGATACAAAATCTGATTTTAAATCAAAGAACTGGCCATGCGACAGCGTCTGATTGGACGATACCGCTTCGCACCGGATCACGCTCGGCTACCGTTGGATCTAACTAAACATGCATGGCTCATATCTCAACTTACCTCTTCGTCACAGATCTAATCTTACACGTTAGATCTAAATCCTACGGCCACAATCTAATTGACCACAGACGGGCGGCGCTAGCGGCGGCGTCTCTGTCAGAGTTGCTGCTGGCGTTCTAGGTCACGTGGGAGAGGGAGAAGGGGCTTACCGTGCTCGCCGTGTGCTGCCGATGCTCAAGGTGGGCGTCGTTGGCGAAGGGGCGCGCAGAGGTGGTCGCTGGAGCTCGTCGGAGTCGTGCACGGCGTCGGGTCCTTGCAGACGAAGTTGTTGCCGACACTCTGGACCTTCCTAGTACCAACCAGAGGCATCCGTAGCTGCGCAAGGACAAGGCAAACCTAGTCGTATGAGAGAGGGGTCAAGGGGCGCTCAGCGCTTACCGCAATCGATCACCGAAGAGGAAGAAAGCGTCGGGCACTTGCGGTCGTCATTGTTGGCGAGTCTCTAGACGGTCCTAGCAAGCACCAATAGGATGAGAAGATGCGCATGGATGATGTGATCAGTCTAGCAAACTTAGACGGCAAGGGGAGACGGGGTCTTACCTGAATCGCACGCCGGAGGTCGTCGGAGCTGCGGCAGTGTGGGCAAGACTACGGGCAGCCTGGTGGCGTGTAGAGGAAATTGAGTGAGGGGAAATTTCCACGGTGGCGAGGTGATTAAGTAGCCAGGAGGGGCGAGGAAATCACGCGGTGGTTCAATGCCAATTAAGCGAGGATTCAATCGCGGCGTTTCTGGAGGAAACGGTGGTGGCGACGGGGTCTGCGCGCGCGGGGGTGGAGAAGAAGGTGCTGACCTGGCTCAGGCCCAGTGGCAGTGGCAGCGGGGAAGAGCGGGTGCGGGTGAGAGAGAAGGGGAAAACCCGGGTGGGCTGGTTGTTGGGCTGGTTTCGCTGTTGGGCCAAAAGCCTGGCGCCAGCCTTTTTCCTTTTCTCTATTCTTTTTCTTTTTCTGAATGAATTTCCATGAACCTTTTTCAAATGATTTCAAAAGCTATTTGAATTCAAACCTTTTCAGGATTTTTGTAGAGTGCAACATTCATATTTCTGGGCATAAAAACATGTGGTCTCTCTGTACAAGCTTGGTTCTTTTGATCAAATAAAATAAACAGTGACAAAGAACTTGGTTGATCAAGTTTTGTAAAATGGTTTTAAAATCCATATTTGTTTTGTAAATTTTGGTTTAAGCACTAACAATCAAGCAATACAATCTAAGAGTAACAAGGTTTGATTTATGAACAACATTCTCTCATTGGAGAGTAGCATTTGATTTAATGCTGATCACATAAAATAATGAGCTCATATGCTCCTGTTTTTGAATTGATTTTTGAAATGAAACTCTACATGATCATGGATGCATGGATGATATGCATGAGTTTTGAAACATGATTTTAGGGATGCTACAGGGGCGTGCTGTAGCCGTGGCTAGGGCTCGTCGGAGTCGCAGGCGGCGTCAGGTTCTTGCAGACAAAGATGTTGCCAACGTTCTGGTTCGCCCTAGCACAAACCAGGGGCATCAGTAGCTGCGCAAGGACATGGCGAACCTAGCGTATGCAATAGGGGTCAAGGGGCTCTCAGTATTTACCGTGATTGCTCGACGGAGTTGAGCGGCGGCTCAGTTGTTTGCGGGAGTAAATAGGGATGGTGACCTAATTCACGAGCAGGCAAACAAATGGCATCAGAAGGTGCACAAGGACATGCTGGTCACACTCGTTTGAAGCAGAGGCACAGAGGCGGTCAGGACTCACCGTAATCGATCGCTGGAGGTCGTTGGACAGCGGATGTGTGGTGCGAAATACGGGCATCCTGGTGGCGGAGCGAGTGAGTTGAGTGAGGGGAAATGTGCGTGGGGTGCAGGAGTTTAAGTAGGCGGCAGTGCGACAGGAAACGCCTGCGGATTCAAGGCCAATTACACCGCGCCATTAACGGCAGCAATGGCAGCGGTGACGCGGTCTGTGGGCAATATTTGGGGAAGAAGGCTGAGGTGGCGATTGTATTTTGTCGGCCAAGGGGAATTTCTTGTGGGTGAGAAACATAGAGGAGAGGTAGTCCCGGGTGGGCTGGCTATTGGGCTGGTTCTGCTGCTGGGCCGAAAGGCTGGCGTAGGCCTGTTCTGTTTTCTTTTCTCCTTTTCTATTTCTATTTTGATTTTCTGAAATCCTTTTCAAATGTTTTTCAAATGAGTTTGATTTCAAACTTTCTCTGGATTTTTGTAAAGTGAACCATGCACATATTTGAATATAAAACATTGATGTTCACTCAAAAATACATTGGTCCATTGAAAATAAAATAAAACCATGCTTTGCCTATTTATTTATATAAGGCATTAAAAATGGTTTTAATTTAGATTATTTGTTTTGAAAACTTGAGTAAGCTTTGAAATCAACATTCAAACCTTTTCTGGTTGAAACAAAGTATTCTCATATTTGAGAGTAGAAAAATAAAGCCATTGCATTTCCTACATAAAATAATAGGTAACAATTTGCTTCTGTTTTGAAATTTTATTTGAAATTGATCCTAAATGCTTATGAATGCATGAATGATATGCAAACTTTATAAATCATGATTTTTGGGATGTTACATGTAGATAGCATAAAGAGCATAAAACTAGGCCTAAGTAGTTAGAACAGATGTCATACTAAGGCATGAGACTAGATTTGGATAGTCACACTTGATTAGCACCCCTCATTAGTGAATACCCTCAAATTTAGTGGCTAGTGCTAAGCATAAAAGTTGATCACTTTAGATGGGAATACTTGGTGAAAATGATTATGAAAACCTTGGAATGAGGATTCATTCTATTGAAATGTTTTGACATGTGTTATGAACACCAGATGACTTGATGATTAAAATGTTGAGGCATGAGCCTTAGCCCTTTATAAAAACTGATGGTTGGGTTCGGATGCGATACCATTCCCATTTTACCGTACAACCACAATACCCGAATTTGGGTAGGGCTTGACTGGAAGTTTATATGTCTTAGTATGGGTTCCCTTGCGGAAAGAGGTTGAGCTGAGGCTACCTCGTGAATGTGAATGTCCACCTATGCAGTTCCCAAGATGACAGATGGTCATGGTTGGGAGGCCAAACCTATAGAGGAGGTGCCTATACTAGGGTGTGTAATGGAAAGGTTAGGATTGATTATCCGCATACTAAGTATGATGATTCAGGGTTATCCCTGACGGATATATCGAATGTTGTGGTGAAAGTGTACCACCTCTACAGAGTGTCAAACTATTCGAATAGCCGCGTCCACGGTTATGGACAGTTGGAGTGGCCATACTATTCTGTCGTCAGACGTTTTCAATATGACTTGTGAAATAAACTATGACTTTGACTTAACCACAACAGGGTTGTGAACATGAAAACTAAGTTCCCAATTAGGTGTTGTAAAACATTAAACTAGTTTTATTTACTTCTAAACTCAGTTTGAAATAAACCTGCCTTTTTGCAAATAAACCTAGAGCTTAGGATTCCTACTCGAACTACTTTACTTGTTAGTGATAGTTTATGAGTACTTAAAGAGTACTCATGGCTTTGTGCCTGGCTATTCCCTTGGACAGACTATCAGGAGGACTACTAGGATGATGGACAGCATGAAGTCTATGACAACTAGGATCATCTCCCATCGTCAGCATTGCCTGTGACCCTAAAGATGGATCCCCGACCATGCTATCCTTATTATTATTCTGCTGCGTTGATTGTATTAAGACTGGATCATGAGATCCTTTATTTGTAAGACCTTTATTATGTTTGTAATGGATGATGAACTATGGTACCAATCTGTTATGTCTCGCAAAAATGGTAATCCTGGGATTGTGATGTATGGCATAATAGGCATCTGGGATTAAAAATCTGGGTGTTGACAAGTTGGTATCAGAGCCATCCTAACCATAGGATATCCTAGTTATAATGGACACTTGAATCTAAAATTTAGTTTCAAAACAAAAGAAGGGAGTATTTATGAAAACCTATTCTCATTCTTATCACTGAGATTCTTTCAAAAAAAATCATGTTCCTAAAAAATTCTTGCAATCCTACATAAAATTTGACACGCTTGATCACCTCACTAACCTACTCATCCTACATTCTTATAGATGGAAGTCAAGTATAGCAAGTTCTACCAGTTGGGAAACGGAGGAGATCTCATCTCCGAGCACGATTTAAGCCAACTCTCGGAACTTCTTGAGCGCCCGCACCCCGAGTTCTTCGGAGCACAGCTCAATGATCAGCAAGGAGGAGAACTACAGTGGCTGATAGTCGCAAATCTCAGAGGCAAGATGGAGGCACCCACCTCAGAGGGGATCCAATTCATCTTGAGGGAGAACAACTAGCTATACGGACTCGCCAGGGCTATGCAGGAAGCTCTTGCTCGTTTGTGTGGGCAAAGCATCAACCAGATCAATGGCACTCGCTTCGCTTACGACGCAAGGCGTGATGCTATGGGACAACCATTGGAAGTGCCAGACCATCCGGAGCTGAAGCATCAGGTGGATCATCTCGACTTCATGCTGTATGACAGGCAGAAGGAATTGGACGATGCCCGCGCCTACGCCAACCACAACTATGCCATTGTAGTCAAGAAGGACCAGACCCTCGCCATCCTTGTGAAGGAGTGCAAGTCACTTCGCTGTCGGCGTGACAAGAAGGGTCGCATCATTGCCCTCCTTCGTCACAAGGTGTCATCTTTGGAGGAGACCATCCATGAGTAGGACATGCAGCTTGAGGAGAGGGAGAACGAAGGGGAAGATATCCATGGAGATCCCTACTCCTACCTCAACGATGATGATGACTACCTGGAGGACCTCGACATGGACTTCCACACTGATGATGATGATTCCGCCTTCATTGATGATGAAGAAGCCACCGGTTCTTATGATCATTAGCACTTGAGAACTATCTTAGGTGTGAGTTGTATCCGGTCCCACTATATCGTAGCTTCATGGAATGGTTCCTAAAACCATCTGTTACCCTAGTGTGGTGTGTGTTTGTATTGGGTGCTATGAATGAATGAATGAAAAGAAAGTTTCTAGTTGGCAAAATCAGAGTCAAATTCAAAGTTTAAAAGCTTTTCAAAAACAAATCCATGAATCTTAGAAATTTCCCTCTTGTCTCACTATCTATCTCAATCTTCAGATGCCTCGCGGAGGGAGCAGTTCATCTCAATACCCAATGCTGCAAATCTTGCAAATGTTGGTTGTTGACCGTGAAGCTGGAAGAGCTGAACGTCAAGCTAATTTAGCCACCCTTCAACAGATAGCTCAGATGGCCCATAATAATCAAGGCCATGGAAACCAGGACAACCATGGATCCAAGCTCAAGAACTTTCAAAACACCAATCCCCCCATATTTAGTAAGTCTGAAGAGCCATTAGATGCTGAAGACTGGCTGCAGACCATGGAGAACAACTTAAAAGTTGCGGGAGTGGAGGCCAATGAGAAAGTACTGTTTGCCACCCATTATCTGACAGGTGATGCAAGAGCTTGGTGGAATAGCATCCGTACCATGAATGTAGGACAAATGATGGCTTGGGATAAATTCAAACTCAAGTTCAGCCGAACCCATGGGCCACCGGGTTTGATTTTGTGGATGAGGGATGAATTCAAGGAGCTGAAGCAGGGAAGGATGATTGTGGTAGAGTACCGTGATAGATTTCTGTCTCTGTCTAGGTATGCCCCTAATGAGATTGGTACTGAAGCCAAGAAGAAGGAGAGTTTCTTGAATGGTTTGCATGATGAGATGCAGACAGTGCTGGTCAACGTTCCCTTCACTAACCTTGAAGCCTTAGTGGATTATGCAATCCAGATGGAAGGCAAGATCAACCAAGCCAATGAGAATCGCAAGCGTCGAATGATGCATCAACCAGGATCCCACCATACCCCGAAGTATCGCCCCAACCCGTCTGCAGGATATGCCCCGAGAAACAGTAGACCCCCTATGAACCGTCCGAACTATCCCAAACATGGAGGAGGAAACCCAAGGCCCGGAGGAAACCACAACAACAACCCTGACAACTCCAACAATTTCAACCGTGCACCGCTCAAGTCCAACAACAACAACGACACCAACAACACCAATACTGCCCCAAGGATAGGAAGCAATGCCGTGCCTATTGCAGGAAAAGACAAGTCTCTGATTACTTGTTTTGAATGTGGAGTCAAGGGTCAATACTCCAACGAGTGCCCCAAGAAGCTTGCAGCAGCCAATGTGAATGCACCAGCTCAGCAGCAATGCCGTGTTTAGCCTGGAAGGAGATTTGCCCCAGGGAATTCGCTCAACCGCAACGACCGTCTGTTTCACATGAATGCTGAAGAAGCTCAGGAAGCGCCAGATGTCGTGCTGGGTATGTTTTCTGTTAACTCATTACTTGCAAGAGTGTTGTTTTATTCTGGAGCATCGCACTCGTTTGTTACAGAAGAATTTGCATGCACTAGTAAGATTCAACCAACAAAATTGAAGCATGTTATGATAGTTCAAATACCTAGTTCAACCACCAAAGCTAGAAAAATTTGCAAGGCCGTACCTATCAGAATCCATGGAATAGATTTTTATGCTAATCTAATAGTACTTGGAACCAAAGGTTTGGAAGTAGTACTAGGAATGGATTGGATGTCGAAACATAAGGGATTAATCGACTGTGCTAAGAAATCCATAACCATGACTAGTACCACTGGAGTATCAGTAGAGCATGTATCTAAGAATTTTCCCCATCAATTAAAGTGCAACAAGAGTCTAGCCCAACCAACCATTGACCAAGTCAGAGTAGTCTGTGAATACCCCGACGTATTCCTAGATGAATTGCCCGGTATGCCCCCAGTTCGGGATATCGAGTTTATCATTGAACTAATCCCTGTAACTAGACCCATAGCTCAGAGACCTTATAGTATGAACCCATCTGAATTAGTGGAGCTAAAGAAGCAACTGGATGCTATGCTGGAGATAGGTCTGATTCAACCAAGTGCGTCTCCATGGAGATCACCTATTTTGTTCGTGGATAAGAAAGATGGAGGTAACCGTTTGTGCACGAATTATTGGAAGCTGAATGATGTCACCATTAAGAACAAGTACCCACTGCCGAAGATAGAAGATCTGTTTGACTAGTTGATCGGTGCCAAAGTGTTTTCTAAGATTGATCTTAGAACTGGTTATCATCAACTCAAGATTCGCGCAACGGATATTCCAAAGACCGCCTTCACCACCAGATATGGATTGTATAATTACACTATCATGTCTTTTGGATTAACCAATGCCCCTGCTTATTTTATGAACCTCATGAATAAGATTTTAATGAACTTCCTGGATAAGTTTGTCATTGTTTTTATCGATGATATTCTGATCTATTCCAAATCAGAAGAAGACCATGAGCTACACCTGAGGACCATCCTTGAAACCCTTAGAGAGCATCAGTTGTATGCCAAGTTTAGCAAATGTGAGTTCTGGTTAAAGGAAGTAGGATTCCTAGGTCATATCGTGTCGGCAGGAGGAATTGCTGTCGATCCCGCCAAGATTAAGGATGTTGAAGAATGGCAAGCCCCAACCACTCAAACCCAAGTTCGCGCATTTCTCGGATTAGTGGGATATTACCGCAAGTTCGTAGAAGGATTCTTGAGCATCGCAAGACCCATGATCCAGTTGTTGAAGAAAGATAAGAAGTTTGAATGGACGGACAAATCTGAAGCAAGTTTTGAAGAGCTCATGAAGAGATTGATTTAAGCCCCAATCTTGATTATGCCGGATATCAAGAAGCCTTTTGATGTGTATTATGACGCATCCAAGATTGGTCTCGGATGTGTTGATGCAAGAAGGCAAAGTCATATCCTATTTGTCCCGACAACTGAAGCAACATGAGCAGAATTACCCTACCCATGACCTCGAACTAGCAGCCATAGTTTTAGCCTTGAAGACATGGCGACATTACCTCATGGGTAACAGCTATGAGATTTTTTTGGATCACAAGAGTCTGAAGTATATTTTCACCCAGAAGGAGCTAAATATGAGGCAAAGTAGATAGATAGAGTTAATCAAGGACTATGACCTGGACATTCACTATCACCCCGACAAAGCCAATGTGGTAGCAGATGCTCTTAGCAGATTGCCATGTCGATTGAACACCATGATAAAAGAAGCCCAGCCAAGTTTGCACGAGGAGATGGAAAATTTCAGGATGGAGCTAGTTAGTAAAGGATTTTTGGCTAGAATAGAACTTCAACCCACTTTGATCAATCATATCAAGGAGGCACATAAAGGAAATGCTAGTATCGACGGAATCAAACGTCGTATCGGTACAGGGAAGGTACCCAGATTCACCGAAGATGAAGAAGGAGTTTTGTGGTATAAAGGACGAATCTGTGTACCAGCGGATTCAGAGTTGAAACAAGCTATTTTGCAAGAAGCCCATGATACTCTTTATTCTATCCACCCTGGAGGAACGAATATATATCAGGATTTGAACGAGCAATTTTGGTGGCATAACATGAAGAGAGAAATCGGAAGCTACATAGCCAAGTGTGATATCTGTTAGAGAGTCAAAGCGGGACATGTCGTGGTATTGCCGACGAGTACACCATGGAAGGGTCCTCACAGTGCGTGTTTAGAAACATGGGGGAAGGTAGACGGTTGACGAGTACGAGGTAACACAGCTTACCAAGGTTCAGATCCCACAACGGTGGCGGAATCCTACTCCTGCTATAAATCACTATAATGGCAATACGCCGAGTTACAGAGATAGGTTCGCTGTGTGAGGTGTATGTTAATCGCTACTCGATTGTCTGAAGTTGTGCCCTAAGGGCTCCCATAGGCCCGACCTATATAGTCGCCAGGTCCTAGGGTTACAGGGAAAAGTCCTAGCCGGATAGGTTACAGAGTCATACACTGACTATGACTAGTCTAGCCTGTCTTGTACTCCAAGGCTCCGGGTACGCTGGTGACTCCACCGTAGCCTTCCTTTATCCGGCATGGGCCTCCCTTCTGGATCCA
Organism: Avena insularis; assembly: GCA_023614405.1. Taxonomy (NCBI): domain Eukaryota; kingdom Viridiplantae; phylum Streptophyta; class Magnoliopsida; order Poales; family Poaceae; genus Avena; species Avena insularis. The sequence continues at coordinate 88,330 of JAJUPC010000119.1, read as the reverse complement.
TCTATCTGGGCCGCCCAGCAGGCCATAGGCCATGCTACCAACTGTGGGCCACCCGGGTTATCCGGATAAGAGACATGCTATGAGGATACCCATATAGCATATCCCCAACAGTAGCCCCCGGAGAACTCCGAGATCTTGCGCCATCTTGCCTCTTCACGTTGAATGCTCCATCTAGATATATGTCGGCAAATCGTCAAGCAATATCTTGTAGTCCTCCCAAAGAACCCTGCAAGGTTTTCTCCGTCTTCAATTTGTAAGTCGGAGAAATGATGAATCTTCCATCGTACTCTTCTGTAGCCGGACTAGATCCGTCCATGCCGGAATCTTTCGATGTGATGGTTGATCTGCCTATGTCAGCTAGGGCGACATAGACGTAGGTCAGCGACGCCTCGTAACTCACACATGCAGAGAACGCAATCATGTCTGATTTTCCTGTGCGAGTGATACGAACCATTGGCGGCGACGGTTGGGACATGGCGAAATTTCCACGCACGTTCACGCACACATCATCTACGCGGCAACCGCCTGATCAAGCTGCACGAATCTTGATGCTGGAGATCATAAATAGTAACTGCGATGGAATTTTTACTTTTCACCTCATTCTCTCCTCGCATTGTCTTTTACCTCCAGCGAGTGCCCCCTCGAGCTCTCCGCGCAACCTTGCGAAAAACCCTAGCTCCAATTCTCGCCAGTCACCTCCGAACTCACGAAATGGCCAGCAGCAGCTCTACTCCCTCCATGGCGGCGTCGGGCGAAGCCGCGGCGAAGACGGCGAGCTCCGTCGTCGTGCCCCCGGAGGGCCTAGTCATCCCTGTCTCTGCGGTGGTTGAGTCCACCGGCGGCGACCACAATCCAGCGGCGCTGGAGATGCTGGAGGAGGACAATGACTCCCACAAGGGTGATTGGCGCGGTTCGGACATCACGGACCGCAATATCCAGGAACTGGTCGTCGAGGGCTACCTCCCCGCGACGGAGGGGCTCGCCTGGCGGGCGGCACCGGCCGGCGAGGTGACACCTTCTCCCCAAGCCGGAGAAAAGGTGTACCTCAAAGCCCAATTGGTACGTGGCGTCTCCCTGCCCATCTCTAACTTCTTCCTCTCCGTCTTGAACCACTACCGAGTCCAGCCCCAAAACCTTTCTCCCAATAGCATCTTAGCGCTTAGCAATTACGCAGCGCTCTGCGAGGGTTACTTAGGGATTAAGACTAGGCTAGATCTCTTTGTGTATTTCTTCACCGTCAAGCGTGAAGCCGGAGCCAATAAGGACGAACTTAGAAATTGCGGCACCATAAGCTTCAAGATCCGTCCTGGCCGGCGGTTCCCCGACATCGTTGGCCAAGAGTCCTGCAAGAACTGGAAGCGTACTTACTTCTATGGCCCAGATATTCCTCTGGCCGGCCGAGAAGTAACGTACCCGGACTTCGTCGATGGAGCCGCCGCCGAAGCCCCCACATGGAGATCCCAGGCCTCCCTTCCCTCCGACATCGATGCTTCCCGCGCTATAAGTCGGATAGAGTGGTTCATAGAGACAGGTTTGACTGTCTTGGACCTAGCCATGTGCTGGTTCATCAGGCGAATCCAACCTCTGCAGCACCGCTCGAAGATGATGCACGAGTATACTAGCGATAGAAGGGATAGCCTCCGCATCTCCGTGGACAATTTCTCGAGCGACTCCGTGAAGCTCCGTCTTAAGGACATCGTCAAGGTGAAGGACAAGCGAGGTGGCTTTACCATCACCTACGACATGTTCGTAGACAGTAAATGCCCAAAGGTAACTATTTATCTTCCGTGTATGACATATACTCTAGTTCTTCCATCTAGTTATTTTTATGTCATCTAACATGGTGACTTCTCACTTAACAGCTTAGCGATCTAGAGGAGGATAGCATGGCTACCCAAATCTACGATCCAAAGATGAAGGAAGTCACGGTTGTGTCCGACGATGATGCTCCAATGGTGCGAAAGCGGAAGAGCTCCACCTCTGACGCTGCCGATGAAGGCAAGAAGAAATAGAGGGAGGGTGGAGCCTCCAAAAAGACTACCGCCGCCCTGGAGGCAGAGAAAAGAAAGACTACTGGGATCCCTTTTGCCAAAGCACCCCCTCTTGTGTAAGCTTCTTTCTCTCCGACATTGTCTATTTGTCTGTCTTATTCCTGTACTTATACATTTTGTATGTTTCAGGAAGAAAGCTACAGCCAGCCTGAAGAAGACCTCCAAAACATTGGGGGCTTCTAGAACCATTAAGGACATGCTGCATCGCGACGCATCTCCCACCATCGCCCCTGTCACTCCCTCCGTCAAACCCTCGTCTGCCCCGACAAGCTCACAAGCTAAGGAGGCATCTGGCCCTTCCGCCATGGAAGTGGACTCAGGTGCCTCTGCCGAAATTGTTGTTGTCGGTGAGAAGGCGACGCAAGAGAGTGCCGCCCACCAAATGGCTGAAGCTCTGGCTAAGGATGCCATCGGTAGCGGTAAGGCGGTGGTGGAAGCTGGTACTTCTGCCGAAGGCGGCATCCTAGCCCCCTAGAAACCTATAGAGTTCCCGAAGATAGTCTACCCGACACTTACGCTGAGTAGCAAAACTCTGGTTCCTAGTGCGGCGCCGACATCTCCGACGTGCGGTCTTGAGGAGCTCCTCATCAAGCAGAGATCTTGTGAGGAAACAGCACATCCTTTGGCAAGATGCTGGCCGAGAGCGCTACAAACCTCAAGATCATTGCACTTGTAAGTTTTATTTCCTTTTTGCATTTCATATGAGTATCCCACTATAGCCCCCGAGGATTTAGACGGAAAATGATAGGTCTTTGCGTCTGAATGCTCTAAGAGTAACTAAAGTAGAAAACTTCTCACTGTAGCCCCCAAGCATTTAGGTGGAATGAATTATTCCAGCTAGATGCTTTTAGAGTAGCATACGCAGTGTTTATAAATTTCAATACTATAGCCCCCAAGCTTCTAGTTGTAACTGAATTAGTTCCGACTAGATGCTTTAAAGAAAAGTTAAGCATACATCTGAGTTAAAAACATTATACTGTAGCCCCCAAGCTTCTAGTTGTAACTGAATTAGTTCCGACTAGATGCTTAAAGAAAGACCAAGAATATTGCTAAGTTAAAAACTCTCGCTGTAGCCCCCGAGCGTCTAGGTGGAAATTTTCCGGCTAGATGCTCCCAGTAGACCAAACAACGTTTAACTTTTTCCTTTTTTCCACATAACGAGAATGCTCGGAGGGTCATGGCCAACGACAAGTACCAGAAGATGCGCGCAGACTTGGAAGATGAAACGGGTAAAACTGCCTTCTTGAAGGAACAGATCACCAAGAGCAAGCGTCTATTTTCTTTTTCGCATTCTGACTTGGTTTTGTGCCCTTATTCTCCGAGTACTCACTGTGTACTTTGATTTCTCCGACTTGTATAATATGTTGCCAAGGCCAAGGATATTGTCGAGCAATCCAAGCACATTCAGCAGCTGGATAGCGAGAACAAAATCCTCAAGGAGGAGAGGAAGGACATGCTGAAGATGCATGAGGAGTCAATGAAAATCTTGCAGGACTCCGCCACCAAGGAAATGAACCGCTTGAAGAAGGAGATCTCAATTTTAAGAGATCAGAAGAAAGCTGCCGATGAGCAGAATCAATGCCATCATGAGGCGTACAAGCTCCTCCAACAAGAACGGGACTCCATGGCGGACACCCTATGGCAAGCTGAGGCCAGCATCTTCAGTAAGATTTCTCTGCCTTGGATTTATATAGTCTGGATACTTTGAATTTTTTGAACTCATGTGCTCCTTTGTCGGAATTTGCAGCTCCTATCGGTTTAACCCGGTCGCCTCCTCCAGCAAAAGAATGCATGGTCCTTTCCGTCAACTTCATCAACACCGCCATCGCGCAAGCAAAAGAGATTGCCAAGCCCCTCCAAATAAATATCAAGGCATCAAACTCTGTGACGAAGTTCTCGGATATTCTACGCCGAGCCCCCGAGCGTATCACAAGCTGGAAAGCTTCATGTGCACGGGCCGGTGCAAGGATGGCGCTGTCTATGGTAAAGGCACACTACGAAGATGCCGACATCGACATGGTAGCCTCTGGCATTCCTGACGTGGATGACGATGGCAAAGCGATTAACCATGAATCCATCTTGTCGTCACTCGCGGGCTATGACACCAGAGTTGCCGAGTTGGTCGACGTCAATGTCTTTGTGCCAATGAATACCATCGATGGCGGCAACCAAAGATCCTCCGAGTCTCTTCACACAGCCGACTTCAAGGGTGACTCTCCTGCTACCGATGACACTGCTTCCAAGTCGCCTGCACCAAAGGAGTGAAAAATAACTTGTAATATTTGTTTCACCTTTGATGCGTATGCGGAAACAATTATGTATTAACTTAAGGCGGAGAACAATGATGTATATCCTGCTACTCAAGAACTAATTTCCAGTATGTATATATTTTTTAAGCAAGTTCTGGCTTATCCATTACTTTGGTTCTTATGCTTGACTTTTCGTGAGTTGTAAGACTCGTTGTCGGAACCATGCGATTAGGTGATGATGCCCAATGGCACCGTCAATAACCTAAGTACAAAATCGCCGACAATAAGTGCCAAAAGTCACTACTCCAGAATCCACATAAAAACGACAAAGAACGTGTAGACCAGAAAACTTAAGCTAACGCCCGTAGGCGGAATTTTCACAAGTGCAATCGCAAAACTTGTGCATGAAGGTTTTACATGATCCAAAAATGAACACTAAAGGAGGTAAAAGACTCACAAATATGAGTGAACTAGAGAGCTTTATTTCATTGATCATATAAGAGATACACAATTAGATAAAAAGTGCTAAGTGTAAAAAGGACGTAGCTGTGCTATGTTCCATGGCCGATCAAGTTCCGGGTAGTCATCATCCGGGTCACGTAGCTTACGCTTATGATCCTTGTTGGGTCTATCCTTCAGTTCACGATTGTCAATGAGGTAGTAAGACCCATTGAGTAGCGCCTTGCTTATGATGAACGGTCCTTCCCATGGCGGGGATAATTTGTGTGACTTCTTCTGCTTAAGTCAGAGCACCAAATCCCCCTCTTTAAACGAGCGATGCTGAACGCGGCGACTATGGTAGCTGCATAGCTTCTGCTGGTAGATGGTGGATCTTTGGCATGCAAAAATGCGCTCCTCCTCGAGAAGGTCCACATCTAGGCGCCTGGATTCTTCAGCGTCATCTTCATCGTAGGCGGCAACCCTTGGTGCATCGTGAAGTATGTCGGAAGGTAGGATGGCTTCTGCTCCATATACCATGAAATAAGGGGTGTAGCCGGTGGATCTGTTAGGTGTAGTTCGTAAACTCCACAGTACAGATGGCAATTCTTCCGCCCAGGCTCCAGCTGCTCTATGTAGCGGTGCCTCAAGACGTGGCTTTATTCCCTGCAGAATTAATCCATTGGCTCGCTCAACTTGACCATTGGATTGTGGGTGTGCCACAGATGCAAGGTCAAGTCGGATGCCTTTCTCCCAACAATAAGCCTCCACTTCTCTGAGTGACAAGTTGTTGCCATTGTCGGTGATAATGCTATGTGGGAGACCAAATCTCACCACTAAATCCCGGACAAACCTTAGGGCAGTTGCCCCATCAAGCTTTCTAATGGGTTTAACTTCTATCCATTTAGTGAATTTATCAACTGCTACTAGCAGATGCATAAACCCACATGGTGTCGTTTGTAGCGGTCCCACCATGTCTAGCCCCCAGACTGCAAACGGCCAAGTTATTGGTATTGTTCGCAATTCTTCAGCAGGAACATGTGGTTGTCGGGCATAATACTAGCATCCCATGCATGTCTCAACCAGCTTGTCGGCGTTCGTCTTGCGGTCATCCAGTAGAATCCTTGCCAGAAGGCTTTCGCGACCAACGATCGAGGAGCGGCGTGATGCCTGCAATCTCCGAGATGGATTTCACGTAGGATTTCAATACCTTCTAGCTGGGAAACACACTTTAGGAATACACCAGTAGTGCTCCTTTTGTAGAGCTGTCCATTGATAATGGTATAGCCCTTTGCTCGACGTACTATTTTCCGTCTTTCGACTTTGTCATCGGGCAAAGTTCCGTGTTCGAGATATTCCATGAACGGTTTTGTCCAAGCCGGAGGGACCTTTGCCACCATGTGGACGAAAGATTCAACTCTATCTGGGTTGTCGATGTCGGCTCCCTTCACAGATGGTGTGCGCAGATGCTCTAGGAAAACTCCTGGCGGAATCTGTTTGCGCCCTGATCCAACCTTAGACAATAGATCAGCCGCCTCGTTTTGCTCCCTAGGTACATACTTGATTTCGTAGCCCAAGAAGCTCTTGGCTATCTCGTCCACTTCGTCTCGATATGCCACCATCATAGGTTTCCGCACATTCCAGATGCCAGCCACCTGCTGGGCAACCAAGTCGGAATCTCCACATCAAACTATGCGCTTGATGCCAATATCCTTGGCTACGCGTAATCCGTGAATGAGTGCTTCATACTCCTGTAGGGGTTCGTAGCATGGAAAACAAAAAAATTCTACCGCATGCAAACAAACAAGCCAAGATCTATCTACTAGATTGTAGCAACGAGTCGATAGAGGAACTCACCCTCGAAGATTCCAAAGCGGTTAACGAGAGCAGATTCTCGTGGGTGATGTAGTCGTACTCTTGCCGATCTCAAGATCGTGTAGACGATCCTTTCGGCGCTGCGTTCCGGCAGCGCTTCCGCAGTCGGTCACACGTTCGGTACTCGATGAAGACCTTCCTCTCCCTTGTTCCAGCAGGCAGTGGAGGTTGTAGCACTCTCCTCGCGATTCCGGCAGCACGACGGCGTGGCACCGAAAGTAGAGGGAACCAAGGGGAGAGGCTAGCCGGCGCGAAAGCCGGAGCGAGTATGGTGGACTATGAGAGAGGCCTTGGCGATCTAGGGTTTAGAGGGCACCAAGGGGAGAGGCTAGCCGGCGGCTAGGGTTTGGGATCACCCCAACTCGGCGAGTTGGTGGTGCCCTAGGCGGCGGTAGCAGGGGGTGGTGGCACCAGCGGCTTAGGGCTAGGGTTTTGGTGGTGTTGGGTGTAGGGAAGAGGGGCAGCCCTGCCCCTCCTTTTATAGGTGGGAGGGCGCCGACCAAGGGGAGGGAGTCCTCCCCCAAGTCGGCCTCCTTGGCCGGTGGGTGGAGGGAGAGGAACTCCTCCCCAAGTAGGTTTCCTACTCTCCCTCCACCAAGCAAAACTGTCGTTTGACTTTTCAAATTGGCGTTTGACTTTTCAAATTGGCGTTTGACTTTTCAAACTAGGATTTGATTTCTCCCTTTATTTTGCTCAGCCATGATACCTAGTACATGATGCAACCATTCCACATTGTTATGACACATTCATGTACCCTTCCCCTCCGGAGTGCCGGACCTTCCGGACCCTTCTAGAACATTCCCGGTGAAAACACCGGAATCATTCCCCAACTCCGAAACAGGACTTTCCTTATATGAATCTTATTCTCCGGACCATTCCGGATCTCCTCGTTATATCCCGGATCCAATCCAAGACTCTCAACAACATTCGGTCTCTTACTCATCATTCCATAACTACTCAACAACATCGAATCCTTAAGTGTGTCTCCCTACGGTTCGTGAATTATGCGGACATGATCAAGACACTTCTCCGATCAATAACCAATAGAGGAATCTGGAAATTCATATGGCTCCCACATATTTCTACGATTACTTTGCGATCGAATGAACCACTTACATACGATACCAATTTCCCTTTGTCTCACGATAGTTTACTTATCCGAGGTTTTGATCGTCGGTATCTCTGCATACCTAGTTCAACCTCGTTATTGATAAATACTCTTTTCTCGTTCCCGTGGTATGTAATCCCTTATGAGCCAGTCACATGCTTGCAAGCTAATTGGATGACATTCCACCGAGAGGGCCCAGAGTATATCTATCTGTCATATGGATGGACAAATCCCACTCTTGATTCATGTGTCTCAACCCATACTTTCCGAACACTCAATGCCACCTTTATAACCACCCAGTTACGGTGTGGTGTTTGAGGTCATCAAAGAATCCTTCTGGTGATGGTGATAAGCATGATATCATGGTCGAAGGAATTAGGTTACTATGTATCAGAAAGCTTATAGCAATTGAACTATTAAAATGACCCGATCTTTATGCTACGCTTATCTATAGGAGTATGTCCATCATACCATTCTCCTAATGATATGATCTTGTTGTTAATAACATCTCAATGTTCATGATAGGGAAACCACAATCATCTATTAACCAACAAGCCAGTATTATGAAGAGGCTTTACTAGGGACTCTAATTTAGTTTACAAATCACACAAGTATTAATGTTTCCTTGTTAATACTGTTAAGGCATGAATGTAAACATTTATCATAAACACAAAGATGTAATAATAACTATATTTATTATTGCCTCTAGGGCATATCTCCAACAACTCCACCATGTTGTTTGTAGCCTCGAAGTGTATCTGCAGAATGTAGTGTAGCTTGTCGCCAGTTGGTGAATGTAGCAATACACCAGCCCCCAAGCCGTTGAGCAGCTTTGATCCGTCAAAGTGCATCACCCAGTACTCTGGTTCCGGTAACGGAGTAGCATCTGGCATCTCCGTCCAATCTGCAATAAAATCCGCCAAGGCTTGTGACTTGATAGCATCACGTCGCTTGTAGGTGATCTCGAAGGCGGCAAGTTCGATGCCCCACTCGCGACCCTTCCTGTAGCGTCGCTGTTTTTCATGATGTCGGATAGTGGAGTCTTTCTCACCACTATGATTGGGTGCTCCTGAGAGTAATGCCTCAGCTTCCGAGAAGCAAGGAATACTCCATAAGCTATCTTCTGGTAGTGCAGGTAACGCTGCTTGGACTCCGTCAAGACCTCGCTTACGTAGTAAACTGGTCGTTGAACTCCGTGCTCATAGCCTGGTTCCTTCCGTTCTACCACGACGACGATGCTGATTACTCGGTTGGTTGCCGCCATGTAAAGTAACATGGTCTCTCCAGGCTCGGGTGCTGCAAGGATGGGCGCTGAGGAAAGAATCTCCTTGAGCTGCTTCAATGCTGCATCTACTTCGTCCGTCCACGTGAATTTGTCCGCCTTCTTCAGCAACTTGTATAGCGGCAGAGACTTCTCTCCAAGTCGGATGACGAACCGACTAACTACTGCAACACAACCCGTTAGTCTTTGAATGTCCTTTAGGCATGTCAGACGGTTTATGTTTAAGATGGCCTTTATTTTCTACGGGTTGACCTCGATTCCACGCTGGGAAACGATGAAGCCCAACAATTTGCCGGCTGGAACCCCGAAGACGCACTTCTTAGGGTTAAGCATCATGTTGTATTTCCGGAGATTATCCAAGGTTTCTTTTAAGTCGGAGATTAAGTCATTTGACTTTTTAGACATCACCGCGATATCGTCCACATAAGCGTGAACGTTCCAACCAATTTGGTCATGAAGGCAACGTTGCATTGTCCGCTGGTACGTAGCACCTGCGTTTTTCAGCCCAAAGGGCATCGTAACATAGAAAAACGTGCCGTATGGAGTAGTGAACGAAGTGGCCAATTGGTCTGACTTCCTCATCTTGATCTGGTGGTATCCTGAGTTTGCATCGAGAAAACAAAAAAGTTCCAAGCTAGCCGTCGAGTCAATGACTTGGTCAATGCGAGGCAAAGAAAACGGATCTTTGGGACATGCTTTGTTCAAGCCGGTGTAATCAACGCACATTCTTAATTCATTGGTCCCCTTTTTAGGGACAAGTAAAGGATTGGCCACCCATTGGGTGTGAAGGACTTCTCGGATAAAACTAGCCTTAAGTAACCTTGCTATCTCTTTGCCAATAGCGCGTCTCTTCTCATCTCCAAAGCGTCGTAGAGGTTGCTTCACTGGTTTGCATTTTGGATCAATGTTTAAGCTGTGCTCGGCAAGTTCCCTAGGTACACCTTTCATGTTGGCAGGTTGCCAGGAAAAGATGTCCCTATTCTCACGGAGGAACTCGACAAGCGCGCTTTCCTATTTGGGATCCAGGTTCGTCCCAATGGCGGTGGTCTTGGAGGCATCGCCTACCACAAGTTCCACCGGCTTGGTCTCGATGGCGGCCTTGAATGCAGGAGCGGAGTCGAAGATCTGCTTCTTCGACGCGGGCATTTCTGAGTCATCGACCTTGCTCTGGATCTCTTTAAATTCTTCCCTGTAGAGGACAACTTCCGCGAAGGCTGCTTCATTAATCTCGCAGTCCCTTGCCTTGGTAAAGCTTCCAGATACGGTGATGAAACTGTTTGGTCCGGGTATCTTAAGTTTGTTGTAGACGAAGCATGGCTTGGCCATGAACGTGTGGAATATGTCACGACCAAATATGACGTGGTACACGCTCTTGAAGGGGACCACCTCAAAGGTCATGCACTCTTGGTGGTAATTATTAACATCGCCAAAGGCAACCTAAAGTGTGATGCACCCAAGGGACCGAGCCTCCTGACAAGGAACTACGCCGTAGAAGATGGTGTTGGTCCGCCTTAGGTTTGCCTCCATCAAGTTCATCTTCTATAGTGTATCCAGGTACATGATGTTGATGCTACTTCCACTATCCACCATACACTTGGTGAACTCATTGCCGTCAATCAAGGGGTTGATGACCATGGCATATTGGTTCTCCGTAGGAATGAGGCTGGGTGGTCCGTCCTGTCCCAAGTGATTGGAACCTCCGACCAGCATAGGTACTAGGGAACTGGGGGTAGAGTGGCCATCAGGATCCTCATGGAGGTCATCTGTTGTCGGGCGGAGGGGGTGCCAAGGAAAGTGTGGTAAACTAGCACCTTCTTCACGGAGGGGTTCTTCCCTTTGTCGTCGCTCTTGGCGGCGTGCTTGGGGTCAACGTCCTCGTCCATGTCACTTGAATCCTTGGACTCCTCCTCCTTATTCTTCCCCTTTCCCTTGCCTCGCGGTCTGTTCTGCCGACTTTTCTTGTAGCCGAACTTCGAGTCTTCCTTGAGGTTGTTGATGAACTTGCAGTGTCGATTGGTGCGAGTGGCTTTACCGTTGACATCGAGGTGTACAAGGAACGACATATCGCGGTACTCCTTGTAAGTTTGGGGAACGCAGTGCGCTGCCGAGGTAGTTTCACTTCCTTGCTGCTGTCCCCGACCAGCTCCCTTTCCTCGGCCACGTTGTCCACCATCACCTCGTCCTGCAAAAGTCATGGCGACTATGTCGGGAGTTTGCTTTTATTCTGGAGCGGTTTTCCGCTTTGTACTGTTGTTCCTCCGAGCTTGAGTTGGAACGGCCATTGCCGGCAAAGAACCACGCGCATCATCGTCAGCAGCTGCGAACTCACTGGCCAACTGAATCATCTGATTCAAGTCAAGCTGGTGATTGTCCTGCAAGCGCTTCAGCTTATGTCGGAGCAACTTGCCCCTTTCCAACCCATCGATGAAGGCGGCCATGGCGGTCTGAGCGTGCACTCCTGCGCAGGAATTTTTCATGTCCAGCCAGCGGGAGAGGTAGGCACGAGATGTCTCATCTTTCTCTTGCACGCACCGCTGTAGATCGCCAACAGTGTAGAGATGTTTGTACGTACCCTCGAAGTTCTTGGTGAATGCTTCTTGCATGCCCAACCAATTGCAGATGGATTTCTTCGGCAAGTCTTCGATCCATTGACGAGCCGTGCCCGCCAACATTAACGGGAGGTACTTGACGGTGACGTTGGGGTTGCCTCCGGTAATCTCCACCGCGTTGCCGTAGTCCTGCAACCATGTGGCTGGCTTGGCGGTGCCGTCGTAGGGCTTGATGGTCTTGTCAATCCGGAAACCCTTGGGGTAAGTTGCGGACCGTATTGCGGGTCCAAAACAACGTGGTCCCAGGTATGGTCCTTCCCGGGCCTCATGGATCTTATCGATCCATGAACGTGCGTCGTGTGGCTCTAGGTTCTTCTTCTTGTCAACAGGGGATGGGCTGCGTGAACAATGCGGCCTCCTCCACCATGGTGACTGCTAGGTGGCGACGGAGGAGGAGGTGGCGGTGGGTTAGCCTTCTTGCTATTACCCTCCTTCGATGCCTCATGCCTGTCGCGATTGCTTGTCGGACGCAGAGGATCATGGTGCAACCTGCTCTTTTATCCTTGGTTGCGTTCTCCATCATGACGGGTCTGCTCCGCGTTGTCGCGGATGATGATGTCGCCCTACCTTGGCGGGGGCATATCCGTACGATGGTGAGCTTTGGGGTCTTCGCGATATCAGGGAGAGCGGGGCGGTGGCGATGGGTGATGAGGTTGGGCCTTTTCTCCGTGGTTGGAGGATATGGGGATAGCATCCTTCCTGTTGTGTGCATCCCTTCGTCTTTGTTCTGATGAACCCATCTGAGATCCGACATCAAGAGGAGATCTGTCCCTTGGCGGCTTGTGCTGGCTAGAACGGCAAAACGCTGGGTCGGACTCCAGCCTCTGAGAGGTGGCATTTTCCTGTTGTTTCACCGCCTTGGCTACTAGGTCATAGACCTGTTCCACCGCCTCAGGCGATCGATCCTGCTCTAGAAGGGTCTTGGCGACGGCGAGGTTAAGGAGGGGAGTGGGCATCACCTTCCGGCCTTCACTGTCAATGTATGGCTTGGCCTGTGCCGGCTTCAAGGGAGCCCATCCTAGGTTTCATCGGACGCCAGGATCGTTGATGACATGAGCCGGAGCTTTCTTGGCCTTCTGCTGCTGCAGCAAAGACTTGTCTTCGGCCTCCATTGCTCTAGCTTTCTCTATAGATTTCTGCGCGTTGACCAGATCTCGATCTAGTTTAGCGCCCTGTTCTGCGATGGCTTGCGCTTCCTATAGCAGCTGCTGGCGCTTCTCGTCAAGCTGGGTCACATTCCGGATATGAGCGACGGCCAGTGGCTCAATGAGGAGGTTGCCGTACATCACTCTATCAATACGGCCAGTGGATGGAGGTGGCAAGTTTGCCGTGTTGTTGTTGCTCGGGCCGGTGCCGAGTTCCTGCGGCTGTTGCACTGGGTTAGGCGGAGGAGGCATGAACTTTGCGCGATCATCGTCATCAGCAATAAGTGGCCCCTTCCCCTTGTCCAGCGCTGTAGGTGGAGCTCGTCCGGGTTGCTCTTCATCCATCGCCGTCCCAATGGTGACGAAAACTTCTCGAGACGCGACGGTGTTGTTGGCTTGCTCGTCGCGCGTGTACTCCTCCTCCATCTCCTGCATGGTGGAGTCTAGTTCGTCTGGACTGAAATCTATCTCCTCCGAATCTGCACTGAAGTCAGCGTAAAGCGCGTCAATCACAGAGTCGGAGGGTGCCAGGACTTCCTCGATGACGGGCGGTGGAGGTGCAACAGCAGCGACGATGACTGGAGGTGGCGGTGCGGCTGTGACAATGGCGGCCGGAGGCGGCGGTGGCGGTTGCTGAGGCGGCAGCGCTCCGCCAATGAGCACGAGATCCGCCTAGGCTACCCCGTCGGCCTCCGCGTAGCTGTTGACGGTGTTCACCATACTTTCGAAAGTGAGACGCCCTAAAGCCTGCTGCCATCTTAGAGAATGTCGGAGAAGCGTTCCATGGTCCAGTCCTTCCACAAAGTGATACATAGCATCATCATTGGGGTAGTGGGCCAGATCGGCTCGTATACGGAGCCACCTGGCAAGGTAATCGTGGGGGGTTTCGCCCTCTCTATGAACGCAACGTGCCAGATCGAAGATGGTAACCACGCCGACGAACTTGGATCTCTGCTGTCCAGACGCACGGACGAAGGCGGCGAACTTGCAGTGATCTTCCACCGTTATATCCTGCACAGGGGCGGTTTGGGTGGGCCTTGAATTTTTCCGATCTTTGCCGGCAAACTCCGAGGAGAGATCCGACATCGATCCTTCCGCGAACGTATCATGCCCGTAGGTGGTTCGTGCGGGCCTTGATGCTCCTCCGACTCCCAGGGGACTAGTGCCCGAGTTGGTTTTGCCAATGAAGAGGTGGATGTCTCTGATAGGAACAATCGAACACCGCGTAGGGTTCGTCTTTGCCGGGATCCAGAACTCGTCGGGAGGGACGATCGGAACGTTGCCGGAGAAGAGAACCTGACCGATGGCTACGGTTTCATTCCCGCGAAGATCTTCATCCTCGTCCGCTGAAGAGCCTGAAACGCCTCTCGCCCCATGGTGGCCGCCAACTGTTGTGGTATTGCCGACGAGTACGCCACGGAGGGGTCCTCACAATGCGTGTTTAGAGACGTGGGGGAAGGCGGATGGTTGACGGGTACGAGGTAACACAACTTACCCAGGTTCAGATCCCACAACGGTGGCGAAATCCTACTCCTACTATAAATCACTATAATGGCAATACGCCGAGTTACAGAGATAGGTTCGTTGTGTGAGGTGTATGTTAATCGCTACTCAATTGTCTAAAGTTGTGCCCTAAAGGCTCCCATAGGACCGACTTATATAGTCGCCAGGTCCTAGGGTTACAAGGAAAAGTCCTAGCCGGACAGGTTACAGAGTCCTACACTGACTATGACTAGTCTAGCCTGTCTTGTACTCCAAGGCTCCGGGTACGCTGGTGACTCCCCCGTAGCCTTCCTTTATCCGGCATGGGCCTCCCTTCTGGATCCATCTAACTGGGCCGCCCAGCAGGCCATAGGCCATGCTACCAACTGTGGGCCACCTGGGTTATCCGGATAAGAGACATGCTATGAGGATACCCATATAGCATATCCCCAACAGGACATCAGAGACCCGCAGGACTTCTGCAACCATTGCAGATCCTAGAATGGAAACGGGATTCAGTTGGAATGGATTTTATCACCAATTTTCCTACATCTAGTAGGGTAAATGACCCTATTTGGGTCATAGTGGATAGACTGTCTAAAGTAGCTCATTTCTTACCGGTCAAGACCACTTATCAGAGTTCGAAGCTAGCAGAGTTGTACATTGCTAGGATAGTCAGAGTTCGGATCAAGGAACCCAGTTTACATCAAGATTTTGGAAGAAAGTCCAAGAAGGATTGGGAACAAGACTGGATTTCAGCACAGCTTATCACCCACAGATTGATGGACAAACGGAGCGAGTAAACCAAATACTCGAAGATATGTTGAGAGCTTGTGTGTTGGAATATGGATCTAAATGGGAGGATTTTCCGCCTTTCGCAGAATTCTCCTACAACAATAGTTATCAAGCCAATTTGCAAATGGCCCCATTTGAATTTATGTATGGAAGGAAGTGTCGTACCCCACTGAATTGGTCGGAAGTAGGAGAGAGTCAGATTTTCAGACCCGACATCCTCAGAGAAGCCAAAGAGAAGGTTCACAAGATCCGTGAGCACCTCAAGATCACCCAATCCAGACAGAAGAGTTATGCCGACAAGAGACGTCGAGATCTAGCCTTCACTATCGGAGATTTTGTGTATCTAAAAGTATCACCCTTGAAAGGAATGCAATGTTTCCAACTCAAAGTAAAGCTTGCCCCCATATATATTGGACCCTTCAAGATTTTGAATCGCAAAGGAGAAGTATCATACCAACCGGAATTGCCGAAGGAGATGTCAGCCGTGCATGATGTGTTCCATATCTCGTTACTTCGCAAATGCCTCGAAGTCCCGAAGAAGACCGCAGTTTTCAAAAATATTGATCACCAAACCATAGATCTCAACAAGGACCTAACTTATCGTGAAGTACCCATTCATATTCTGGAAGAAGCCTTCAGAACCACCAGAACCCGGAGTATCAAGTCTCTCAAGATCCATTGGAGTAACCATACTGAAGAAGAAGCTACTTGGGAACGAGAAGATTACATTAGGACTGAGTTTCCAGATCTCTTTAGTTCTTAGTTTTATTTTTCTTAAATCTCGGGACGAGATTTTGTTTAAGGAGGGAAGGTTTGTAACATCCCAAAAATATTAAACAAGATTATCCAGTTCTAATCACCCAAGTTTAGGCTTAACAAAAACTTTTATTATTAAAATTAATATGAATGCATGCGTGTGTGATTAATGCATGAATGATTGTTTTGCCATGTTTGATTTCTATGAATGTTAAGGATTGGTTTAAAGATGAAAACAATATCATCTAGATCATTTCCAAGCAGAATCAAATGAAGAAAAAATCAAATATAAGAAAATAAGCAAATGGTCATTTTGGCCAAACTTGTTCACTAGACCACTTTGGGTGTTCCTATTCAAGGATTTCTAGCAGAAACAAATCCAATTCTTTTCACCCCTTGCTAAACCAAGTAACAATGAACCCAATCCCACCTTACAAACCAACAGAAACAAATTCCAAATCTATTTAAAGGACAATTCAAAATTTAATCAAGTGTAGGTACTAAGATGGCCATTTCTCTAAAACCAACCAAACCACTTCACCTTGGCAAACCCAAGCAACCTCAGACAACCAAGCTTATGATCAGACCACTCACCAAAATTCATCCAAAAAATTCAAACTTTGAATTCATGCGGCCATTTCATCAAACACCTGGTGAACACAGATCAAACTTGCCTAACTTCTACTGTGGTGAGCAGTGATTGATCAAACCATTGCCCCCATTTCACTCCCCTTGTCACCCCTAGTGCCCAGAAATGCATTGAAGCAGCTACCCCTCTACCATTTGCACCAGTGCCACGCCACCCGATCCGCCATTGCCAGCCGACCATGGACAACACGCAGGAGGCAGCCCCGCGCCCGTCCATGATGTCTAGGAGACAGGCCACTATCCACCGCCACTCCCTGTCCACCCCTCGAGCGCATCCATGCCGTGGACCACCAGAAAACCGCCGTGCCCATTTCTCTATTGCCATGCCGAGAGCGCGCCAGAGCACCACAGCGTACACGCGTGCACACGCCGCACCTCTCTCTCACCGCGCGTACCTGCACTCGCCATGACCCTAGCTACCTCCTAGACACGACTGTTTGCCACCGCGCGACACGAAGCCCCTGTACGCCGTCTCGAACACTGCCGTTCCCGCGCAGAGCACCGACCCGTCCCGACCATCCTAGACCGCCCTATGTCACGCCTTGAAGCTAGTGATGATCGCCAGGAGACACCACACCATCCTACGCCCTTAGCCATGCCATTAGCCATCTGTATCATTGTCATCGATGAGCCCAGACCATCCCGCTCGGTCCCCATCGCCGGTGTATAAATAGAGGCCACCCTGCCTAAATTCTTCACACCATCTCACTCCCCTCTCTCTCAGAACCACCCCTGACCCTTCCCCGGAGCAAGGCGAGCACCAGCCCATCGGAATTTGGCCGGAGTCCGGCGCTGCAGAGGAGGAGAGGAGCCGTTGATTGGAGCCACCCCAGGAGCTGCCGCGACCACTGTTCGAACCGCCATCGTCGACAACGTCATTCGCCCCCAACCCGACCCTAGCTGGAGCCCAGGTGAGCCACCACGTACCCCCACCGTCACCGTTAGGGTTCAGTCTCGTCCAAGCTATCCGCTGGAGACGACGAACGTCGGCCGTAGATCTTAGTCTAATCGTAGGGCTTAGATTGAAACGTACCGCTTCGGTTAGAATGAGCCATTGACGCATGGAACCCCCTTTCAGCAGCCCGCTGCGCGTGCAGTGCAGTTGGGCGGCCCAGTATCATTCCGGCCCATAGCCTAGAGATTCAAACAATCTTTTTCCATTTTATTCAAACCCTAGTTATGTCAGTAGATTCAAAAATCAATTGAAAGAGATGTACTGAACCAAATGACCTGATTCCAATTTTGCTAGAAAGTTATTGAAAATATTAATCCAAGCCTGTTGGATTCAAACCATTTGAAATTATAGATCACCTATAGTAAAAATAACAAAATAGAGACTTTTCCACATTCAAACATTTTTCAAAAATCAACCATAAATGCTTTTGAGTTGATTCCAACTCTCAAAAATCACATTTGACAAGATCTATCTGAATAAGTAAAAATATTTAGGTTTACATGCAGTGTCCTCGGACTAGTACTAAAAGAATGCTCCATAGGCATTTCTAGTCACTTTAATTATATAAAATAGTAATTTTAAACTTTATAAAATATGACCACCACTTTAAATCACATTCCCAAGTACTAGAATATATGGTGATGACATGTGTCAACATGATCCCATATTTTAATTGGAGAATATTAAATCTTAAGTAGTTTCCAATGAGTAGAAATTACTTTTCTAAAATAAAGTAAAATAAAAAGGACCAGGTCTTTATTTCATGTGATGATTGTGATGATGCTAGATCATCTAGTGTGAACCCTTGTGTGCTAAGTAGAGGTATTTAAGTATTGTTTGGTGATTGTGTACCTCGTATTTATTTATAGACACTAGTACCGACCAAGGCTACGAGGAGGAGTACTACGAAGAAGAAAACTTCAACCACTGCACCAATCAAGGCAAGCTAATACTTGCAAGCCCAACACTACAAGTTAACTATGCAAGCTAGAACTTTGCATGCTAATTATGCAATATAACCTATGCAAGATGCATTAGGCATGTTTTGGTTATGCAACCTTGATTATACAAAATCCCAGTTTTATTTGTAAGCTTTATTGTTTTATTTTTACCAAAGTTCTTTATTAATTTTAGTTAGTGCTTTGTGACTTTTGGAAAAATAGTGTAGATAGCATAAAGAGCATAAAACTAGGCCTAAGTAGTTAGAACTAGATGTCATACTAAGGCATGATACTAGATTTGGATAGTAACACTTGATTAACACCCCTCATTAGTGAATACCATCAAATTTAGTGGCTAGTGCTAAGCATAAAAGTTGATCACTTTAGATGGGAATAATTGGTGAAAATGATTATGAAAACCTTGGAATGAGGATTCATTCTATTGAAATGTTTTGACATGTGTTAGGAACACAAGATGATTTGATGATGGAAATGTTGAGGCATGAGCCTTAGCCCTTTATAAAAACTGATGGTTGGGTTCGGATGCGATACCATTCCAATTTTACCGTACAACCACAATATCCGAATTTGGGTAGGGCTTGACTGGAAGTTTATATGTATTAGTATGGGTTCCCTTGCGGAAAGAGGTTGAGTTGAGGCTACCTCGTGAATGTGAATGTCCACCTATGCAGTTCCCAAGATGACAGATGGTCATGGTTGGGAGGTGATGTCTACGCACTTCTATTCTTGTAGACAGTTGTTGGGCCTCCAAGTGCAGAGGTTTGTAGAACAGAAGCAAGTTTCCCTTAAGTGGATTACGCAAGGTTTATCGAACTCAGGGATGAAGTGGTCAAAGGTATCCCTCTCAAGAAACCCTGCAATCAAGATACAAGAAGTCTCTTGTGTCCCCAACACACCCAATACACTTGTCGGGTGTATAGGTGCACTAGTTCGGCGAAGAGATAGTGAAATACAAGTGGTAACAGTTCCAGAAAAGAGCTTGACGGTTCCAACAAACACCACAATTTCATAAAGACATCCAACTCAAAATATACTCATGATATATATATATGTAACCTAGCTTAAGTGCCACACACGATATGCACGCTATCACTTTCACACACGTGGGGAAAAGCATAGATCTATTAAAGCACGATGAGTATTTATGTAGACTCTAGCCTAAGTGCCACCATGGCGTGCACACTGTCACTTTCACACACATGGGGAGAGCAGAGATCTAATGAAGCACTTGAGTAACAGAGTAGATCTACTTGATTACAAAGCTCATGACCACAACAAGATCATGCATAGAGAGAGAGATAGATGAACACATAGCTATCGGTAGAGCCCTTAGCCTCGAGGAATAACTACTCCCTCCTCATCATGGGAATCAGCAACAGCGATGGAGATGGTGGTGGAGATCGATGGAGATGGATCCGGGGGCACTTCCCCATCCCGGCAGTGTGCCGGAACAGAGATTTTCTGTCCCCCAAATCTCCACTTCGGTGGCAGCAGCGCTGTGGAACTTTTAATGGATTTTTGGTCAATTCTTTAGGGTTTTTAGGTTGGAGGCTTCTTATAGGCGAAGGAGGCAAGGTCGATGGAGGGCTAGGGGGCCCACACCCCCTATGGGCGCGGCCAGGGCTGGTCCGTGCTCACCTAGGGTGTGGCACCCTGGTGTCCACCTCCGTCTCGTCTTCGATTTTCCGTATCATTCAGGAAAATATATGAACTTTGGATTTTTTCCCGTCCAATTCCAAGAATATTCATTTTTTAGTTTTTTAAACCAAAAACAGCAGAAAATAGGCAACTGGCACTGTGGCATCTTGTCAATACGTTAGTTCCAGAAAGTGTATAAAAATACCTCAAAGTGTAGACAAAACATAGAAAAGTGGATACTAAACAAGCATGGAACATCAAAAATTATAGATACATTTACGACGTATCAAGCATCCCCAAGCTTAACCCCTGCTCGTCCTCGAGTAGGTAAGTGATAAAAAGAACAATTTTTGAGGTGACATGCACCATAACAATTAAGATTAAACCACTTGCAAGCATTGAAAGCTAGGATCAAAGTACTCTAAACATGAGCATGAAAGAAGAAGTTCTAATAGTAAGAAAAAGTAACTATGTATGCAACATGAAAAGTTACAAACAAAGATCATGAATAACATGCATTGAAAAACATTTGTTTCACATATAGAAAACATAGCATAGTGGCATTCGGCTTGTCCCTGATGGAGTAGCAAATAGATGCATAGGACACCTTCAAAGTTCATAAGAGTGACTAGATACAAATAGTTCATGAGCAAACAATATCAACAATATGCATCAATCAATAAGTTTTGGGACAATGCACATAGAACTAAGAATGGCAACTATGCTCTCTTAATTGGTGCCTAGGGATAGAAGGTGGAGACTCAATATAATGGTGGAAGAAAGGCCCTTCATAAGGGAAGCCGGGATTTCAAGTTTCAAAAAGAGCTTCCAAAAATTATGGTACTTGTTAGCTTTTAGCTCTTATTGCCCCTATCATAAGCATCTTGAAGTGATTAAGGTTAAAGTGAACAAACTATGGAGTATATGCTTGAAAAAGTATAAGTTGGCAATCTCATGTCCCTTGAATACGAGGGCCGCACCTCATGCTACTCAACTTTAGTCACCTGTAAGTTCTTGTCATAGTAAGTACATGTGTATCATAGAGAACCGCCAATGGGGTACCCCTTGCACATGATACAGGAGCTATCCCATAATCAAAATGACAAGGAAAGCGGACAATGAGCATCTCAGCAATCTTCTTATTTACCATGAGAAAATGGTTCTTTTTTCTCTCTTTCCTCTTTTCAATATGTCTTTCTTTTTTTATAAGAAGAAAGCTTCATAGATGTCATTATGGTGATGCTGCAAGTTTCCACCATGATTAGGCATGGCTTAGGCTAGCGGCCCAGGCATTTCTCTAACACACATACATAACTCCATGGACTTACAAGCTCCCCATTCATTTCACACCGACGACAACCATAGGAAAAAGAGCATGATATCAACTGTGTACAATGTACAAGTGCAATGTTGAAAGCGTTCCCCATGACAGCATGGTTCTGCTAATTCCAACATATAAGTGCAAGCATATACAATATAGATGACACAATGGTTCAAGTTTATTAGGGGCAAGGAATATTGTAAAGTCCCAACCTGATAAGGTAGAGATCCCTGTGTTTACAGTGCTAGTCCCTGGATCGAATAGCTAGCACCCACAGTTTAAGATGTAATATCAAAAAACAAAGGTCATATTACAACTTATAACCATGAATAAAATCATTCATTACAACTTACATAGCTCATATGGCTATCTTATTACAAAGAAGCAGAAATAACTATATAGCATGGAGTCCTTCATATTCATATTCCACAGGCAATCATGTTGGTTGTAGACTTGTAAACCCTACTCAACAAACTTCACTAACATCAAACAAACCTGCAACATAATAAGTTACAGCCACAAGGGTCAATACATTTGAATTGTATTGGCAAGTGATATCATATTTATGTGGAGAATCTAACATCTACATGAATATATGGCTAAGTGGAGTTTTGGCTGGCCTTTGCATAAAACAAGTTTTCCCTATCCTTTGAAAATAGTTTTTCTCTTTTCAAAACATTTCATCACACAATGGCACACTGGTTACACACCAGGTGCTTCCCTTGTTCACCCAACAAGTTTTAACTTAGAGAAATTGGGATGAGGAGATCCTTGATATCTTCAATGTCTTTGATGCTCAAATTGTCCATTGCCACAGACACGGCTAAGTACTTAGGTTTTACCCTCTCGAGAGGTGGTGCACTTTTCCCACAATAATCGACATGCATCGAGACGAGACTTTTCAGAAACAATCCCTCAGATCAGCATAGGCGCGTTCCACCTATCATCCCTACCACCAACTGTCTGCCTGTCTGAGTTCTTGCAACCTATGTAGTCAAGGCAGAGCCCATATGCCATGTGGTTGCACTAGAAGCTTCTCAACACAAAACATCTCAAATCTCTTTGTTCCTGGGTGTCCATCCACAAGTGAGATACACAAGGTAAACCATAGAAATGGGCCTTGTATAACCACTCGACACAAATCCATCCAAGCAATTACCATTCCACCCAGGTGTTTCATTCACTTAGTTGTTTCAATAGTAAAAAACTTAGCCATAGACTTTGCATAATATCATAGAAGGAATATTCCACCCTTGTATTCTACTAGCTAGGCTAAGCGTACTAGCATAACATGTCTCTGAACTTTGGAATATTTCTACCAAGATATATTCTATAGGATCTTCTATAGCATAGCATTATACAAAATAGTCCTATCATGCATACTACAAAAATATCACTAATGCAATATTGAAAAGATAGGACTTTTGATGACCAAAGTATCATTTGCCTTTTCGTAGAAAATCTTGGTACACTCCTTTATCTTGTAATTGTCACACTCCTCAAATTTCACTACAATTCAATCAAGCAAAGCACACTTTCAAAACTAGCATTCAAACAAATAACAACACAAAAAATAAAAACAAGATATGCATGCAAGCATGCAAAAAGGTTGTTTTATTGAAAAAGTGGTTTCTAAAAAGGTTCTAACATTTAAAAAACACCTACTAGTCATTTATAAAAGTGGAAAATCATTTGAAAACAAGTTAGTGAAGATAGGCCATTTAAATCATTTTTATTTTACTAGAAATTCTTTTATACAAAGGAATAATTCCTTGTGTTAACAAAATATATTTTTAAATTCAAAAGTTAATGTTTATGGTCAGAGGGTTCAAATCAAACCATTTTCAAAAGATTTCACTCAAAAATAATTTTTAGAATAATTTTTATACTCAAATTAGTCCTACAAATGTTTCTGTAAAAACACCTAATTTTTCAGAAGAAAATGACCAAACCAGGGCTATAGTTGCAAATTTTACATTTTTCGGAATCCATTGATATAAAATTTGTAATTTTTGGACACACAGATCAAAAGTTATGATTTTTGCAAGTTCAAACAACTAATAGATCAAATTCTAGTTTTTAAAACAGAACCTGGCCACGTGTCATGTTTTTACTGGACGATACCGCTTCGAGTGGATCGTGCAACGTAGGCTGTAGGATCTAAATAGATCTGTGTGGATCAGGTCAACCAATACCGATTTGTCTATTGATCTATCTCAACCACTGGATCTACATCCAACGGTTCAAAGCGCAATGACCACAGATGGGCGGCGTCGGCTGGCAACGCGCGGCGGCGACGCTCTGTCTATGGTGGTCCGGTGATTCTAGGAAGCAAGAGGTGGGAAGGAGGGTGTTACCAGGTTCTCAAGGTCATGGTGATGCTCAAGGTAGTCGCCGTTGATCAAGGGGCGCACGGGGTTAATGGGGATTGCTCGCCGGAGTCGGGTTCGTCGTCGAACACGCACGGGCTTCATCGGTGACATTGCTACAGGGCACGAGAAGACACGCAAACGGTGGAATTAGACGCACGAGATAATGGCGAGTGTAGGAGCATCAACGAGAGGGAGAGGGGCGGTCAGAGCTCACCGGGAATCCTTGCCGGAGCCGTGGCCATCGTCGGTCGTTCACAGCTAGAGATGGAGGCGAGTCTCCAGGGCGCGCGCGAGCAAGCGGAGGCTACTGGCAGGTGCACACGATGAAGGCAAGAAAGCCAGCATGCACTAGGGGGTAGGGGATGGTCGGGCTTCGTCGGAATTGGCACATGGGCTCGTTGGAGGCAGCGGTGGTTCGAGCACAAATTGGGGTAGCCTGGTGGTTCTCTGGCAGTGGCGACTGAGGGGAAAGGGAGAGGGGAGGGAGGCGGTTAAGAGAGCATGGTCGCTGGGAGGAATCACTGCATCAATTAAGCTAATTTAATCGAATTAAACTCGATCAGAAACGATGGACAGAGGGGGGAGGAACGGGTCTCGCACGGGGACGAGGAAGACATCGTGGCAGTGGGGCTAGGGCGTCAGCGAGGGTGAGGGGGTGCGCGTGGGTGAGAAAAGAAAGGGCAGAGGGGTGTGTCCCGGGTGGGCTGGTTACTGGGCCTGTTGTTGGGCCTGGGTTGCTGGGGGTTCTTCTCTATTTTTTCTTCTCTGATTCTTTTTCTTTTTCCATTTCTATTTTCTGTTTTAATTCAATCCATTTGGTTGAAGCTTCATTTGCTTATGGATTTGGCCAAGGTTTTAAATATTTCTTATTTATTTAATTCTTTCTTTATCTTATAAAATCCATATATTTTTATTTATAGTTCCAAAATTGGTGATTCCAATTTGTATAATTTTATTTAATATTTAATTATCTTTTTAAATCCTTTTAGGATTACTTTGCTCACAATTTAGTGTTGATTTTAGTTAGGAGCTTTATTAGCCTTGGAAATTACTTTATTTTATCTTATTAAAACCATAAGTTTTTATCCATGGGTCCAAATTGAGTGAAACCAATTTTCATGGTTTTGTAATATTTTTTATTACCATTTTTGATCATTTAGAAATGTTTGTTGCTGATTTTTTGTATGGATCAAAGCCATAGTCTTAGAGTGATCTTGGAGATGATTTATTCCATTAACATTTGGGGTTTTGGTTTAACTTTTTCCCAAGTGCTTTAAATTCAAGATTCTTCCTTGCAGGGATGCATTTGATTCATTGAATATTTGTTTGTTGCTTTCTTATTCAAATTTTGTTCAAGTAAGGTTTTTGATGTTTCCATTTAGAAGCGAAAAGTTTCTTTTCACCCTAAATTTCAACATTTTTTTCTTTTGTTGGTTTATTTTTCATATTTCAAAATTTGGAAAATTTTGGGATGTGACAAATATAAAGTGTGCCATCAAGTTCGTGAGAGCTTTAACCACTAAGTTTTCACATAACAAAATACTTTTTAATTGGAAGATAGATGAAAACAAGAATATACTTGGAATGGTGTAACACACCATGCATAAGAATTTATAGTGGATACTTTGGAATAACTTGGTTTCTTGGCAGTTGGATGCATGAGTAGAGCTTACTCAATACAAGTGAAAGACTAGGAGCGACCAACTAAGAGAGAAATAATGGCCATAATCATGTAGAGCGACAAAACATTATCAATCAAAGCATAAAGTGGTACCACAAGTCAAGTACTAAATGATCATAAAGGCTATGGTGACTTGTTCATAGTCATAACATGGTGTGAGCATGTGCCAAGTCAACCCAAACAAATCATCAAAGGAGAATACCACAATAATATGCTTTTGTATGCTAAAATAATGCATGATTCCTTCAAGGCACATTAAGCAATCCTAATTGTTTGGAACAAGTCATGCTACAACAATAATCACTAAGCATAAGGTCAAAAATAACATCTAGCATGACATGATAAAGTCTAAGTCACAGTCAAAGCAAGCTCCTTTTTGTACCACTATAAGCATGAAACTTTCTACTCTTTTCCAACACCAATTGACTTATTTGAAACAACTCACAAATATAATACTCAATAAAGATCAGTGAGCTTGTCTCACAAATCCACAAAGAAGAACTAAAAAGTTCTAAGCAGAAGCAGAAGAAAACTAAAGCTAAACACAGTGCTAGCAAAAGTGAACACTCACAGAACAATAATAGTGAAAAATAGAGTATTCTAGACAATAAAAATAGAGTGTCTCTCTCTCTCCAAAAGAAATGTGCTGTGATTAACCAACTTTATTCAAGCAAACTAATCAAACAAAACCAAAAACGAAAACTAAGGATCTCCAAGAACAACACAACAGTGCATGAAACAATAAAAATGAAGTGTCTAGAAAGACCTGAGATTTTTATTGATGAAGAAGGGGATGCCAAGGCATCCCAAAGCTTTGACGCTTGTACCTCTTGAATATTTATTGGGGTGACACAGGGTGGCATCCCCAATATTGAGCTTTTGTCCATTCTTCATCTCATTACATCATTCTTTTTGTACACCTGAAAATTTTCCTTCATACAAAACTTCACACAATCTTCATTAGCAACATTAGTGCATTCAAAAGATAATAAACCTTTGGGTTCAGTTTTAAAACAGAAAAACTTTCATTAAAAACACAAGATACTATAGCAATTCCCTCAAAAATCTCAATTTCCCAAAAAGAACCCAAAAAGGAATCAATAAGAAGCAAATGCAAATAATGACAGAAATCTGTCAAAACAGACCAGTAGGTAGAAAGCAATTTTTTCGAAGACCTTGTGTTGCCCAAATCAAAAAGTGTTGAACTAACGAAAGTTAGGCAACAACCTAGGAGATTTATTCAGAAAATATCAACTCAAACCTTCTTACAGAGATTTTACACGAATTTTTATGATGGAGCACAAAAATCTGTTTCGGGACAGCAACTCCCCAAATCTTACTTCCCTCTCATTAGAGGTTATTCTTGGCACACAAAGGCAAACAAAAAGGATAAGGAGAGGTTATCACTGAATTAATAACTTCAAGACTCAAGAAAACTCTTAGGTTATCTCCCAACAAGTACTTTTTTAACGTCTTTAAGTTAGGCTTGATAGTTTGAGAAGATGCTCACTTAAGAAATATGAATTGAAGTAAAAGAGAGCATCAAGAAGCAAATTCAAAACACATTTAAGTCTAACCCACTTCCTATGCATAGGAATCTTGTAAATAAACAAGTCATGAAATCACAAAGAAACAAGCATAGGTAAGCAAAACAAGTGCAACTTCAAGATTTTCAACATAAAGAGGGGAAACTTAATAGTGTTGAGATGCATAAAACCATCCCTCTCTCATAATAACTTTCAGTGGCATCATGAATAAACTTGATGTATACGCACTTCTATTCTTGTAGATAGTTGTTGGGCCTCCAAGTGTAGAGGTTTGTAGAACAGCAACAAGTTTCCCTTAAATGGATTACCCAAGGTTTATCGAACTCAGGGAGGAAGTGGTCAAAGGTATCCCTCTCAAGCAACCCTGCAATCAAGATACAAGAAGTCTTTTGTGTCCCCAACACACCCAATACACTTGTCAGGTGTATAGGTGCACTAGTTCGGCAAAGAGATGGTGAAATACAAGTGGTAACGGTGCCAGAAAAGAGCTTGACGGTGAGGTAAAGACTAAAGGAAACAAGAAGGAAGCAAGCAAACATGCAATAGATCTAGATGCAAATGGTGTTCCAATGTTTAGAAACAAGGCCTAGGGATCATACTTTCACTAGTGAACACTCTCAATAAATATATTCTCTTCATGATACTTCCCTGACTACTCTCTAGTTGGACACTCTAATCCATGGTAGGGCCTTCCCCAATCTAGATAACCCCACACTGTCACCTTGAGCGCTAGATGGTTCTAACAAACACCACAATTTCATAAAGACATCCAACTCAAAATATACTCATGATAAATATATATATGTAACCTAGCTTAAGTTCCACACACGGTATGCATGCTATAACTTTCACACACGTGGGAAAAAGCATATATCTATTAAAGCATGATGAGTATTTATGTAGACTCTAGCCTAAGTGCCACCATGGCGTGCATGCTGTCACTTTCATACACATGGGGAGAGCAGAGATCTAATGAAGAACTTGAGTAACAGAGTAGATCTACTTGATTACAAAGCTCATGACCACAACAAGAACATGCATAGAGAGAGATATGAACACATAGCTACCGGTAGAGCCCTTAGCCTCGAGGAAGAACTACTCCCTCCTCAACATGGGAATCAGCAATGACGATGGAGATGGAGGTGAAGATCGATGGAGATGGCTCCGGGGGCACTTCCCTGTCCCGGCAGGGTGCCGGAATAGAGACTTTCTGTCCCCCGAATCTCCCCTTCGGTGGCGGCGGCGCTGTGGAACTTTTTGTGGCTTTTTGGTCGATTCTTTAGGGTTTTTAGATCGGAGGCTTCTTATAGGCGAAAGAGGCAAGGTCGATGGAGGGCCAGGAGGCCCACACCCCCTATGGGCGTGGCCAAGGCTGGCCTGCGCCCACCTAGGGTGTGGCCACCCTGGTGTACTCGTCCGTCTCGTCTTCGATTTTCCGTATTGTTCAGGAAAAAATATGAACTTTGGATATTGTCCCATACAATTTCGATAATATTCATTTTTTAGTTTTCTGAAACCAAAAGCAACAGAAAACAGGCAACTAGCACTGTGGCATCTTGTCAATAGGTTATTTCTAGAAAGTATATAAAAATACCTCAAAGTGTAGACAAAACATAGCAAAGTGGATACTAAACAAGCATGGAACATCAAAAATTATTGATACGTTTACAACGTATCAGGAGGCCAAACATATAGGGGAGGTGCCTATACTAGGGTGTGTAGTTGAAAGGTTAGGATTGATTATCCGCATACTAAGTATGATGATTCAGGGTTATTCCTGACGGATGTATCGAATGTTGTGGTGAAAGTGTACCACCTCTGTAGAGTGTCAAACTATTCGAATAGCCGCGTCCGTGGTTATGGACAGTTGGAGTGGCCATACTGTTTCGTCGTCAGACGTTTTCAAAATGACTTGTGAAATAAACTATGACTTTGACTTGACCACAATAGGGTTGTGAACATGAAAACTAAGTTCCCACTTAGGTGTTGTAAAACATTAAACTAGTTTTATTTACTTCTAAACTCAGTTTGAAATAAACCTGCCTTTTTGCAAATAAACCTAGAGCTTAGGATTCCTACTCGAACTACTTTACCTGTTAGTGATAGTTTGCGAGTACTTAAAGAGTACTCATGGCTTTGTCCCTGGCTATTCCCATGGATAGACTATGAGGAGGACTACTAGGATGATGGAAAACAAGAAGTCTATGACAACTAGGATCATCTCCCATCGTCAGCATTGCTTGTGACCCTGAAGATGGAGCCCCGACCATGCTACCCTTATTATTATTCCGTTGCATTGATTATATTAAGCCTGGATCATGAGATCCTTTATTTGCAAGACCTTTATTATGGTTTGTAATGGGTGATGAACTATGGTACCAATCTGTTATGTCTCGCAAAAATGGTAATCCTGGGATTGCGATGTATGGCATAACAGGCATCTGGGATTAGAAATCCGGGTGTTGACATTGATGATGATGATACATCAAGTGAGTGGTCTCAAGAGGACCTCAAGTGTGCCTTCAACGAACAACTTGCACTCGCTTCAAGAGCCTTTTGGAACAAGCCTGGCATCAACTCAAGGTCAAGGGACAACACAAGATTCAACTCATCCAACAAGTCTCCCAAGGGGAGATCATGCTACAATTGCAATGAAAAGAGTCACTTTGTGGCCAAGTGTCCCTTTGAGAACCGTGAAGACAATGGTGGTCGTCTCATTCGCAAGATCAAGTCAAGGCTCCCTCATCCTTTGAACAAGAACTACGCCGTCAAGAATGTCGCCAACAAGGAAAGGGCTATTGTGGTCCATGAAGAATACCTTTCGGGCATGGATGAAGATGATGATGAAGTACAAGGCAGAAAGATTGTGGGAGTTGCTGCTATTGCCACTACCTCTACTCCATGATTGTCCCTCTTCAACTCACCAAATTAGAACGCCATCTCCTCCAACCAAAAGAGTCTCATGGCCAAGGCCACCGAGGTAACATCTAAACCCACTCCTCAACCCATCTCGAGTGAGCCTTCCTCTCTTGATCTTGAAGGTCTAGATATAAAGAAAGAGATGATAGACATGTCTGAGTTTATTGCTACCTTGGATGAAGAAACTAAAACTTGCTTTGATTCCTTGCTCACACAACTTGACAATGCTAGGGATGCTTTAGATGAAAAGGAAGAACTTCTTGACTTGCTAAGTAAAAATGAAAGGGATTCCATCGATGAAATTGCTTCTCTCACTCAAAGTCTTGAGGATGAACAAAATATGAGAATTAATCTTGAATAAAATGTGTCTAAGCCTGTAGATGACCATAACAACACCATGTGCTCTCTCAATAAATAACGTGATCATGATCTAGCTTTGCTGAAGGTTCTTAAGAAAGAGAAAGTTGAGTTTGGTGTTGGTCATGATAGGAACCGAGAAGACTTTGAGAAACTCAAAGAGGAACACAAAGCCTTGGAGAGCAAATTCACAATTCTTTTTGAATCCCATGAACAACTTCAAACTCAACCAACTTGTGAACATGCTAAGTCTTCCGCTGTGCAAATTATAGACTTATCTAGCCCTTCTAACCCTTGTTGCAATAATGAGCATCTCATTGAGCAGAACAAGGTGTTGAAGGATCAACTTGCCAATGCTAAGAAGAAGAAGAGCAAGAAGAAGAGAAACAACACGGGCATAGCTCAAGGACCTTCTAATGGTCCCTCCATCTTGCAAAGTGACAAATTTGCCGCAAAGAACAATCCCTCTTATATTCTTTGCAAATCCTATGATGGTCATGTCTATGCTAAATATGTTGGAACTTCTTACACGCATGATTATCATTGGGCCATTTGGGTACCAAAGATTCTTGTTACTAACAAAAGGGGACCCATTGCAAAATGGGTACCTAAAACCAAAGCTTGATTTTCTTGTAGGACTATGCTTCCAGTGAAGCAAAATGGTGCTTGATAGCGGCACCACAAGTCATATGACCGGAAGCAAGTTTATCATGATGGAGATAAGGCCAAATATTTCCAACACTATGGTCTCCTATGGTGATAAAACAAGTTCTCAGGTATTGGGTTTTGGCAAAGTGGTGGTAACCCCAGATGTATCCTTGTTTGACGTCATGCTTGTCAAAACCCTTGGTTACAATTTACTTTCAGTTCGTGCTCTGTGCTCTTTCCATTATGGGTCTCTCTTCTTTCTTCAATGAGCATTTCTTGGTCCTCATGTGGAGAAAGTCTCTCAAGGTGGCTTTCGTAGGGTATATAGAGCATGACTTGTATGTGGTGGACTTTTTGGGGACCACCACTCCTCATGCTCTATGTCTCTATGCTAAAGCCGATAAGGGTTGGTTGTGGCATCGCTGCCTAGCCCATGTTAACATGAGAACTTTGCAAATACTTCACTCCGAGGGCCACATCCTTGGTCTTAACGATGTTTCTTTTGCCAAAGATCGTGTTTTTAGGGCTTGTATTAAAGGAAAGATGCATGAAACTCCTCACAGAGCTCTCAATCAAATCACCATGGAAAGATGCTTGGAACTCATGCACATGGACCTCTTTGACCCTCCCTCTCATGATAGTCTTGGAGGAAAGAAGTATTGTTTGGTTATTGTGGATGATTTCTCAAGATACACTTGGGTGTTCTTCTTCAAGTACAAGAGTGAGACTCAACAAACCGTCATCGACTTTACAAATGAACTCCAACAGAAACACAATGCAACAATTCTCTCCATCCGAAGTGACAATGGCACCGAGTTCAAGAACTATACCTTGGATGAGTTTCTTAGTGATGAAGGCATCAAGCATCAATACTCCACTCCTTATACCCCTCAACAAAATGGTGTTGCCGAAAGGAAGAATCGTACTTTGATGGATGCGGCTCGGTCTATGCTAGCTGAATTCAAGTCTCCATACAACTTTTGTGCCAAGGCCATATCCATCGCTTGTCATGCAACTAACCGGCTTTACCTCCGCAAGAAAGAGAACAAGACCCCTTATGAGTTGCTCACCGGGAAAAAGCCCAACGTTAGCTACTTTCGAGTGTTTGGTTGCAAGTGCTATATTCTCAAGAAAAGAGTTCGTTTGTCCAAGTTTTAATCCAAGGCACAAGAAGGAATTTTTGTTGGGTACTCAAATCAGTCCCATGCTTATAGAGTCTACAACAAAGCCAATGGAAGAGTTGAAGAGACGAGCAATGTGAAGTTTGATGAAGACCATGAGTCCCTTGTTAGGCAAGATGGTGTTTGTGATCCCAGTGATGAAATTCCTCCTAAGGCCATAAGAAGAATGGGTGTGGGTTTCCATCTCCCCATTGAGGATCCCCTTGTGACCGAAGGAGAAGGACCAAGCTCTACTCAAGTGGAGCCCTCACTCTCTCAAGATCATCTTGCCCCTCAAGGACCCACTATTTTGGCTCAAGCTCCCTCAAGCTCTTCCGAAGCTCCTCATGTTCATGACTCTTCTAGCCCCGGTACAGATAGTGCTGACATGGAGCACTTCGTTGGAAACCCCAAGAGAAAGGTGTGAAACAACAAGCAGCAAGTCTTCCCTCAGCAGAGACCGAGGTTATCGAACCAGAAGGAGGAAGGAGACGTCACACAGGTGTTGCAAGCAACGTGGAGACCTGCACAACACACACTCAAGACTTTGCCCCAACGAATCAGTGAGGTTGTAAAGCTCACCAGTTTGATGTAACAAATGATTAAACATATGGTGTGGAAGGTAATGGTTTGCAGCAAGTAAACAAGTAACAATGGAAGATGTATCAATGGTAAAGATTGGACCGGGGTCCATAGTTCACTAGAGGTGCTCTCCTTAGATAAACAACAAGGCATGAAGGGTAAACAAATTACAACAGGGCAATTGACAAGAACTGAGCAAGGCATAACAATGCAATTACTAGTCAGAAAGATCCTATGAGATTCGATTGGGCAATACAACAAGATACATAGACCGCCATCCAACTGAATCTATGACTAGAAGTCCACCTTCAGGTTATCATCTGAACCCCCTCCAGTATTAAGTTGCAAGCAACAGACAACTGCTTTAAGCAAAGTGTGTAAGGTAAACAGTCCACATGTTCCATGAACAAGAGACCGTTGTTTTCTCCCTAGTGGCAACAGCACATCTACAACCGAAGATATTTCTGTCACTTCCCTTGGAAACTAGAGGCATGAACCCACTATCGAGCATAAATACCCCCTCTTGGAGTCACTAACAACTACTTGGCCAAGATAGCTACTAACAACGGAGAGCATGCAAGATCACAAACAACACAGACATGATAGAATCATAAAGACAAAACCATTAATCAAACCAACATAATATTCTCAATATCCATCGGATCCCCGCAAACACAACATGCATGATTACAAATAGATTAGATCTTGATCATGAACGAAGCTCACAAGATCTATACATGAAAGCACAAAGGAGGAGATACAACCATCTAGCTACTACATGGACCCATAGTCCAAGGTGGAACTACTCATGCATTATACCGGAGAGAAGGCCTCTGGGATGATCTCCCCTCCGGCAGGGTGCCAGGAAGAACTTCAGATCCCCCCCGATCTAGGGACGATGGTGGTAGCGGATACAGATGGTTTCCTGGAGATCTGATCTTGTGCTTAGGATTTCTGCATCGGGGGCTTCTTATAGGTGAAGGGGGAGGCCGAGGAGGCGGCCAGGGGTGGCAAACCCTATCCAGGCGCGGGGTTGGGCCCACACGCGCCTGGGGTGGGTCTGGCCCCCCTGGCTGGCCCCTCCGGCTCCCCTCTGGACTTCTTGTTCCCCACAGAAAGTAATTGACTTTGATGTTTGTCCCTTACAATTCCGAGAATATTTCTTTACTAACTTTTATGAAACCAAAAACAGCATAAAACAGGCACCTGGCACTGTTGCAACTTGTTAATAGGTTAGTACCTGAAAACATGTAAAAATCACCTCAAAGTGTGGACAAGTAAAGAAAAGTAGGTACTAAACAAGCATGGAACATCAAAAATTATAGATACGTTTCCAACGTATCAGCATCCCCAAGCTTAACTCCTGCTCGTCCTCGAGTAGGTAAGTGATAAAAAGAATAATTTTTGAGGTGACATGCACCCTCACAAAAGATCCAACCATTTGCAAGCATTGAAAGCTAGGATCAAAGAACTCTAAACATGTGCATGAAAGATGGAGTTCTAACAATAGGACATAGTAACTATGCATGCAACATGACAAGCTACAAAAAAATATCATTAATAACATGCATTAAAAACGTTTGTTTGTTTCACATACAGAAAACATAGCATAGTGGCAATCAGCTTGTCCCTCATAGAGTAGCAAATAGATGCATAGGACACCTGCAATGTTCACAAGGATGACTAGAAACAAATAGCAAAAGAACAAGTAATATCACAATATGCATCAATTAATAAGCTTTGGAACACTGCACACAGAGTGACAACTATGCTCTCTTAATGGTGCCTAAAGGTAGAAGGTGGAGACTCAATAATGGTGGAAGAAAGGCCTTTTTGTAAAGGAAGCAGGGATTACAAGTTTCAAAAAGAGCTTCCAAATATTATGGTACTTGTTAGCTTTCAGCCCTCATTGCCCCTATCATAAGCATCTTGAAGTGGTTAAGGTTAAAGTGGCAAAGCTGGAGTATATGCTTGACGAAGTATAAGTTGGCAATCTCAAGTCCCTTTAATACGAGGGCCACACCTCATGCATACTCAACTTTGAGTCCAGGTAAGTTCTTGTTATTGTAAGTATTTGCATATCATTGAGAACCGCCAACAGGGTGCTCCTTGCACATGGTACAAGAGCTTTCCCATAACCAATATGACAAGGCAAGCAGACAATGAGCATCTCAGCAATATTTTTATTTACCATATGCATAGATTTTTATTGAGGATGCTTCATAGATAGCTCAATATGGTGATGCTACAAGTTTCCACCATGATTAGGCATGGCTTAGGCTAGCGGCCTAGGCATTTCTCTAACACAGGATACAAACTCCATGGACTTACAAGTTCCCTCTTTATTTCACACCGGTGACATCCATAGACAAAAGAACATGATATCAACTTAGTACAAAGTACAAGTGCAATGTTGAAAACGTTCCCCGTGACAACACGGTTCTGCTAATTCCAACTTATAAGTGCAAGCATATACAACAAAGTTGTCACAATGGTTCAAGTTTATTAGGGGCAAAGAATAAAGTGTGCCATCAAGTTCGCGAGGGCTTTAATCACTAAGTTTTCACATAAAAAATAGTTTTTTAATTGGAAGATAGCTAAAAACAAGAATATACTTGGAATGGTGTAACACACCATACATTGGAATTTATAGTGTGGAATAACTTGGTTTCTTGGGAGTTTGAGGCATGAGTAGAACTTACTCACACAAGTGGAGGCTAGCAAAAGACTGGGAGTAACCAACTAAGAGAGCATAATGGCCAAAATCATGCAATGCAACAAAGCATACAAATCAAAGCAAAGAGTGGTACTACAAGTCAAGGACTAAATGATAATAGAGGCTAATGGTGACTTGTCATAGTCATAACATGGTGTGATCATGTGCCAAGTCAACCCAAGCAAAACATCAAAGGAGAATACCACAATACTATGCTTTTGCATGCTAAAACAATGCATAATTTCTTCAAGGCACACTACGTAATCCCAATTGTTTGGAACAAGACATGCTATAGAAATAATCACTAAGCATAAGGTCAAAACAACACCTAGCATGTCATGTTAAAGTCTAAGTCATAGTCAATGCAAGCTCCTCTTACACTTCACGCATGAACTTACTACTCCTTTCCAAACACCAAGCAAACTTATTTGCAAAACAACACAGCGAGAACGGGGGTACAAACTACTAAAGCAAACTAAAAAAACTAAGAAAAGCAAACGAAAACTAAGACGCTCCAAGAACAACACAACTATGCATGAAACAATAAAAACAAAGTGTCTAGACAGACCTGAGCTTTTTATTGATGAAGAAGGGGATGCCTTGGGCATCCCCAAGCTTTGACGCTTGTACCTCTTGGATATTTCTTGGGGTGCCACCATTGTGGCATCCCCAAGCTTGATATTTTGTCCATTCTTCATCTCATTTCATCATTCTCTCTCTACACCTGAAATTTATCCTTCATACAAAACTTTACACAATCTTCATTAGCAACATTAGTGTATTCAAAACATATTAGACCTTTGGCAAAGCTTTGGAACAGCAAGGATTTTCACTAAAAACACAAGATACTATAGTAACTCCTTCAAAAAGCTCAGTTCACCTAAAGAGAACTCAAAAAGGATTCAATAAGAAGCAAATGCAAATAATGGCAGAAATTTGTCAAAACAGACCAGCAGGTAAAAATCGATTTTTTCGAACATCTTCTGTTGATCAAATCAAAAAGTGTTGAACTAACAAAAGTTAGCTAACATATTGGGGGATTTATTCGTAAATTTGAGCTCAATCCGAGTTACAGACCCTCATCACGAATTTTTTTGGTGGAGGACAGAAATCTGTTTTGGGATAGCAACTCCCCAAATCTTACTTCCCTCTCATTAGAGGTCATTCTTGGCACAAAAAGCAAACAAAAAGGATAAGGAGAGGTCATTACTGAAGTAATAACTTCCAAGACTCAAGGAAACTCTTGGGTTATCTCCCAACAAGTACTTTTCTTTAACGCCTTTAAGTTAGGAACAAGAAGAAAGAAGAATCAAGTATTTTCAAATGAAGAAGCATTAACATTCATACTTGCAAAGTCTTCAAATATGAAAGGTATATCATCCAAATGGGTTTTGGAGGATCCCTTCTCATCTCTCTTGGGTCTACTACTTTCATCAAAAAGATTTTCAAGAGCAATCCAATCAAAATTCTTTTCAAAGGCTTCATGCATTCCAACAAGCTTAAAGGGTATGGGTATCTTAAATTCTTCTCTAGGCTTAGTTTTATCAGAAATACCCATAACATCTACACTTGCCTATCATATTGAAACGCTCAAAGACCTTTTTGGCTTCCCTAGCAACATCATGGAATTATTTTGATAAAGTTTCAAGGATGAATTCTCTCTTTTCAGCATTCTTTTCTTCTTTTAGTTTTAGGAACAATAATTGTATGAAGGGGTTAAGGCTCACAAACCTAGCCTCCAACATATGAACTAAAGAATCTGCATCAATCTCATAATTACGAGCAAGCTCTGCTATAAATTTATCCTCAATATCCTCATGCTTGCTAACATAATTAAAGAATTCTTCAATATTATCTTTCCCAATTATGGAGCCACTACCTATTGCAAGATCTTTCAGGGCGAACTTGGGGAGCAACTGGTGAGCTAGAACAAGGTGGCAACTAGAGCAGGAACTAATTTTTTTGTGTTTTTGAATAAAGCAAGCAAACCAAACTAGACTATTTTTTTTGGGTTTTTTTGAAAAGAGGCAAACAAAACCAAGCAAAAGAAACAAAGCAAACTAAAAACAAAGTAAAGAGAAAGGAAGTGAAGGACTCCCCTAGTGAAGACATCCTTAGCCTCCCCGGCAACGGCGCCAGAAAACTTGTTGAAGGTGCTGACGTGGAGCACTTCGTTGGAAACCCCAAGAGCAAGGTGTGAAGCAGCAAGTCTTCACTCAGTAGAGACTGAGGTTATCGAAACAGAAGGAGGAAGGAAACATCACACAGGTGTTGCAAGCAACACGGAGACCTTCACAACACAAACTCAAGACTTTGCCCCCAACGAATCAGTGAGGTTGTCAAGCTCACCGATTTGATGTAACAAAGGATTAAACATATGGTTTGGAAGGTAATGGTTTGCAGCAAGTAAACAAGTAACAGTGGAAGATGTATCAATGGTAAAGATTGGACCGGGGTCCATAGTTCACTAGAAGTGCTCTCCTTAGATAAACAACAAGGCATGAAGGGTAAATAAATTACAGCAGGGCAATTGACAGGAACTGAGCAAGGCATAACAATGCAATTACTAGTCAGAAAGATCCTATGAGATTCGATTGGGCAATACAACAAGATACATAGACCACCATCCAACTGAATCTATGACTAGAAGTCCACCTTCAGGTTATCATCTGAACCCCCTCCAGTATTAAGTTGCAAGCAACAGACAACTGCTTTAAGCAAAGTGTGTAAGGTAAATAGTCCAGATGTTCCATGAACAAGAGACCGTTGTTTTCTCAATAGTGGCAAAAACACATCTATAACCGAAGATATTTATGTCACTTCCCTTGGAAACTAGAGGCATGAACCCACTATCGAGCATAAATACCCCCTCTTGGAGTCACTAGCAACTACTTGGCCAACATAGCTACTAACAACGGAGAGCATGCAAGATCACAAACAACATAGACATGATAGAATCATAAAGACAAAACCATTAATCAAACCAACATAATAATCTCAATATCCATTGGATCCCCACAAACACAACATGCATGATTACAAATAGATTAGATCTTGATCATGAACGGAGCTCACAAGATCTATACATGAAAGCACAAAGGAGGATATACAACCATCTAGCTACTACATGGACCCATCGTCCAAGGTGTAACTACTCATGCATCATACCGGAGAGAAGGCCTCCGGGATGATCTCCCTTCCGGCAGGGTGCAAGGAAGAACTTCAGATCCCCCGATCTAGGGACGATGTTGGCGGCGGCTACAGACGGTTTCGTGGAGATTTGATCGAGTGCTTAGGGTTTCTGCACCGGGGGCTTCTTATAGGAAAAGGGGGAAGCTGAGGAGGCGGCTAGGGGTGGCAAACCCTAGCCAGGCGCGGGGCTTGGCCCACCCGCGCCTGGGGTGGGTCTTGCCCCCTGGCTGGCCCCTCCGGCTTCCCACTGGACTTCTTGTTCCCCATAGAAAGTAATTGACTTTGACGTTTGTCCCGTCCAATTCCGAGAATATTTCTTTACTAACTTCTCTGAAACCAAAAAAAGCAGAAAACAGACATCTGGCACTGTTGCAACTTGTTAACAGGTTAGTACCAGAAAACATGTAAAAATCACCTCAGAGTGTGGACAAGTAAAGCAAAGTAGATACTAAACAAGCATGGAGCATTAAAAATTATAGATACGTTTCCAACATATCAGGTACTCAATCTCTTCATCAACAACATATACCTCTCCAAGATGGGGCTCCTTATCAAGTCATCCCCCAAGGTCAATCTAGTCATGAAAAAAGGGAAGCTAATGTTGATCAAGGCTCTAATCCAAATGATGACTCTCCCGAGGTGGATATTGATGAAGATGACCCTTGTGTTCGTGCTTATAGTCAAGGCGGGGACTCAAATGGTGGCAATGACCAAGTGGTTGCTCAAGAATCTTGTATTGATGCTCAAGCCCGCCGTCAAGCCTGTCATCTCCCCAAGCTTGTCCGAGATGGCCATATCCTTGATAATGCTTATGGATATTTCAATAGAGGTTCCACTACTAGGAGGCAATTAGCCTCTTTTAGCTCTCACCATGCTTTTATCTCTCATGTGGAACCACAGAAAGTCTTCGAGGATCTTGAAGATGATGATTGGCTCGACGCTATGAATGAAGAACTTCACAACTTCAAGAGGAACAAAGTATGGACTTTGGTTGAGTGCCCTAAAGATTGTCAAAACATCATTGGAACCAAGTGGGTCTTCAAGAACAATTGTGATGCAAATGGGATAGTCGTGCGCAACAAGGCAAGGTTAGTTGCCCAAGGATACTCACAAGTTGATGGCATCTACTATGGTGAGACTTATGCCCCTGTTGCTTGCCTTGAATCCATTCGTATGCTTCTTGCTTTTGCTACTCATCATAACTTCAAGTTGCATCAAATGGATGTTAAAAGTGCTTTCCTTAATGGTCCTTTGAAAGAGTTGGTATACGTCAAGCAAC
The DNA here is from genome assembly GCA_023614405.1 of Avena insularis. Classification (NCBI taxonomy): domain Eukaryota; kingdom Viridiplantae; phylum Streptophyta; class Magnoliopsida; order Poales; family Poaceae; genus Avena; species Avena insularis. The sequence continues at coordinate 48,563 of JAJUPC010000119.1, read as the reverse complement.
CTCCAGGCTTTGAGGATCCACTTTTCCCGAACCATGTCTACAAGCTCAATAAGGCACTCCATGGTCTCAAACAAGCCCCACGTGTGTGGTATGATTGCCTTAGAGATCTCTTGTTAGACCGTGGTTTCGAAGTGGGACTCATTGATCCCTCTCTTTTTACTAAGAGAGTAGGAGGCCACTTGATCCTACTCATTATCTTTGGGTCTATTAACAAAGCTTTTAATGAGGATTTTTCCAAGATCATGACCGACCGCTTCGAGATGTCTATGATGGGAGAGTTGGAGTTCTTCCTTGGATTTGAAGTCAAGCAATTGAGGAAGGGGCCTTTCATCAAACAAGCCAAATACATTCAAGCCATGCTCAAGAAGTTCAAGTTTGATCAAGTCAAAGGTGCCAAGTCTCCCATGCCAACTAAGGTTAATCTTGATCTCGATCCTAAGGGTAAGGATGTGGATCAAAAACTTTATCGCTCTATGATTGGTTCTTTGCTCTATCTTTGTGCATCCCGACCGGATATTATGTTGAGTGTGGGTATGTGTGCAAGATTCCAAGCCGCACCAAAAGAAATCCACATGGTCATGCTCAAGAGAATCTTTCGATATTTGGCTCATACCCCAAACTTTGGGCTGTGGTACCCCAAGGGAGCCAAATTTGACCTCATTGGGTACACGAACTCGGATTGGGATGGAGACCAAGTGGGAAGGAAGTCAACCTCCGGAGCTTGTCAATTTCTTGTAAGATCCCTAGTTTGTTGGTCCTCGAAGAAGAAAAACTGTGTGTCTATGTCCACTACCGAAGCTGAGTACATCTCCGCCGCAAGTTGTTGTGCTCAATTGCTATGGATGAAGAAAACCTTGAAGGATCTTGGACTTTCTTTTGACAAGGTGTCTCTTCTTTGTGACAATGAGAGTGCTATTGCCATTGCTCACAACCCCGTGCAACACAACCAGACTAAGCATATTGAGATTCGTCATCATTTCATTCGGGATCATGTTGCAAGAGGAGACATTTCTTTGGAGTATGTTCCTACCAAGGCAAATCTTGCAGATCTTTTCACGAAGCCTCTAGATGAAGCAAGGTTCCGAGAGTTAAGGCATGAGATAAATATCATAGATTCGAGCAATGTGGCTTGAGTACCTTGCACACCTACCCATGTCTCAATGTGTATATTTGTTTGGATGTAGGCATGGATTTAGGGGGAGTGTAGTTCCTCTTATGAACAAACACTATAGTCTCTAAAGTTTTCATACTATATATTCTGCGCACATTAAAGTTTTCATACTCTATAGTCTCTAAAGGAGACCATTTGAGCTTCATGATGAGTTTTGGTAATGAACCCAATATATATCTTCGCGGTGTCAAGACATTTACTCTTATATAAGGTGGCCTCGGCCACCGACCCTTTTGTGTTTCTTGCTTGTTTTCCTTGTTTTTTTGTGCTTGGTTGTTCTTGTGTTTTCTTGGTGTCTTTTGTTGTCTTGGTTCTTCATAGTTTGAGCTCTCTATCCCAAGCCTTTTCTTTCCTCAAGACCCTTCCATTCCTTGCACAGGTTCTTCCTTGTTTTCTTCCAATCCTGGGAAGTGTTTCTGGCGTCAGCGGAACTTCCGACCAGCTGCCGGAAGTACCGGCTAGTGCGTAGTTCTTCAGAACTGCTCGCTGACCTGGCTACTTCTGCCTGTGCTTGGAACTTATGGTGGTTCACCAGAACTTTAGGGGAGGCTCTTCGACCTATATAAAGTGGGCGCTGGGAAAAACGGGATCTTCTCCCAGTTTTCCCCAAGAAACACCTTCTATTTGGAGCAGCGGCCGAAGATAACTTCTTCGCGGAGGTGCTCCGGCCCCTCCGTCTCCGGCCAACCATTTTTAGATTTTCTCCGTGGTAACCTTCCCTACCTTGATCTCCCGCCATGGACTCCGGTATTTTCCCTCAACTCCCTCCATTAATGGAGATCTTGATCTCTCCATTGCTTGAGTTAGGGCGCACCATGTCTAGGCTAGTTCTTTGGCTAGAACTTGTTGGGAGGTGTTGGTAGGCCTAGGAAACCTTGCTAGGGTAGATTGAACCAATACATTTGTGTGAATCCGTACATGTGCACCCTAGATCTTTGATCCATGTAGTTTTCCTGATGAACCGTTCTGTTTGTGTCCTCAATGGAACTTCCGGTGAGTCACGACCAGAACTTCCGGTGGTAACTTTTTCACCGGAAGTTCCGATGGTTCATCGGAAGTTCTGGTGCACTATATTTGATTCACTGCATGTATTTTTTTCAATCTATATTTGTTTCTTCCTTCGAACTTGTGCACTTACCCCACCATCCCTCACTATACTTTGCTTTCTTCTCAGGGCAAGGTGGTTCCTGTAGAGGCAAGCGCAACCGAATTCCTTCCGGTTTCGGTCCTCCTCCCGAGATTGATGAAGAAGATCATGAGGTTCTGCGACCTCCCACTCAGACTGCCCGTCAGAGGTCTGCTGCTGCTCGCCGTGCTGCTATTGTTGTAGGGAAGCGGCATGCTCTTGCTTCTCAAAAGGACACTGCTACTGGGCCTGATTCCTCCAAGCTCAAGATCTCCAAGTGGCCTCAGAAGGCCTATTCAACGTTTCTCCATGTGGATCCCTATCTTGTCCCGTGTGACCCTCTTTGCTTGGATCCTCTCTTTCACAATTGTTACCAAGAGCAGATTTTTGCAAAGATTTATGCCACCAAGTCCAAGTTTGTTGTAGCTCCTCAGAAATTCATCAATGTGGCTCATATGGAAAGCAAGATGGAGTACTTTGGCGAAGCTCTCGAGATATGCAGAAAGTTTGGGCTGATTCCTATCATGGAGCACCGTCAGAACTTTGATGAGACCTCTATTGCTCAGTTCTTCTCCACTCTTCACATGGATATGGATCCTATCAATGGCACCTTGAAGTGCATGACTAAGGATATGCAGTTATCCGCCACATGGTCTGAGTTTGGGACTCTTCTTGGCTATCCCCTCTTGCCTGGAAAGGGTGCTAATGGTTGGCATGTTCATGGCGCCCAGTCTTCTGCTCCTGAGGTCCTGGAGCCTCTCTATATTGAGGGTTGGGGTGTTTGTGGTCACGTGAATTATCTCCATCCAGTCTATTAGATCATGCGTAGGGTCTTCTTGAACACCATATCTCCAAAGGCAGGCAACTTTCATCAGTTTCATGCTTATCATATTGACCTTATGTTTTAGACTCACCGTCGTCGTGATTCTGACTAGAAGATGGATGTTATGCACTTTCTGTACAATGAGATCTAGCAAGCTATTATTGACAAGCATTTGTGCCCCTATGATCCATACATTCAGACTCTTATCAACACCAAGTGGTTGGAAGCAACTGGTACCCGCTTCCCTTAGGACTGCATCACTATTCATGAGGAGAAGAAGTTGTGTGTGAGTAAGCATGAGAAGCCTAGGACCCAAGCTGAGAAGGAAGAAGTCATATGGAAGTCTGGAAGTTCTACTGGTGCTGGTGGTCCCTCTTCGGCACGTGCTGGTTCTAGTGCTGGTGGTCCCACACTTGAGAGGCAGTCATCTTGGGCCAAGAAACTGCTAGGGAAGGTGAAGAAGACATTTTGTTTCTTGCAGGACTGTGAGTACAAGGCTTATGTTGATCAGCGGCACAATGCTCGGCGTTAGAAGGATATTATGATAGGCTTAGTGTTCCTTGCTCTCCAGAGACTAGCTCCTTCACCTCGCCCAAGGATGAGTGGATTCGTGACAACTGCAAGTGGTCTGATTTTGAGGAGGAAGTCACCGGTCCCCCGCCTGCGTGGAACAATGCCTCTTGGTACCCCGAGCCTTCTCCTCCTCCTTTCCATGGTTGGGGCGATTAGAGTGGTCTTTTCTCCCTTTTTGGTGTCGTGATGCCAAAGGGGGAGAAAGATATCTATTAGGTTGCTCACGGGTTTTGCATGGGTTGAGTCACGAGTTCGTTTTCTATTTGATCCTTTCTTGCTCGTGAACTCTCTAGTTTATGTGTGTGCTTGTGTACTATAACATCCCAGCATTTAGGAACTAACAAAGGGTAGATTTAGGAATATGGAATGTTGCATGCATTCATCTGTGAAAATGTGGGTAAAATTTTTGCCAAATAAAAACCTTAAGTGATCAATGTTTCTTTCATACTTTGAGATTAGGTTTAGTCTTAAAGGATGATTGTTATAAACTTTGATTTGATCATTAAGAAATTATGTGTTTTAAAATGAATTTGAATTTTAAATTTGAGTGTTTGAATTATAATTCAAGTGAATTAGGAATAAGTTTTGAATCTTAATTTGATTAAGAGATAAATATTACAACTTAAATTCTATCCAAAGAAAAACAATAATGAATATGAATCTTATTTCTTATTATCAATATATAAACAAGTTACAAAGAATGTAACTTACTGAAACCATTTTCAAACTTCACAATTTACAAAAGAATAAAGAATAAGAATATTCTTTATTAATAATAATATAATCTTTATTACAATGGAATAAAATGAAAATTACAAAATAATAAAATGAAAAATTACAAAATAATAAGAAAATTACATTGGATTATTCTATAACTATCCTATAACTAAACCTAAAATAAATCTTCATCTGTACATCTGTACCTACAAAACAATTACTAAATAGAAACAAAAGAAGGTTAGTGTTAGTATTATTTTCTCTCAGACATGTCAGTGAAGTGCACTAGAAAATTCATCATTGAGAAATTTATTAAAAGGGGCAAGTTTCACCAATATGAAAGAATCCATCTTTCATAAATTTAAAGCCAGAAGTCAAATGACAGCCAAGAGGGGCAAATTCACCAGCTAGGTGAAAGTAACCAGATAATAGTAAGTTCCAAAATTCTGACCATATCCACAAGTGCATAGCAAGCACACATGCAGGACACACACCAACATGCATGTGGTGTGTTGTCAAGCTCACAGCACAACCCCAAACTCACAAAACCACAAGCACAGCCGTGGAGAGGCACTAGTGCATCTCTCCACTGCTTGCACACAAGAACAGCCAGCTTAGACAGTAGCTTACCAAGCACATCAGCCAAACCAAACCACCAAAGATCAACCAAACATCACCAGGATGGTGACATAAGGAGGGGGAAGGATCAGGTGGACAGCAAGGCCAAGTCCAGGAGCTAGGAGGAGAAGGCTAGCTCAAGGTCAAGCACAGAAGTCCAGAAAAACCAGATCAAGATCATCACTAACTTACTCCACAATCATCAGATTTTGTGGTGAGCATCATAAAACCCTCACATGATATAATCCTCTTATCTAGACAGAAGCATGTGTTGTTTTATGAACAAACCCTCAGAAAGCACCCAAGTGGGGTGAATCCATCATAGGGATTTTTTAAAACTCTAAAAGCAAACAACAAAGTACCTGGATCCATCCAGAGCTCAGAGCAACATCATTGCTCTGATTATTGGGCTATATCTTACAATTAAAGCATAAATATATCTATGATCTATTTCTAGGCACATCCCTAAAGAAAGGGTAGCACCTTAGAAACTAATCCTTTGGATCCAGATCATGATCAAGACTACAATCATTTTTCCAAGCTTTGATTCAAGAAAGAATAATTGGTACCACTACCAGGACTATCTATATGAATCAACTAGATAAGATCTGAATCCCTAAGTTTCAGACCAACATCATTGTTCTTAGGGAATTCAGAAAAGAACATTTCCATTTATCTTTTAAAGCCAAGTTTGTCATTAAGCATAAAACAACCCAATCAATGGGTTAGAATCAAACTTGTGTGCCATACCATGATGGTGTCACAAGAACAATCCATTATGAATCAGGATAGACATTTAATCATCACAAATTCATACAATCAACTTACTAATCATTTTCCTGTTAACATAGGAATCATAACTAGGATATTCCTATGTTAAACTTCACTGTTTGAGATTCTCAAACCATATGTTAATTCCCAAGCCAACAGCACTAAGACAGTGGTTTCATCCTATCGTGACCATAAATCAAATAACAATGGAAAGTTATCAAGTCATTGGCTTTACCAAGCATGTTTCCCAAGCAACAATATCATCTGAATCAGATGCAATCCAAGCATAAAATCATATAATAAGCCACCAGAAACATTATAGATCATCTTAAGCAACAAGCCTCAGGCCAATAACTACTTAGCATGTTTACAATTCATCCAAACATGATCCAATTCATCCAGTATATGATCAACCCCAGGATAAGAACCCTAAATAGATAGGTCATCCTAATCAGAATCAGACAGTAGCCAGAGAGGACACTGCCAGCATCTAGCATCCGATCAGCAAGCACAGAGAGCACCAGGGGAGCGGAATCAAACTCACCATAGGTCCTCGCTGGAGACTAGAAGAGGAAGCAGAGGAGCCAACGACCATGGCAGCACGGGGAGCACCCTAGAGGGGGTGCTGCAACCTGCACGGTGCCACGGCAGCGACCCTGATCACTCCTGGAGGTGCAGAGCATCACCTCGACACACGACGGCCACAGCAACACCTGGATCCATGCCAACCCCCAAATCCTAGGGTTCGGGACGACATCGATCCATTGTAGGAGAGCCCCAGGCTTGAATCCAATTGGATAGAATGAACAGGCATCATCGACCAGCCCCTATTGCACCAAGGCTGCGACCAGAACGTCCTATGGTGGCGGGAATCACCGGTGGCGGCATCGCCGGCCACAGGGTCGGGGTCAGAAGAGGAGAGAATGAGCTCGAGGGAGAGAGAGAGGCAATGAGGAGTGGGCCGAGTTGGTCCAAACCCTTCGGGGTGCTTATTTTTTCATGACTAATGGGCCACTAGGGCCCCATAAGTATAACTAGCCCAGAAATATTTTCAGGCATGTTTTAATAAATAGGAAAATACCAAAATACCCCTGGACTTAACTATATTCTAGAAAATAAATTATAAGTCTAAAAATTATAAATTAAATAATTATGGATTCATAATAATCCATACTATCCAAATAATATAAAATTTTAGACATTTAAATTTTTATAATAATTTTGTAATTTATATATTCCTTATGGAATTTTACAAAATTATTGAAAGATGATAAAAAATAAATAAAAATCACTTTCATTATATATTAATATTATAGTATTTTTTAACAAAATACTAAATAAATATTTAATAACAATTTTAATGTATAATTGATAATTCCTAAAAGAATTATTAAATCAATAAAAAATCAAATAAAAAGGAAATAAAATAAAATAATTCAATATATGCTATAAATATTAAAAAGTAATATTTATCCATGCTTTATTATTATTATTATTATTAAAAAGGACCTTATATAATAATAGGGTAGATGCATATCAAATTAAATGATGCATTACATTATTTGCATAATGATTTTGCTTCTTTAAATAGTCCTTACCGGGCAATAATGATGTTTTTGTAGACATAGAAGCTCAAGGTCCAGTGCAAGCATCAGACTTCACTACCTTGCCATCACAAGGCAAGTTTATCACTTGCTCATGTCCTTTGAAGAGTATTTATCAAAGTATTTGCAAATTGTGTGTTATCATATATACTATAAAAGAAAGAAAATATTATTTTCACAAATAAAGAAATCATAGATATCATCCTAATTGATGATATAATGAAGCAATAGAACTTATGGTTCTAGTTGCGAACAATGATGATCAAGTAGGGACTTAATAACCCCTGACATCAGTGATTCTAGCGCCGTATATTACGCGTTTGCCATGAGATTTGGAATGGGACAGAGAAGTCAGTTGTATCTTCTTCCTCTCGCATGAAGCCGGATGTGCAGGTCATGGTTGTTATCCTTGTAGCGTGCATATTAATTGGTAATTCGTAGAGGATATGCAGCATATGGGTGGGAACCCTCATCGTCCCACGATAGTTCTGGCATCTAACGGTTTGTACAAACCATTGCCGTAATTCATTATGTGGGCATGGTGTACATCAAGGAGGCATGCGGGGTCACGAAGGGGGCAGTGATTGGCTTGGACCAACTACTGGGCCCCACATCATGGAATTGTGGATGGGAAATTACGCCCGGTTGTGCAACAAGGAGTTGATCTCTCATGGGTAAAGTAACGCACCTCTGTAGAGTGTAAGAACTGTAACTTGTTACTCTTTGTTCCGGGAAGGAGCTACGAACGCGGCAGGAAAGGAACTCCATGAAAGTTCTGGTCAACCTGTGAAGGCTGATTGTCATAGTTTTTCAGAATAAAATCAATCTTTGAAGAAAGATTTACAAAAAATTGCATAGTGCCAAGGATTTATAATCCAAGGTGGTAGTTAGAGAATCAAACTTCCCACCTTGCATAAAATGAACTTGTTGGGTAACACTGTTACTCATTCTTTCCTTTGATCCCTTGCTTAGACTCTGAGGATCCCGAAGACGTGCCAATGTATGCAGCCGAATGCCAAGAAGATGTGTTCTACGAGGAACCTGATCTATCCGGAGGTGTTGAAGGACTGGATTATGAGATCCGCTACGGTGTCGATGATAACGAGTCCAACTAAGTACTCCTAGTTAATCGTAACCAACGGAGCTACCGAGCTCAACTCCTAGACGGAGTTGCTACTTTTAAATTCCGCTGAAACACTTTATATTTTGGTTTGTAAGTTGGATCTTTTGGAAGTCTTGAACTTCCGGTATTGTAATAATATTAATGTGTGTACTTTTGTAATATGGACCTGCAATGTTTCTGTTGTACCACTCTGAGGGATGTGATATTTATGGAACGATGTTCTGTCGATGTCATGTCAACGACTATAGTGTACTACACATGCAGTGGTATGTTGGGTGTTATCACTTACCTTGATGTCCGGATGTTATCCAAATATCGTGTGAGTTATCCAAGTTCCACATAACCTTGGATTATATCATGATCTACCTATAGGAGAAGGTAGGAGTCATTTAGCAGCATATCATGTTGCTGTTGTGGAGGCGATAGCTAATATTCGGGAGTAGAAAACCAAGGAGCTAGAAGGTAACACATTCTCTGTGATACCTCATGATTCTATAGACTCGGAGCCTATACCGGATCATCTTACTTTGGTTAAGAAGCATCCTAAGTTAGCTTCCAAGTTTATGGATAGATACCGAACACTCGTTGCATCTTTTTATAGGACCCATCAAGTGATTGTTGAAGACAAAAATGACATGTTAGAGGATCTAACTAATCCGGAAAGGAGGAAGCAGTTAACATTCCAGTTAGAGAAAGAAGAAAGTAGTAGTGCAACACTTATCTTTAAGGATATACCTATAGATCCTGAATCTTTTATACCATATCCTTATTCACCAAGACCTGAACCTATACATGATCCTACTATGGATATGCGGTATGCAGTACCACAAGGATCAGAGGATGGTTCTGACTCAGAACTTCCTATTGATAATTCGGATGGTTGGAGAATGGGATCATATAATGGATCTCATGAACACCAGATGTCCACAGATGGTTCCGAAAGGAATGTTGGACAATCTAGTTGGATGGGTGCAAGAATGAACCCTAATAATAGTAGTAGAAATACCATGTCCATAGATAATCCGGATGAAGAAGAAGATCCCGAGGATAGATTGTTTGAATCATCAACATATTCTCAAAACCCAGGGAATATACATTATCCAGTGTTTAACTATCTTGCCCACAAGAGCACCTGGGAAGCAGTAGGATCTGCGTATCCTGTTGACAACTCAAGAAATGAAGCTCAGGAGATGCATGCTGGAGATAATGTTGAATATGTTTCTAAAGACTTTTCATCTGAGCTGGAGGGAGTCAATGCGCTCAGGTTGAGTAATGACTCAAGTCCTGACACTTGAATCTGAGTATATATTCCTTCCGAAGTCCATATGTTCCACAAAGCGTATGCGATTTAACAACACGTCATCACGGTTGGACATCAGGCATGTACGATGAGCGTAGTTACTACTAGAAGGAGACAATGAGTTAGTAGTATCAAGTACCGTGTATTGTACCCCAAGTAATAAGGTAGTTTTGTGATTATACCTATATAGTATATGTGTAATGACTTTGTACCATTATGATATTATGTAAAATATGTGAAATGCATATTTGGATTTTCCTTGGATCTTCATTGTGTGACTAGTTCTGTGCGTAAAGTCGAGCTCAGAACACATGTGCATGATGTAATTATGAGTATTCACTTTATGTTGCAAGACTAGAGGGTCATGTATACGGGTGTAGGAATGGAAACTGAGCAGTAGCGGATAGAGCGAGAGGCCAAGGAAAAGGCCGATGCAGATGCAGCAAACCAAGAAGCATTACCACCACCACCAATGAGGCCGTTAATGGAGCAGAATTTTATGAAATGCATGCAAATGATGCAAGAAACCCAGAACAAGTTCATGGAAGAGCTGCTGGGACGAGCAAATCAAAGGGCACCTGAAGGGGGAGGAGTGAGTCTATCTGATTTCCAGAAGGCAAGACCGTTACCTTTTGCATCAGCTCCTGAACCAATGGATGCAGAAGACTGGTTAGCAGATACAGAAAGGAAGCTGAAAACTGTAGGTTGCAATGATGAGGAGAAATTGAGGTATGCAACTCATCTGCTGACTGGACCTGCAGCATCATGGTGGGAGAATCAATGAGCCATGCAACCACCAGGAAGGGAGTTTACTTGGGAAGAGTTTAAGCACAGATTCCATGAATATCATGTTCCGGAAAGTGTCATGGAGTTGAAGCGGAGAGAATTTGAGGAGCTTCAGCAAGGATATACTAGTGTCATGAAGTACATCCGGGAGTTTAGCCAACTGTCTCGTTATGCTGAGGAGGATGTCAACACTGAAGAGAAGCGGAAGAAGCGTTTCCTGCATGGATTAAATCCATTTGTGAAGATGCAAATAACGTTAGACAATAAGAAAACTTATCAGCAGTTGTTGGATGCAGCCATTACTTTTGAAGATGACTACAAGAATGTCCAAGAGGATCGGAGGAAGAGAGCCAAGAAGGAAACCAAGAGAATTCAGGCAAGGAAACCTAAAGCTAACCTAGAGTTCAAACCTCAGAATAGGAATTATGGCAACAACAACAATAACAATAACAAGGGCAGTGGTGGAAATCAATCCAATCCGAGAAGGAATGTTATTTGTAAGAATTGTGGAATTCCAGGGCATTTCCAGAGGGAATGCAAAAAGTCTGTAGTGATCTGTTACGGTTGTGGTCAGATGGGGCATATCAAGCCAGAACGTCTGAGCAAACCACCTGGAGGTTGGCCTACCAAGGGAGGAGGACAATCCAGTGGAGGAAATGGACAACCCAATAAAGGAGGAAATAATGGCAAGAACAACAATGGCAAGAGGTATCGACCTACCGGTAAACTGAACTGTGCAACCCTTGAGGAGGCGGATAATTCAGAGCATGCAGTGATAGGTATGCTCAATATCCTTACCAATCCCAGCAAAGTTCTATTTGATACTGGTGCAAATACTTCATTCATTTATGAAGAATTTTGTGATAAGTTCGGGATTAGAATGGCAACATTAGAAAGTCCTATGACCGTAGTTACGGCAGGAGGGAATGTGATTGTATGCCACATAAAACAAGATCAGGTTATCTTGATCTGTGGTTGTACATATTTCGCAGACCTTTATGTGATTCCTTTGAAGGGAATTGCAGTAGTGCTGGGGATGGATTGGATGATGGAACACGGAGCTCAGATAAATTGTGAGGAGAAAACTGTCTCAATCAAAACTCCAAGTGGAGCAAGGATAGTTTACCAAGCAGATAAGCACAGTCATATCATGGTGGATCTGTAGTTGAATTCAATGAAAGAAGTTAAATTGGAAGAGATTCCTATAGTTAATGAATTCCAAGATGTTTTCCAACAGAGCTACCGGGAATGCCACTAGACCGGGAGATAGAGTTCACCATGGACCTAATTCCTGGTACAGCACCAATAGCTCAATCACCATATAAAATGGGACCCAAAGAGTTGAAAGAACTCAAAGAGAAAATTGATGAGTTAGCTAGAAAAGGATTTATACAGGAAAGTGTATCTCCATGGGGAACACCAGTAATCTTTGTGGATAAGAGAGATGGTGGAAGACGGATGTGTGGTGATTATAGAAATCTGAACAACGTGACTATCAAGAATAATTATCCTTTACCAAGAATTCAAGATTTATTTGATCAGGTGAAAGGGGCCGGAGTATTTTCAGAGATCGATTTAAGATCTGGATACCATCAAATAAAAATCAAGCCGGAAGATGTTCCAAAAACAGCATTTGTCTCAAGATACGGACACCATGAGTATCTGGTAGTACCATTTGGTTTGACCAATGCACCAGCAATATTCATGAATCTGATGAACAAGATCTTCATGCCATATTTGGACAAGTTTGTTCTTTATTGATGATATTCTGATATATTCCAAGGATAAGGAAGAGCATGCTGATCATTTGAGAATAGCATTGCAGACTTTAAGAGAACATAAGCTTTATGCTAAGTTCAGTAATTGTGAATTTTGGCTTGACGAGGTATAATTCCTCGGTCATGTGATCAGTAAGGATGGAATTGCTGTGAATCCATCTAAAGTTCAGTCAGTACTAGAGTGGACTGCACCGACCAATGTGAAGCAAATTCAAGGTTTTTTAGGAATGGCTGGTTATTATCGGAGATTCATTGAAGGTTTCTCCAAAATAGCCGGACCAATGACCAAATTATTAAGGAAGAATACACCATTCAAGTGGGATGAGAAATGTGAAGCAAGTTTCCAAGAGTGGAAGACTAGATTAACCACAGCCCCAATCTTAGCGGTTCCTGAAACAGGGAAGGACTTCACCGTATACTGTGATGCGTCTAAAGATGGTTTGGGTTGTGTATTAATGCAAGATCAGAAACTGATTGCTTATGGTTCAAGACAACTGAAACCACATGAAGTCAACTATCCAACTCATGAGTTAGAGTTAGCAGCAGTAGTTTTTGCATTGAAAGGATGGAGGCATTTTCTTTATGGAGCCAGATGTGAGTTATACACAGACCATAAAAGTCTCAAATATTTCTTCACTCAAAAGGAATTGAATATGAGACAGAAGCGTTGGTTGGAACTAATCAAAGATTATGATTTAACAATCAACTACACCCCAGGGAAAGCAAATGTTGTAGCAGATGCTTTAAGCAGAAAGTGTGCAGATATTCAGCCAAGCAATAGGGAGCTACCAAATGAGTTACAAATGGACTTGGAAAGATTAGAACTTCAATTCATCAGAACAGAGGTTCTTGGAGGATTAGCTACTATGCAGGTAGTTGTAGAGCAGGAAAGTGATCTTAAGAAAGAAATTTTTAGACATCAAGAAGACGATCCTTTTATTGCTGAGGAAATTCAGAGGATATCTCAAGGGCAAAAATCAGTTTTTCTCCTTGGAGATTATGGGTCTTTATGGTTTCAAGACCGTCTTTGTGTTCCAGATGTGACTGAGATTAGAAATGTCATACTCAAAGAAGCACATGATACACCATATTCTATACATCCAGGGAGTACTAAAATGTATATGGATTTGAAAGAACTATTCTGGTGGAATAACATGAAAAGAGATATTGCTAAATATGTATCTGAATGCCATACTTGTCAAAGAGTGAAAGCTGAACATCAAAGTCCAGCAGGACCATTACAACCCTTAGAAATTCCTGAATGGAAATGGGAGGAAATAGGTATGGACTTCATTACAGGATTGCCTATGACACCAAAAAGGAAGGATATGATATGGGTAATTATGGACAGACACACTAAGAGTGCACATTTTATTCCGGTGAATCAAAAGGATTATGCCGAGAAATTAGTTGAAGTATATGTCAAAGAGATAGTAAGTAAGCATGGAGTACCCAAAAAGATCGTAACTGATAGGGGATCAGTGTTTACTTCAGCATTTTGGAAGCAATTGCATGAAGCACTTGGTTCAAAGTTAGATTTCAGCACGGCGTATCATCCTGAGACAGGAGGTCAAACTGAAAGAATAAATCAAATACTAGAAGATATGTTGAGAGCTTGTGCGCTAGATTTTGGAGGAACATGGGAAGATCACCTACCATTGGCAGAATTTTCTTATAATAATAGTTACCAGAGTAGTCTGAAGGCAGCTCCATACCAAGTTTTGTATGGAAGGAAGTATAGATCACCAATATGTTGGTATGAGCCTGGAAGCAGCAAAGAATTTGCGCCAGATTATATCAAGGAAAGACAAGACATCATTGATAAGATCAGGGATAGACTGAAAATAGCCCAGAGTAGGCAGAAAAGTTATGCGGATCAAAGTCGAAGATCATGGCATCCAGAAGTGGGAGATATGGTCTATTTGAAAGTAAGTCCAATGAAAGGGGTGAAAAGATTCGGAGTTAAAGGGAAATTGAGTCCAAGATATATCGGACCATTCAGGATACTGAGTCAAAACAGTACTATAGCTTATGCCTTAGAGTTACCATCAAGATTGGCTCAAGTGCATAAAGTTTTCCATGTGTCACAACTTCGTAAATGTTTAACAGTTCCAGATGATGCAATCACACATCAAGAGATAGAACTACAAGCAAACCTGACTTATATTGAAAAGCCTTGTAAGATTCTAGAAGAAAACTGGAAAAGATTAAGAAACAGAGCAATCAAATATTGCAAAGTACAATGGGAACATCACCCTGAAAGGGAAGCCACATGGGAGAAAGAAGAGGATTTAAGAAAAGCCTATCTAGAACTATTCAGGTATATCTCCACAAACTTCAGGACGAAGTTTAATTTAAGGGAGGAAGTCTGTAACATCCCAGCATTTAGGAACTAACAAAGGGTAGATTTAGGAATATGGAATATTGCATGCATTCATCTGTGAAAATGTGGGTAAAATTTTCTCCAAATAAAAACCTTAAGTGATCAATGTTTATTTCATACTTTGAGATTAGGTTTAGTCTTAAAGGATGATTGTTATAAACTTTGATTTGATCTTTAACAAATTATGTGTTTTAAAATTAATTAGAATTTTAAATTTGAGTGTTTGAATTATAATTCAAGTGAATTAGGAATAAGTTTTGAATCTTAATTTAATTAAGAGATAAATATTACAACTTAAATTCTATCCAAAGAAAAACAATACTGAATATGACACTTATTTCTTATTATCAATATATAAACAAGTTACAAAGAATGTAACTTACTGAAACCATTTTCAAACTTCACAATTTACAAAAGAATAAATAATAAGAATATTCTTTATTAATAATAATATAATCTTTATTACAATGGAATAAAATGAAAATTGCAAAATAATAAAATGAAAAATTACAAAAGAATAAGAAAATTACATTGGATTATTCTATAACTATTCTATAACTAAACCTAAAATAAATCTTCATCTGTACATCTGTACCTGCAAAACAAAGACTAAATACAAACAAAATAAGGTTAGTGTTAGTATTATTTTCTCTCAGACATGTCAGTGAAGTTCACTAGACAAATTCATCATTGAGAAATTTATTAAAAGGGGCAAGTTTCACCAATATGAAAGAATCCATCTTTCATAAATTTAAAGCTAGAAGTCAAATGATAGCCAAGAGGGGCAAATTCACCAGCCAGGTGAAAGTAACCAGATAATAGTAAGTTCCAAAATTCTGAACATATCCATAAGTGCATAGCAAGCACACAGGCAGGACACACACCAACATGCATGTGGTGTGTTGTCAAGCTCACAGCACAACCCCAAACTCACAAAACCACAAGCACAGTCGTGGATAGGCACTAGTGCATCTCTCCACTGCTTGCACACAAGAACAACCAGCTTAGATAGTAGCTTACCAAGCACATCAGCCAAACCAAACCACCAAAGATCAACCAAACATCACCAGGATGGTGACATAAGGAGGGGGAAGGATCAGGTGGACAACAAGGCCAATTCTAGGAGCTAGGAGGAGAAGGCTAGCTCAAGGTCAAGCACAGAAGTCTAGCAAAACCAGATCAAGATCATCACCAACTTACTCCACAGTCATCAGATTTTGTGGTGAGCATCATAAAACCCTCACATGATCTAATCCTCTTATCTAGACAGAAGCATGTGTTGTTTTATGAACAAACCCTCAGAAAGCACCCAAGTGGGGTGAATCCATCATATGGATTTTTTTAAAATCTAAAAGCAAACAACAAAGTACCCGGATCCATCTAGATCTCAGAGCAACATCATTGCTCTGAGTATTGGGCTATATCTTACAATTCAAGCATAAATATATCTATGATATATTTCTAGGAACATCCCTAAAGAAAGCGTAGCACCTTAGAAACTAATCCTTTGGATCCAGATCATGATCAAGACTACTATCATTTTTCCAAGCTTTGATGCAAGAAATAATAGCTTGTACCACTACCAGGACTATCTATATGAATCAACTAGATAAGATATGAATCCCTAAACCTCAGACCAACATCATTGGTCTTAGAGAATTCAGAAAAGAACATTTCCATTTATCTTTTAAAGCCAAGTTTGTCATTAAGCATAAAACAACCCAATCAATGGGTTAGAATCAAACTTGTGTGCCATACCATGATGGTGTCACAAGAACAATCCATTATGAATTAGGATAGACATTTAATCATCACAAATTCATACAATCAACTTACTAATCATTTTCCTATTAACATAGGAATCATAACTAGGATATTCTTATGTTAAACTTCACTGTTTGAGATTCTCAAACCATATGTTAATTCCCAAGCCAACATCACTAACACACTGGTTTCATCCTATCATGACCATAAATCAAATAACAATGGAAAGTTATCAAGTCATTGGCTTTACCAAGCATGTTTCCCAAGCAACAATATCATCTGAATCAGATGCAATCCAAGCATAAAATCATCTAATAAGCCACCAGAAACATTATAGATCATCATAAGCAACAAGCCTCAGGACAATAACTACTTAGCATGTTTACAATTCATCCAAACATGATCCAATTCATCTAGTATATGATCAACCCCAGGATAAGAACCCTAAATAGATAGGTTATCCTAATCACAATCAGATAGTAGCCAGAGAGGACACTGCCAGCATCTAGCATCGGATCAGCAAGCACAGAGAGCACCAGGGGAGAGGAATCGAACTCACCGTAGGTCCTCGCTGAAGACTAGAAGAGGAAGCAGAGGGGCCGACGACCATGGCGGCACGGGGAGCACCCCAGAGGGGGCGCTGCAACCCGCACGGCGCCACGGCAGCGACCCTGATCACGCCTGGAGGTGCAGAGCATCACCTCGACACACGACGGCCACGGCAACAACTGGATCCATGCCAACTCCCAAACCCTAGGGTTCGGGACGACATCTATCCATTGCAGGAGAGCCCCAGGCTCAAATCCAATTGGATAGAATGAACGGGCATCGTTGACATCCCCCTATTGCACCATGGCGGCGACCACAACAGCCTACGACGGTGAGAATCGCCGGTGGTGGCATCGCCGGCCACAGGGTCGGGGTCAGAGGAGGAGAGAATGAGATCGATGGAGAGAGAGAGGCAATGAGGAGTGGGCCGAGTTGGGCCAAACCCTTCGGGGTGGTTCTTTTTTCTATGACTAATGGGCCCCTAGGGCCCCATAAGTATAACTAGCCCAGAAATCTTTTCAGGCATGTTTTAATAAACAGGAAAAGACCAAAATACCCCTGGACTTAACTAAATTCTAGAAAATAAATTATAAGTCCAAAGATTATAAATTAAATAATTATGGATTCACAATAATCCATACTATCCAAATAAAATAAAATATAAAATTTTAGACATTTAAATTTTTATAAGAATTTTGTAATTTATGTATTCCTTATGGAATTTTACAAAATTATTGAAAGATGATAAAAATAAATAAAAATCACTTTCATTATATATTAATATTATAGTATTTTTGAAAAAATACTAAATAAACATTTAATAACAATTTTAATGTATAATTGATAATTCCTAAAAGAATTATTAATTCAATAAAAAATCAAATAAAAAGGAAATAAAATAAAATAATTCAATATATGCTATAAATATTAAAAAGTAATATTTATCCATGATTTATTATTATTAAAAAGGACCTTATATAATAATAGGGTAGATGCATATCAAATTAAATAATGCATTACATTATTTGCATAATCATTTTGCTTCTTTAAGTATTGTCCTTATCGGGCAATAATGATGTTTTTGTAGACATAGAAGGTCAAGGTCCAGTGCAAGCATCAGACTTCACTACCTTGCCATCACAAGGCAAGTTCATCACTTGCTCATGTCCTTTGAAGAGTATTTATCAAAGTATTTGCAAATTGTGTGTTATCATATATGCTATAAAAGAAAGAAAATATTATTTTCACAAATAAAGAAATCATAGATATCATCCTAATTGATGATATAATGAAGCAATAGAACTTATGGTTCTAGTTGCGAACAATGATGATCAAGTAGGGACTTAATAACCCCTGACATCAGTGATTCTAGCGCCGTATATTACGCGTTTGCCATGAGATTTGGACTGGGACAGAGAAGTCAGTTGTATCTTCTTCCTCTCACATGAAGCCGGATGTGCAGGTCATGGTTGTTATCCTTGTAGCGTGCATATTAATTGGTAATTCGTAGAGGATATGCAGCATATGGGTGGGAACCCTCATCGTCCCACGATAGTTCTGGCATCTAACGGTTTGTACAAACCATTGCCGTAATTCATTATGTGGGCATGGTGTACATCAAGGAGGCATGCGGGGTCACGAAGGGGGCAGTGATTGGCTTGGACCAACTACTGGGCCCCACATCATGGAATTGTGGATGGGAAATTATGCCCGGTTGTGCAACAAGGAGTTGATCTCTCATGGGTAAAGTAACGCACCTCTGTAGAGTGTAAGAACTGTAACTTGTTACTCCCTGTTTCGGGAAGGAGCTACGAACGCGGCAGGAAAGGAACTCCATGAAAGTTCTGGTCAACCTGTGAAGGATGATTGTCATAGTTTTTTAGAATAAAATCAATCTTTGAAGAAAGATTTACAAAAATTGCATAGTGCCAAGGATTTATAATCCAAGGTGGTAGTTAGAGCATCAAACTTCCCACCTTGCATAAAATGAACTTGTTGGGTAACGTTGTTACTCATTCTTTCCTTTGATCCCTTGCTTAGACTCTGAGGATCCCGAAGATGTGCTAATGTATGCAGCCGAATGCCAAGAAGATTTGTTCTACGAGGAACCTGATCTATTTGGAGGTGTTGAAGGACTGGATTACGAGATCCGCTATGGTGTCGATGATAACGAGTCCAACTAAGTACTCCTAGTTAATTGTAACCAACAGAGCCGAGCAGTATGAACTCTATAGAATAAGCTGCTGAGCTCAACTCCTAGACGGAGTTGCTACTTTTAAATTCCGCTGAAACACTTTATATTTTGGTTTGTAAGTTGGATCTTTTGGAAGTCTTGAACTTCTGGTATTGTAATAATAATAATGTGTGTACTTTTGTAATATGGACCCACAATGTTTCTGTTGTACCACTCTGAGGGATGTGATATTTACGGAACGGAGTTCTGTGGATGTCATGTCAACGACTATAGTGTACTACACATGCAGTGGTATGCTGGGTCACCGCATGGACCTTGCTATTTGTGTATCTTATTTATGTATGAGACTATGTGATATGGTATGCATGTTCTATGGTATGCATGTTGTTGGCTTATGGCTGTTTGTATATGGTGGTGGAGTCTACATTGATATTATTTCATCCATTGTCTCCACCACATATGATTGGTGCAACAGTATGTCCGCTATCTTGTTTTTCCCTTGCACATGTGTTGTTTTTGCAATACAAAGGGGGAGTCTCCTTATATGTGTGCTAGTATTGTCCTTAGAGCTTTATCTCTACCTTGCACACATATAGGGGGAGCTTTTTCCGTTCATTGCGAAAACTGCTCTTTCTTATGCAAATGGTTTGGGATTATCATCAAACACCAAAAAGAGGGAGATTGAAAGGACTATGTTTTCCCTTGCTATTTTGGTGATAATGACAATCCCACTTGTGATCTAAGTGTTTGCTTGAGTTTCAGGTTAATTGTTTTTTATGGAGCTTATGGAGTGTGTGGATGATATTCTTGGGATCTCGTGAAGACGGTGGTCTTTCATTTTTCTCTTTCTCTCATTTTATTGTTTTAGATCGCCGTACTATCAAGATGGGGTCCACCTCAGAAGGCTATGGGGAATCATCTGTTCTTGCACAAACCATATTTGCATCGCCGCAGCAATCCTATTCATCAGCGAGAGAGCGAGTTTTTGATCTGTTGGTGCAGTTTTTGTCTGATCGGAACTTCTGGCCAGGCGCCGGAAGTTCCTCTCAGGGTTCTTTGTGGGATGGATCTGGGATTATTTCCGGTCCAACTTCCGGTGGAAGTTCCGGTCAGAGTTCAGAACCTACTGTATTGTTGTGTTCTATTTGACGGAACATCCACCGGAAGTAGCACCAGAAGTTCTGGTCGCAGGAACTTCCTTTGCTTTTTCCGCTGAGACCCTGAGCGGAACTTTCGCCCAGGTACCGGAACTTCCGATCAAGCATTTTTTGTGACCCAGTTGTTCCGCCCTAGTTCCGCTCCAAGTTTCACTCAGGTTCAGAATACTTCTGTTTGCAAGTGTTCTATTTAACGGAACATGGCCTGAAACTTCCGGTCATTCTGATCAGAAGTTTCGATCAAGCTTTGGAGCAGGCGTCAATGGTCTTCATACCGTTGAAGCAGCGCTGGGCGGAACTTCCGGTGAGGTCGCGAACTGTCCAACGGTTTAGTTTGGAGGGGGGCTATTTAAGTCGCCCTCCTTCTTCCTCCTACCTAACTCTTTGATGCGTGTTGACGCCCCGTTGGGAAACCCCAAGAGCAAGGTATGATGCAGCACAATAGCAAGTTTTCCCTCAGCAAGAAACCGAGGTTATCGAACCAGTAGGAGGAAGGAAACGCCTCAAAGGTGTTACAAGCAATGTGGAAACCTGCACAACACAAACTCAAGACTTTTCCCCAACTAACAGTGAGGTTGTCAATCTCACCGGTTTGCTGTAACAAAGGATTAACTATATGGTGTGGAAGGTGATGATGGTTTGCATCAAGTAAACAGTAACAATGGAAGATGTATCAATGGTAAATATTGGACCGGGGTCCATAGTTCACTAGAGGTGTTCTCCTTAGATAAACAAACATGACATGCTGGGTAAACAAATTACAGCAGGTCAATTGACAGGACTGAGCAAGGCATAACAATGCAATACTAGACAAAAAGATCCTATGAGATTCGATTGGGCAATATAACAAGATACATAGACCGCCATCCAACTGCATCTATGACTAGAAGTCCACCTTTGGGTTATCATCCGAACCCCCTCCAGTATTAAGTTGCAAGCAACAGACAACTGCTTTAAGCAAAGTGTGTAAGGTAAACAATCCACATGTTCCATGACCAAGAGACTGTTGTTTTGTCCCTAGTAGCAACAGCACATCTACAACCGAAGAGATTTTTGTCACTTCCCTTGGAAACTAGAGGCATGAACCCACTATCGAGCATAAATACCCCCTCTTGGAGTCACTAGCAACTACTTGGAAAAGATAGCTTCTAACAACGGAGAGCATGCAAGATCACAAACAACACAGGCATGATAGAATCAATAAGACAAAACCATTAATCAATCTGACATAGTAATCTCAATATCCATCAGATCCCCACAAACACAACATGCATGATTACAAATAGATTAGATCTTGATCATGAACCGAGCTCACGAGATCTAGACATGAAAGCACAAGGAGGAGATACAACCATCTAGCTACTACATGGACCCTTATTCCAAGGTGGAACTACTCACGCTTCATACCGAAGGCTGGCATGATGAAGAAGAAGTCCTCCGGGATGATCTCCCCTCCGGCAGGGTGCCGGGAAGCGCTTCAGATCCGCCTCGATCTAGGGACGATGGTGGCAGCGGCTACAGACGGTTTCGTGGAATATTGATCGGGTACTTAGGGTTTAGGCGTCGAGGGCTTCTTATAGGCGAAGAGCCGAGGCTAGGAGGTAGCCAGGGGGCCCACACCCTGCCCAGGCGCGGGCCTACCCTAGGCCGCTGATACGTCGGAAACGTATCTATAATTTTTGATGCTCCATGCTTGTTTACTATCTACTTTGCTTTGCTTGTCTAAACTTTGAGGTGCTTTTTACATGTTTTCTGGTACTAACCTACTAACAATTTGCAATAGTGCCAGATGCCTGTTTTCTGTTGTTTTTGGTTTCAGAAAAGTTAGTAAAGAAATATTCTTGGAATTGGACGGGACAAACGTCAAAGTCAATTACTTTCCATGGGGAACAAGAAGTCGGAGGAGGCGAAGGCGGGCTAGGGCACCAACCCGAGCACGGCCAGGTGGGCTGCGCGGATAGGGTTCCCCCCCCTGGTCGCCTCCTCGGCCTCCCCCTTCGCCTATAAGAAGCCCTCGATATATAAACTCTTAGCACCCGATCAAATCTCCACGAAACCGTCTGTAGCTGCCGCCACCATTGTCGCTAGATTGGGGGGATCTGAAGTTCTTCCCGGCACCCTTTCGGAGGGGAGATCATCTTGGAGGCCTTCTCTCCGGTATGATGCGTGAGTAGTTCCACCTTGGACTATGGGTCCATGTAGTAGCTAGATGGTTGTATCTCCTCCTTTGTGCTTTCATGTATAGATCTTGTGAGCTCCGTTCATGATCAAGATCTAATCTATTTGTAATCATGCATGTTGTGTTTGCGGGGATCCGATGGATATTGAGATTATTATGTTGGTTTGATTAATGGTTTTGTCTTTATGATTCTATCATGTCTGTGTTGTTTGTGAACTTGCATGCTCTTCGTTGTTAGTAGCTATCTTGGCCAAGTAGTTGCTTGTGACTCCAAGAGGGGGTTTTTATGCTCGATAGTGGGTTCATGCCTCTAGTTTCCAAGGGAAGTGACAGAAATCTCTTCGGTTGTAGATGTGTTGTTGCCACTAGGGAGAAAACAACGGTCTCTTGTTCATGGAACATGTGGACTGTTTACCTTACACACTTTGCTTAAAGAAGTTGTCTATTGCTTGCAACTTAACACTGGAGGGGGTTCGGATGATAACCTGAAGGTGGACTTCTAGTCATAGATGCAGTTGGATGGCGGTCTATGTATCTTGTTGTATTGGCCAGTCGAATCTCATAGGATCTTTCTGACTAGTAATTGCATTGTTATGCCTTGCTCAGTTCCTGTCAATTGCCCTGCTGTAATTTGTTTACCCTTCATGCCATGTTATCTAAGGAGAGCACCTCTATTGAACTATGGACCCCGGTCCAATCTTTACCATTGATACATCTTCCACTGTTACTTGTTTACTTGCTGCAAACCATTACCTTCCACACCATTCGTTTAATCCTTTGTTACAGCAAACCGGTGAGCTTGACAACCTCACTGATTCGTTGGGACAAAGTCTTGAGTTTGTGTTGTGTAGGTCTCCGCGTTGCATGCAACACCTGTGTGACGTTTCCTTCCTCCTTCTAGGTCGATAACCTCGGTCTCAACTAAGGGAAAACTTGTTGCTTGCTCTTCACACCCTACACTTGGGGTTACCAACGAAGTGCCACGTCGAGCATCATCAAGACTTTCTGGCGCCATTGCCGGGGAGGCTAAGGACGTCTTCACAAGGGGAGTCCTTCACTTCCTTTCTCTTTACTTTCTTTTTAGTTTTCTTTGTTTATTTTGCTTGGTTTTGTTTGCCTCTTTTCAAAAAACCCAAAAAAATTAGTCTAATTTGGTTTGCTTTCTTTATTAAAAAACACACAAAAAATTAGTTCCTGCTCTAGCTGCCGCTGATGCTGTTTTTGGCTTGTCCACCTTTGTCAAAATGAACTCTGCTGAGAACACCAAGTTGTGTGACTTCACTAGCACCAACAACAATGATTTCCTAAGCACTCCTATTGCTCCACCTGCTCTTGATGCTACCTTTTATGAAATTAAGCCTGCTTTGTTGAATCTTGTGATGAGAGAGCAATTTTGTGGTGCTGGTTCTAATGATCCTGCTGCCCATCTCAATAGCTTTGTTGAACTTTGTGTGATGCAAAAGTATAAGGATGTAGATGGAGACATTATTAAGCTCAAGCTTTTTCCTTTCTCCTTGACGGGAAAAGCTAAAGAATGGTTGATTTCTTTGCCTAAAAATAGTATTGATTCTTGGACTAAGTGCAAAGATGCTTTTATTGGAAAATACTATCCTCCTACTAAGAATATATGTATGAGAAGTGACATTATGAAATTTAAACAACTTGATAGTGAACATGTTGCTCCATCTTGGGAAAGAATGAAATATTTGGTTAAAAATTGCCCTACTCATGGACTCACTGCTTGGATGATTATCCAGACTTTCTATGCAGGTTTGAACTTCTCCTCAAGAAATTTGTTGGATTCAGCTGCTGGAGGTACTTTTATGGGGCTCACTTTGGGTGCTGCAACAAGGCTCCTTGATAATATGATGGTTAACTACTCTGAATGGCATGTTGAGAGAGCTCCGCATGGTAATAAGGTAAATTCTATTGAGGAAACTTCCTCTTTGAGTGAAAAGATTGATGTTATTATGGCTATGCTTGTTAATGGGAAAGCTCCTTTAGATCTTAATAGTGTTCCCTTAGCCTCTTTGGTTGCTCAAGAAGAGCAAGTTGATGTGAATTTCATTAGAAACAACAATTTCAATAACAATACCTATAGGAACAGTTTTGGTACCAACAACAATTATAGGCCTTATCCTCCTAATAATGGCAATTCCTATGGAAACTCTTACAATAATGCTAGGAGTGCCCCCTCTGAACTTGAAGTCATGCTCAAAGACTTTATTAGTAAACAAACCACTTTCAATAAGACTATAGAGGAAAAGCTTTTAACTGTTGAGAAAAATATATCCTCTTTGTCTGAAGCTCAGTCCTCCTTTATTAATAAAATGGCTGCTAAACCTGAAGCTGTGGAAAATACATTTGCTACTACTCATGCCATACAAGTTACTATTGATGAAAATGTTAGGCCGTTAGCTCAACTTCATGCTAAGTGGGAAAGGTAAGCTGAAATCGATAGAAACAATAGTGTGTGCACCATCACCACTAAACCACAAGTAGTCCATGTTCCTCCTCCTACTATGCCTAAGCCTATTGAGCCTACTACTAGTGATGCTAAGTTTGACTTTGATATTGATGGTTGCAATATTTCTGAAGTAATTATGTTCTTGCAAAAGCTTGCTAGAAGTCCTGATTCTAGTGATATGCATGTTGCTTTCACTAAACACATTACAGATGCTCTTGTTAAGATTAAGGAAGAGAAGCTAAAACACAAAGCCTATATTCCTAGTAAAGTAGAAGATAGTTGGGAACCCATTATTAATATGCCAGTGAATGACTTTGATCTCAAAGATTCATGTGATCATGATTCTAGTGTCTCTATTATGCCTAGGAAGATTTATGAAATGCTTGATTTTCCACCATTGGAAGATTGTTATTTGGATGTCCCACTCAATGATAGTGCTAAGAAGAAACTCATGGGGAGTATTAATGATGTTCTCATTATGGTTAATAATGCTTATGTCCCTGTTGATTTCTATGTTTTGGATGTTGAATACAATGCTTCTTGTCCTATTACTTTGGGAAGACCTTTTATTAGAATAGTTGGTGCCATCATTGATATGAAAGAAGGCACCATTAAATATCATTTTCCATTCAAGAAAGGTATTGAACACTTCCCTATGAGGAGAGAGAAGTTGCTTTTTTCTCCTCCTTTGAAAGCAAGATTTGATGTGAATGCTTCTTCATTTGAAAATACTTGATTCTTCTTTCTTCTTGTGCCTAACTTAAAGACGTTAAAGAAAAGTACTTGTTGGGAGATAACTGAAGGGTTTCGCAGCATAGTAAATCAAAATTTTCTACGGATACGAATGGGGAAAGCCAAGATCTAATCTAGGATATGCAAACAACGAGGGGGAATAGATGAGATCTTCATACCCTTGAAGATTCGCACAGCGGAACGTTCGACGGAACGTGGGTGATGTAGTCGTACTCGCTTCTCCTCCTCGCGATCCGATCCGATCTAACACCGCAAGTGGCGATGCCTCCGAGAGATGCACACATGCGGCACCTCGACGTCTCCTCCTTCCTCGGTCCAGCAAGTGGGGTGGAGAGATGGATTGGATCTACAACGCGACGGCGCAGTGCAAGTGGTGGAGAGTTTCTGCAGCAGGGCTTCGCTTACACGAAGTCGGGAGGGAGAGATAGAGGAGGGCAGCAGGGCGGCTAGCGATTGAGGAGGAGGTGTGGGAGGGGTGCGCCCCCAGCCCTCTTTATATACAGGGGTGGGTGGCCAGCCCTTGTCCCTCCCCCAAGCCCTAGGGCCGGCGGCCAAGGAGGGAGGAGTAGGGGGCAAGTTTCCCCCCCCCCCTTCTAGAAGCTCTCCTAGGGTTTGCCCTAGGTTTGGCCGGCTGGGCCCTATGGGGCTTTGTGCCCCTGGCCCAATGCGGCCAGGGCACTCCCTCATAGGCCCATGCCCCCTCCCGGCAGGTGGGGCCACGTTGGTCCCCCTCCGGAAGGTTCTAGAAGCTTCCGGTATGATACCGATTAACCCGGAACAATTCCGAACTCCAAAAACTGCATTGCCTTATATGAATCTTATTTTCCGGACCATTCCGGAACCTCTCGTGACGTCCTGGATCTCATCCGAGACTCCGAACAAAAATTCATAAACCAATTATCCAATCTATCCTAGCGTCAAGACACGTTAAGTGTGTGACCCTCCGGGTTCGATAATATGCAGACATGATCTTATATCAATAATCAACAGCGGGGTCTGGAAACCCATATTGACTCCCACACATTCATCGATGATCATATTGGATGAACCACGATGCCAGGATTCAATCAATCCCATATATATATTCCCTTCGTCTCGTGATATTTTACTTGCCCGAGATTTGATCGCTTGCATCATACCTAGTTCAATCTCGTTCACAGCAAGTACTTTACTCATTCCATAATCCGATATCACTTTGTGATTAACTCCTTAACCACATGCTTGCAAGCGGTGTTGATATCGATTACCGAGTGGGCCCGAAGTATATCTCTCCGACTTGGGAGGGACAAATCCCATCTCGATACATACAACCCAACAGGTACTTTCCGATCACCTGAGAGACACCTTTATGATCACCCTCTCATAGGATGACGTTTGATGACCTCAAAGCTTTCTTCCGATACCAGGGAGTTGTATTATCTCATGGTCTAAGGAATACAATATTTGACATAAGAAAAGCTTCGCAAAGATGAACACGATGACACGATCTAATTGCTCTGCTTAGTTTGGGTATGTCCATCATATCATTCTCCCAATGATATGATCTCATTATTAATCGACAACTCATGTCTATGGTTAGGAAACCTTAACCATCATTAATCAATGAGCTAGTCCATAGAGGCATACTAGGGACACGGTGTTGTTCACAAACCACACAAGTATTAAAGTTTCCGCTTAATACAATTCTAGCATGGAATATAAACTTTATCATGAACAAGAATTATAATAATAACATCTTTATTATTGCCTCTAGAGCATAATTCCATCAGTCTCCCACTTGCACTAGAGTCAATAATCTAGTTTACATCTGGCAACAATCTAACACCCATGGCACTAAGGTGCTGATCATGTTTTGCACGTGGAAGAGGTTTAGTCAATGGATCTGCGACATTCAGATATGTATGTACATTGCTAATCTTCAGATCTCCATCTGCTATATAATCTCGGATTATATGAAACTTTTGGTTGATATGCTTGGTCTTTGGATGATATCTTGGTTCCTTAGCCAGTGCTATGGCGCCAGTGTTGTCACACAATATCTCCAGTGGGTCCAATGCACTTGGAACCACGCCAAGCTCAGTGATGAAGTTCCTGATCCGAACTCCTTCACTTGATGCTTCTGCAGCAGCCATGTATTCCGCTTCTACTGTAGATCCCGCGATCACGCTTTGCTTGCAGCTTCTCCAGCTCACAGCTCCTCCATTCAAAATATAAACGTATCCTGTCTAAGATTTAGAATCATCCTTGTCGGTGTCAAAACTAGCATCGACGTAACCTTTTATGACGAGCTGCTCATCACCTCCATAGACCAAGAACATTTCTTTAGTCCTATTTAAATACTTTAGGATGTTCTTTACGGCTGTCCAGTGTTCCACTCCTGGATCACTTTGGTATCTGCTCGTCAAACTAAGAGCATTGGACACATCCGGTCTAGTACACAGCATGGCATACATGATAGAACCTATGGCCGAGGCATATGGCACTTTGCTCATAGCTTCTCTATCGTTTACCATAGCTGGACACTGAGCCTTGCTCAATATCTTACCTGGCAAGATGGGCACTGAACCTTTCTTTGCCTTATCCATTCTGAACCTTTTCAAAACTTTGTCTAGGTATGTACTTTGGCTTAAAGCTATTAGGCGTCTTTGTCTATCTCTATAGATTTTGATGCCTAATATATAAGCAGCTTCTCCTAGGTCTTTCATTGAAAAACATTTGTTCAAATAACTCTTCACATCGTTAAGCATATCAATGTCATTTCCAATAATCAATATGTCATCCACATATAGTACTAAAAATGTCACTGAGCTCCCACTCACTTTCTTGTAGATACAAGCCTTGTAGCAATTTGGAACAAATCCAAAGCTCTTGATCACTTGATCAAAACGAAGGTTCCAACTCCGAGATGCTTGCTTCAGTCCATAAATGGAACGCTGAAGTTTTCACACCTTATCAGCATCCTTAGGATCGACAAAACCTTCGGGCTGCATCATATACAACTCTTCATCAATGTTGCCATTGAGGAAAGCAGTCTTGACATCCATCTGCCATATTTCATATCATGAAACGCAACAATTGCTAATAAAATCCGAATGGACTTAAACATCGCTACGGGAGAGAAAGTCTCATCGTAGTCAACACCTTGAACTTGTCGAAAACCTTTCGCGACAAGTCGTGCTTTATAGACGGTAACATTACCATCCGCGTCCGTTTTCTTCTTGAAGATCGATTTGCACTCAACGACCTTTCAGTCGCTAGGAGGGTCCACCAAAGTCCATACTTGGTTTTTGCTCATGGATCCCAATTCGGATTTCATGGCTTCTAGCCATTTCTCAGAGTCTAGGCTCATCATCGCTTCCTCATAGTTCGCAGGTTCACTGTCATCTACTAACAAGACAGTTAAGACAGGGTTGTTGTACCACTCAGGAGGGGCACGCGAACTTGTCGACCTGCGACGTTCAGTAGCAACATCGTCCGAAGCTTCATGATCCTTGTCATTAGCTTCCTCTATCGTTGGTGCAGGCAGCACTGGAACAATTTCAGGTGCTGCGCTGCTCTCCAATTCAAGAGAAGGTTCAACAACCTCGTCTAGCTCTACTTTCCTCCCACTCACTTCTTTCGAGAGAAACTCCTTCTCAAAAAGGACCCGTTCTTTGCGACAAACACTTTGCCTTCGGTTCTGTGATAGAAGGTATACCCAATAGTTTCCTTAGGGTATCCTATGAAGACGCATTTCTCCGCTTTGGGTTCGAGCTTGTCTGGCATCAACTTCTTGACGTAAGCTTCGCATCCCCAAACTTTAAGAAATGACAACTTAGGTTTAGCACCAAACCACAGTTCATATGGTGTCGTCTCAACGGATTTAGATGGTGCCCTATTTAAAGTGAATGCAGCGGTTTCTAATGCATAACCCCAAAATGATAACGGCAAATCAGTAAGAGACATCATTGATCGGACCATATCTAATAGAGTTCAATTCCGCTCGACACACCATTTATTTGTGGTGTTCCGGGTGGCGTGAGTTGCGAAACGATTCCGCTTGCTTTAAGATGCGTGAGAAAATCATAACTCAAATATTCACCTCCACGGTCAGATCGTAGAAACTTAATTTTTCTGTTACGATGGTTCTCCACTTCATTCTGAAATTCTTTGAACTTTTCAAACGTTTCAGATTTATGTTTCATTAAATAGATATACCTATATCTACTTAAGTCATCGGTAAAAGTGAGAAAATAGCGATATCCACCGCGCGTCGAAACACTCATCAGTCCGCATACATCGGTATGTATGATTTCCAACAAGTACGTTGCTCGCTCCATCATTCCGGAGAACGGGGTTTTGATCATCTTGCCCATAAGGCATGGTTCGCATGTGTCAAATGATTCAAAATCAAGAGACTCCAAAAGTCCATCAGAATGGAGTTTCTTCATGCGCTTTACACCAATATGACCTAGACGACAGTTCCACAAATAAGTAGTATTATCACTATCTACTTTGCATCTCTTAGCCTCAATATTATGGATGTGTGTTTCATCCCTTTCGAGATTCAGAAGAAATAAACCATTCACAGCAGGTGCATGACCATAAAAGATGTTACTCATATAATAGAACAACCATTATTCTCCGATTTAAATGAATAACCGTCTTGCAATAAACACGATCCAGAAATAATGTTCATGCTCAACGCAGGCACATAATAACATTTATTAAGCTTTAAAACTAATCCCGAAGGTAAAACTAAGGAGAGCGTGCCGACGGCCATCACATCAACTCTTGATCCGTTGCCAACGCGCACCGTCACCTCATCCCTCGCAAGCCGCTGTCTATTCCGTAGCTCCTGTTTCGAGTTACAAATATTAGCAACTGAACCAATATCAAATACACAGGCACTACAACGAGGGCTAGTAAGGAAAACATCAATAATATGTATATCAAATATACCTTTGATGGTGCCAGCTTTCTTGTCCGCTAAGTACTTCGGACAGTTGCACTTCCAGTGACCCTTGTCCTTGCAATAGAAGCACTCAGTGTCCGGCTTAGGTCCAGACTTGAGCTTCTTCTCAGCAGGGGCAACGCGTTTGCCGCCGCCTTTCTTGAAGGGCTTCTTTGCACCCTTACCTTTCTTAAAGCTGGGGGGCTTGTTGACCATCAACACATGATTATCCTTTTTGATGTACACCTCCGCAGCTTTCAGCTTAGCGAAGAGCTCGGTGATCGTATCAGTGGATCCAATCTGATTATGAGTCACTACAAAACTTTTGTAGCTGGGAGGGAGTGATTGCAGAACCCTATCAATCTTGAGCTCCTCTGGAATCTTGCAGTCTAGTTGCTCAAGGCGTTGAGTGTAGCCCGACATATTTATGGCATGCTCACTAACGGAACTCCCTTCCTCCATCTTGCAGTTAAAGAATTTCTCAGAGATCTCATATCTCTCAGAACGGGCCTGAGTCTGGAACATAGTTTTCAGTTCCTCGAGGATCTCATAGGGCCCGGGGTAATCTTCAAAACGATTTTGAAGGTCCGATTCCATAGCAAACAACATGGTGCTCTTAATCACACCATAATCATCTTTGCGCGACTGATAGACAGCTTTCTCATCAGCCGGCGCATCTACCGCAGGGGCGTCACCTAGCGCATCTTCAAGGACATAGTCCTTTTGTCCGCCAGCGAGAATGATTCTCAGATTGCGGAACCAGTTGGTGAAGTTAGACCCATTGTTTCTAAGGTTTTCTTTCTCAGCAAAAACGTTGAAGTTGAAGTTGGACTTAGCCATTTGATCTACAATATTTGCAAGTACAAATTAGACTATGTTCATAATAACTAGTTCAACTTAATCAAATTACTAGATGAACTCCCACTAAATTCAACATCCCTCAAGTTGTTTAGTGAACATGATCCAAATTCACCACACCTAATCCGATCTTCACGAGAAGAGATGTGGTTTCAATGGTGGACAACGAAGTGTCAATCATACCATTCATATGACTCATGCTTAACCTTTCGGTTCATGTGTTCCGAGGCCTTGTCTATACATGCTAGGCTCGTCAAGTCAAACCCAAGTATTTCCGCGTGTGCAAAACTGGCTTGCACCCGTTGTATGTGAACGTAGAGTCTATAACACCCGATCATCACGTGATGCTTGGACACGACGAACTTTCGCAACGGTACATACATGGGGAGAACATAGTTTTATCTTAATCTTTAAGTGAGGAATCATCTTATAGTGCTACCGTCGCGATCTAAGCAAAATAAGATACATAAAAGGATAAACATCATATGCATATAACTTTATGTGACATGGTATAGCCAATCTTCGCGCAATGATCTCCATCTTGTGCGTGCCGACATGATCTCCATCACTCCACTATGATTGCCTCCACCACGAATAGCAACTACAACTATTGCTAACTACTTAGCGATAAAGTAAAGCTATTACATGGCGCATAGGAAGTTGACACACAGGTCATACACAATTATAAAGACAACCATATGGCTCCTGCCGATTGTGTACTCATCGACATGCAAGTCGTGAAACATTACAAAACATGATCATTGCATACAACATGCACATCACATCTTGGGCCATACCATATCACAGAAAACACTCCCTGCAAAAACAAGTTAGACGCCTCTACTTTGTTGTTGCATGTTTTACGTGGCTTATGGGAGTAGCAAGCTAAGAACGATTCTTACCTACGGAAAGCCACAACGGTGATATTATGGTTGCCAAACTCTGATGTAAATCCCATGACAACTATAGTGAGAGAAACAGGCATCCACCAGCCGCATGTGTGGAACAAGCCACACGTCAAGTGCAGAGCCGGTCTCGCGAACGACGTCACGTAAAGTTGGCCTGGACCGCTTCAATCTCACTATCTCGCGTCATAAGAAGTACACAAACAAGAGGCTTGCAACAAAAAACATCAACGCCCGCAACAACCATGTTGCGTTCTACTCGTGAAACACATCTACGCATAGATCTAGCTCTGATACCACTAAAGGGTTTCGCAGCATAGTAAATCAAAAATTTCTATGGATACGAACGGGGAAAGCCAAGATCTAATCTAGGAGATGCAAACAACGAGGGGGAATAGATGAGATCTTCATACCCTTGAAGATTAAGACAATGAACGTTCGACGGAACGTGGGTGATGTAGTCGTACTCGCTTCTCCTCCTCGCGATCCGATCTGATCTAACACCGCAAGTGGCGATGCCTCCGAGAGATGCACACGTGCGGCACCTCTACGTCTCCTCCTTCCTCGGTCCAGCAAGTGGGGTGGAGAGATGGATTGGATCTACAACGCGACGGCGCGGTGCAAGTGGTGGAGAGTTTCTGCAGCAGGGCTTCGCCTACACGTAGTCGGGAGGGAGAGAGAGAGGAGGGCAGCAGGGCGGCTAGGGCTTGAGGAGGAGGTGTGGGAGGGGTGCGCCCCCAGCCCTCTTTATATAGAGGGGTGGGCGGCCAGCCCTTGCCCCTCCCCCAAGCCCTAGGGCCGGCGTCCAAGGAGGGAGGAGTGGGGGGCAAGTTTCGCCCCCCCCTTCTAGAAGCTCTCCTAGGGTTTGCCCTAGGTTTGGCCGGCTAGGCCCTATGGGGCCTTGTGCCCCTGGCCCAATGCGGCCAGGGAACTCCCTCATAGGCCCATGCCCCCTCCAGGCAGGTGGGGCCACGTTGGTCCCCCTCCGGAAGGTTCTAGAAGCTTCCGGTATAATACCGATTAACCCAGAACAATTCCGAACTCCAAAAACGTCATTGCCTTATATGAATCTTATTCTCCGGACCATTCCGGAACCTCTCGTGACGTCCTGGATCTCATCCGAGACTCCGAACAAAAACTCATAAACCAATTATCCAATCTATCCTAGCGTCAAGACACGTTAAGTGTGTGACCCTTCGGGTTCGAGAATATGCAGACATGATCTTATATCAATAATAAACTGTCACATCCCAAAATTTTCCAAATTTTGAAATGTGAAAAATAAATGAACAAAATAAACAATTGATGAATTTTAGGGTGAAAAGAAACTTTTTTGCTTCTAAATGGAAACATCAAAACCTTACTTGAACAAAAAAATAATAATTTTGAATGAGAAAGTTACAAACAAGTTTTCAAGAAATTTAAATGCATGTCATGCATCATCATCAATAAGCACTTGCATTTTAAACTTCTGGAAAATTGATGAACCTAAACACTAATAAGAGAAATCACCATCAAGTTCAATAGAGGACTATGGCGTTGTTCCATATAAAAATTTAGC
Source organism: Avena insularis (assembly GCA_023614405.1). Taxonomy (NCBI): domain Eukaryota; kingdom Viridiplantae; phylum Streptophyta; class Magnoliopsida; order Poales; family Poaceae; genus Avena; species Avena insularis. The sequence continues at coordinate 14,470 of JAJUPC010000119.1, read as the reverse complement.
AACATCATTCCTAAATAATCAATAATGGTAAACAACAATATTACAAAACCATGGGAATTGTTTTCACTCTATTTGGAGCCATGGATAAAAACTTATGATTTATATAAGATAAAAGAAAGTATTCCAAAGTCAATAAAGCTCATAGCTATAATCAATACTTAATTGCGAACAAATTAATTCTAAAGGATATATAAAAATAAATAATTATTAAAAAGAGCTATATAAATTGGAATCTCCCTTTTTGAAGCTATAAATCAAAACATATGATTTACCTAAGATAGATAAAGAAATAAGAAATACTGCAAAGTCAATTTAAGCCCATAGATAAAATCCATATTTACATGGACCAAAATTACACTTAAATAATATATAATGATACGTTATTATTAAGTAAAACTGTAGGAATTGATTTGAACCTTTTGGGAGCTCTAAATCAAAAGATATAAAATAAACAAGAATTAAGAAAATATACTGTATAGACCTACGTGCCATGTTCAATTTCTAAATGAATTATACTTTATAAAAAATATATTACAAATACTCTAATTAGAATAAAATATCAACTTATATTTTATATAAAATTGTCTAAAAATATTTGATAAAATGTTAAATCAAATTGAAGAGACAAATTAAAAGTTAGAAAAGAAAATAAAAAAATAAAAAAACAAGCAAATTAAAAAAAAGGGAAACCTACTTACCTGGGCCGACCCAACCTGGCCCATCAAGATAGATCGTCCCTTCTTCTTCCTGGTGCTTCACCTACATAACACGAGTGTTGCTCCCATGGCCAATATACTCTTCCCCTCTCTCTCTAGGTCATTCAAGACCACGAAACGGCTCGACTTAAACACGAAACTTATTACAAATTCAATGGGGTATCCGTTCAGACCATTAGTTTCTCACTTTAGTGTCTTAATCTCTCAAATCAATACCGTGAACCGAATGTCATATGGCGGCATACACCCTCCGATCTCCCTCCCTAGTGCATATCAAGACGAACCGAGAGAACCAAGGCGTACCTCTAGTCCTCCTCCTTCACTTTCGTTTCTAAACTTTCTCGAGAGGAGCTCTGTAGATCACATACCGACCATGCCAAGATTAGCCTAATCTAGGAGTTCATCGTCAGATCTTGTCGTCCACGGTGAGTCCCTCGTCGATTCTTTCTACCATAAGACTAGTCTTGATGTTGTCTACCTCCAGGACATGATTTTGCACCTTCTCGTTGCAGTTCGTCGCGCCACCCGACGCCATCGTTGCTCCAGCGGTAGATTATTGTCACCGTTAGGGACGGACAACCTCTCAACCACGTCCAGTAGCACCGCCTCGACGTCCTCCACGCCGTCCACAACTTCTTCTACTCCGGATACGTCCCTAGCGGCCAGGGCAGCAACGCCAAGCCCGTGCCCGCAAATCCGGCCAACTTCTCCGGCGAGCTTTTCCGGTGAGCCATTCTGAACCATTAGATCTTCATCTAAAGGTCATCATAGATCACTTAAACGAAGGGGTATCCTCCAATTAGAATCTGCCAAGTGTCATATCTATTCCTATTTTCGGATTTTTAGACATAAGAACATAGAAACTTGTAAAAATCATATCTTTAGTTATGTATATCCAAATTTAGCAAATAATATGTCTATGGATTCAAAAAAACGAGTAGAACACAGTGGAGCCATAATTAGGTATTTTTGAGTCTGTCAAAATCACGTTTTATACAGAACCATTTGTGGAGTATTTTGAGTATAAAAATTGTTGTGTAAATTATTTTTAAGTGAATCCTTTTGCAAATGGTTGTAAATTAAACCCTCTATACAGTAAGACCAAAATATAATTTTATTCTAATATAAATAAGACCATGGCAATTATTTAGTGAGAATGACATTTCCAAGTATTATAAAATATTGCTAATTGCTACAATTGCACAAATGGTTGCATTTGTAATTTTGAAAATATAAAATGTTCAGAAATCACGTAGTAAAATTCAGAACCTTGTTATAAAAAATTGTACAATAAAAATTTCCATCTTGCATGTTTGCATACTTTGCATGATTTTTGTGTTGCCATTAGTGTTGATCTTGTGTATGTTTTGTCTTGGTTGTTTTTCTTGATAGATTGTGTTGATTGTCAAGTGTGTTAGTGCGAAGAGTGTACCAACACCACCAACTACTAAGACAAGTGACACTATCATCCATGTCCTACTATTTTCATTACACTTCGTGGATTTTGTAACATGCATGATAAGGACTACTATATTTTATGCTATGCTAAATCCTAGTAGGATACCCTTATATATTCCTTAGTGGAAACAATGTAGTTGTAGTATGCTTAGCCCTGCTATATATTGGGATGAGATACATTATATGATTATGTGAAGAGTTAAAAAGACATATGTTTTATATAATAAAACAAGTACTCAATGAACCACCTGGGTGGACAAGGATACTCAAGCTTGGACAAGGTGGCAACAAAAGGAACCATGTTTATATGGCTATCTCTTTTGTATGTGCACTAGAAGAAAACCACCCAGGGACTTAGAGATTGAACATGTTTCTCGTACAGTGGCTTCCGTGTACAGCCACATGCTAAATGGGCTCTGGCTTAGTCAACTACATAGTGGAAGACCCATGCATTGGCATCTTCAGGTTAACTAGAATTGTGTAAGGGAACTTGAAACCCTACATTGGTGCCTGGATGACAAGCTAGCATTGTGTATTGGGAGGACTCCTATGGAAAGACTTTGTCACATTCTCAATCTTCCAGTACTCCATCTTGGTGAGTACTTATCCAGCGGCCACTGGTGGCATCAAGATGAGATTGTGTCATGTGGGTAAAGTGTACAACTTCTGCAGAAGATCAAATTCTAAGTACTTAGCCGTGTCCCCGGTTATGGACAACATTGAGCAACTAAGGCCTGAAGCTATGGAAGATCTCGACATTCCAATTTCTCAAAGTAAAACTTGATGGTGACAACAAGGGATTAGAAGCACTTGGAGTTTTCCAAGGAGTTCAGAAAGATTTGTCAAAAGATCAAAACTATTTTGAAAAGATAGGATAAAACTATATTGTTTTCTGCAAAGGAGCCTAAACCCTACCTAGCCAAATATGCATGTAATGATAGGATCCATTTATTTCTACATAGTAGTGAAACTTGCCAATACAATTCAAATGTATTGACCCTTGTGGCTGCAACTTATTATGTTGCAGGTTTGTTTGATGATTAGTGAAGTGTGTTGAATAGGATTACAAGTCTACAACCAACATGATTGCCTGTGGCACTTTGAAGATGAAGGACTCCATGCTATAGTTATTTCTGCTGCATTGTAATGAGATAGCCAAATGAGCTATGTAAGATGTAATGAATTATTTTATTCCTGGTTATAAGTTGTATTATGACCTTTGTTTCTTGATATTACATCTTAACTGTGGATGCTAGCTATTGATTCAGGGACTAGCATTATAAACACAGGGATCTCTACCTTATTAAAGGTTGGGAACCTTACAGATGGTATCAGAGCACTGTGTTGCCTGTAGGATTGTAACCCTAGGATTGGACAAAACCCCTTAGAAAAATAAGAATTGTTTTTGTTCCAAAAAAACTTATTTACAAACAATCTTGTAAACTCTTTCCTCAACCATTTTGGTTTTTACTCTACATCTCTTGTATTTTCAACTTGATGGACAAAGCCTACCACATGGCCAAAGACTTCACCATGTACAAAGGATTTCATCAACTCTAATTCAACATCTTCAAATGACTCCAACTTAGACATCACTAAGGACTACAAGTGAAAACCAAGAGACATTAGATTGCCTACCAAAAACATTGATATCATGTTAGTGTATGGATCATATTGACCTATGAGGTATGACCATACCAAGTTAATTATTTCAAGAAAACTTGTTGTTTCCTTCAACTCATGAGTTAAGCTCATAAGTTGTTAAGTGGATAAATTGCTTGTTGATTGTTTGATTGTTTGATTGAACTTGGTTGTTTTAAGTTGTGTGTTAGGACTTCTTTAAAACCTATCCATCATTACTTATCCCTATCAAACCAACAGATGCCTCCCCGTCGTGCCAACCCCAACCAAAACAACAACATCACTCCTGAGATGCAGCAGATGTTGACAGCTCAAACTCAACTGATGCAGATGATGACCACACTCATATAGAATCAGAACAACAACAACAACAACAACAACAACAACAACAACAACAACAACAACAACAACAACAACAACAACAACAACAACAACAACAACAACAATCAGAATAATCCTCCAGCACTTGATATGCTCACCAAGTTTCTGAAACTTAGGCCTGCAAGGTTCTCTGGAACAACTGATCCAATGGAAGCCAATGACTGGTTACGTTCAGTGAACAAAGACTTAGTGACTGTTGGTTGCACCGATGAAGAAAAATTAAGGTTTGCAGCATTTCTACTTGAAGGACCATCAGCAACATGGTGGGACAACTTTCAGATCACCACTCCCCTTGAAGATGTGACTTGGGCTATTTTTGCGGATGGATTCAGAACAACTCACATCTCACCTGGAGTGATGTACTTGAAGAAAAAGGAGTTTCACAATATGAAACAGCGTCACCTCAGTGTGGCTGAGTATATTGAAGAATTCAACAATCTGGCACACTATGCACCAGATGAAGTTGATACAGATGCTAAGAGAAAAGAGAAATTTCTTGAAGGACTTAATGATGAGTTGAACCTGCAGCTAGCTGTTGCCTATGTCCCAACTTATCAATCACTCTGTGACAAAGCCACTATTTTGGAAAACAAGATGAATCAAGTTGAGAATAGAAAGAGGAAGCATAAACTCAAGAATCACTCAGGATCATCAAAGAAGAAGCATTCATTCAAAAAGAGCAATGAAGATTCTGAACCACATCAGTATCACCACAACAACAATGGAAGTGATGATAATGGAAATGATACTAACAATGGAGATGACCTTGGTCAGAACCAACATGACAATTCCAGGAAGAAAGACATTAGCCAGTTGCAGTGCTATAATTGTAAGGAACTTGGACACTATGCATCAGATTGTCCTGAGAAGAAAAAGAAAAAGGATGCTAGAAGATCCAATGGAAATGACTCCAATGTGACCCAGAAAGGACATGTGAACCACATTGACATGGACGGGAACTTTGAAGAGATAGAAGAAGTGGATGTCAGGAATTAGTTAACTCAGTTGAGTCAAATAAGGATTCCTTGTTTGGATATCAAGTATTGAACCCATGGTCAAGTGAACCATCAATGTAACCCTATGAGACTTTCTTTTAAGGGTGGTAGTATCCTAATTGTTTTGAAGCCAACTTGTAACCCCTAGCCTTTCCAAATCTCGGGACGAGATTTATTTTAAGGGTGGTAGCCTGTCACATCCCAAAATTTTCCAAATTTAGAAATGTAAAAAATAAATGAACAAAATAAACAATTGTTGAATTTTAGGGTGAAAAGAAACTTTTTTGCTTCTAAATGGAAACATCAAAACCTTACTTGAACAAAAAATAATAATTTTGAATGAGAAAGTTACAAACAAGTTTTCAAGAAATTTAAATGCATGTCATGCATCATCATCAATAAGCACTTGCATTTCAAACTTCTGCAAAATTGATGAACCTAAACACTAATAAGAAAAATCACCATCAAGTTCAATAGAGGACTATGGCAATGTTCCATATAAAAATTTAGCAACATCATTCCTAAATAATCAATAATGGTAAACAACAATATTACAAAACCATGGGAATTGTTTTCACTCTATTTGGAGCCATGGATAAAAACTTATGATTTATATAAGATAAAAGAAAGTATTCCAAAGTCAATAAAGCTCATAGCTATAATCAATACTTAATTGCGAACAAATTAATTCTAAAGGACATATAAAAATAAATAATTATTAAAAAGAGCTATATAAATTGGAATCCCTTTTTGAAGCTATAAATCAAAACATATGATTTACCTAAGATAGATAAAGAAATAAGAAATACTGTAAAGTCAATTTAAGCCCATAGATAAAATCCATATTTACATGGACCAAAATTACACTTAAATAATATATAATGATACGTTATTATTAAGTAAAACTGTAGGAATTTATTTGAACCTTTTTGGAGCTCTAAATCAAAAGATATAAAATAAATAAGAATTAAAAAAATATACTATATAGACCTACGTGCCATGTTCAATTTCTAAATGAATTATACTTTATAAAAAGTATATTACAAATACTCTAATTAGAATAAAATATCAACTTATATTTTATATAAAATTGTCTAAAAATATTTGATAAAATGTTAAATCAAATTGAAGAGACAAATTAAAAGTTAGAAAAGAAAATAGAAAAATTATAAACAAGCGAATTAAAAAAACAGAAACCTACTTACCTGGGCCGACCCAACCTGGCCCATCAAGATAGATCGTCCCTTCTTCTTCCTGGTGCTTCAGGTACATAACACGAGTGTTGCTCCCATGGCCAATGTACTCTTCCCCTCTCTCTCTAGGTCATTCAAGACCACGAAACGGCTTGACTTAAACACGAAACTTATTACAAATTCAATGGGGTATCCGTTCAGGCCATTATTTTCTCACTTTAGTGTCTTAATCTCTCAAATCAATACCGTGAACCGAATGTCATATGGCGGCATACACCCTCCGATCTCCCTCCCTAGTGCATATCAAGACGAACCGAGAGAACCAACGCGTACCTCTAGTCCTCCTCCTTCACTTTCGTTTCTAAACTTTCTCGAGAGGAGCTCTGTAGATCACATACCGACCATGCCAAGATTAGCCTAATCTAGGAGTTCATCGTCAGATCTTGTCGTCCACGGTGAGTCCCTCTCGATTCTTTCTACCATAAGACTAGTCTTGATGTTGTCTACCTCCAGGACATGATTTTGCACCTTCTCGTTGCAGTTCGTCGCGCCACCCGACGCTATCGTTGCTCCAGCGGTAGATTATTGTCACCGTTAGGGACGGACACCCTCTCAACCACGTCCAGTAGCACCGCCTCGACGTCCTCCACGCCGTCCACAACTTCTTCTACTCCGGATACGTCCCTAGCGACGGGAACGGCAACGCCAAGCCCGTGCCCGCAAATCCGGCGAACTTTTCCGGCGAGCTTTTCCGGTGAGCCATTCTGAACCATTAGATCTTCATCTAAAGGTCATCATAGATCACTTAAACGAAGGGGTATCCTCCAATTAGAATCTGCCAAGTGTCATATCTATTCCTATTTTCGGATTTTTAGACATAAGAACATAGAAACTTGTAAAAATCATATCTTTAGTTATGTATATCCAAATTTAGCAAATAATATGTCTATGGATTCAAAAAAACGAGTAGAACACAGTGGAGCCATAATTAGGTATTTTTGAGTCTGTCAAAATCACGTTTTATACAGAACCATTTGTGGAGTATTTTGAGTATAAAAATTGTTGTGTAAATTATTTTTAAGTGAATCCTTTTGCAAATGGTTGTAAATTAAACCCTCTATACAGTAAGACCAAAATATAATTTTATTCTAATATAAATAAGACCATGGCAATTATTTAGTGAGAATGACATTTCCAAGTATTATAAAATATTGCTAATTGCTACAATTGCACAAATGGTTGCATTTGTAATTTTGAAAATATAAAATGTTCAGAAATCACGTAGTAAAATTCAGAACCTTGTTATAAAAAATTGTACAATAAAAATTTCCATCTTGCATGTTTGCATACTTTGCATGATTTTTGTGTTGCCATTAGTGTTGATCTTGTGTATGTTTTGTCTTGGTTGTTTTTCTTGATAGATTGTGTTGATTGTCAAGTGTGTTAGTGCGAAGAGTGTACCAACACCACCAACTACTAAGACAAGTGACACTATCATCCATGTCCTACTATTTTCATTACACTTCGTGGATTTTTGTAACATGCATGATAAGGACTACTATATTTTATGCTATGCTAAATCCTAGTAGGATACCCTTATATATTCCTTAGTGGAAACAATGTAGTTGTAGTATGCTTAGCCCTGCAATATATTGGGATGAGATACATGATATGATTATGTGAAGAGTTAAAAAGACATATGTTTTATATAATAAAACAAGTACTCAATGAACCACCTGGGTGGACAAGGATACTCAAGCTTGGACAAGGTGGCAACAAAAGGAACCATGTTTATATGGCTATCTCTTTTGTATGTGCACTAGAAGAAAACCACCCAGGGACTTAGAGATTGAACATGTTTCTCGTACAGTGGCTTCCGTGTACAGCCACATGCTAAATGGGCTCTGGCTTAGTCAACTACATAGTGGAAGACCCATGCATTGGCATCTTCAGGTTAACTAGAATTGTGTAAGGGAACTTGAAACCCTACATTGGTGCCTGGATGACAAGCTAGCATTGTGTATTGGGAGGACTCCTATGGAAAGACTTTGTCACATTCTCAATCTTCCAGTACTCCATCTTGGTGAGTACTTATCCAGCGGCCACTGGTGGCATCAAGATGAGATTGTGTCATGTGGGTAAAGTGTACAACTTCTGCAGAAGATCAAATTCTAAGTACTTAGCCGTGTCCCCGGTTATGGACAACATTGAGCAACTAAGGCCTGAAGCTATGGAAGATCTCGACATTCCAATTTCTCAAAGTAAAACTTGATGGTGACAACAAGGGATTAGAAGCACTTGGAGTTTTCCAAGGAGTTCAGAAAGATTTGTCAAAAGATCAAAACTATTTTGAAAAGATAGGATAAAACTATATTGTTTTCTGCAAAGGAGCCTAAACCCTACCTAGCCAAATATGCATGTAATGATAGGATCCATTTATTTCTACATAGTAGTGAAACTTGCCAATACAATTCAAATGTATTGACCCTTGTGGCTGCAACTTATTATGTTGCAGGTTTGTTTGATGATTAGTGAAGTGTGTTGAATAGGATTACAAGTCTACAACCAACATGATTGACTGTGGCACTTTGAAGATGAAGGACTCCATGCTATAGTTATTTCTGCTGCATTGTAATGAGATAGCCAAATGAGCTATGTAAGATGTAATGAATTATTTTATTCCTGGTTATAAGTTGTATTATGACCTTTGTTTCTTGATATTACATCTTAACTGTGGATGCTAGCTATTGATTCAGGGACTAGCATTGTAAACACAGGGATCTCTACCTTATTAAAGGTTGGGAACCTTACAGATGGTATCAGAGCACTGTGTTGCCTGTAGGATTGTAACCCTAGGATTGGACAAAACCCCTTAGAAAAATAAGAATTGTTTTTGTTCCAAAAAAACTTATTTACAAACAATCTTGTAAACTCTTTCCTCAACCATTTTGGTTTTTACTCTACATCTCTTGTATTTTCAACTTGATGGACAAAGCCTACCACATGGCCAAAGACTTCACCATGTACAAAGGATTTCATCAACTCTAATTCAACATCTTCAAATGACTCCAACTTAGACATCACTAAGGACTACAAGTGAAAACCAAGAGACATTAGATTGCCTACCAAAAACATTGATATCATGTTAGTGTATGGATCATATTGACCTATGAGGTATGACCATACCAAGTTAATTATTTCAAGAAAACTTGTTGTTTCCTTCAACTCATGAGTTAAGCTCATAAGTTGTTAAGTGGATAAATTGCTTGTTGATTGTTTGATTGTTTGATTGAACTTGGTTGTTTTAAGTTGTGTGTTAGGACTTCTTTAAAACCTATCCATCATTACTTATCCCTATCAAACCAACAGATGCCTCCCGTCGCCAACCCCAACCAAAACAACAACATCACTCCTGAGATGCAGCAGATGTTGACAGCTCAAACTCAACTGATGCAGATGATGACCACACTCATATAGAATCAGAACAACAACAACAACAACAACAACAACAACAACAACAACAACAACAACAACAACAACAACAACAACAACAACAACAACAACAACAACAACAACAACAACAATCAATAATCCTCCAAAGACTTGATATGCTCACCAAGTTTCAAACTTAGGCCTGCAAGGTTCTCTGGAACAACTGATCCAATGGAAGCCAATGAGTTACGTTCAGTGAACAAAGACTTAGTGACTGTTGGTTGCACCGATGAAGAAAAATTAAGGTTTGCAGCATTTCTACTTGAAGGACCATCAGCAACATGGTGGGACAACTTTCAGATCACCACTCCCCTTGAAGATGTGACTTGGGCTATTTTTGCGGATGGATTCAGAACAACTCACATCTCACCTGGAGTGATGTACTTGAAGAAAAAGGAGTTTCACAATATGAAACAGCGTCACCTCAGTGTGGCTGAGTATATTGAAGAATTCAACAATCTGGCACACTATGCACCAGATGAAGTTGATACAGATGCTAAGAGAAAAGAGAAATTTCTTGAAGGACTTAATGATGAGTTGAACCTGCAGCTAGCTGTTGCCTATGTCCCAACTTATCAATCACTCTGTGACAAAGCCACTATTTTGGAAAACAAGATGAATCAAGTTGAGAATAGAAAGAGGAAGCATAAACTCAAGAATCACTCAGGATCATCAAAGAAGAAGCATTCATTCAAAAAGAGCAATGAAGATTCTGAACCACATCAGTATCACCACAACAACAATGGAAGTGATGATAATGGAAATGATACTAACAATGGAGATGACCTTGGTCAGAACCAACATGACAATTCCAGGAAGAAAGACATTAGCCAGTTGCAGTGCTATAATTGTAAGGAACTTGGACACTATGCATCAGATTGTCCTGAGAAGAAAAAGAAAAAGGATGCTAGAAGATCCAATGGAAATGACTCCAATGTGACCCAGAAAGGACATGTGAACCACATTGACATGGACGGGAACTTTGAAGAGATAGAAGAAGTGGATGTCAGGAATTAGTTAACTCAGTTGAGTCAAATAAGGATTCCTTGTTTGGATATCAAGTATTGAACCCATGGTCAAGTGAACCATCAATGTAACCCTATGAGACTTTCTTTTAAGGGTGGTAGTATCCTAATTGTTTTGAAGCCAACTTGTAACCCCTAGCCTTTCCAAATCTCGGGACGAGATTTATTTTAAGGGTGGTAGCCTGTCACATCCCAAAATTTTCCAAATTTAGAAATGTAAAAAATAAATGAACAAAATAAACAATTGTTGAATTTTAGGGTGAAAAGAAACTTTTTTGCTTCTAAATGGAAACATCAAAACCTTACTTGAACAAAAAATAATAATTTTGAATGAGAAAGTTACAAACAAGTTTTCAAGAAATTTAAATGCATGTCATGCATCATCATCAATAAGCACTTGCATTTCAAACTTCTGCAAAATTGATGAACCTAAACACTAATAAGAAAAATCACCATCAAGTTCAATAGAGGACTATGGCAATGTTCCATATAAAAATTTAGCAACATCATTCCTAAATAATCAATAATGGTAAACAACAATATTACAAAACCATGGGAATTGTTTTCACTCTATTTGGAGCCATGGATAAAAACTTATGATTTATATAAGATAAAAGAAAGTATTCCAAAGTCAATAAAGCTCATAGCTATAATCAATACTTAATTGCGAACAAATTAATTCTAAAGGACATATAAAAATAAATAATTATTAAAAAGAGCTATATAAATTGGAATCCCTTTTTGAAGCTATAAATCAAAACATATGATTTACCTAAGATAGATAAAGAAATAAGAAATACTGTAAAGTCAATTTAAGCCCATAGATAAAATCCATATTTACATGGACCAAAATTACACTTAAATAATATATAATGATACGTTATTATTAAGTAAAACTGTAGGAATTTATTTGAACCTTTTTGGAGCTCTAAATCAAAAGATATAAAATAAATAAGAATTAAAAAAATATACTATATAGACCTACGTGCCATGTTCAATTTCTAAATGAATTATACTTTATAAAAAGTATATTACAAATACTCTAATTAGAATAAAATATCAACTTATATTTTATATAAAATTGTCTAAAAATATTTGATAAAATGTTAAATCAAATTGAAGAGACAAATTAAAAGTTAGAAAAGAAAATAGAAAAATAAAAAACAAGCGAATTAAAAAAACAGAAACCTACTTACCTGGGCCGACCCAACCTGGCCCATCAAGATAGATCGTCCCTTCTTCTTCCTGGTGCTTCAGGTACATAACACGAGTGTTGCTCCCATGGCCAATGTACTCTTCCCCTCTCTCTCTAGGTCATTCAAGACCACGAAACGGCTTGACTTAAACACGAAACTTATTACAAATTCAATGGGGTATCCGTTCAGGCCATTATTTTCTCACTTTAGTGTCTTAATCTCTCAAATCAATACCGTGAACCGAATGTCATATGGCGGCATACACCCTCCGATCTCCCTCCCTAGTGCATATCAAGACGAACCGAGAGAACCAACGCGTACCTCTAGTCCTCCTCCTTCACTTTCGTTTCTAAACTTTCTCGAGAGGAGCTCTGTAGATCACATACCGACCATGCCAAGATTAGCCTAATCTAGGAGTTCATCGTCAGATCTTGTCGTCCACGGTGAGTCCCTCTCGATTCTTTCTACCATAAGACTAGTCTTGATGTTGTCTACCTCCAGGACATGATTTTGCACCTTCTCGTTGCAGTTCGTCGCGCCACCCGACGCTATCGTTGCTCCAGCGGTAGATTATTGTCACCGTTAGGGACGGACACCCTCTCAACCACGTCCAGTAGCACCGCCTCGACGTCCTCCACGCCGTCCACAACTTCTTCTACTCCGGATACGTCCCTAGCGACGGGAACGGCAACGCCAAGCCCGTGCCCGCAAATCCGGCGAACTTCTCCGGCGAGCTTTTCCGGTGAGCCATTCTGAACCATTAGATCTTCATCTAAAGGTCATCATAGATCACTTAAACGAAGGGGTATCCTCCAATTAGAATCTGCCAAGTGTCATATCTATTCCTATTTTCGGATTTTTAGACATAAGAACATAGAAACTTGTAAACATCATATCTTTAGTTCTGTATATCCAAATTTAGAAAATAATATGTCTATGGATTCACAAAGACGAGTAGAACACAGTGGAGCCATAATTCGGTATTTTTGAGCCTGTTAAAATCACGTTTTATACAGAACCATTTGTGGAGTATTTTGAGTATAAAAATTGTTGTGTAAATTATTTTTAAGTGAATTCTTTTGCAAATGGTTGTAAATTAAACCCTCTGTACAGTAAGACCAAAATATAATTTTATTCTAATATAAATAAGACCATGGAAATTATTTAGTGAGAATGACATTTCCAAGTATTATAAAATATTGCTAATTGCTACAATTGCACAAATGGTTGCATTTGTAATTTTGAAAATATAAAATGTTCAGAAATCACTTAGTAATGTTCAGAACCTTGTTATAAAAATTTGTACAATAAAAATTTCCATCTTGCATGTTTGCATACTTTGCATGATTTTTGTGTTGCCATTAGTGTTGATCTTGTGTATGTTTTGTCTTGGTTGTTTTGCTTGATAGATTATGTTGATTGTCAAGTGTGTTACTGCGAAGAGTGTACCAACACCACCAACTACTAAGGCAAGTGACACTATCATCCATGTCCTACTATTTTTATTACACTTAGTGGATTTTTGTAACATGCATGATAAGGACTACTATATTTTATGCTATGCTAAATCCTAGTAGGATACCCTTATATATTCCTTAGTGGAAACAATATAGTTGTAGTATGCTTAGCCCTGCTATATATTGGGATGGGATACATAATATGATTATGTGAAGAGTTAAAAAGACATATGTTTTATATAATAAAACAAGTACTCAATGAACCACCTGGGTGGACAAGGATACTCAAGATTGGACAAGGTGGCAACAAAAGGAACCATGTTTATATGGCTATCTATTTTGTATGTGCACTAGAAGAAAACCAGCCAGGGACTTAGAGATTGAACATGTTTCTCGTACAGTGGCTTCCGTGTACAGCCACATGCTAAATAGGCTCTGGCTTAGTCAACTACATAGTGGAAGACCCATGCATTGGCATCTTCAGGTTAACTAGAATTGTGTAAGGGAACTTGAAACCCTACATTGGTGCCTGGATGACAAGCTAGCATTGTATATTGGGAGGACTCCTATGGAAAGACTTTGTCACATTCTCAATCTGCCAGTACTCCATCTTGGTGAGTACTTATCCAGCGGCCACTGGTGGCATCAAGATGAGATTGTGTCATGTGGGTAAAGTGTACAACTTCTGCAGAAGATCAAATTCTAAGTACTTAGCCGTGTCCCCGGTTATGGACAACATTGAGCAACTAAGTCCTGAAGCTATGGAAGATCTCGACATTCCAATTTCTCAAAGTAAAACTTGATGGTGACAACAAGGGATTAGAAGCACTTGGAGTTTTCCAAGGAGTTCAGAAAGATTTGTCAAAAGATCAAAACTATTTTGAAAAGATAGGATAAAACTATATTGTTTTCTGCA